>CM038112.1:28393839-28993839 GCA_001642375.2 Mentha longifolia
AAAAGAGAAGATTTACTATTTAATGATTGATATCTTATAATCTCATATACCATTTTCATTCATTGCCAGTAGCAAAACAAGGAGAACAGATACATATATGCAAAAATTTATAAATAAATTTTAGTGAAAATTTTAACAGTCTGTAATTTGACTATGTTGTAACTAATTGCTGAGTAAGACTCCCCATAGTAAAGTCTCCTCTTTCTTCTCCGGCACCCAAGAAAAATGTGCCAATTGCAAGATAACAATGTACCCATTAGAGAAGGTAATTATTCTTTTGAAATTAATATTTTAAAATCCGGACCGGAGGTCGACCCGGCAAGGCCTTCGGGTCACGGTTCAATCGGTTCGACCGGTTGAATCAGGATTGAACCAGGGTTGAACCGTTCTTTAATAATATTAAAAATAAAAATAATAATATTAAATACATTATATACATAAATATAAGTAAAATCATGATTTATAAGTAAAAATACATAAATTTATAATATAAATTTCTTTTTAATATAAATTCTATATTATTTTTATAAATTTAATTTTTTGCTATGGGAACTTTTTTATACTTATTTTTTTTTATATTACATATTAATATTTGCAATAAGAGAAATATTTTATATCATTTGTGTAACTACAAGAATTTGCATATAATTAAGGATAATAATTGAAAAATAGTTGAAAATTCATTAAAGAATCAGAAATATAGGGTAAATATTGAGATAGGTAAATATAAAGTAGTGTGCTCTAATTGTTTTAAAGTTACAATAATTAAAATAAAATGGTGCAAATTAATATGTAAAGCTTGTAGTGTAGTAGCAAAGCTTTTAGCCTTGTTTAAGGAGACAAGGGTTCGAAACTCACTGTGCCCAATTAATATTTTTGTTGAAAGTCAAACCTTCAATCCGGTTCTGGCGGTATGTCGGCAGTTTTATGTGACTACCGGGTCAATAGCACAAACAGGACCGGCACCGTGACCGGTTCTTAGTCGAACCAGCCGGTCCAGTCCTAGTTTTGAAACATCGTTTGAAATGTCAATTTCTTTTTACTATTTAATTGATGCTTCTTACTGTAATAGTATAATTTGGAAATCTATATTGTGTTAATACATTAAAATAGCCATTTTTGATAAGTAAAAACCAATTTTAGCCCTCCATAAGTAAAAGACCCAATTTTAGTCCATTTTTATATTTGTAGACCACTCTACCCTTCTATGTGAAAAACAGCACGTTATGGTTGTGTTTGGTCGTGCATGGTTGTGTGCGTATGTGGTTGTGTGCAAGTGGTGCATGGTTTTGTGTATGCAGTTGTATGTGTGTCACGACCGCACTTTGCTAATCGATAGTTAAGTTTGGTATTTCGTGACGATGGATGGAAATAATGAATAAATGATAGAAAACGGGGATATTTCTGAAATTAGACTCATTTGTCTCATAGAAACAAACTTCAAACACTAGATAGACTGACATTAATAACTAATTAAGGTACGACGTTACTTGTCAAGATTCTGACTTAGCTTACAACCAAATCGAAGAAGATTTAGGATTTCAGAGCGTATGTAGTGGAAAGGTAGTTACAAATACATGTATGAAGACATGTATTACCAAGAGAATTCAACGACTATTAATCGCTAATTTGACAAAAGCTCTGCCGGTCACTCTGCTTCAACCTGCTCAACCTGCACATCAAAAATAATGTACAGGGTTAAGTACAAAAGCACTCAGTGAACACATGCCCAAAACTGGTTTTATTGTCATCCATACACAATGAATCATAGGGGTTTTAACTGAAAAGCCTATGTTCACTAAATCTTTGTGATTTTCAAAAGTGACTACGCAGTCTAAGTTTTTTAGTAATCCACCATACCTGAGTTGTTGTGCCTGAGAAGGTGGCCACCTTACTCGTCACTTGATCGGTCACCACACTGGATGACACGACCACATGTGTACACTAATCCAGGTATAATAGCTCATCATACAAGGATCCAAATTCGATTAAAGTGGGCATCGCACCAATAACAGATAGACATCATACAAAATCAAAATATTTTATGGCATGACAATACTTTAAAGAGCTATATTCATCAAATAAAACATGCTTTGTTTTAGAAGAAAGTGCTTGCTTTGCTTAACTGCTACTGAGTTCTAACTTCGCCTTGACTACTGCTTCTTCTTCGCTTGACCTTTGATTAAAGAATACAGTAAGATTCTTAATTCAACAATAAAAGCCTTATCGAAGAATTTTAGCTCTATGTCTCCTAGGAGATTATTCTAAATTTTAAGTGTTGTCTTCATTGTTAAGCTCGAGTTATTAATTCCGTTATAAGAATGGTTTATTTGGTATATTTCTTTAATTAATCACTACTTGATTTAATGTTAACTAGGAATTAATTAATTGAGAAGCTTCTCAATAATTAATTTTAATTGTATAATTGATTAGCTTTAATCAGTTAATCGTGATTACTAGTCTTGGTTAATTAACTTATTTCTATAAGTTAATTCTTTAAACTCGTAGAATAATTCACTCAAGAATTATTAATCTCTAAATTATTATTTGTGGACGTAATATAATTTAATTAGTAGTTCTCGAACTACATAATTAATTAGTGTTGGGTTTATAAATTAATTAAATTAATTAGCCCAATGAAAATAATTAATCTAGCCCACTGTTTACTTAATCCGGCCCAGCTGAACAAAATGAATCGGCCCAACTTTTTGGCCCAGATTCCTGGCCCATTCCTTCAGTCCAGCCCGTCTGTTTAGTCGGCCCAACCCGGCCCGCAAACCCGACCCGGAGAGACAAAAGAATAACCCTACCTTTTATCCAGTCGCCTACAACTCCGACGGCGCCACCATTTTCGAGCCGCCATCGTCGGCTGCGGCTGTTCTCTCTGTCATTGGGATGCTTTTCCCAAATCGAAAACATGAGAAATCAGCCCTAATTCAAAAATTGGGAAGCTCCCTTCGCCCATCTTCTTCTTGTGTTGATTTCCGGCGGAAATCGCTGTCTCGAGGCCCTCTCTCTCTCTGGTATTCTTCAACGCTGCGCTCCAGCCCACAACCGCTGCGTGTCGACGCCGTCGCCTCCGGTACAGCCGCGGCTCCATCGCCGTCACTGGTGTTCGATAGTGGCCTCCTCAGCGTGCAGCCGCCTCTTCTTTTTGCAGCTTCGGAAGCGGCGATGTCGACGTAATAGCCTACGTGTCGGCGCCGGTGGCTAGCTTCCAGCCCTCTGTCGGCTGCATCTCTTGCCTCTCCTCTCTCTAAATATATTTTTCTTCTTTAAGTATCTTTTACTTAAAGTTTGTATTTTTATTATCAATGGGGTTTTTATTCGAACATGGCTGATTCTTGTTCTCCTTTCTTGCCGCAGGTTCCGGCGAACGATGACGAGGCATCGCTGCTGCTGCTGGTCACTTCGCCCCTCAGTCGTGGCTCCAGCGCGGCTCTTTTCTGTGTTTTCTTTATTTAAAGCAGTGATTGCTCTAGATTCTTGATTTGGTTTGTTGAGTGATAGGAGTCTTTAGCATGATCGCCGAATTTGGTTTAGGAAAGCAGAATTATGCCTTAATCCTATGAGTTTAAAATTTGGTTTCTTGGATGAGCTATTGTCTTTAGTTCTAGATTTAGGAATTGAAAGTATACTCTTTACTAGGTTGTTGGTTTGTAACAAGATCTGTGAAAATAGATGGTGAGCATGCTGTTTGTTTCCGGTGCTTGGTTCTGAGAGTTGAAGTTTATAAAAGTGATTATCTAGCTCATACTAAGTAGGTTTATTACTAGGAAGAAACGTTAGCAAGCTTATTCTCTTTATGGAAGTTTTTAAATATTGGAATGTTAGCTTAGTGAAGTAGGAGGGCTACGGTGGCTGTGCTGTGGGGAAAAAGGATGAACTTCTGCTCCTGTATTTCCTTTCTCTACTGCTGCAATTTCTCTTCTCTCTCTGTTTTCTCTCTTACGTGCTGAATGCTTGAGGAAGGTGTGGGCTGATTGTAGGGGGAGAAGTATATATGCTTTTGTGAGTTTATTCTCTGCACAAGAATTCTCTTAAGTCTCTCTTCATTTAAGACTAATTTATTTCTCTCATTTGCAGGTTTTTAGGGTCAAGGTGCACAGCTATGTGGTAGCTAAATGCTGCAGAGGCAAAAGATCTCGTGTTCCCTCCCTTCATTTTTGGGCCAACAACCCTAAATGTGTGCCTTTTAAGCCCAATTAACCCTAATTAAAATTCTCAATTAATGTAACCCTAATCTGTTTGTTAAAGGGTAATCTGCTTGTATTTTTCACTTTGAAGATTGTAATCTACATTTTGCATTTGTTGTCTTGTCATTACATTTTTGTGTTTTTATTTTTAAATTCGGCTAGCAAGAAAAAAAAAAGTTACAAATTAAACTAAACAAAATAAAAGAAATAAACTAAATAGGTTAAAATAAATAAATTGAAATACAATAAATTTGGTGGGAAATTGAAACACATTCAATTAACAAGATTAATATACATTAATGATTCTATGGTGGGTACCCTTAAACTCTAAGTGCATGTTTGGTAAGGGTGATATCATGGGTTTGACCAAGATATCACACTCAATCTCATGTTTGGTTTCCATGTTTCAAAAAGTTGAAGGCTCGACATATTAGTCCGGCCCGCTCTAAAAAGCTCTAAAAATACTATTCCTCCCCCAATTCTTATCACACATTCACCCCCATGATATGGAAACTCAGTTGAACAGTAGAGCTGGCCCGTATTATATCAGGTTTTACTATTTAAATGTGTTATCTCACATCTACTACCAAACATGCACTAATACTTCTTTCCTTAATATTGTGCAAAAAACAATTGAGTCACTTTGAAAAAAACGGAGGGAGTATCTGTTTGTAAGACTAGGTTGTAACTTCTCTCTTCATTAAGGCTGATCCAATGCTCCTATTCTGCAGGTTAATGGTTCAAGGAAGCTATTATATTTGTAGGGGAGAGTTGACCTTAAAAACGCAAAATATCGGTTTCCAAGCCTAACTCCTTTATTTGCTCACACGTTGCTCTTTTTGTACTTTATTTTGCTTTTCGCCATCTAGCTACAGTGCCCCTACATTTTGCGACAGTGTTCTGCCATAGTGCTACAGTGGGAATCACTTTTTTGTTTAAAACTAGGTAGTTTTGTCCTTTTTTTTTACTGTTATGCACACCCCCTCCTGCCCACCCAAGGACCACCCCCCCTCCATGTATATTTAAGTACAATCCCACCTTTCAAATATAATTTTTTTTTTCTGTGAAGTGACTGAGTAATCTGTATGCATATGTATGAATAATATTTAATACTCAATATTTAATTACTATGTATATGTATTAATAATATTCTAGTACATGCATGATTTTTTCAGCCGAATATAATTGTTTAGCTCACGAAATGACTCACTTGTAGGCGGCACTCTCGTTATAGTGTAAAGGAATATCAAACCGCTCCAGAAAGTTTCAGAAGGCACCCTCTTACCACCCTATACCGCTCGATAAAGGGAAATAGAAAAGTTAGTACGGTGGGCCTTAAATCATCTAAATTGGGCCGTTCAAATATTAATGGGCCTCAGATAACAAAAACCCGATAAATGTCTAAAATGCTATTAACACAATATAGATTAATGTCAAAAACGAGCCTTAATGAGACGAGCACAAATTTCAATAATCGCCTGATCATTTTTAAAATTTTATTCCAGCGCTAATCGCCTCGATTTTCGATAATCCGCTACTCCGGTGACTATTCTTTGAGTTATTTCCTTCCCGCTTCACCCATTATCACTCAATTTGCCCCTAATGGAGCGAAAGTCCCCTCGTTGTCGCTAATCAAGTGTTCGAACTAGATTATTCACTAATCAAGCACTATTCGCATCGAAAATCGATAATTTACTACTTCGATTAGCCATTCTCAAAGTAATTTCCTTCCCGCTTCACCCATTATCTCTCCGTTAGTGGCTAATTCGAACTAGATTATCTCTTGTTGTAATAATAATAATAATAATAATAATAATAATAATAATAATAATAATAATAATAATAATAATAATAATAATAATAATAATAATAATAATAATAATAATAATAATAATAATAATAATAATTGAGCGCTAATCGCCTCAAAAATCGATAGCCATTCTCAAGTAATTTCATTCCCGCCTCACCCATTATCTCTCGATTAGTGGCTATTCTAGCGATAAACCCCTCGTTGTCGCTATTCAAGTATTCGAAATACATTAATCACTAAAAAAGAGCTAATCGCCTCGAAAATCGATAATTTCCTTCTCCATTAGCCATTCTCCAAGTAATTTCCTACCCGCCTTACCCATTATCGCTCCGATTAGCCATTCTGCGAACTATATAATCGCATGTTGTAATAATAATAATAATAATAATAATAATAATAATAATAATAATAATAATAATAATAATAATAATAATAATAATAATAATAATAATAATAATAATAATAATAATAATAATAATTGAGCGCTAATCGCCTCGAAAATTAATAATTCGCCACTCCGATTAGCCATTATCCGAGTAATTTCCTCCCGCCTCACCCATTATCTCTCGATTAGTGGCTAATTCGAACTAGATTATCGGTGGTGTAGAGGAGCATTTATCTTGTTTTTGATACGAGGATAAATAGTTGTAAATTGTAGTAGTAGAAAATAAGTGATAGTAGTAAGATACACACTTTTTAAAACATGATTTTATTTTTTCCAATTAAGAAAATAAGATATTTATATTGGGGCAATTCAAGATTTTATCCTCATCTTTTATGAAATTTTTTATAAAATACCTTAACTTTCATTAAAAAATTGCACAAAAATTGTGTATCGAATTTTTTCACGGTTTTCTAATACTTCATTCATCTCATTTATATAGATATAAATTCAATTTTAATTAATACAATAGTCATTTAGATAGTCGACATGGGCCTTCCACATATGGGGCCGGGCCCATCGGGCCCGTAATTGAAATTCATGGAAAAGAAAATTAAAAACACATATTTTTCACTCTCAAGGATCACAAAAAATAACATTATCTGCTTTCCCTAAACTTAAATTTTTAATTAAGTTTATAAATACACTACGGTTACATTTAAATTTTCAAAAGTTATTTTTGGAGATATTTGTATCGTATTTAATTATGCGGTAAGTAATATAATATAAACTTTATGTTGAGATCTTCATATTTTAAAGGGAGTTGTCGCCAAAATCAAGTTAAAACCATGCAAACCGCTCCATAAATGAAGCATGAACCACTGAACCACTCCGTCCTATGTATATGGAGCGGTTAGTTTTGCATGAGGAAAACAGTAGGGCAGTTCAAACGTCTTTAAAGTTTTTCCATGGTTTATAATAATTAAATTATCATAAACAAAAAAAAACATATAAATTAAATCCAATCTCATATATTAATCTAATATATCTAAGACTATAAAGGTGCTATTCAAGCCAAGTACTTCCAAATTATTTTTGCATATTTTTTTAATAAATTGTTGATATTTTAGATTTTCGTATGTTGCTCTTTCTTACAAATTTATTGCTGTTTTAAATATTTTGTTTAGTTGCTTTCAAAAAAATATATATATATTTTGTTCAGTTATTAAATCAATTTAATTATTTAAATGGTTCTACAACTAATATATTTTGAACTTAATATTTCAAAGCCTTTGATGGCAGCTTCCTAGGGAATTGCAACGTGGGGTGGGATGAGGGGGGTGGGTCGTAAAAAGTGGCAAAAGGGTGTGTACTATAATTATTTTATTTAATCATCAAAACCATTCACTGTAGAAAACCAACTACTGTAAAATAATGGTAAAACTTCAAAACTGCTAGGTAGTTTTCACTCGTGTCGATCGTTGGGCTTGTTATGCTTGGAAACCGATTTTTTGCGTTCGTAAGGTCGCCCCTCCCTATTTGTAGCTAATTTATTGGAGCTTGAAAGGATTGATTTACAGGTTTTAAAGGCTCAAGAAGGCAGCTACCTATGGGAGAAGATAAGAGATTCATGTGTTCCCTTTTCTTTGATTTAGAACGTGTATTTTTCCTCTTTGAAATCCTTCATTTATTGTTTAATAGATGCATTGATATCCAAATTGGAGTAGATAGCTTGTAATAATCTATTTATTTTTTTGGTCTACCAAAGTTGACCGGTGTAATATGTATTATCTAGTCATTTAATAAAATTTGATTAGCATAAATTGTGCAAGGATCATTGGCTGCAAGGCCTTCTTTTATTAATTTGGGCTTGGCCCAATATCTTGAGTGTGTAATGGGCTTGTCCCAACAATTAAATTAACTAATGGGCTCGGCCCAATCGAAAGTGGGCTTGGTCCGATAACTTGCTACATACTAGTAGATCTCGTGAAAAAAATTATCGACATACTAGAATTGATTGAGCTTATTAACTTATAACAAAGCAATAGTACTACTTAGTCAAATATCAAAATCAAGTGTCTACTCGATTATTCGATAGTTATAAGAATTATAGGAATCAAGTGGCTACTCGACTTACTACATAATTTCTCCTAAAGAATTCTATTACCCAGAAGTGAAATTAAATCAGTAAAAGCAGATAATTTCCTTTAATCCCCTAATTAAACTCCTAAAATAGATAGAAAAGTACGGGACGTTACAGTGTGTGCTGTGTGCATGAAGATGTTTATGGTTTAGGAGGTACAGGAGGGTTTATGGTCTATTGCAATGTGAAAAATAAGACGTTACGGTTGTGTTTGGTAGTACATGGTTATGTGCGTGCGTGTGCGTGGTTGTGTGTGTGCGATTTAAGGTTTGGGGGTTTAAGGTTTAGGAGGGTTTAGGGTTTAGATTTTAGGGTTTGAGATTTAATAGGTTTATGGTTTAGATTTTAGATTTTAGGAGGGTTTAGATTTTAGGGTTTGGGATTTAATAGGGTTTATGGTTTAGATTTTAGATTTTAGGAGGGTTTAGGTTTTAGGGCAATGTGAAAAACAGTATGTTATGGTTGTATTTGGTCGTGCATGGTTGTGTGTGTATGGTTGTGTGCGTGTGTGCATGGTTGTGTGTGTACATGTGTGTGTGCGAGCATGAAGAAGTCGTGAGTAGCTGGAAATTGATAAGGGCATAATTGTCCTAATTTGTAAAGGACTAAAATTGGGTCTTTTACTTAGGGGTGGGAAAAAATACCGAAATATCGAAATACCGAAATATCGAAATACCGACGATACCGTACCCAAAAAAAATTGAAAATGTCGAAACTCCTGGTATACCGAATTTTCGGTACGGTATTGATACCGTACCGAGCAATTTTGGTACGGTACTGGTACCCGCGGTATTACCGAGAAATACCGATACCGTGGTATTACCGGTAATACCGATTTCTTCGGTAATGCCAAACAATACCGATACCGATATAATACCGATACCACGGCAATACCGTTAAATACCGGTACTGGTATAATACCGATACCGTGGTATTACCTGTAATGCGGTAATACCGAACAATACTGATACTGATGTAATACCAATACCGCAACAATACCGTTAATGTAACACCCCGTAATTTCACTTAACTAAATTGGTAGTTAATCTCGATAGTTGGGAGATATTATCAATTGCAGTATCGAGGATTTCTAGAACAATTGCTTAGAGTGCGATAATGGAATCAAGTAGCGGCTCGACTTCTATAAATAAATTTCTTCGAGAAATCGATAGAAGAGTGATAGAATCAAGTAGCGACTTGATTTCTATATTATTTAGTTTTCAAAATAGAATTTAGTAATCGAATAAATAAATTATTATTCTCGATCGCATTAGTTAAAAGAGGATCGAATAAGCTCGAGGAAGAGATGGTCGTTGACTTCACGATTTTATTTAACTGGGCCAAGGCCCAATCGATTTATTAGATTGGACCAAGATCCAAGTAATTACGAGTCGGGCCAAACCCACAAGTAGTGCACTAAGATAAGGATATTTATATATATATATATATATATATATATATATATATATATATATATATATATATTCTTCTTATTTATAAATCAAGAAAGGTAATAAATAAAATATTACAATAACCTCTATTACAATAGATAAAACAAATTAACAAGCTATTTCCTAAACCTTCAAAAAAAAGGAAGGGGGAATCACGTGTTACAAAAACAGGGATCAAATCCCACACATGCAGAGTAGATTCTCAAAGTACAACTATGAATTACTAGAGTACAATATATATAAATTCCCTAAACTCTAGCCTCCAAAATAAGGAAGAAACAGCTCCTTGGAAGCCGTTTACAGCTGCAAGACATAGCCACAATCCTCACCTTGATACCTGCAAAAGAAAAGGGAGTTAGTCATGTGAAACAAGGTTGAAAAATCTGCAGCATAAAACAAAGAAGAGTTGCAGCAAGTAGAACAAAGGAAACACAAAAATAGGTAGTCTTGATTTACTACATTCAGCCATTCTCAGCCCAAGACTAAGAAATACACTCCTAGACAAACACACCTTGCTTAGACAAGAGAGGGAGCAGTCAAATTAACCAAGTAGAGACAAACGAGAAGAGAAATCAGAGCTGCAAAAGGGAACAAAATCTGTATACTACCTCTCCACTTAGAACCAAAAATAGCATGGAAATAGAAGCATTGAGAAACTACAAACCATTCCTCTCAAGTCAACTTACTACTCTATATCCTAGGAGTTCCAACGACCTCCTATATCATCACCCCTCCATACAGAATCAGAACCACACCTCCCATTTTCTCAACATCACTTAGAACCTAAGAGTGTGTGTGAAGAAGGAAGCCACATCAGCTAGGAAGAGAGGAGGGAGTAGCAAGCAACTACAGCCCTTCACCTCAAGGTAACAACCAAACATCAACTAGTAGACTTAGAATGATCATGCTACTATCTTCAAGTTAGTTTTGCCAAAAATCCAACTTCTTTAGGCACATAAGCATTAAGCCACTGCAATTCACAACCTAGTACGCCATTATGAAGAACACACACACAGCATGCTTCCTAACATGAATTTAGAACTTAAAAACCCAAGACTCAGAATCTGAAACAGTAACTAAAAGAATATTTCCCAAAGCTTACAAAGAGGAAACTAAACACAAACCAAGCCTGAAAACGGTAAACACACACTCGTACCCTACAACTAAGAAAACGTAACAAAATATACAGAGAACGAATTATAAGTTAGAAAAATGTAGTCCGAGAATTGAGAGGGTATGGAGAAGGTTCAAACCTCCATCGAGGCACGAGACCTCGACGGCAAAGAATCGGAATAGGAAGAGCGGCGGGCCGGAGCCACGGCAGAGGAGCGAAGTCAGCAGCAGCGGCGGCGCCTCGTCGCCACTCACCGGAACTAGCAGCGACCAATGGCGTTCCCACTGCGAAGTCGAACCTGCAAACAGAGAAGAAGAGTGAGCGCTGTGGATTAAGAAAAACTTAAATAAGAATTGAAACAACTCTGTAATAAAAAAAAGGGGAGGGAAACAAATAATTGGATCAAATGTCCCCAAATTCGCATGCGAATTTGGGATTTCAATTTGGGGCCAAGCCCTGTAGAGAGAGAGGAAGTTGCGGCTGCAGGAGTTGCGCCGGCCGAAGCAAGGACTGCCGGAGGTAAGGTACACGCGCCGACGAAGTAGAAACCGACGGGGATCGAGACCACGGCACCCGAAGCGGCGCCGTCTCACCGCAGTCGCGGAACGCCATCTCCAAGTCGTAGACGGCATAACTCGCTGGAAAAATCGAGCGACGAGAGCTTTCCCTCAAATTTTGAACTATGGTTTTCGAATTGGGGGCAAGAATGCAAGAATCGCGATTTCGTTCAGTGAATGAACGAGATGGAGAAGTGGGGGTTTACTTGATTCGACCGGGCCGGATCTCGGGCCGGGTTGTTGACCCGCGGGCCAGGTTATATTAACAAGCGGGCCGAGCTGAAGTGATGGGCTAATCTACCCATTGGGCCGAGACTGATGAGCGGGCCGGACCAAATTATAAATTGGGCCAGATTTAATTAAATTACGAGCCCAAATTCTAGTTAATTTCGGACCGAGACGTCGTGAATTAAACCATACCCTACCCGTAAATAAATGTCGATGATTCGTAAAGAATTATTCCACTACTTTAATAATTAACTTCAAATAAGTTAATTAACCCAGAACTTATAATTTAGATAAATTGATTTAGCTAATCAATTACGTAAAATTACAAGGGATAATTAGCCCAATTATCAATAAATTAAAGATTGATTATTGATAAAAAAAACCTTATGAACCGTTTACAAAATGGGATTCATAACTCGAGCTTAGATAACAGTGTCCACATTACTGGATTTAGAATAACCTCCGATCAGAACTAAAGCTAAAATCTTAGATAAGATTTTATTCGTTACAATACGAATCTTACCTCGATTTTAATCGAAGGGTACGCAAAGGAGGGACAGTAGCAGAAGCAGAGATCAAGTCACGTTGCAGTAGAGAGAAACAACGAGGTGGGCTTTCTATAAAACAAAGCATGTTTTATTAGATCAGTAGTTTTTTTAAAAAAAATACTGTCATGCCATAAATGTTTTCAGTTTTTGTATGATGCCTATCTGTTAAATGGCGAAATGCCAATTCATGAATCGAATTCGGGTCCTTGAATGATCAGCTATCATTCTTGGACTAGTGTACACATCGATCGTGTCATTGTAGATAGTGACCGATCACGTGACCGAGTGAGGTGGCCAACTCCCGGGCACAACAAACTCAGATATGGTAGAATACTACAGAACTTAGTCTGCGCAGACACTTTTGAGATAACTCAGTTTTCGTGAACATAGGTCTTTCAATAAAACCCTATGTTTCACTATGAATGGCTTGACAATAAAAATGATTTGGGCATTGTGTCCACTGAGTACTCTGTACTCACGCCCTGTACATTATTTCCAATGTGTAGGTTGAGCTGGATGACAGAAGAGTGACCGGTGATGTTTTTGTCGAAGTTAGCGATTAGTGTTAGTTGATGAACACTCTTGGCAATACGTGTCCCCATACACGTATTTAAACACATTTCCACTGTGTACACTCTAATATTTTGAATCATCTTCAATTTCGTTGTAACCTAAGTCAGAATCATGATAATTCGTGTCGTACTTATTCCAACTATTATGCCCATTTATCAGTGTTCGTTCTATAATATGTTTGTGTCAAATTCCAAAATTTCACTTCTCTTTTTATTATTCGATAATTCCACCGTAGTCACGAATCACCGAGCCTTGCTATCGATTAGCAAAGTGCGGTCGTGACAGTTAAATACCGATATTTTGCCGAATATTTTATATATTTTTATTTATAATATTTTTATATTTGACTAAATTTAAATTTTAAATACAATCTTAATAAAATTTTAATACCAGTTAATAATATACAAGATGGTATAGCAGAAAGATACTATAAATATATTATACATAATTTTTCTTTTTAATCTTTTAATAATTATAATACATAAACTAACAAAAAAATAATAATTGTATTATACTAATATAATGTAATAGTGTTGCAAAATTAATTTACACTTGTTAAATATGTAGTAGTATATAATATTTCATAATTCATACAAACTTTTATACTATTGTAATTTCAAAGTCAATCATAAGAAAAAACTTTTTATTTCTAACAAAGTATGTATCAACAAACACGATAATTGTATTTAAGTAATATTTCTCAAGATTTGGCATAACTACGTCAATCGTCGACACATTGATAACTAATGAACTATGACTCTATAAAATAAAATATTATGAATAATTTAATATAATTTGGTATATATCTTAAGATTTTTTTTTTATTTCTAACAAGGTATATATCAACAAACACGATAATTGTATTTAAGTAATATTTCTCAAGATTTGGCATAACTACGTCAATCGTCGACACATTGATAACTCATGAACTATGACTCTATAAAATAAAATATTATGAATAATTTAATATAATTTGGTATATATCTTAAGATTTTTTTTTTTATTTCTAACAAAGTATATATCAACAAACACGATAATTGTATTTAAGTAATATTTCTCAAGATT
The DNA here is from genome assembly GCA_001642375.2 of Mentha longifolia. Taxonomy (NCBI): domain Eukaryota; kingdom Viridiplantae; phylum Streptophyta; class Magnoliopsida; order Lamiales; family Lamiaceae; genus Mentha; species Mentha longifolia. The sequence goes on from CM038112.1 coordinate 28,407,907, forward strand.
TGGCATAACTACGTCAATCGTCGACACATTGATAACTAGTGAACTATGACTCTATAAAATAAAATATTATGAATAATTTAATATAATTTGGTATATATCTTAAGAAAATACCTTTTATTTCTAACAAAGTATATATCAACAAACACGATAATTGAATTTAAGTAATATTTCTCAAGATTTGACATAACTACGTCAATCGTCAGCACATTGATAACTAATGAACTATGACTCTATAAAATAAAACATTATGAATAATTTAATATAATTTGGTATATATCTTAAGAAAAAACTTTTTATTTCTAACAAAGTGTATATCAACAAACACGATAATTAAATTTAAGTAATATTTTTCAAGATTTGGCACACATTGATAACTAATGAACTATGACTCTATAAAATAAAACATTATGAATAATTTAATATAATTTGGTATATATCTTAAGAAAAAACTTTTATTTCTAACAAAGTGTATATATCAACAAACACGATAATTGTATTTAAGTAATATTTCTCAAGATTTGGCATAACTATGTCAATCGTCGACACATTGATAACTAATGAACTATGACTCTCTATAAAATAAAACATTATGAATAATTTAATATAATTTGGTATATATCTTAAGAAAAAACTTTGTATGTTTCAGAGGACTATTAAAGTGTTCATGCTTTTTTAATTTTTCATTTTATTAGTAATTATTTAGTAGGTAGTTTTTTCGGTATTTCATTAGTTTTTTCGGTAATTTGGTATTTCTTCGGTATTTCGGTATTTCCGTTCGGTATATTTTTGGTATTTCGGTATTACCGTTCGAATTCGGTATTACCGAATCATCGGCACGACATCGGTATCCATTTTGACCAATACCGATTTTTCGGTATACCGGTATGCGGTATACCGAAACTTTCGGTACTGTATCGGTATTGATAATTCAATACCGGTGAAGTTCAGTATCGGTATCGGTATTGAGAAAAAATACCGGTATCCGATACCGACCCACCCCTACTTTTACTTATGGATGGCTAAAATTGGTTTTTTACTTATCAAAAAGGGTTATTTTGAGGATTGCCTCTTAATTTTTTTACCTTTATTGCCACAAATTATTAAAATAAAACCTAGATAGGTCAACCTTTTACAAATTATTAATCCCTTTAATTACAAATCATTAATCTCTTCAATTATCGCTCCCTTTCTCGGCTCACGTTTCACTATTCATAATTTTTAAAGTCAGAATGAATTTTTGTGAAATTTTTATTTTTATAATATATTTTTAAAATAATGAAATTAGTAATGAGAACAAATGATCTAATCCAAAAACATATTTGCGGACTGCATTAGGGCATCAAGAGTAGAATAATAACTTAAATTCATATAATAGGGGTGGATATATGTGGAATTTAGAAAATGAATATGGGTGCAGATAACAGTGGAGGGTGATTTCTATTACAAATCATGCTTCAATTGTGCTCATGGAGGGTGCCTCATCACACCCTCATCCTATGCTGCTTTGGATGGAACTGTTTACTGCAAAATCCACTTTGCTCAACTCTTTAAGGAGAACGGTAGCTACTCAAATTTCAGCAAGAAGAAGAATGTTGATGATACTACACCCAATGAATCAGAGGCTGAACCAGAGGCCAAGCCTAAGCCCGAGCCCAAGCCTGAGCCAGATCAACCTTCTGAATCCCCACGAGCGGTTCCGAATTAGACAAACACGTACACATAGACATAGTGGCCTACCCTAGCCAATGAACTCTGGTTCAGCCTCTACGCGCAGACATTTTATTTTTTATATATAGCAATATTAATTTTTTTCTTTTCCTTTTTTTTTTGTATTGGAATCTTAAGAACTTCTTTCCTAGTGAGTTCGTCTCGGTCATTACTTCTTGTTAGTGTATAAATCATATATTGTATGTTGATTTGGAAATTAGAATGATACGATCATGTCATGGATTATATTATACAGTTATTTAAGTAATTGGTTATTTCCTTGTTTGATTGGGACAAGTGTTAAGCTCATATTAATTGTTATTTGCTAGTTTTATTAGGCCCAAATCCAAATATTGATCGATCGTAGAATTTTGGAGTGATTTGTACGAAGGGAAAATAAAGCACGCGAGAGGTTTTTACGTGGTTCGATCTTTCGTTAGATCTACGTCCACGGAAAAGGGGAATGCTTGTATTAAAGTACTCGAGTAGCTATTACAGTGTGTGTTCTTCTGTCTTTACAAATGACACTATTTATAGAGAACTAAGAGCAATTACGACCGAGATCGTGGTGGTTCGTCCGAGATCATGGGTGGATCATGTGTAACCATCTTGCCACGTCCGCGATCGTGCGCACCCTGATCATGGGTTGCTGGGTCGGCCGAGCTTCTAGACTTGTCCTGTTGGACTCTGTCCGGGTTTGGGCCGAAGTGAGTTTTGAGTGGGCCGAGCTGATCTAGGCCGAGCTGGATCAAGTCCAATTATGTTGGGCCTGATGCTTGGGCCTAGTAGCTGGGCCACATCCTATCACATCCCCCCCCCTGTAGAACTGGAAGCAGCCGACGTAGTAATTTTACTAAGTGTAATTTTTTTTTTTTGTGTAGGAAGCTGAGGTGGCTCTAGACGGGCTGCGGGGCTTGGCGAACTTCATTTCGGATGGAGTCGCCAAGTTCGAGAGGAAGACTGCCGAAGTCGAGGCGGTGAAGGATCGGCTAATAGCTAAGATCTCTGTCGCAGAGGCCGCGGCGAAGGTAGTGGCAGAGAGGGAGGCGGTAGCTTCGGCTGCCGCAGAAGAAGCAAAGAAGAGGGCTGCCAAGCTGGAGTCGGAAGTCGGTCGGTTGAGGGCCCAGGTTGACGGAGTGGTAGCCGGCCAGGGAAATATGCTCTGCGCTGTTGCGGATTGAATCTTCCGGTCAAACCACTTCTCCCGAATGGTGGTTCAGCTTGTGGTGCCATGAGCACCCCGGTCGTCTCAGCGGTCATCAACTCGATCGCCATGGACATCCTGGACTTGGACAAAGCCAAGTACGGGCATGCATCTAAGAGTGAAGAGGAGACACTCCGTGACTTCGCTGAGGTGCTTCTGGAACACACCTCCTCGATTCCGGTGGTGGAACAACTCGCCGCCCAGAAGAGCCTGCTGAACGAGGCGGTTATTTGGCGATGCCCTATCAATAGGTACGAACTTCTCGAGGTGGTCATTGCCGAGTTGTCGAAGGACCCAATAACCGACGCCGCTGGAGGGAGGTCAGGGGAGACCGACGCCGAACCAGAGGTCGACAGGGATGAAGGAAACCATGATGGGGTTTAACTGACTCCTCCCATGTGTTCTTTCTCCCTTTTTTTTTTTTTATCCTTGTACTTCGTCACCATTAGGGTGGCGTTTCATTTGCCGTGTTCGGCTATAAATAAAAAAGCCTCTTGTTGAAACTTGCTTGTATTATTCTTTGTAGTCTGCTCCGGGTTTTTACGATGCTTCACACTTCGTGAAAGAAATATCTGAACTTCGTCAAGCTGTCGAAGTAGCTGAGATCGATGCTTCGAACTGGAAAAAACAAGCTGATAACATCGAGGTTGAGGCTGAAGTGAGACTTCGAGTTGCTCAGGAAAAGCTAGAAGAAGTGCATGCGAAGTATCTGGAGCTCGATGACAAGTACCAACAAGCTCTGGACGACATCAAAACTTTCAAGGAGATTGTCGTGGAGCATACAGAGTATGAGGCTATAATTCATCGAGCTGGGGGATCCACAATTTCTGAGACCTATAGTAAGGTCAAGGACCTCAAAGCTCGGTGCCAAAGCTATAGGGAGCAATATGGAAATGACTCATGGCAGCTTCGGGATGAATTTAAAGAGCTCGTACGAGTAGCGAGCATCTACGAGACAGTTCTTGATCACTATCCAAAGTTGAAATGACGTATTTTGTTAGAGGCGGAGTTTTCGACTTCGGCTACCTCTGGTGCGAACTTGAGGCTGCTTGACCGCACTTCTAGGGAATTCTTGGAAGGTGAATCTTCAAGTTCGACCAACCCTGATCATAGGATTGGGGCACGCCATTCTCAAGAATTCTACAATCAAGAGCGGCGGTTGGTGCCTGGACGAGGTCGAGGTCAAGCGAGCCAAAGTGTCAGAGGTAGAGGTTGAAGTTCAGCTCTCAGACGGGGTAGAGGCAGGCTTAGTGTAGATGACATTTTGAACTTTAACTCTGTAGGGATTTTGCCAGAGATTGGCTTAGCTTTAGTAAGCCTAGGCCTCCAGGTTCCTCATAATACTTGTACATTTTCCATTTACATGAAATAAAACGGAAATTTTGCACTTTTATTTGAGCTTTTCATCCTCGTTTTTAACTAAGGTAGATTCCCCTATTTTAAACGAAGGCAACTTATCTCGCCATGAAATAAAGTTCAGCCTTAAGTGGGTTACATCGTCATAAGATGAAGTTTGGCCTGAAGTGGCGCACTTCGTCATAAGACGAAGTTTGGCCTTAAGTGGCGCACTTCGTCATAAGACGAAGTTTGGCCTTTATACAACCCATCCTCGTCCTAAAACGAGGTTAAGGTTATATGGGTTCCTTATTTGTCAAATTTATCGATAGGAGTGGTCTCCCTACGCGCGTTTAAATGCTACTCTAAAGTTGGAGTTTTGGTTTGTTTTTGTATTCCTCGTTAGGAATTTAGTTTGTGATTGAGACAAAACATATAAATGGAAGTGGTACACCAAATAAATTATGCAAGACACGAATTTCAAAATATGCAAAATATGAATTCCATTGATAAAGATAATTTGCTTAAAAAGGATGGACACAATTTAAATCAACCTAACAACCTATTTACACACACCAGCTTCCACTCATAGATAATATCTCTTCAAATGGGAGATGTGCCAAGTTCGGGGTATTGGCTCACCAGATAAATAGGCGAGCTTGTACGACCCTTTGCCGAGGACTTCTTGAACTCGGTATGGGCCTTCCCAAGTGGCTTCTAGCTTGCCGAGCTTCTCCGCCTTACTGACCTCGTTATTCCGAAGCACGAAGTCGCCTATTTGGAATTGCTGGTGCTTCACCCGGTTGTTGTAGTACCGAGCTACTTGCTATTTGTATCGAGCTTCCTATATATAGGCTTGTTCCCACTTTTCTTCTAGCAAATCCAGGCCAGTTCGAAGTTCCTCTTCGTTGTCCTGGGCTGCGAAGTTAAGTGTTCTGGGGCTCGGCAAGCCGATCTCTACCGGTATCACCGCTTCGGTTCCATACACCAAGCTATATGGTGTTTCGCCGTGTGATGTCCGGGGGGTAGTTCAGTACGACCACAGGACTTGGGGTAAGTTCGCTGCCCAATCTCCTTTGGCCTTATCGAGTTGGGTTTTTAGCCCTTTGACTATTTTTCGGTTCGTAACCTCGGTTTGGCCATTCGCTTGAGGGTGAGCTACCGAGGTGAACTTTTATTGGATATGGAGTTCGTCGCACCATTCTCTGAATGTCCTGTCTGTGAACTGGGTTCCATTATCTGATACGAGGACATGAGGTATGCCGAAGCGACAAACTATGTTCTTCCAAACGAAGTTTAGGGCGTTTTTGCTTATGATCCGTGCCAGAGGTTCGGCTTCCACCCACTTCGAAAAGTAGTCGATAGCTACAATGAGGAATTGTAGTTGCCCGGGAGCTTTTTCGAACGGGCCGATGATGTCTATTCCCCACTGCATGAACGGCCAAGGGCTTTGCATGCTGGCCAGTTCAGTCTGTGGCAACCTTGGAACCGTCGCATGGATTTTGCACTTCGGACACTGTTTGACGAGGTCAATAGCATGCTGTAACATGGTGGGCCAATAGTATCCCGATCTCATGATCTTCTTGGATAGGGCGCGAGCTCTGATGTGACTGCCACAGGACCCCTCGTGGACTTCGCGCAATGCGTAGTTCGCTTGGTTGGGCCCCACACATCTTAGGAGAGGCTGGAGGTAGGATTTTCTATACAGCACTCCCTGTTCAAGGACGTACTTAATGGATTTAGCCAGGAGCTTCCTAGCCTCGACCTTATCGGTTGGGAGTTCACCTTTTCCTAAGTAGTTGCGAAGTGGAGTCATCCAGTTCGGTCCGTCTTCGGTTACTATATTAACTTCGGCTTCATCAATACTTCAGAGTTGTACTTCTTCCACCAGAGAGGTCGTTGAAGATGACGCGAGTTTGCTCAGTGCGTCAGCTCGGTCATTGTCTCCTCTTGGGATTCGCACCAACTCGAAGTATGAGAAGCTCTGTTGTAGGATCTTGGCCTTATGGAGGTATTTCTTCATTCGTTCACCTTTGGCCTCTTACTTGCCTAACATATAGCTCACTACGACTTGAGAGTCGCTTTGAACTTGAATGGCTTGTACTTGGAGAGCTTGGGCTAGACGAAGTCCAACGATTAGAGCCTCGTACTCCACTTCATTATTTGTGGTTGGGAAGTTGAACCGAAGTGCATAGGTGGTCTCCTTCCCTTCCGGGCTGATGAGTAAGATCCCGGCTCCGCTTCCTTTGTTGCCTGATGCCCCATCTACGTAGACCTTCCAACAGTCTTCGGCTGTTGGTTTGGTGCTTCGGGCTTTGATTTGTCTTCGGCAAGTCCGGCGGGCTTCTGCACCACCGTGAACTTGGCTTCTACTAGGAAATCGGCCAAAGCTTGCCCTTTAATGGCCTGGCGAGGTACAAAGAAAATCGCGTGCTCGCCGAGTTCTACAACCCATTTAGAGATTCGCCCGGATGCTTCTGGTTTTGTGAGCACTTGCCGAAGTGGGAGATCGGTCAGCACTTGTATTGGATGAGTATGGAAGTATGGCTGAAGTCTTCTTGCTGCGTTTACCAATGCAAGTGCGACCTTTTTCAAAGGTTGGTACCTTATCTCCGGTCCTTTTAGAGCCCGGCTTATGAAATAGACGGGTAGTTGATGATGTTTTTCTTCTCGCACCAGGACCGCACTGATTGTCTCGTCCGAAGCGGCGAGGTATAGGGAAATGACCTCCCCCTCTTTTGGTATAGATAAAGTAGGGAGGTTTGCGAGGTACCTCTTTAGGTCGTCGAAAGCTTTCCTATGCTCGTCGTTCCATTCGAAGTTCGGCGCCTTTTTTAGTATCTTGAAGAACAAGAGTTGTTTTTCGGCGGCCTTAGATAGGAACGACTTAGCGCAGCTAAGCAGCCCGTCAGCCTGTGCACGTCGTGGATTGACTTCAGCACATACATTTCTTGGATGGCTCGGACTTTTGATGGGTTAGCCTTTAAACCTTCGCGTGAAACCCAACACCCTAGAAATTTTCCAGATCGGACCATAAAAGTACACTTTTCTAGGTTTAACTTTAAATTCACTTCACGAAGTAGGCTAAGAACAACTTTGAGGTCGTTTACACATGTGGCAATTTCCTTGCTTTTAACGACTATATCGTCTACATACACTTCGACAATTCTACCGATGTGGGCCTCGAATATTTTGTCGACCATCCTTTGGTATGTAGCTCCAGCATTCTTCATTCCGAAAGATATCTTTTTATATGCATAGATACCGAAGTCCGTGATGAAGGCGGTCTTTGGCGCGTCCTCGGTGCTCATGAGGACTTGGTGATACCCCTTGTACAGGTCTAAGAAGCTGAACATCTTCTGGCCATCAAGAGCTTCGACCTTCTTATCAATGTTGGGAAGGGGGGTAGCAGTCTTTTGGGCAGTGCTTGTTGAGGTCGGTGTAGTCTATGCACATCCGCCATCCCCCTTCCTGCTTTTTTACCATTACGGGGTTGGCCATCCAGGTCGGATATTTCACCTCGAATAAAATATCGGCCTTTTGCAGTTGGCGAACCTCATCATGAATAACTTGATTTCTTTCAACTGCGAAGGCTCGCTGCTTCTGCCGAACTGGTTTCACCTCGGGATCGATGTTGAGGTGATGAGTGATGACGCTTGGTGCCACCCCAGTCATGTCTAGCGGCGACCAAGCGAAGACATCTCTGTATTCCCGAAGTAGCCGGATAATCTGACTTCGGAGCTCGTACTCTCCGACGAACCCTACTTTGACGACCTTGGCAGGGTTATCTTCGTATAATGTGATGTCTTCGACCGGCTCAACTGATGGAGGCGATGTCGGCTCCACCTCTTTGGGGTTCTGTAGTTGCTATGCTTGAGGGTGCTGATTCCCAGCACCTCAGAGTGCGACCTGCATGCACTCCTTGGCTTGAAGCTGATTTCCCTGAAGTGTGATCACTCCGTTTTTAGACAGAATTTTGATCATCAGGTGATATGCCGAGCAAATCGCCTTTGTTGCTGTCAGCCAATCTCTCCCTAAGATGATATTGTAGGGAGAATTGGCTTTCAGGACAAATAAGTTGATGATCTTTGTCGATGACAGCGGGCTCTTCCCAATAGTGACGAGAAGTGGAATGATGCCATCCGTTATCATTTCTAGTTGTGTAAGTTCTTCAACGGAGTAGACGCCGGCTTCAGCCGGGCTTCTTTGATCCCGAGCTTGTTGAAGCAGTCTTTGAAGAGCACGCTCACTGAGGCTCCGCTGTCTATGAACACCCTGCGAATCAAGCTGTTAGCCACCACGGCTTGAATTATGGTGGCGTCCTGATGGGGTGTGGCGTGGGGGACTGGGTCGTCATCGGAAAAAGTGATGACTTCGTCCTTCTTGAACCTCTTTTGTGAAGGTTCTTCTCTTTGTTGGCTTCGGGCTTCGGGCTTCGGCTCTCAGTGAGGACTTCGTTGAGCCAGGAGGCAGCCCGGTGATGGCACCGATGACTCTGTCGTATTGAGGTTGGTCCTCGTCTTCGTCTTCGTCATCGTGCTTTAACTTTTTGTCGTGGTGGGGTGCGCAGTTGTTGCCTCCCCTATTCTTCTTTCTCTTGCCCTTCCCTTGAGGTCGGGCCTCTTGCTGGTTGCGACTTTAGTACAGCTTAAGGGTACCGCCGCGTACCATGTGTTCGATGTCCGATGCGAGGTCTCTGCAGTCTTTGGTTTCATGACCGTAGTCGTCATGAAACTTGCAGTATTTCTCCTTGGATCGGCGCTTCGATCCACCTCTGGACATGGGTGGCGGCTTCTCGAATAAGTTCGTATGAAGCTCGTATATTTCGGCCCTGGACTTCGTCAGCGGTGTGTACTAACTTCGGTCTTGGCTGGGCCGAGGTCCTAAGCGAGACTCGAGGGGTCCTCGCTGTAACCTTTCGAGGGCACTTCGGCGACCTTGCCCATGGTCGGTGCGCTCCTCTTTCTTCTTCTTATCATTGTTTTCGGGCCGATCTGTTGCCTGTTTTTTCCGATCAGCCTCGTCCGCCTCCGCAAACGTATCAGCAATCCTCCATAGCTGCCTGGAGGTCATTGGACGCTCCTTCATGAGCTCTTTGAAGAGAGTCCCGGACTGAATGGCATTTTGAAACGCCGAAATGAGAACATCGTCGGAGAGACGATCGACTTTAAGACTCTCATTATAGAAACGGGCCAGGAAGTTGCTGATCATTTCTCCTCACCCCTGCCTTAAGGTGAGGAGCTGGGCCGGGCTGATTTTCGCCTTAGCTTTCTGAAAGAAACGATGCTCAAAGGCGTCGAGTAGGTCGGCGTACGACCCTATGCTGCCGTTAGGTAGGCTGTCGAACTAGCTTCTGACGTTGTCCACCAGCAGCTCGGGGAAGACTTTGCACATGTAAACGTCTTCGGCGAGTCCTTGGTTCATCATGTTGTACTGGAACCATGATAAGAAGTTGCTGGGGTCATGTGACCCATTGTAGGGCGGGATAGGAGGTACTCTATACGTCAACGGGAGGGGAGTATAGAGTATCCTATTGGTGAAGGGGGTGGAGATTCGACCGTAGATAGTGAATCTTCCCTGGTAAATATTTCCTTCGTCACGCCGATGTGGGACGGCGTTTTGACGAGGTGACATTGAACCGCGCCGAGGTGAAGCGCGGTCGTTGTTCGCACGACGATTGTTGCTCTGTTGCCTTCAGGAAAGTTCGGCAATCCTGTCTCCAACGATCTGGAGACTTGGGGATCTCCTCTGTGACGGTTTGACTCCGTCTTCTTTGTGTTGACTTCGTTGTCGATGTTGATCGACGAACTTAAGGAAATCTTGTTCGTGGAGGTCTAGGTACACCTTAAGTGCACCTCCAAGCTCGGGTTGGAGTGCGGTGTTGCCATGTCGGCGACCACCCTGACTTGGCTCGCCACTGCTAGCTGAATCCCCAGACTGGCCCGATGGGACATCCTCCAGGTGGCCTTCGGGAGTTTGGTCAGTTCTGGGCTGCTTGCCAGGTCTTCTCATGGAGGCAATTTGCCGATTTTGACTGGCGTCGGCCTCTTCCTCGTTAATTGGCGGGCGAGGTGGATTGGTGGGCGATCGGCTTGGTTCTGCTTCGCCTTGGCTGCAGCAGCAGCAACGGTGGTGGCGGAGCGGGTTAATTTTACCATCGTATCTTCACTAAAAAATGTTTGATCGACTTCACAAAAAGAATTTTTAAGTTTCCCACAGACGGCGCCAGTGATAGATTGTAGAATTTTAGAGTGATTTGTACGAAGGAAAAATAAAACACGTGAGAGGTTTTTACGTGGTTCGATCTTTCGTTAGATCTACGTCCACGGGAAATGGGAATGCTTGTATTAAAGTACTCGAGTAACTATTACAGTGTGTGTTCTTCTGTCTTTACAAATGACACTATTTATAGAGAACTAAGAGCAGTTACGACCGAGATCGTGGTGGTTCCTCGTCCGAGATCGTGGGTGGATCGTGTGTAACCGTCTTGCCACGTCCGCGATCGTGCGCACCCTGATCATGGGTTGCTGGGTTGGCCGAGTTTCTAGACTTATCCTGTTGGGCTCTGTCCGGGTTTGGGCCGAAGTGAGTTTTAAGTGGGCCGAGCTGATCTAGGCCGAGCTGGATCAAGTCCAATTATGTTGGGCCTGATGCTTGGGTCTAGTAGCTGGGCCACATTCTATCAAATACTTTGCTAGTTTTATTAGGGTTGATCTTTACTTTAGTTAAACCGTAAAAGAGGGACAAATATTGTATTTCTCATTTTATCATAAACTAGTGTACCTCCCGTCGAGCTTCGACGGATGATTTTTGTTTATGTATTATTTAAATGTTATTAAATAATAACATTTAAATAAATAATAAAGCTTACATGTCTATATCAGTAAAACTGTTTTTTTAATCCACATCACTTTAATATTCGAAGCATGCAAAATATATAATTTAATTATATTTTCAGGTTATGGCAGAAAACATTCATTTAAACATAGTATTCATTTATACAAACTAAACTAAATTGATAATACGATAAGAGAAGACAAACTCCAACTTTTATGATTTTGAATTCAATTTTTTGCTCCATCGTGCTTTCCACTTGTGTTGACATAATCCCAAACTGCAATATCACTACCTGGATAACAACTAATGTTATTGCATATGCAACTCGAACTAATACAGATATGGCATAATTGAATATAGAAATATCTTTACCTTACAACTTTTTTGAAAATTTCTTGTCGTGTCGTATGTTTCTCCATCATCATCACATATCAAAATTTTGAGGCCTTCTTGTGAGATTGCAACATACAATTGATCATGACTGAATACAGGATTCGGCAAATAGAGTCCTACATTTAAAAGAGACTGTCATTGACTCTTGTTTATAGTCATGTCAAAGCAAGCAGTCAATGAAAAATGTCTCCTTTAGAATCGAATTGGAAATTTTGTTATATTCGCGGAGGTCATTTTAATTCTTGCAATAGGAAATTTATTTCATGCATTCTTTCCTGAAATCAGATTTGCTTCAATTACGTGGTCCCCTATTTTAGTTACCTTCATCCTAGTTCCACTACATAGCTCATTTAAGGGATTTATATTTCTAAGAAGCAATATTATACATCCCTACTTCAATCTGATTTCGTGACTTTGCATACCAGAGCACTTGATTGTGTTGAGATTCTCAATTGAAAATATTTCATCATCGAGACCTACTTCTCCATCTTCTTTGCAAATATTATCAGAACTAAGGTAGACTCTTTCTTTTGCGGCATTAGGGGCAACTCTATCTGTAGGAAGGAGGGTGAATATTTTATACGGAGTATATATTTACGATTGTCGTGATAATAATATGTACTCCCTTCGGTCTTTTTAAATTGATATACTTTTTTCAGCATTTTTTTCAAGCATTTTCGAGCGTCTTGATGATGAGTTTTAAAATTACTTTTTAAAGATTTTTTTTCTTTTATGGGAAGTAATACTAATAACTAAACTTAAAAAGAATTGTTAATATTAACAATTGACACGTGAAAGGGAGTATACATACTAAGTATCAAAATCTACTCTAGCATTACCGACTTACCGTCACCAATGCTAAGTATCAATTCTGCAAATTGTTTAGTCTTTTCAACATCAGATCCAGACGCACCCTTATGTAGAAAACAATCTTATTAACTATATAGTTAATAAATAATGTGATTTTGAATTCTATATATTTAGAATATTTGAAGGAAAAAAAATATTTTGAATAGTTACCTTCAATCTCATATTCTTTGTTAATCTAAGAACTTCACATGAATTCCAAGTTGAGATGAGCAGATCGAAGCATATACTATGTCATGTCTTCTTCCGTCAGGTACGACCAGAAGGATTTGTCTGAATCTGGAATATGCGGTCCTTCCCTATGAAGGAGCAACGAAGGTATACCACTCGATGCTACAAGAAGTACTATATCTCCTCTCCCACGTAAGGCCGTGCATAATAATGTCTTCCAGACATATGTCTTTCCTGTACCACCATACCCTCATAGAAAGAAAAGTCCACCATTACCACTAGCAACTGCATTCATTATTTTCTCATAAATTGTCCTTTGCTCATCAGTTAAAGAGGGATATAACTTGGCTAAAACTTTTCTTAGATGAAAATCGTACATCACTGTCTTCAACATCATCTTTGGATGAGTCGCCGTATGTTTTCGACTTAAGTGATCATTATTTGGTATTTTTGAACATCTTTTTTTAGCAATTTTTATATGATCCTGCAATTAAACCATACGGAGTATATAAGTAAGTAATAAATTTCACTAAAAGCTCAATAGTATTTTAATAATTAAACTATAAACTATCTATATATAAATTATTATACCTCTTTTTTGCCATCATCCTCATTTTGACTGCCCAAATCTTTAAATTTAGAGTTCTCTTATTGAAAGGAAAAAAATTAAATTTTATGTATAGCTAAAACAATTGTAAGTGATTATAGAATACATAAACTTACATTAACATGGAAGATAGAAGTAAATTGAGCAATGAGTTCAACATCTTCTATTACTTTCTTTACGGTGTAGGAACGATGTCCATACAGAACACTTGCTTCGACTTTAAAAAGACATTCTTTTTTCAGTATGTTGCACAATTCTTACAATTCTTGAGGTATGCTATTTCTATCACCAATCTGTTAATGAAAATTTAACAATAATATTAATATAATCTTTCAAGATTCATACTTCATCTGTTTCAAGATTGATGACACGTTTCTTTTTCTTTCTTTTTGGCACATATTTCTATGCTTCTCGATGATGGGTTTTAAAATAAATTTTTGTAGTATCTTTTCTTTTACGAGATACTACGTGTGTCGTAGTATCCCGTAAATAAAAAAATACTTCAAAAAATTATTTTAAAAACCATCATTGAGAAGCGTGGAAATGCATGCCGAAAAGAAAGGAAAAGAAACGTGTCATCAATCTTGAAATAGAGGAAGTACTATATTACATGTAATTTATATTGAAAATATAATGGATCATACCTGAGCCTCAATTTCTTCATTCGACTTGCAGACTTTTTAAAATATATATCCAAAATACTAAACCCTATTTAAAAAAAAAAAAAAAAAAAAAAAAACTAAACTCTAAAAAAAATACTAAACCCTATAAAAAAAATACTAAACCCTACTAAACCCTACCAAAAAAAAAAAAAAAAAAAAAAACTCAACCCTAAGAAATAATAAAGAAAAAAATGAAAAGCCAATATAAATGTTTGAGTTCCCCTTTTAACATCCATGTATATTTCATTGTCTGATTGATTGATTTTGATTTTGAATATATTGATATAATTTGTATAATATAAATACGAATTAATTTGAAAAATAAATATGAATTTTGGATTAGAAAGATATATTTATTTATATAGGTTCTCCACAAATTCAATGTGAGATTGAAGAATTTAGAAATTTTAAAATACTAAATTTAGAACATTCCACAAGGCATGTGAATTAATGAGGAATATCAACTAATTTGCAAAATAAATAAGAATTTGGATTAGAAAGATGCATCTATTTATATAGCTTCTCCGCCAATAAAATTTGATAAAAAAATCGATGTGGAATTGAAGAATAGAAAAATAAGAGTAGTTTTACTTGGATTAGTAATATCTTAATAATTAAATCGATTATTTTTCCATTAAAATAAAAATAAGATGTCCATCGCCAATATTATAAAAATCACATATTTAATAAGATGTGAATTTTAGTAATACTTGGTTGTTTGTGTTGACCTTAATATCGTAATTCTATTGCTGCATGAATAAATAAGATGTCTAAATATTTATTCAACTAATGTAATTTAGAGTGGAGTAGCGTATGATATAGCATTAGCTTTGTTAAATTATTATTTTGGTGGTGTAGTGTTTTAAGATATAGGTTTGAATCCTCCTATTCTCATAATTAAATTTTTAAATTTGAGTATCTATAATACAGATAAATTATTATAATTATAAATATTAATGTATATAAATGATAATTAATATGTATAAATATATGATTTTAGATGAATAAGAATATATTAATATATGGAGATATGTATAAATATGGTGATAGATATTGATTAAATAATTGCCTAATTAATTAAATTATTGCCTAATAAAGCCAAAGCCACGAGAATTTAGCAAAATATTTACGAAAAATCCACATTATTCCACATAGAAGAGAGATGCGTTTTCGTATTATATATATATTGATATTGATAGAATTATCAATTGGAAAATCTTACGGGTTTGTCTTCTCACGTAGAAGATTAGGAGTTCTTGCGCACTCGAATTATATGTTATATATATATTTATATATGTTTAATAATTGTGGGCAAATATATTTAAATGTAGATGCTATTATTATAATATGCATATACCATATGTGATATTTATTATTTGATGAGGGGCCAAATAATAAATATCAATAACTTCTTTATTAATTGGTCTGCTCCCCAAGAACCGTATTCTTCTCTACGTGTTTTCTTATCCCGGTCAAGAAGATACGATACAGAAAAGAGAGACCGGATTCTTGGAAGGCCAAAACCAGTCTCCAATCTTCAAGCATAATGATGGCAAATTCAGGTTAGTGCTTCCGCTACGATTCAAGTGTTCTCGGATTATCATGATAGAGATTAAAGCATGAATTAATTAAGTTTAATTCTAACAAGTGGTATCAGAGCCACTCTATGCATGATTCTCTGAGAATTGTGAAGAATTGAATAATTCTTAGTGTTTTTTTTTATATATCAATTTTCGTGTTTTCACGAACTTCGGTTGAACTGCAATATGACTTGATTATTCAAATTCAATTTATTTCTTCGCCGTAACTGTTGCGATTGAGGATATATGCCAATTTACGAATTGGTTGATTATTGTAGAGTCAATGGCATTGATTCATTTATTGTCAACACTTATGCGCATTCCGTAAATGAAGCATGCCATTAGATTGATTTTGATTATTTTATTCATTAATGAGACCCTTTGGATGCCAATTCTGATGAATGTCTATGGATTTCTGGGAATTATTATTAGACAAAAACTTGTATCAGTCGGAGGCACCGTGCGGCCGGGTCCAAAGTGTCAATCTTTATATAGAAAAGTGTCAATCTATATGAATAAAAGTATCAATCTTTTACATAATTATTTTACGAATAAAATGATAATTTTTAAAAGTATCAATCTTTATATAGAAAAGTGTCAATCTATATGAATAAAAGTGTCATTGTTTTAGCCCGGCCGCACGGTGCCTCCGGCTGACCCAAGTGTGTCCCTTATTATTATAGTACGATTACGAATCATTTTATGCTTAATTCTTGTTGAATGCTGCATATTTCATATATGTTCTGCTCTTATGTATTTGCGAATTCTGGCACATTGATATTATGTATGATATGTGAACGTGTTTGTTCAGCAAGCATGTTCGTATACAATTCATGGTATCTGTGATTATATTATTATGAATTGTGAATTCCAAAAGCATATGTTGGGATAGACGAAATTAATTTCTTAAAGATCTTCTCCCTTTTGGGATAGATTTTAATTTACGTCTTAAGGATCTTCTCCCAACGTATTGTATGCTTTGGAATGTGTTATTTAAATAAATTAATTGAAACAAAATGTCGCCAAAGTGACCTCTTTTGTGTAGATTAGTTTATTTAAATCATAAAGATGGTTGTGTGTTTCTAACTCATGCGTTTATTAATTGACCCAAAGGTTAATTAATGGCAGAGTTATATACACATTTGTGGTGATAAATATGTGACGATTATAAAGCATTCTATGTGAACAATATATTGATCCAAAGATTAATATATTGTTTGACATAACTTATTGTCAATATTTGATCACTACAACAAGAGTACCGCTTGCAGTTAATATTACTATCCAAAGATTTGATATTAATGTTGTACTTGGTATCTTGAGATGGGTTTAGCCATTACTTTGGTTCTATTGTTTGATTATGCATATTGATGTGAGTTTTGTTTCCATTTCTTTTGTTCTACTTCAGCAAGTTCATCTTCAACTGCCTCAATATCTTCTAACATCAATAATGTTCCCATGCTCAATGCGACGAATTTTGAGGAATGGAAAAGGCACATAATGATTGTGCTTGGCTGTATAGATCTAGACCTTGCATTTAGGGAAGAACAATCTGCACCTCTCACTGCAGAAAGCACCCTTGATAATAAAAGGGAATTTGAGAGGTGGGATCGTTCTAATCGCATGAGTTTAATGATCATGAAGCACAACATTCCGGATGCCTTTAGGGGCCCTGATTCTGAGGAAATTACTATGGCCAAAGATTTCCTTGACAAACTTGAGAAATGTTTTGCGAAAAACGATAAGATTGAGATGACATCACTTCTGTCTTCTTTGATGTCAATGAGGTATAAGGGTCAAGGAAATGTAAGGGAGAACATTATGGAGATGTTCCATATTGCTTCAAAACTTAAGGCACTTAAGATCGAGCTTTCTGAGGATTTGCTTGTTCTTATGATTTTGGTTTCGCTTCCTCCACAGTTTAACCAATTTAAAATTAGTTATAACTGTCAAAAGGAGAAATGGACTCTTAATGAGCTCATTTCTCATTGTGTTCAAGAGGAAGAAAGGTTAAAGCATGAGAGAACAAAAAGTGCTCATTTGGCTAGTACTTCGAAGAATAAGGGCAAGAAAAGGGTTCAAGAGAATGAAGTTGCTAAGGGTCCGGCATAAAAGAAACAACATAAGGAACAAGGTTGTTTCTTTTGTAAAAAGGCCGACCACATGAAGAAAGATTGTGCCAAATATCACGCATGGTGTGCAAAGAAAGGTACAATTCTTACTTTGGTCTGTTCTGAGGATAATTTAACTTCAGTACCTAGAAACACTTGGTGGATAGATTCTAGTGCTACTACTCACATAAGTGTTTCTATGCAGGGTTGCCTGAGCTACCGAAAGCCAAGTGATGGTGAAAGATACATCTTTGTGGAAGATGGAAAATCGGTAGAAGTGGAAGCGATTGGGCATTTTAGGTTGTTATTGGGAACTGGTTTCTATTTGGATTTACAAGACACTTATGTTGTACCATCATTTAGACGGAATTTGATTTCTGTTTGTTTGTTGGACAAATTCGGATATTGTTGTTCATTTGGAAACAATCAGTTTACTTTGTCTTTGAATTCAAATGTTGTTGGAACTGGTTATCTTAATGCTTATGACAACCTTTATTTGCTTGAAACACTTGCATCCTATAATGAAACCTTGCACGTGGAATCACGAGGTACTAAGGGAAAATTAGATAAGGAAAATTCGGTGTCATTATGGCATAAGCTCTTAGGTCATATCTCAAAAGGTAGAGTTGAGCGCCTTGTGTCTGATGGCATTTTAGATTCTCTTAACTTCGCAGACTTTGATGTTTGCGTTGACTGTATCAAGGGAAAACAGACCAAACCTAAGAGATTAGGTGCCAACAGGTCTTCAGACGTCTTGGAATTGATTCATACTGATATTTGTGGGCCATTCCCTACGGCATCTTGGAATGGTCAACAATATTTCATTACATTCATAGACGATTATTCACGTTATGGGTACCCATACCTCATTCATGAGAAATCTCAGTCTTTGGACGTGTTCAAAGCCTTTAAAGCTGAAGTTAATAATCAACTCAGCAAAAGAATTAAGAAAGTCAGATCTGACCGTGGTGGTGAATACTATAGAAGATATGACGGTTCAGGTGAACAACGTCCGGGACCATTTGCTAAATTCCTAGAGGAATGTGGTATTGTCCCACAGTACACCATGCCGGGTTCACCTAGCATGAATGGTGTAGCTGAAAGGCGAAACAAGACTCTTAAGGATATGGTAAGGAGTATGATTGCTCATTCTACCTTACCCGAGTCTCTCTGGGGAGAAGCATTAAAGACAACAGCTTACATTCTAAATAGAGTACCAACTAAAGCAACAACAAAAACACATTATGAGCTTTGGACTGGTCAAAAGCCTAGTCTTAAGCACTTTCACATTTGGGGATGTCCAGCTGAGGCAAGGCCTTACAGGCCTAATGTAAAGAAATTAGAACCCAAAACCGTGAGCAACTACTTTATTGGTTACCTTGAGCGATCTAAGGGCTATAAGTTTTATGATCCCACAACTCAGAATATTTTTGAGACGGGAACTGCAACATTTTTTGAGGATGTTGAGTTTGGGGGAGAAATAAAGTAAAGGACATTTCTTTTGAGGAGGAATTGAATTCAACTTCATTTCCTACTATCGCTTTTGACGATGTTCAGGTTTTGTCACCTGTCATTGATCAAGAAGTGAATCAAAAACCTCAACAAGAAAATGTTAACTCTCCCATTCTTGAAGAACAAATTCAACAACCTCAAAATGAAGTGCCAATAAGGAGATCCACGAGAGAAAGAAGAAATGCTATTTCGGATGATTACTTCATATGTCTTCACGAACATGAAGATGATAATGGAATGATGGAAGATGATCCAATCAACTTCCGTCAGGCCATGAAAAGTTCTAACTCTCAAAAGTGGATCGATGCTATGCATGATGAGTATAAGTCAATGCAAGATAATAAAGTTTGGGAACTTGTCCCTTTACCAGAAGGTGCAGAACCAATTGGTCGTAAATGGATATTTAAAACCAAGAGGGATGCAAATGGTAATGTGGAGAGGTATAAGGCATGTCTTGTAGCTAAAGGTTATACTCAGAAAGAATGAGTTGATTATTCCGAGACTTTCTCTCCAGTTTCATCGAAAGACTCTTTTAGAATAATCATGGCAGTTGTTGCTCATCTCGATCTTGAGTTAAATCAGATGGATGTTAAGACTGCGTTTCTCAATGGAGACATTGAGAAAATGATATATATGGTGTAACCAGAAAACTTTGAGTTAGGAGACCCAAAGAATATGGTATGCAAATTAAAGAAATCCATCTATGGACTCAAACAAGCTTCTCGTCAATGGTACCACAAGTTTCATCAAGTGATTGTCTCATTTGGTTTCGAGATGAATCTTGTTGATGATTGTGTGTATCACAAGTTCAGTGAGAGTAAGTTTATATTTCTGGTTCTATATGTGGATGACATCTTGCTTGCCTCGAATGATATAGGCTTATTGCACGAAACCAAGAGATTTCTATCGAAGCATTTTGAGATGAAAGATCTTGGTGATGCCTCTTTTGTCTTAGGAATTCAAATACATCGAGACCGATCTCGAGGTATTCTTTAATTATCGCAAAAGAGCTATATCGATAAAGTACTCAAGCGGTTTGGCATGCAAGATTGTAGACCAGGTGATACCCCTGCCGCTAAAGGAGATAAATTCAGTCTTAAGCAATGCCCGAAAAGTAACCTCGAAATTCAGGAAATGCAAAAGATTCCCTATGCTTCAGCTGTTGGGAGTCTTATGTATGCTGAAGTATGTACGCGTCCGGATATTGCTTACATTGTTGGGAACTTAGGTAGATATTTAAGTAACCCTGGTATGAACCATTGGATAGCAGCCAAAAGAGTTATGAGGTATCTTCAGAGAACAAAAGATATATGCTCACATACAGGAAATCAGATCATTTGGAGGTCGTTGGATATTCTGACTCTGATTTTGCTGGATGCCAAGATAATTTAAAGTCTACATCAGGTTATGTTTTTCTATTGGCGGGAGGAGCTATATCATGGAAAAGTGTTAAACAAACACTTGTGGCTTCTTCTACCATGGAAGCAGAGTTTGTAGCATGCTACGAGGCATCAAACCACGGAATATTGTTGTGAAATTTTGTCACGGGGCTGCGTATTTTGGAGAATGTAGAAAGACCACTCTAGTTATATTGTGACAATAAGTCGACAGTACTGTATTCCAACAACAATAGGAGCTCTTCTAAGTCAAAGCATATTGACATAAAGTTCCTAGTTATGAAAGAAAAGGTGCAGAGTAAACAAATGTCTTTAGAGCACATTAGGACAAACTCCATGATAGCGGATCCGTTTACTAAAGGTTTACCACCTAAGGTCTTTCATGAGCATGTTGCTCATATGGGTGTTGTATCATTAGATGATATTATGGTTTAGTGGGAGTGTGTATGTTTGTTGCTTATGGATTATTCATACACTTATTTATTTAGTTATTCTGATCAGAAATAAAGTATTTTGGTGCTTTTTACTCTGTTCTGTGACCTCACATAAGTTAATAGAGGACCAGTCGAAAATAAATATTATATCTGATTTTCGTAAATAACCATTGATCTATGTCATTTGATTATATAAGTATATGTGATTATTGATGAGTCCATTCACGTGTAAAGTGATGAAGGCCTCTTTAGTCCTATGGTTGTATAGTTGATGGACGAGATTGTTAAGATATACATATTTTATAATAGCAAATTGTGAGCTCATTAAGTTTTACGTTTATCAGGAAATATATATTGCCCAAGTGGGAGATTGTTAGATATATATTTATACATGTTTAATAATTGTGGGCAAATATATTTAAATGTAGATGCTATTGTTATAATATGTATATACCATATGTGATATTTATTATTTGATGAGGGGCCAAATAATAAATATCAATAACTTCTTTATTAATTGGTCTGGTCCCCAAGAACCGTATTCTTCTCTACGTGTTTTCTTCTCGCCGTCAAGAAGGTACGATACAGAAAAGAGAGACCGGTTTCTTGGAAGGCCAAAACCAGTCTCCAATCTTCAAGCATAATGATGGCAAATTCAGGTTAGTGCTTCCGCTACGATTCAAGTGTTCTCGGATTATCATGATAGAGATTAAAGCATGAATTAATTTAGTTTAATTCTAACATTATAATCCTCCATACGAGAAAGGCGACAACTGCTACAAATGTTGTATTTTTGGTCCTATTGTGACGGAATAGGATAAAATTGAGCAGTCAAACAAACAAAACATAAAAAGACACAGATTTATGTGGTTCACCAACGTTTTGTTGGCTATGTCCAATTGTATTAGGCGGCTAGGTTACAAAGTACAGAGTTTGTGCCCTACTTCTATATAAATAGAGTACACCAGACGGGCTAGACCCAATATGACAATTAAGGCCTAACACAACAATACCGCATATCGTCAGGCCGGGCGTCGCCCCTCTTAATTGACCCCCCGACTCGCTGACCGGGCAGCGAGACCCCCGACAAACTCTGCGAAATGGCAAACAAATTCAAGGCATACTAACAAGTTCGTTGTGCATGACATGCACTAAAAAAAGGCGACAAAGCGACGGTGTTTCTGTCGTAGTTTAAGTGATTTTCAGTGGCCGTGCATTTATGCCGACCGAATGACGACAGAAACATGTAGTAATAATACTCCCTCTGTTTTCTCTGATTTGGCCTCTTTTATTATTATATACCACCCATACAATAAATAAAGGAGCCAAGTCAGAGAAAACGGAGGGAGTAGTACAGTGCATATTACTACTTGTAACTTGAGAGGATTGTGAATTCAAAATTGAACACTCAAGAATATTCGAAACCCCACACACTTAATTAAGGGATTTCTGAACTTAATGAATATCATATGAATGACTGATTCTAAGTAGAAAATAAAAAATAATGATGGATTCTTAAAACTTTAATTTTATGTATACAGGGGGTGGGGGTGGGATTTGCCACTGAAATATCACGAAATAAGTTGGTTAAGTGTCGCCATTGAGAAGGTTGTAATAAGAACATCGATCTGGAAATTAAAAGCATAATTGTGTTGATGGATTAGGATAAAAGCTATTAATTTTCCTAGATAATGGCCTCTCTCCCAACTAATATGTGCTTCTTCCAAATTATATGTTCGATTAACCAGGTAATTATGTAGGTAATATGTCAAAAAAATCGTCCTTGTTCCTTAGTCGATTTACTTATTGAAAGCGTCTATTTGTAGCAATAAAAAAAGAAAAATCTTTAATTAATTATATGTTTATTTGATTTGTAATTATATGAAATCTAAATAGATAGTGTAATTATTAATAAAAAGATATTGAAGATGAAGATCAATTTTTTTGGCACCAAGTAATTAAATTCTTATATTGATAACTATAAATATTTAAAAAATGCGTAATTTCATGGTATAATTTCATGCTAATTAAGAATGCATAATTTTTGAAAGAGTATATGCTCTTGGAAAATTAGATTAGATTAATTTAGTTCGATTTCAATATTTCATCACTTTCTTCTCGAGAAGATCTCATGGTAAATCATGTTCATTTACATCAAGTTTACATATACGGCACATCAGGCCAAACTGAAATTTCTCTAGTCTAATTTGTTTGTCGTTGTTGGTTATTTTTCTCTTAGGCAAATTGTTAAGTTTTCTTACATGGGCTGAAGGAACAAAACGATGAGATGTAGAACAGGAGACGGAAACGTAGTTTTATATATTAGTACTTGTGTTCTGATTGTTTTTTTGACATAATACCTATGTCAACTTAATTTGGACAACCGATAATCTATGAAAACACTATAATTTAATATGGTTTAATGACAATATTTGTTTTACTTAAAATGTTTATATTTAGAATATTGTTGTAGTTATAGGATTGTTAGTTGCAGCATGTATTAAAGAAGATTACTCTGTACAAAATAATAGTGTGGGTGTGTTGGTCTAGTGTTAGGAAGTTAATGTATCATTTATTGTCATCGAGTCCGTCGTGGCACGGCCTTTAAAAATCACAAAATAGTTGCTAGATAAAGAATTGAAATAACTACGGCAATTTTCGTATTTTAATCTTATTTAATAAGATTTAACTACGAAATTCTTCGGTCAATAATCTCAATTTTGACTCAGTTGACTACAACCAACTTGGCTACGGAAAATCAGTAGTTAAATTGGATCGTTATTTTAACAACGAAAATATTGATAATGAACAATTTAACGAATTGAGATTGAAGTTTTCGGTTGCCAATTCCATAGTTAATGAATGTAACAACGGACTTTTTAAAATTTAACTATGGAAATTTATGTAGTTAAATCACATGTTTTTTTGTAGTGATTTAACCACCTTTCTCTATTTTAAATGAGTTTTTTTTTTCTACTAACATTATATTCATATTAAAAGTTGTTTCGGAAAGAAAAGTATATACTTTTTGACTTTCCAATATTACAATTAAAAAAAAAAAAGCTAATTATCTGAAGGTTTGTTTGTTTTGTTTTGTTTTTTATTTTTATTTTTTTTAACCATAATAGATAGGTTTTTGGTGTGGAAAGTGACAGAATATCTCATAAAGGGGCAGTGGGCAGAGTTCACGTGGGATTCATATGAAACAATACACCATAAATGATGCTCTTTAAAGCCAAGAAAACCAAGAAAACCAACAAATCTCAACCCATCAAACACACGACACAACCTCTTTTTCTTTATCCTGCATTATTTTTCAATTTTCCCTCAACGCCATTTTTCAGGAAATATCTTCCTAAATCGGGTATATTTTAGGGCATGTTTAGTATCCATATACTGATATATCAGATATCAAATAGATGTATGAGTATCATATATCAGGTATGAATATGAGATTAATTTATAATATCTGTATTTGGTATAGATTGTTCTGATATGAGATATCAAATAATGATTTAAAAAATAAATTAATAATAATAATAATGATTTAAAAATAATAATAATAATAACCTCAATCTCATTATATTAATCTCATATGTAATGGGCACATGAACCAATGAATGGGGGAATATGTGGCTATAATCAATTTAAGGAGAGAGAGAGTTAATTGTAACCATGTACTAGTATTTTTTAGCATATAAGGAAATTAGACTAATAAGTGAGATGAACGAAAATGACAAATGAAAATAATATCATGAGATGTAGGTAGTAATTTCTTAGAGTAAGAAGAGTTAGTACTATTACTATCAAATCAAAGGTCACCTAGCTAGTTGAATAATATATACAATTAACTGATATTATATTATATTATATTTGGAAAATGTAAACAAACATTAAAGCTTAAGATTGGAGTAAAAGTTATGCTATATAAATAAAAAGCGTTGGTTTAGCCAATAGTAAAATAATATATGCATGCCAGGCTAATTTGATAAGTTATCAAGTTTTCAGTTTTAGGTACCATACCTCCACCAATTAATTTATTTATTTTGGAAGGACCACCTTAATTTTCTTGCAACACCAGCTAGCTGTTGGTTAAACACATGAGCATATCAGTCAAAATCGATCGAAAACTAATCTGGATTCTATTTGCTCAATTGATTTAAGCGTTTCAATTTAAGAAAAACCAACGATAAAAATTTGAGTGACGGCATATTTTTGTTACAACAAATATATATATTTATAGTGACAATCATTTCTCATTTCACAAAAGATAATAGTAGTGAACTTTTATAATATGATTATATATATTTTGGCGACTAAAAACTCTTATTCGGTGACGATGATTTCTATATATAAATTGTGATTAGTGATAATCTATCTGTGATCAATATCTATCGTTTATAAAAACAATTTAATTCTTGTGTCATTAGAAAGCGAGAGATGGTTATATTTTTGTTACTAAGAGCATCCCTAGCATGTTGGTATCTTGGGGATCGCTGGAGCGCTGTTGAGGCGCGAGCGGGGACTCCCTTTTGCGCTTCCGTGCACGAGTTTGGACTCCTTTATTTATTTATTTTTTTTAATAAAAATTAGATATTATTATTAAATCAACCATCTTATTTTCGATTTTGTTTTATGTTTTATTTTCAATTTTCAATAAACAAACTAATATGGATGTCAAATAGTATTGCCATGTCGATGAGCATGTGCCCAGTCAATCAATTTCGATAGTTTTTTTTATTAATGCAAAACTAACGTATGTCATGCTAAAGTAAACAAAAGAAAAGTATATATATATATATATATATATATATATATATATATATATATATATATATATATATATATATTTATATATATATTAATAATTTGAGTTATTTCATAATAGTATGAGTTATTCTAGTGTAATAAAAATAGTTTATGTTATTTTTATATTTTTACCCTACTGTAATACTATTATTTATCATCACTAAATATTTGACACCAAGGCAAAGCCAGGACCTAGCCGACCTGGCGACGGCCCGGATGAAAAAAGAATGGGACACACTTGGGTCAGTCAGAGGCACCGTGCGGACGGCTAAAATACTGACACTTTTATTCGTGTAGATTAACATTTTTCTGTATAAAGATTGACACTTTTAAAAATTGGCATTTTATTCGTAAAATAATTATGTTAAAGATTGACACTTTTATTCGTATAGATTAACACTTTTCTGTATAAAGATTAACACTTTGACCCGGCCACACTATGTGGCCGACCTCACCCAAGTTTTTGTCAAAAAGAATTATTAACTACTATATTTTATTTAAATTTTATATTTTTTCTATATTTATAATATATAATTGTACAATGTTTATAAAGTTTTATGATCCTAGCTCTGCTACTGCACCAACTAGTCACGATTTATTTGTGTGTCTAAAATAATCTATACAGCGACAATAATTAACAAGATACATGGACAAACAAAATAATATACACAAACACATATGTGGATATTGTACGGAATATGATTAATAAACAACCAAGATTTGATGCATTCACATTCTCACGGATTAACAATTTTCGTATCAATCGAAATATATAAAACAAAGACTTGTATCAGCCCGGTCTTACAGAGCAGTCAAGTCTTGAAAGCAAAATAAATTATTTGGCCCATTAATCCACTCGACCCACAGTCCAAAAAGAAGGTCACATTCAATGGACCTCAATATGAATCCGAGCTGATACAATTGTCTTCCAATATATAATAGAGTATAATTTTTTGTTAGGAAATATTGTTAACGATTATTGGGACACTCTATCAGCCCGAACTTACATTGAGATCTATTGAATATTTTTATGAGACTATCTTTTTGGATTGTGAACCAAGTGGATTGGGCCAAGTAATTTATTTTACTTTTAAGGCCTTGGCCGCACTATGCGGCCGGGCTAATACAAGTCTTTTTAATGACTATTTTGATTGAATTTCAAAATCTCTTAGACACCTTGAAAAGATATTGTCAAAACCTATTAGCATAAGATTGAGACAGTTCACTTGCTACAAGACTATGAAAACTAAAAAATTGAAAACAGTTAGACAAGTCTGTTATACGTTGATCGAAATTCTGTAAGGATAGTCATTGATCTGACTAAAGTAAATTGTTCACTTGCTAATAGGTAGTCTGATTATTTATTTATTTATTTTTTTGTTTGAGAATCCTCTACTACTCCCTCCGTATTCTTCAAAGTAGCCACGTTTTTTAGACGTTTATTCTAAAGTGGTCACTTTCCAAAAATAGCCTAAAAAATAACCTTGATTCTACATTCATTTAAGTGGTGAGCACCACAATAATACACATAAAATTATGTTTTCTTAAAAACTATGCCAAAAAAAAAGTGGTCATTTCAAAGAATACGGAGAGAGTAATAGGTAGTCTGATTATTACTATTGATTGAAGATTGAAAAATTTAAAATAATCAGGTAAATCTGTGATACACTACATTCTTAGAAAAAAATATTGTTCCAAAAGAAAAAGAAAAGAAAAAAATTTGGGTGAGGTCGGCCACATAGTGTGGCCGGGTCATTATTTTACGAATAAAATGTCAATTTTTAAAAGTGTCAATCTTTATATAGAAAAGTGTTAATCTACACGAATAAAAGTGTCAGTGTTTTAGTCGTCCGCACGGTGCCTCTGACTGACCCAAGTGTGTCCCAAAAGAAAAAGAAAAAAAAAAGATAAAAGAAAAATAAAAATAAAAAAGCGCGCACAAATAAATGAATTTTGTGAATCGTCCTCTTTCCTCTCTCCCTCTCATTACGTACACAAGATATGTAGAGACTAGAGAGAGACAAACGGCCAGCCTATACAGTACTTTTATGGAGTTAATGCCAAATAGGAAACACCCCAAATACTCATCCTCTTATTCTCTTCATTTCCCTCACTCGATCCTCCGTTTAACCATTAAACACAGCGCAATTCTCCCATTCTTGATCCGCCATTAATGCATTGAGTCTGCTTCAGTTTCCTTCAGCTCCACGCATTTCCTTCTCAAACGTTCTTCCACTCCACAAAAATCGAAGTGGGCCTTTCGAATCCTGCCGCATTAACGGTATTAGAGTGAATTCCCTGCTCTCCGGCGAGTAATGCGGAAATTAATGTGAAATAGTAAATATGTTCAAGCCGGCGCGATGGTGGAGCGATAAGAACAGAATCAAAGCTGTTTTCAAGTTGCAGTTTCATGCATCTCAGGTATTTCAACTCTCTGTTTTACCCTTTAGATAATTGTGTACATCTTCTTCTTTCTTGCTCAGCCATTTTCAAGTTCAAGTTACAAAACGTCGGTTGCTTGGGCTTTACATCGCTAAAGAGATTGCTTTTCTTTCTTTTCCCCCTTCTTTTTTTTGGTTCTTTGTGATAAAATATTGAAGCATTGTCCAACAAGCATTAGTTAATTGGCGAAAAGTATGTAACAGTAGTTCAACATTATCTAGTAAAATTTTCTTTACTATTGAAATGTTATGAAAGATAGTTGTCTCCTTGAATTCCTTGGAATGTTGTTAAAGAGAGAAACTAAGCCTTGTGTGACATTAGGTGACACAGATTATAGGAGATGGATTGATGATATCTGTTGTTCCTGGTGATACCGGCAAGCCCTCTTCGAAATCGAAGAAGGCTACAGTTCGAGATGGGGACTATGTGTGGGAGGATCCTCTCTACGAATCTATCAAATTTAACAGAGATCCAAAATCTGGGAAAATTCATCAAAGGATGTATTACTTCATCTTAGGCACGGTACTGTATCTGCAGAGGGGAGATACATTTCTAATGCTTTGCTTCGTTAAGATGATTTTGTTGTTGAAATCGTGCCTTGTTGATGTCTCGTAGGGTTCGTCTAAATCCGGGCCTGTTGGAGAAGCTTCTATTGATTTCTCAAACTATGCAGAGGCAAGTAAGATCTCCTTGGTGTCTCTTCCTCTCAAGAACTCAAGGAGTGAAGCCATACTTCATGTAAGTTCCCCTTTTCGAATGAGAATTCGAATCAAGATTAGTACAGGGCTTTGGATTTGTAAGTGTAGCTTGATTAGGAATAAAGTTTGTTTGTGGAGTTGGTTGGGGGATTCCTTTCTTATCTTTTAGTTGTGTTTCATTTTTCTTGACTGATAAAGATATCTTGACTGCAGGTATCAATCCAGAGGGTACATGAATCCTTGGAGCAAAGGTAATTCATGTCATATTTCAATTCATATATTCATTCAAGAATAATTTCATATATTCCATTGGCTATCCACAGGGAGATTCAAGAAAATGAGAATGCAAATTTGTACTCAAAAGATCACTTGAGTGATCATGATGGTGATGGAACACTCCCTAGCAATTCTGTTGAGGTGATCTCAAGTCCTCTAGAAACTATTTATTTTCCTTTTTTTTCTTTTTCGTTTTTGGCTAAATAATCAAATATTGAATGTAATTGACTTGTGTTGTTTATTGTGAGTGGGGGTTGGGTCCTATAGATTTTGCATAGTTTTCCGTAGTTTCGGATGTAAGTGGAAAAGCTGATAGAGTAGCATAGAATTGAAACAATGGTGATAGTTTGATATGTGTTGATTATTTAGCCTTTTTTCTTATGGCCATTTTGGTGATGAATACTCATACAGAGTAATCTCTTGATGTTTTTCATAACAGAACCAACCATCAACCAAAGCTGAAATCAACACGACCCTTCGAGAATCTAGTGGATCCGACATTACTCTTTCGAGTTCTGGTAGCCGCTCCGAGCTAGAAACGCCATGGGAAATGCAGTTAAAGAACGAAACTCCGGGGCCAAAGTCGGGTACTCCTTCACCGATAGACCAAGAGGAGCACCGGAGTTCGTGGGAGTGGCTGAGAGATTCTACAATTGAGGGTAGTCCTAATTACGATTCAGGCATCCTTAGAGAGAGTTTTCTAGAGGAGGATTCTGGAGAGGCTTCGGATATTCTGACCGAGAGGCTGAAAGCTGATGTTTCGTCTCTATCGAGACAAGTTGATATGTCTGAATTAGAAATGCAGGCTCTTAGAAAGCAGATTGGGAAAGAGAGCAAAAGAGGGCTGGAGCTTTTGAGAGAACTCGGTTTCTTGAAAGAAGAAAGAGATGCTTTGAAGGAAGAATGTGAGCATCTCAAAGGTCAGACTAGAACTGATATGTTCTTTAATGGAGAGGATTTTGTTGATGAACTTAAGCAAGAACTGAATCATGCGAAGGAGCTGAATGCGAACCTTTGCGTTCAGCTTCAGAAGACTCAAGAATCGAATTCTGAATTGATTCTTGCTGTGAGAGACCTTGAAGAAATGCTTGAACAGAAAGATAAGGAAATAGTACCCTCGAGAGAGGTGGCTCTCGTTTGTGAACGAGACGATGATGAAGAGCAGAAGGCGTTGGAGGATATTGTGAAAGACCAAGGCGAAGTGCAAGAATCATTCCTTCTAGACATTGTTGATTTGCAAACTGAAATAGAGATCTACAAGAGAGAGAAGGATGAACTGGAGATGCAAATGGAGCAGCTAGCTCTTGATTATGAGATCTTGAAGCAGTCGAATCACGACATGGCGTGTAAGTTGGAGCAGAGCCAAATTCACGAGCAGCTTCGGATGCAGTACGAATCTTCATCTCCAGATATTGCTGCATACGAATTGGAAACCTGTGTTGAGAATCTAGAGAAAGAACTGCAGAACCGAACAAAGGAGCATGAAGATTCACTGATCAAGATAAATGAACTTCAAGCCCATATCAAAAGTTTAGAGGGAGAAGTTGAAAAACAAGCAAAGGGATTTGAAGCTGATGTCGAAGCTCTTACACTGTCCAAAATCGAGCAGGAGCAGAGGGCGATAAGAGCTGAGGAAACAATGAAGAAAATGAGGTGGAAAAATGCTAATGCCGCTGAGAGACTACAGGATGAATTCAGGAAGCTTTCTATGCAAATGGCTTCAACGTTTGAAGCTAATGAGAAATTGGCAACCAAGGCTCTCGCAGAAGCAAACGAGCTCCGTCTGCAGAAGACTCATCTAGAAGAAATGCTCCGAAAAATCTCTGAAGAACATCAGTCAGTCGAAGGGGAATATGAGGCACGATTGCATGAAGTTAACATCCAACTTACTCAGCTTGAAGAAACGAAGAGGCTCCTCTCAAATGAAGTTTTGATGCTCAAAGAGGAGATTGAAGAACTTAATGCCAAGAATAAGATTCTTGTAGAGGAAAAGGGGAGTAAGGAAGCTGTGATGCATAAGCTGGAGAAGATGAAAGTGAGAGTAAAGGAAATGGAGATACTCGTGGAGCAAGGGAGCGACGAAAAGATTGAACTTGAAAGAAGGGTTTTAGTCATGAAGAGGGAGGCTGAAGAGTTGGATAAACAAGTTAATAGAATGAGGTCTCTAGTGAAAGAAAAGGAATTGAGAGCTGGGAATCTGCAAAAGGAAGTGGACTCTCTTCAAGCTCAATGTGCAGAATCGAAACGTATGTTATCATCAGTTGATGAGGTGGAGAAAGAGGATTTGCAGTTGAGAAGTGATCATAAGAAGAAGGAAGATGCAGTGAGAAGCATGGAGAGGAAAACTGCAGTAAAAGCTACTTCGAAAACAGTTAAAACTGTCTCCCGTAGCTCAAAGGAGGTTGCAAATCTCAAGGAGAAAATAAAGTTGCTCGAGGTAAAGGATACACTTGTTTGAGTTTTTAATCAAATAAGTTCTTGTTTAATTATGGAAGCATATATTAATTCCATTGCTGATTTAAACAGGCTGAAATCAAGTTAAAGGAGATTGCACTTGAAAAATCAGCTCATGCATTTTCAGAGAAAGAAAAATTTCTTCACAAGAAGATTGAAGAGTTGAAAATACAACAAAACACTGCTCAATTTGCAAAACTGAAGTTGAAAAGGTTAATTACTTAAACCATTTTTCTAAACATTTTCTACATTTGAAAATAATTTTTAATATTGAATTTTCTGGTGCAATGCAGGAAGCTGCAGCAGTTTTGGAGGATGAAGCTTATGTTAAAGAATTGAAAAAGGAAATGGCATCACTTATGGAAAGGAACAAATCAATGGGAAAGGAGTTGAAGGAAATGCAGGAGAGATATTCAGACATGAGCTTGAGATTTGCAGAGGTAGAAGGTGAAAGGCAACAACTTGTAATGAAACTACGCAACCTTAAAAACTCCACAAATTTGTAGGAAAGTGTTGTAGATTCAAATCTTGTAAATTGTTCAAGTTTGGAAATATTTTCTTTGTTCATTATTACATTAGATGTATCATAAAATTGAAAATTGATTCAGGCCATGTAGAAAATGTGTTAAAACACACATTGTTCTTTTATTTTACTATTTTTTTCTCTGGTTTTGTTTGTAATATCGTATTGTTGTTTGTGGCCCCAAACAGACAGCTATGTATTTTTGGTGGAAAATTGAGCAATGCATAACACTATTTTGATTTTGATCAGAAGCTCTTAAATTTAAAGTCAATAACATCAATTTAGGTGAAACATCAAAATAGATGTCGTCAATTAAAATTAATATGGCAGCAATAATGATATCATTGACAACGAAGCGTAGCTCAGTTGATAAGACGCTTCTCCTCCAATCAAAAGGTCGAAGGTTCGAGTCACCACAAAGAGGAAATGGATAAATTGTATCTCTCTCAATCTTGTATGATGGATGACACCCTAACCACACAAACAACTTAATATATAATGCTAAAACTTTTGCAGTAGGCATTGCTTCTCTAGTTTCATACATGTTAAACTCCTCTAACATCTTTTGCATATAAAACATGTTAAGTTAACCACAATTTTCAATCAGCCCTATCCTTAGCAATTGATAATTACTCAGATTCATATCATGTTTCTGATATGTTCCAGAAGCTATTCCTGAAAATATATGTCCCCTCAAAGCATATTGAACTTCTTCCATTGTGGTGGTCTTTTCCCTAACATGATGATAATCTTTTCCTTAACATCATAGCATCTTTCAAGCTCTTATATGATTTCAAAAGAGAATTTAATAAGATGATGGCCTTATATATCCTCATCATCTATAATTTTCAGATCGTCAAGAAATTTTATAAAATTTATTTAATTGATTCAAGATGATTTTATCCTCCGCAGACCGATCTAGAAAAAAATATTCAGAGGAGAGCTACATTGTTCTTTATATTTTCACATTGTTAAATACATACATTAAATAATGATATAATATAATTTATCTAAATAATGGTAACAGTAATAAAACATATAAATATTTTATATATTAAAACTAGTCCGGTACATTAAAAATCTATAAAATTGGCAAAATACATGTACGTGTATAAATCGACTGGGAACGTTGCAAGATCTTTCCGTTATCAAATAACAGATCAATGTATTTAGAAGGGAAATTTATAGTAATACATTGTTCAGATATAAAATATAATGTAAAATGCATAATTGTTAAATTTATTTAGTAAAATATCATTTTGATAACGTGCGAATGCGACGTTACTAATTACTAGTAATACTAAAGATGAATAAACTAGTTCAATAAATAAAGTGAGTAAAAAAATACTTTAGAAAAATAGAATACCTGATAGAATAGACAAAAACTTGTGTCAGCCGGAGGCACCGTGCGGTCGGGCCCAAAGTGTCAATCTTTATACAGACTAGTGCCAATCTATATGAATAAAAGTGCCAATCTTTAACATAATTATTTTACGAATAAAATGACAATTTTTAAAAGTGCCAATCTTTATACAAAAAAGTGACAATCTATATGAATAAAAGTGTCATTATTTTAGCCCGGCCGCACGGTGCCTCCGGCTGACCCAAGTGTGTCCCGATAGAATATATCTGCACGATAATGATATGCACTCTGTGGGATAGCATCACCCGTATTGATCACAAAAATAATCGAGAAATGAGCCAAGAAGAAAAAACTATTTTATTGAATGAAGAAGATCTAAAATTCCATTTTATCTTCTTATTCATATTTCCTTCGTGCGTGTTGTTATTTTTGCTTAGATGGTTATGCAAATTGATCACTTCATAATTGTTAAATCAATATATTACTAGATAGAGAATGTAAATCCGTAATTGTTTGAATAATCTGTCTTAGTAGCACAATAGCGTCACTTGAGGTTAGTCAATACTTCTTGCTGTATGTTATGAAGATTGTGATCTAATTGCACAAGTCATTGTATGAATTTTGTTTGCTAGAATTGGTGTTTCTCTGATACTAAATGTTGTTGGTAAAGTGAATTATACAGTGTTGGGAACCCCTGCAGTTTGATTTTGATGATGTTTTTCGAAACGACACTTAGTTTTATTTCATACTTACTCAGGTTGTCAAGAGTGACCTGCCCTGTTGCACAGGTCGACTCCTGTTGGTCCCGAAAGACGCTTACACACGTAGAGGGGGGGGGGGGGTCAATACGTGTGTAAAGAAGAGTTTAACTTATCTTGCGATTTTCAGTCTTTTAGACGAGTAGACGCTTTGAAGCTAAGTGAAGCGTTCAAAGCCTCTCGCCCGTGTGATACTGTGCGGAATGTGGTGAGTCTTTAAAGCTTATCTTGCAAATTAAAAACCTTGTTAATATTAAAGAGGTGAGTGTGTGTATGCGAATAATCAAAGCAATAAATAATTTAAAATAACGAGACGACCAATTTATAGTGGTTCGGAGCACCTCTCCTACGTCCACTCTATCCACGACGGGATGAATACCTTCACTCGGTACTCCTTGTTTTATACTTCCAAGGGGAAGTGATTCAAGGCAAATAACAAACTTGCACTTGAATCCTCAGAGATTTTACTGGCTCTTGAGAAACCTTACAACAACACACTCTTTCACAAAAGCTCGATAACCTTACAACTCAATCTATTCACTCTAGACTTGGGTTTTGGGGTTTTAGATTTTTGTAAGTAAGAGAATCCTTTACAATGAAATCACAAGTAAGGGATAAGGATTCTCAAGAGTCTAGGCTATGGATATAAGAGATTGAGCCTAGAAAGTGAGGTAGTTGCAATACTTAAGAAACAAGTTCTTAAGGACACACTAAAGTGAAGCGCTTTGAAAGAACCAAGTACTATAAAGAAATTTGCTCGAGTTCTTGCAAATGTGAATGCTTGAGTCGTTTGTACGTGCGTTATTTTAGTGTGTGTGCAACTCCTTCTATTTATAGTAAGGAACCCTACTTCCCGTTGAGAGAGAAGAGGTTGCGTGTTCCTTAATTTTCGGATAATTCGGCATGAACAACCTGCATAGACGCTTTGTTCTTGACAACACACTGGTTAGAGATAAACTCTACCACGAACCTGTTATCACAGAATTGAGAAATGGAAAGTAAGTTATGTTTGAGGCCTTGAACATATGAGACATTAGGAAGTCTCATATTTCCAATGTAAAAAGTACTGTATCCGATGGTGATGCCTTTTGGCATCATCACCGAAAATTACATCTGGACCCTGCTTTATGATAAACTCGTCGAGGAAGGATTGTTCACCCGTCATGTGATGTGAACATCCGCTGTCTAGGTACCAAGGAGCTTTTTCCTTCCTCTTGTCCGTATTTTTCGAGTTCGCCGCTTTGATCTAAGAGATCAATAATTTTAGGTACCCAATTTGCATTGGGTTCCTTGATGTTAGTGGTTTTGGAAACTCGAGTTGGATTCACCGAGAGAGTGATTCTTTTCTCGAGATCCTGAATGAAATAAATAGGGCTTTGTTTAATAGGAAAACCCCGAGTGTAATCGTGTGTGTAATAGTGAAAGCTTTTACGGTTCTTCCTTCTCTGAGAGCGTGAATAAGTGCTTTCACTTTGTATAAAATGATCGATGAGATTTCGATCATCAAAGTTATGTGAAGCGTTGGGGATAAAGCGAACTTGAGTTCCTCCATGAGATGTGAAGTTATTAAAGTCAACTTTACGCTCTTGTTGACGCTTCGGAATTGTCGAAGACTGGACACGCTTTGAATTACGTTTAGAGCGTTTAGGCTTTCCAGTCTTTGATTTTCTCAAAGCGTCAGGCTGAACCTTCGAAGGCGCTTTGGAAGCTTGCCTTGAAGTTTCAGCCACAAACCCGACTAACTCTTTTCCTTTGCTAGTAGCGTGTTGATCAGCTTTGGAACTTTTCATCAACGCTTCGGTACTAGCATCGGATGAAGCTGTGAAGATGGAACCAAAGCCGATTCCTTTCAAACTTTTTGAGGGTTTGAAAGAACTTTTGATTGTTTCAATAGCTACAGAGGCGCTATTGAGACGATCGAGAGTGGCTTTACGTTCCTTAGAGATGGATATGGTACGTTGGTGACGTTCAAGAAGGTCATCGAACTTAGCCGTCAACTCGAATATGTCCTTTTCTTTGGACTCGAGTGTATTGGCTAATCTGTCGTTCTCTTTTCTGAACTGAATGAGAACTTCCTACAAGGATTCGTGATTCTTGAGCAACTCTAAATAGTCATCAAAGAAATCACTTTCCAAGCTGAAAGCCTCATCCTCACCATCACCATATTCACTACCTAGTGATAATGTAAGAGTATTAGGTTCATGAATATTTACCTCTATTTCAGCTTCTATTGCCATGCAACCATAATCGTATTCATCATCAGTGAACTGATCTTCATCATGGTCGATGGACTTTTTAGATTCGACAGGAGCATCGGCTATGAGAGCGCGACGGCTGTCCTCACGATGAGCTTTGACCTCATCTTTTTCTTTGGTTGAGAGCTTCGAGCATTCACTTTTGTAGTGCCCCATTTTGTAACACTCGTAGCACTCAATGTTGGCTTTTTCTCTAGGGATGGCTGCAGATTTGTCATCTCTCTTCCCATCGCGTGGGGTGAAGCGTGAGCTCTGGCCTTGAGATTTATAGAATCTTTTATACTTGGCCGCTCTAGCGTTGGAGTTGTTAAACCCTCTAACAAGATAGAGAGCGTAATCCTCCAGTTCTTCTCTTGACATTTCTGCAACCTCGCTGTTGGAAGTGTCGGCTTCGATGGTGGTGTTCTCTACTGCGGCTTTGAAAGCCAGATTCTTTGATTTTGCTGGAAGCTCCTCCTCATCCTCACGAAGCGCTTTCTTGACTAAGTCAAATTCGATCGCTTTGAATTCGGAGAACATCATTTCAGGAGACATGTCTCCCAATTCTTTTTGTGAGAGGAAAAGTTCCTTCATTGTCTGCCATTTTCCAGACAGAGCGCGAACCACCTTTTGATTGATCTCTTTGAAGGTGAGTTCTTTCCCCAGGGAAGCCATAGTTGTGGTGATTCCCAGAACTCGAGTCTCGAAAGACTCCATGCTCTCATTGCTCTTCATTGTGAGAGCGTTAAACTCCTGCATCAATATAGAGAGTTTGTTTTCCTTAATTTTCTCCGTGCCCTGTGAGATTAGGGCAAGAGTTTCCCGTATCTCCTTCGCCGTTTTGCATTTCATGATTCTTGGGAGATAGGCGTCGGGGATGGTTGACTGGATCACGTTGCGTGCCACCCGATCTAGATTATCAGCTTTGAAGTCATTGGTCGTATATTCTTCACTAGGCTTTACGACATAGACATCAGTGGAAGCGCTTTCTTCCTCGTCAACAGGGTTGCCGTCTTGGTCGACGGATTTCTCCTTTTCACGGTTCCTCAAGAGACATTTCATGATTATGATGGGTCCCTTTTCGACAACCTCATGCATGCGGTCGTGAAGTGAAGCGAGATGGGACTCCACACGGAAGCTCCACATTGTATAGCCCTCGATCGAGAATTGAGGAAGCTGTGCTGAGGAAGACATCTTGAAAAAAAGATTAGAATGATGCAATATGTAGTGAGTGAGGTTTCAATGCAAGTTTGGAAAGATCAGTTCAGGTAGACCTACTGTAGTGCTTTCGCGCTACCAGTATTCAGAAACAGAGGTCAGTTAGAACCCCTGCTCTGATACCACTTGTTGGTCCCGAAAGGCGCTTACACACGTAGAGGGGGGGGGGATGAATACGTGTGTAGAGAAGTGTTTAACTTCTCTCGTGATTTTCAGTCTTTTAGACGAGTAGACGCTTTGAAGCTAAGTGAAGCGTTCAAAGCCTCTCGCCCGTGTGATACTGTGCGGAATGTGGTGAGTCTTTAAAGCTTATCTTGCAAATTAAAAACCTTGTTAATATTAAAGAGGTGAGTGTGTGTATGCGAATAATCAAAGTAATAATTAACTTAAAATAACGAGACGACCAATTTATAGTGGTTTGGAGCACCTCTCCTACGTCCACTCTATCCACGACGGGATGAATACCTTCACTCGGTACTCCTTATTTTATACTTCCAAGGGGAAGTGATTCAAGGAAAATAACAAACTTGCACTTGAATCCTCAGAGATTTTAATGGCTCTCGAGAAACCTTACAACAATACACTCTTTCACAAAAGCTCGATAACCTTACAACTCAATCTATTCACTCTAGACTTGGGTTTTGGGGTTTTGGATTTTTGTAAGTAAGAGAATCCTTTACAATGAAATCACAAGTAAGGGATAAGGATTCTCAAGAGTCTAGGCTATGTATATAAGAGTTTGAGCCTAGAAAGTGAGGTAGTTGCAATACTTAAGAAACAAGTTCTTAAGGACACACTAAAGTGAAGCGCTTTGAAAGAACTAAGTATTATAAAGAAATTTGCTCGAGTTCTTGCAAATGTGAATGCTTGAGTCTTTTGTACGTGCGTTATTTTAGTGTGTTTGCAACTCCTTCTATTTATAGTAAAGAACCCTACTTCCCGTTGAGAGAGAAGAGGTTGCGTGTTCCTTAATTTTCGGATAATTCGGCGTGTCAGTCTGTAAGAGTCAGGAAGGGATGTCCGCCTTTACCTAACTTTGACTTCTTGGACTGTAGCCGTTTCCGTTGTGCAATAGTGTGATGACATGTAGGCTTCATTCTGTGAGATGTCAGACATCCGAGAGTTTAAAATTCAAACTTGGATTCTGCGAGTCAAACTTGTCACACTTGTACTGATTGACGCTTTGATTTCAGCTCTATATCAGAGATGCTTTGGGTGAGCTGACTTGAGAGCGCTTCGCTTCTACTGAGGAAACTTCTCTCTTAGCATCTTTATCTGAAGCGTCTCCAAGACGCTTTGTTAATGCTTCACTACTGACGCTTTCACTGCTGGAGCCGCTTCACTTCCTAACGCTTTGCGAGCTCTGACTGCTCCATACTCAACGGTTCCAGACTAAAAATAAAGCTTCCTAACAAGTAAGCTTTGCTTTAAAAAAAACTTGTCTAGTTCATCAAAAATAATAAGGGAAATATTCTAAAGAGGGTTTTGGAATCGAATCAAAACAAATTGTTTATAACTTGATTCAAGTTCCCCTTTAACATAATATCCCAACAACTCCCTAGTTCTGTTACAGGTTGAACCTTTGTAAAGAACAAATCGTGTTTGACGATCTGATCTATAGCCTTCAACCTGTTCTCATTCTTTCCTAGTCAACCTGTAGTAGAAGTTCAGCTGACCTGCTCTGAAGAGTTCAAGATCGCTGGAGTTCTACAGATCGAAGGTCAAACAGATTCCCCTTCACGAGTCTGGATGACCTGTCCTCTGGTACCTGTTTGCCAGCTGGGACGAAATCTCCCAACGGCTAAAAGTGAGTCAGCAGTATGGCCTCTCTGCCATCATTGACAATTTCCAATGGCTAGATTTCAAATCTGCGCCTATAAATACTTCAAGCCTATCCAGAATCAAGCACGGGAAATTAATCTTTCAATCCAAAACTCTGCAGAAATCTCTGAAGCTCAAAGCATCACTTAACACTCAAATCAAGAAGATTTCCCAAGTGTTAAGATATTCAGATTTCTGATTTTGGATTCTCTGTTCTTAAGCGTTCACTGCTGCTTAAGAACACCTTAGATTTCTTCATATTAAAGTCTGTCAAAATCTATAGTATTGAAGAAGTTTAGAAAGCTGATTCTCAAATTGTTAAGTCTAGATTACCTTAGCAAGTTCTGAATTACTAGTTTGTATCAAGTTTGTAATCTCTATTCTAGTGAAGTTTGTAAGGGTCACGACCCAAAACCCGTGTTTGGATTTCGTCGAAGTTAGACGAAATCTGAAGCTGATTCTCTATCAGTCTAAATAAGAAGAGAAGCAAGGAATTTTAGCTACGACGGTAGCTGACGTGGACGTAGGGAAGGTTATCCCGAACCATGATAAAATTGACTGTCTCTTTCTCTACATTATTTACTTCAGTTGATTTGTTGCTTGTTCACTAACCTACACTCATAAGCATTCACATTACTTACTCTTCATACAACTCTGTGACCTGCTTCTTGAAAAGAAAAGTTTTTTTAAAAGAGTAACCATCCACACTCACCAACTTCCGCATTACATAGACAATCTGTTGGCACGATTGTGAACATGTTGTTAACCGAACCTATTCCAGCTCAACAGGTCGTCACTCTCTGATAAAAGTTGACCTGACCTGTCAACCAGATCGCACATTTTGCTTTAAAGTCAAAATTGTTGGCAATTGGTGTATCCCCCCCCCCCCCACATACACCAAATTACTCTTTCTGGGACCAACAAGTGGTATCAGAGCGGTGGTTCTTTTGACCATCGCCTCTGCATACTGAAAATCTTTCAAAAGGTTTTGGTCAAATTGGACTAGATCAGAGAAAATCTTTTCATTCATTCCTACTACATGTCATCATGGAAGCATCTTTTCTTAGAGTCTGCGAGGACTTTTCCATCCAGGCCTATGAAGACTAGCGCTTTAGGATCTGAATGTGCCTTGAAGCTCATCATGTACTGATGTGGGATGTCATTGAAATTGGACCCACACCAATCTACATTCCTCATGTCACTACGGTCACTGACACATCTGAGTATATACCAAAGTTGAAGGATCCACGATCCTACACTGCTGAGGAAAGAAAAGAAGCTGGCCTTGACAGTTTCGCAAAAGGTCTGATCTCTAGCACAGTGAAAGGAGTTCACCTTGCCAAGATTAGAAATCTCAAAACTGCTAAAGAAATGTGGGATACCTTGAAAGCAATCAGTCAAGGGTCCGAAGAAATGCTTGAAAACAAACTATCTATTGCGTGCAGCAAGCTTGATGATTTTAAGATGCTCCCCAAAGAAATAATAGAACAAATGAAAACTCGATTCGTTGAAATCACGCAAGAGATTGCTGCTCTCAAACCCTCAAAATATACTCAGCGTGAGCTCAATCAAAAAGTGATGCGTTGCCCTACCTGCAAGTTGGCATGTGTATGTTGCACTCCATCCAGGTCGTCCTGACTTCAACGAACTGCAGACCGACGATCTCTTTGATCTTCTTGTTGGAAATGAATATGAGATGGTTCGTCTTCACGAATCAAATCAACCTGCTACAAGTTTAAGCAAACCAACAACTGAGAAGAAAGAAAGTGAAGCTGCTTTCAAAGCTGAGATCTCATCTGCTGATCAACCTGCCAAGTCAGATCAACCTACTGGGATAGAGCAATTGATTCAAAATTTTGCGTTACTTGCTCGTCGAAATGAAAGAATAGAGTCCAGAATGAACAAATTCAGAAAATTCTATAAAGATTCCAAGAGGAATTTTAGAAATTAGAATCCACCGCAAACTGACAAGAAAGGTCAAGGTAACCCTTAACTCTTCAAATGCGAATTCCACTAACACTCCATCTGGAGGTTGCTTTCAATGTGGTGAGATAGGTCATTACAAGACAGACTGTCCTGACCTGATACAAGAAGAGCGTGATGCACTACGAGCAAAGAGGGATCGCAAACTAAAAGAGAGAAGGGAAGCCCTACTCAGTGAGAAAGCATCCAAGAAAGAGACTTCGTTCTCTGACACCTCATCAGAAGAAGATTACATCGCAGATATGAATACTGACAATGAATAATTCACTCTCGAATATGCATGTCTCACCGATGAAGTTGATGAGAATGATGATGAAGAAGAGTGTTGCATGGGTCTCGAAGATAAAATTGAGACACCCAAGGTAGACTCTCAACTTTATTTTTTAATAATTTCTGACAATAATAATGCAGGCGAAGAATCCTCTGAGATGCCGTCTTGGGAGGAATTCAATCAACAAATGTTTGATTATAAAAAGTTTGCAACCATGTTTAAAGAACTGGTGTTGGTCGGAAAAGAATTGGAAGAAGAAAATGAAAAATACAAACTGGCACTGAAAGAACAGTTCGCACCATACGATGCAGTCAAAGAAAAAGAAGTGGAAACCCTAAAATCTCAACTTGATCAAGTTGTCCTAAAGGAAGAGCATCTGAAAGAAATGCTCACAAATAGAGATAAAGAAATCCTTGATCTTTCCCAAAAGCTGACTGATCTTCAACAAAAGATATATTGCATGATCAAAGGAAAGGAGAAACTGGAGGAAATTCAATCAGTTCAAAGGAATCCAATCATCAAGACTGGACTTGGATTCTCAGGCTAGAAAAAGAAAAAGAATCAAGCTGATGACCGCCGGATCCTGTTTGTCAAAGCCCAAGACAAGCAAGAAGCAAAGCTGGCTCATCAATCATTGCCTGACAAAAGAATGGAACTAAAGAATCCCGCCAGACAACCTCAAGCTATACTGATCAAAGAACACAAAATCTCAACTTCAGAAAGTCAACTCAAGAAGTCAACTCTGAGAAAGACAGATCAGGTTGAATCTGTAAGGAGAAAGCCTGTGATGAAAAATAAAAGTCAACCTACTCTCAAGCTGAAAAAGAAACAACCTATCCGTCAAAGATAAACTCAATATGAGCAGTGGCACTTTTATCCAGATCATGGTTATCATGAGCAGTGGAACCCTAAGTCTCACTATAACCATCGACAAGATTATCCATCATATGGCTACCCCAACTACTATCAGAATGCTCCACAGCTTGAATGTTCAGATCAGTGGTATAACTATGAGCAGTATGAGCAACCCATGTATCAAGACTACTACTGCTTGGGTCACCAACCATTCTATCCTTCTGGATACTATGAGGACTCATTCTTCTATGCAGATCAATATCAATCTGCACCTCAGATTTACAGGAATAGGACAAAGAAGAAGAAGTCTCTCAAATCTGCAAAGAAACCTTAACCTGCTAGCAAAGCACCCCAGTTCGAATGGGTTGCTAAATCTATTTAATTACAGGGTGGAAGCTGCAGGTGGACCTGTCTGGATCATCGATAGTGGATGCACCAAACACATGACCGGATTCAAACATCTTCTCTCTGATCTGATCAAACATGAAGGACCTGATGTCACCTTTGGAGGAAACGACAAAGGAAAGACAAAAGGTTACGGTAAAATTCTTGTTGGTAAAACATCAATTGATGATGTCACTTATGTAGAAGGTCTAAATCATAGTCTCTTCTCTGTAAGTTAATTATGTTCGAGTGGCAAATGAGTTGAATTTACTGCTAACAAGTGTTTAAAGAGAAACAAGAAAGGAGAAGAAATTCTTCTTACTGGTGTTTTGCAGGATAATCTATATATA
This sequence comes from Mentha longifolia, assembly GCA_001642375.2. Lineage (NCBI taxonomy): Eukaryota > Viridiplantae > Streptophyta > Magnoliopsida > Lamiales > Lamiaceae > Mentha > Mentha longifolia. The sequence goes on from CM038112.1 coordinate 28,451,163, forward strand.
GTCCAATGGAACAGTGAATAAGAAACATGCCTCATCTCCAAACCTGCAAATGAGCTAAGCTGGCTGTGGCACAAGAGATTGAGTCACCTGAATTTCAAGTCCATCACTCATCTTGCTCGCAACAAACTGGCTCACGGAATACCAGATCAAGTATTTCACAGAGATCATGTTTGCGAAGCTTGCCAAGCAGGAAAGCAGACTAGGGCATCCTTCCCATCTGTTACAGCTCAATCATCAACTCGATATCTAGAACTTCTCCATCTGGATCTGTTCGGACCAGTCACTCCTTTAAGCTTTAATGGTAGAAAATATACTCTCGTAGTCATAGATGACTTTTCTAGATTCACGTGGGTTATTTTTATGTACAAAAGGAAGGAAACCTTGGAGAAGCTGCCCGAGCTGATCACCAGATTGTGCAACGAGAAGAACTCAATTGTTTAGACTATTCGATCTGATCGAGGAACAGAGTTCATCAATCGGGTGATAGGGTCATTCTATTCACAAAAAGGAATTCTCCATCAAACTTCAGCAACTCGTACACCTCAACAAAATGGTGTAGTAGTATGACGAAACAAATCACTCAAAGAAGCAACTCGTACAATGCTAAACGTGACCAAACTTCCCAAGAAGTTTTAGGCCGAAGCCATCAACACTGCCTGCTATACACAGAACAAATATGTCGTCACAGTTCGTCATGGGAAGACTCCTTACGAAGTTTGGAGAAACAAATTGCCTAAATTTAAATATCTTAAAGCATTTGGTTGTTTGTGTTACATCCATAACAATAGGAAAACTCAATTAAAGACCTTTGATAGCAAAGCTGATCCCGGAATATTCTTAGGATATTCTGATACAAGTAATGCTTTCAGAGTTATAATAAGTCTACCATGACTTTGGAGGTAACACCTCATGTCGTGTTTGATGAATCTACCTGTGTGCACAGGGAAATTCCTTTATCCAATCAATCTACAGATCAAACTTCAGGTTAAGTGACAGGTCAGACCAACTCACAAGATCAATTTCTAGAAGAAATCTTAAGTTGGGGACCCAACGATTCAGAAGAAGAGGAAATAGATTCTGCTCAAGTCAACTTTAACCTGAGTTCACAACAAGGGGGAACCAGTCAACCTGAGCAATCACAACCTGTAACTCCCAACCTAGATCCACAGTCTACTTAAATCCAATCACCTGTTAGACAGACCTCAGATCAGCCTGTCACCAATCAACAGGCCAGTGTTGATCAGATAACAGAATAGCTTGAACAGCTCAATCTTTTCTCGCCTCAACCACATCTAGAGTTTGATGACCCAGTATATGAGCCTGAACCTGTAATTTCTGAAGAAGAAACAGCTCGTCGAAGACGATGGGTTGATGCTCACCTTGAAGAGCTCATTGTTGGAAACCCAAATAAAGGCGTGAGGACAAGATGTCAAATTGGAGAAAGCTGTCTTCTAAGCTGTTACCTATCTTATGAAGAACCAACTTGTGTCAGTGAAGCTCTTGCAAATGCTGACTGGACTATAGCGATGCAAGAAGAGCTCAATGAATTTGAAAGAAACGAAGTCTGGTCTCTAGTAGATCGACCAAATCATCAAGGCATAATTGGAGTAAAATGGATTTTCAAGAACAAGAGAGATGGATCTGGAGAAGTTGTTCGAAACAAAGCTAGACTAGTGGCAAAAGGCTACTGTCAACAGGAAGGAATAGATTATGAAGAAACTTTTGCCCATGTTGCCAGACTGGAAGCAATCAGACTATTCCTGGCCTACGCTGCTCACAACAGATTCACTGTCTATCAAATGGACGTCAAAAGTGATTTTCTGAATGGTAGATTGAAATAAGAAGTCTATGTGGAACAACCTCTTAGTTTTGAAAAAGGAGATCACTCCAAGGTCTACAGATTACACAAAGCAGTCTATGGCCTAAAATAAGCTCCTCGAGCTTGGTATGAAACCTTGGCAAAATTCTTAATTGAATCAGGCTTCAGAAGAGGAAAAGTCGACAAAACACTGTTCTCAATCAACTGGAAAGACCATATCCTTTTAGTACAAGTTTATGTTGATGATATCATTTTTGGATCAAAATCTCAGTTTCTATGTGATAGATTCTGACAACTAATGCAAGATAAATATAAAATGTCCATGATTGGAGAAATAAATGTCTTTCTAGGATTGCAGGTTAAGCAGTCTTGTGAAGGGATATTCATCTGCCAAACCAAGTACACACATGAGTTGATTGACAAGTTTGGTGTCAAGGATAGCAAACCTATCAAAATTCCTATGCTTGCTAATGGGAACATTGATCCAGATGTTGATGGAAAACCAACCAACATAACTCAGTACAGGGGAATTATTGGTTCTTTACTTTATTTAACTGCTAGTCGACCTGATATCTCTTTTGCAGTACGAGTGTGTGCTCGCTTTCAAGCTGCACCCAAAGAATCACACTTGGAAGCTGCCAAGAAAATTCTCCGCTACCTTAAGGGAACTCCCAACTACGGGTTGTGGTACTCCTGTGATGATAACCTGGAATTAACAGGTTACTCTGATTCAGATTATGGTGGTTGCAAAATGGATCGAAAATCCACTTCAGGAACCTGTCAATTTCTAGGCAGTAAACTGATTTCTTGGTTTTCTAGGAAGCAAACATCAGTAGCCACATCAACTACTGAAGCTGAATACATGGCCGTAGGGAGCTGTTGTGCTCAGATCTTGTGGTTAAAACAATAGCTTAAAGACTACGAGATCTCAGTTAGCAAAGTTCCTATCTTTTGTGATAACACTAGCACAATCGCAATCACACTAAATCCAGTTCACTACACTAGATGCAAACATATTGATGTGAGGCATCATTTTATTCGTGATCATATTGAAAAAGAAGATGTGGTGGTAGAAAAGATTCCTACAGCTATTTAACGCGCTGATATCTTAACAAAACCTTTGCAAGAGGAAAGGTTCAATATGTTGTATGGAAAGCTAGGGATGCTCAGTGCACCAATATTAGATTAGGTGTGATACGATCTATCCTAAACAGATCATGATTTACAGGTCATCGCCGATCTGATAAATTAGAATGGACTGTCGTCTCAACTTGTTCAGTCAACCTGCCCTCGAGAACTAATCATAAATTCAGGGGGAATTCAGAGATTCTGTATCGACCTTTGAACATATCTTCTCCTATACGCTTTAAATTCAATGATTAATATTTATTTATCTATGTGTTTCTCTATTTAATTAACCTTCAATTTCTTCAAGACTGATTGGACTCTATTGACACAAAAGAGACATTCTATACACTAGTCCACAGCATGTCAAAGGATTTCCCGCTGAATGAGGAAGCATTTAATTCTGGAACAGAAAGGACGCCGCTTATTTTGTGGATAGGGCGAGCGCGTGCTGCTCAGACGCAGTTCCACTCGCACTCCCACTCACGACGGTTTAGGGACGTAATCCTGACCCTTCGATTTTCTAAATCTCAACCATCCACCTTTATATATAAATACACGTTTTTTCTTTTCATTTAAACTTCATCGTCTTCAAAACTCCATTTTCAGTTTTCAAAAAACCTTCAAAATTCAAATTTCGTATCTCTGAAAATCTGAAGCAAATCTCTTCTTTCACTTATTTTGTAAAATGGCTAATGATGCATCGTGTTCTGGGCAGGAATCGATGTCTTCCGACAACCTAATCGTTGTTATTCAGGCACATGTGAAGGCGGAACCTTACGCCATCTTTGAACACTTTGGGTTCTCTGGCCTCAAATCGTTATTCGCCACCGTGAAAGCATGTTCTGGCTTCCACAAAATAATATTGGCAAAGCCGTGAGTTTTCCTCCCCAAGCAAATCGCAAATTTCTTCTACAACTGGGAGAAGACTTCGCATTTGGAACAAATCTCTGCTCATTTGTCCACTTCTTCCGGCGGCGGTCCGGTAAACATTCTTCAACTTATTCTCCGCACTTTCAATTTGGAGGACAAGGGGTCCATTGTAAAACTGGACGATATTACCCTTGAGGACAGACAACATATTGTTTGGGAAATCACAATGGGTGAATGTGCATATAAACCCAAAGCTTTCCCTCGATAGCTTCTCAGGCCCCATTACAGAATCCTCTGTGATTATGTTTAGAAAGTCTTTCTTTCTCATCAGGGCACCTTTGAAACTGTCACTCCCCAAAAGTTTCAAATCATGGTTGCTGTGATCTTGAATCTTGATGTTAATTGGGCTAGAATTCTCCTCACCTGCCTTGCTCAAGAGGCTGCGAAAATAGTGACTGAATCTGTCGATGGAGTTGTAAAAGTCACGGTATCCAAGCCTCCCTTCCGCATGTGCTCTAAAGTCAGTCTCCTTCTCATCAAGCACTTCTCAGATCGCAGATGGTCCAATGCTGAGAAGTTTGATGAGTCTCTCACTGTCCCCAAGAACAAGAGCCAGATTGAAAAAGCTCTTGGGATATCCAATAATCTTTATTGGACTGCCTCTGATGTCTATCGCCCCTTTCTCTTGATGATGGGTCAGTCTGATCCTTCATGGACTGAGTCTTCGAAGAAAGATGATGCTGGCGAAGCTGTGGGAGAGAAGAGGAAGAAGGCCGAACCTGCAGACAAAGGGAAAAAGGCTCTCAAGAAATCTCAATGTTCTGATCCCTCTCCCTCCAAGCCTATTCATCGACAATTAAGGGATGAAATGGATGATGTTGTTCGATCTCCATCTCCTGTTGTCTCACCTGAACGAATACCATCTTCTGTTCGTTCCCTGTGATTCAACCCTCTCCAGCGTCTCCAGAATCACCCCCTCTCTCCACTGATGAAGTAGTTTCCCTGCTACAAACCAATACTGCTTCTATCGTCTCTTCTCTTCATTCAAAAGGAAAAGTAAAAATCAGAGCTCCATTTCTCTACATCGAGCTCACTCCCGAGTCAATACAGCTCACCTATCGGCTCCAGTTCTACCTGGATGTCAAGGATAACTCTTACTTTGTATTGGACTCTGTCATGGAGGAACACCCTATGGCTGTTCTAAAGGTGGAAGAAGCCATTCTTGAGGAAGAGTTCAAATTCTACTCTGTCCCTGATGGTCGCAAGCACTTCGACATCATGGTTCTCTCTATAATGATCAAGAAGGCCAAGTCTCTTCAGATTGGCATCAAACTACTCTTTGCAGATGATGCTGACCTGTTTGATGCAGCCTGTGATTTTAGGAGTAGCAGATCTCCTTCCAGCCATCCATCTCCTCAACCAGAACCTGAACCCTCTCATGAACCTGAAGTTGAGGATGATCAGGTCAACCAAGAGCAATCTGCTCCGTCCTCTCTTCCTGTTCGCTCTGAGGCTGAGGAACCTCAATCTAAACAGACCGTTGATGCTAAATCAGCAGAACAATTTGCAGATCAGTCTGCACATGAAGTATTCAAGGAACCATAGTCTGAGCCTTGCTGGACTGTTGGTTTTCACTTTCCTGATCTGCGTCTTTGTTTTTCCAAGCCCGTTGAAGAGATTTTCACTCAGGGAATTGCCCCTCGTGACTATGTGTTTCCTTCGACTGAATCCATCTTCTTCATCTGCAGGCATATCTCTTTCCAAGGGAGAAGTCAAGTCCCTTGTAACTTCCTTGGTTGAAAACCAGTTGAAGGACTTCTCCTTGGAAGCAATCACTTCTGGATCTGTAGCTCTCAAGTTGTTCCAAGAAGATCTGTCCCAGAAACTGAATCAACAACTCAATTTTCTCAAGATCTAAGTGAGGAACAACAGGGATGAGTTCATTGAGTCCTATGATCAGCTCTCCACTTTCTGCACGAACATCTCTAACATGGTGAAGACAGTTAGTGAGGTAGTTGAATTGCAGGAAACTGTAATTCTCATCAAGGCTGAAGACAAGATCAAAGCCCAACTCCAAGAGTTCAAGGATGGTGAACTGAAGCAGCCCTTGAAGGAGTTCTTTGAAACACAGTTGGCAGATTTTGTCAAAACTCAGCTCAACGCTCATGTCTCCAATCTGTTTCCCAAACAGATCGAAGACTTCAGTATTGCCACTCTCAGTGAAGTTGAGAAGGTCCAGGACAGGTGCATGAAGATGGAAGAAGTGCACTCTACCTTTGTGGTCAAATACACTCAAAATGCATCTACCACTCAGTCCTCTGTGGATGCCATTCAACAGGACATCAACGCTCTCCTACACTTCAAGGAATCTACATCTGCTGAAATTGAGAAGTTGAAGAGCGAATGCCTCTCTTTCATAATCGATCAAGATCCTGTTTGATGATGTCAAAAAGGGGAAGAAAAGAAAGGCAAAGGGAAAGGGAAGTCCCTTCAAGCTGAAAAATCAACAGTGTTGCATCCACCTGTATCTAAGCCCGAAACTCAATCTGCTCGCCCCTCCTCATCTGCCGCTCCTCGAAAACAAGTTGACAAGGATATAGCTAAAAAGGCAGACAAGGCTTGATCTTTCATGATCTCTCAAGTGATCCAATAGGGCTACTCCACGGAAGATATCTCTAATCCGGATTTAGTACGTCAATTCACAAAGGATCAAGCAAACAAGGCCAGAAGGCTGAAAGAGATCAATGCATGGTCAGATTGCACTAGGACTTTCTGTCGCAGGAGTCTGGAAGCTCAACCTCCTACTGCTTGGCTAAATACAGAAGATGCCAACAGATGAATGTTCTCACCAGCTGCTTCATCTTGGAGCACTACTTTTTGGGAATTCCAGAGCGACAGAGAGACACTGAAGTTGTATTCACCTAATATCTCAATGATCACCATCATCGAGATTTCTTCATGAGGTGTGCAACAGTGCTGATGCTGCAGGCCTCAAGATTCAGGCCCCTGCCAAGGAATTTTTCTCCCCTCCTCTACTCTCAGATGGAAAGCACCCAGATCGCACCAAGATCAATGAATATGCGATAATGCCTCCTCATACTTACTCAGGTTGTCAAGAGTAATTTGCCCTGTTGCACATGTCGACTCCCTAGTTCTGTTACAGGTTGAACCTTTGTAAAGAACAAATCGTGTTTGACGATTTGATCTATAGCCTTAAACCTATTCTCATTCTTTCCTAGTCAACCTGCAGTAGAAGTTCAGCTGGCCTGCTCTGAAGAGTTCAAGATCGCTGGAGTTCTACAAATCGAAGGTCAAATAGATTCCCCTTCACGAGTCTGGACGACCTGTCATCTGGTACCTGTTTGCCAGCTAGGATGAAATCTCCCAACGGCTAGAAGTGAATCAGCAGTACGGCCTCTCTTCCATCACTGACAATTTCCAACGGCTAGATTTCAAATCTGCGCCTATAAATACTTCAAGCCTATCCAGAATTAAGCACGGGAAATTAATCTTTCAAGCCAAAACTTTGCAGAAATCTCTGAAGCTCAAAGCATCACTTAACACTCAAATCAAGAAGATTTCCCAAGTGTTAAGATATTCAGATTTCTGATTTTGGATTCTCTGTTCTTAAGCGTTCACTGCTGCTTAAGAACACCTTAGATTTCTTCATATTAAAGTCTGTCAAAATCTATAGTATTGAAGAAGTTTAGAAAGCTGATTCTCAAATTGTTAAGTCTAGATTAGCTTAGCAAGTTCTGAATTACTAGTTTGTATCAAGTTTGTAATCTCTATTCTAGTGAAGTTTGTAAGGGTCACGACCCAAAACTCGTGTTTGGATTTCGTCGAAGTTAGACGAAATCTGAAGCTGATTCTCTATCAGTCTAAATAAGAAGAGAAGCAAGGAATTTCAGTTACGATGGTAGCTGACGTGGACGTAGGGAAGGTTATCCCAAACCACGATAAAATCGACTGTCTCTTTCACTACATTATTTACTTCAGTTGATTTGTTGCTTGGTCACTAACCTGCACTCATAAGCATTCACATTACTTACTCTTCATACAACTCTGTGACCTGCTTCTTGAAAAGAAAAGTTTTTTTAAAAGAGTAGCCATCCACACTCACCAACTTCCGCACTGCATAGACAATCTGTTGGCACGATTGTGAACATGTTCTTAACCGAACCTATTCCAGCTCAACAGGTCGTCACTCTCTGATAAAAGTTGACTGACCTGTCAACCAGATCGCACATTTTGCTTAAAGTCAAAACGGTTGCAATTGGTGTATTCCCCCCCCCCTCCATACACCAAATTACTTTTTATGGGACCAACATTCAATCGTAACTAGGATTTGTTTGCTAATTAGAGAAGTATCAATGGTCGTACCTTGGTTGCCGAATAATTAAGGAGATGATAGGTATTTTGGAGGCCAATTGAGGGAATTAATTATAATTTGCATTGATCCGTTGTCTAGCTAGGTAGATTATCTGAGCTACATTTTCTCCATTTGATGTAAGGACATTTAGCATTGCAGTTGAGTTACTGTTGATTTTATTGTATCATAGATTAATTAGTTGCACATATAATAATCTCAAATTTTATTTTAGTTAATAGATAGAATGATTATTCGTAATGATAGATATGTCTGATAGCCCAGCATCGAGCCCATATAATTGGGCCCGACGTTTGGCACGCATGGCCAAACTAAAGCCTATGCAGTCGGCCCAGCAGTTAACTACTCAAAGAGATCTCACCAGGCAACTCCTACTCGCTACATCAAGCTTCAGGTTTAGAAGCTCGGGTTATCCATTAAAGAGGAATCAGCAAGAGTCTTATGGAAAGATTGTTAGTCGATTCCAGTTAGATCATAATATTAATATATAGATTGGCACGGAGACATGTAATGACATCCTACAGCAATAAAGTCTTATTTCCGCCGTGTAAGAGATCTATTCAATAGATCGAACAGTATCCCTTGGTTAATTACTCGTGTTGTTAATTCTTCTAAGTGCATAAACCTTACGAAAATAATTCGAATGAACCAATCTAGATCGACCTTGTTTACAATTGGTATAATTTATTTTGTATTTGAGCGAGTTATTTATTTTTATTAGTTTCAGACACACATCTCCATCAATAGTCAATACTCCTTTAGTCCTTTAAGAAGTTCAAGGGTGGGTCGTTGTCAAATCGATCTAGTGTATTTTGCATTATATTATTTTTGTTCTTGTTGCTGCTCAGATTTTTTTCAGAAACCGAGGAGTGAAAGCTAGGCCTGCGAGATAAGTGTGGAAAAGATTTGTGTTCATGAATTAAGAGTCAAGACAAGTGGAAGCTGCTGATGGTCTTTCAGAATTGTAATAAATTAATATGTCTCTTTCAATGGGAAACACTCCATAACATTTTCTAATTTACTTGGAAGGAAAGCTGCATGAGACTTTCGTTTGATTTCGTGCTTTAGCTTAATTAGTTATTGTACTACTTACTACCAATGTGATTAGGGACTATCTTTTATCCAAGTAAAATATCCCTCCCAATGTAGGAGTGTAATGAAATCATGATTTGTGCATTAATATTAGAGGTCCATTTATTTATCTAATAGGGTAACGTTTTGTTTTCTCTATGTATGGGTATTTTTTTCTATTGATTTTAATTTCGTTCAATGTGTTTTTCAAAAACTATAATATAAGAATTTAATTACGGTGAATTAATAGCCTTTTGTTGAGGACGTGAGAAAAATTAAGCGGGTAGAAAATAAAAAGTTTTGATTTAGTCAGTAAGTACTTAATTCAAATATTTATTTATTTTGATATAATAATGTTTTCTATTTTTTATTTATTTATAGTTTTTAATTACTTTATTATTATTTGTTATTAATGTTTGCTTAATTCGAGTTTTTATCTGATATTATCAGGGGCCGTATTACCAAACGGGTTTGGGACGGGTTTGGATTTTGAAATTTTTAAGAGGTTCAAGTTTGGGAAATGCATCCATAGTTATATCTCATTAATATTGTGTGGTTTGGAAATGACAAATATCTCATTGCCGTAAATAAATTTCAACATCTATATATCGCCACAAAGAGTAATGAAGTGGAAATAAATATATGCTCAATTATTCACCAAGAATCATAGAGACAGATGTGTAATCTCCAAGAAGTCTGCTAATTAATATTATTGTTTTGCTTAAGAAGGATCCTCACCTGCTCATTGATTTTATAAGTTTATGTTTGGCACGATTAAGTTGAAAGAGTCTACTACTCCATTAATTAAAGAGAGCAAAAAAAAAAAAAAAAAAAGTCTACTTTTTCAGTTAGCATTTCATTTTTGACACAACGTTCTGTACATACATAGAAACTTCTTTATTAGCAGCATGAAATTAATATCACGTCATACAGGATTCAATTAAAATTTATCAATTAATTCTTGATAATTTAAATACAGTACTATACTTCCACAATAAATTCAATCGAAGAGAAAAAGTTAAAAAAAAATTGTAACCCTAATTTGTACAAAAAAAAATTCATCCCCACAATAAAATAAAATTGGTCAATTCACTCTTCCAGTACACGTATCCGTACTCGTCCACACACCTACAATTTATTGTTGATCATCGCATACGCAAGCACTAGAGCTATAACTAAGGATTGATCTACCTGAGGTTCCACTACTAAAGATAGAACATCATCTCCTAAACAAACTCCATTTGATGCCTGTTTTTGTATCGCCTACACATTATCAAAATCAAAAAGAAACTCGTTAAGTCATCCTCATCAACAATGAAACCCAAAGGGTTTTCGATTCTTATCTTCTCTTGCAATTCTATGTGACATTTTCTATTGCATCAACAGATAATTGTCACTTGTCCACATTATTTCTAAAACTAGCTAGCAATAATTATAAATTTTCAAAACTAAAATTGTCTGGTTTTAGAAATATTTTAAATACGTGACAATCATCAATTGGTGCAATATGTGATGTCACGTAAAATTGCAATATTAATGATGTTTTTAGTAACTAACCTCGGCCAATACTCGGCCCTCGCAATCGATGATTTTGAATGTCAATTTTCTTGCAAGCCCCAAAATCTTCAACTTTGATGTAATCTTATTATTACATCTTAGGATAACATGGCAAGAAATTATTCTACTTGCAAAAAACTTGAACTTTTCCTTCACTTTGAACCATGTTCCCTCCTTGTCAAGCATTGAATTAATCCACTTATGCCCTTCCCACCTTCTGAAAAACATTAGTTTCTGCAAAAACAAAACCAAATTAATTATTAAGTTATATTAATGCAAAAAACTTTGAATTTAAATGTGCATGTGTGTGTAAACAACAACAATGTATACATAGCAGTACCTTCCTCCTTATGGAGAAGAGAACTTCACCATGAAAGTTCATGAGTAAGGTTTCAGTGCTAGACTTTGTTTGGTAATTATCGACTCGAAAAACAACTTCACCTTCAGAAGTGAAGACAGTGCAGCCATTGCCACTGATCACAAGAGATTTCATCCATACAGTCAGCATTTCTCTTTCGGATGATGCATACTCTTCCGAAAAACCAGTGATCATCGATCTTTTCGGATATATTTTAGCCATCAATGTCGATGAACATCAGCTTTTCTACGCCAAATAACACTATATCGCTCTCTCTATATATATATACTCGAAAGGGCTTTAGAGTTCAAATATGATGATGATGATGATGATGTCTGTTCATGGCTATATATATATGTCAAATTTTCCAAATATATATTTTTTTTTGTTTGAATAAAAAATAATTTCTACAGCCTCTCCAAGAGAGGCCAGATTGAAGGAGTTGAATTTGACTTTGGCAGATATATTAATATCTGCACGTTTGAATTAACATTTTATGTTAATGCCAGTTTGTCATCATCATTTAAAACCTGCTGTCCACAATTATTTAAATCATATACCATGTAGCAACGTCGATGCTGCAAATGTTTGCAGTGAAAACGCCATATTTTATTTTACCCTTTGTCATGTGAGTCTGTCACAGTTAGTCTAGTCAACCTCTCCCTCCTCTTTTTTGCTTAGTATAATTTATTTTCTTGTTTCTTTTTTATTGTAATATTTTTGTAGTTTTGGGGTAAATAAGTATATAGAATAGTATTTTATTTTAAAGAGCATGATTTTTTTTAAAATTGAAATATTATAAAAAAGAATGATAGAAAAAATATTTTCATTTTAAGTATATATATATATATATATATATAATAACATATAAAAAAATATTATTTTACAAAATGTACATCGCCTATAATATCTTTTTTATTTATTACTTAAAGGACAATAATGTAATTTGAGATATTTTATAAATATAAATAATATAGTAGCACATTATAAATTAAACTTACCTTATGTCTTTTACCTAATTTATTTAATAGATTTTTATAATCTGCAAAATAAAATGTACCTCCCTTAGTCTTTTTAAATTATTATATTTCTTTTTGGGTTTCTTTTCAACTTGTTGCGCGTGTATCGTGACATCACGGGTGCTAATATTAATTCATATCAACCACTCCCCCCCCTGCTCCAGAGACATTTGTCTTAGAAAAGGTTTTGCTCGAACAGGTTCTTCTGAGTCTAAGTACTTGTCATGATGTTCTCGCTTTTGGGCAGGTGCTTGTGCGGACTTTGGGCATAGACCTATCCTGTAGAACATTAAATGCTCGCAGACTTTTCCCCTTACTTCTACTGTTGAAGTGCTCGTTATTGTTATCGAGGGTAGATATGAACTGTCTTTTAATCTGATCCGTTGATTTCAAATTTTAATGTGGATCGAACCTTACACATGTAGGTCACTGAGGTGGGACATGAAGGGTCTATACGTTTATATGAATACGTCGGCCCATTCTCCTTCGTTATTTACTTTGTTTTCTCCAATTGTTCGCAACTTCCCCTCTTACCGTGAAAGGTATGAAGAATATAGGAAGAATGTCACTTTTATTTTTATAAATAGTTGCTATTGTATTTAGTTTGTAGAAACACGTTTTTTTTACTTCTAGTATAAATTGAGCATTCCTTGTATTCTGTAGGAACAACTCTTCACAATGTAGTAATGAAAGATTTTTCCCCTAATTTTATTTTCTCCTCTCTCGCTTTTCTTCTCTGCACTTTCTCTTCTCTGTATTCTTCATGGTTGCTCACTCTTTTCAACATGATACCAGAGCCATCTGAGTTGCTCAGATCTCGAATCCTTTGCTTTCCGCTTCGTTTTTTTTTTCTCTCTATTTTCTCTCGCTATGGTCGGTGGTGCTGCCGTGGTGGCCGCGGCGGTGAAATCCCGTTTTGATAGCACAATTCCGCTGCGTTTCTCGGCGTCTGTCTTCTCGATCTGGTGTTCGTCGGCTGTTTTTTGTTGCCCAAAGAGTCTAATGGTCGAAAGGTAACTGTTCGATCAATTCTCCCTGAGGTACTCTGTGTTCTTCATACTTCTTCGAATTAAATCCGTCTTTGTCTGATTCGCTATGAATTGCGATGTTTGTTGCCTCTATTGTTCAGAAGATTTTATCTCCATCTCCATATTCTTCTTTGTTCTTATGAATTGAATCGTCTAATTCTCTCTCTCTTTCATAATCTCTGTCAGTTTCAGTTAATTGTGATCTAAGATTAGATCTCTCTCTTTTCCTCTGGATCTATATGATTCATATTTGTCTCTCTCTTCGAATTTGCGTGTTGCAAATTTCGATTTATCTCTATTTGTTTTGTTATGAAAATTTCTCAATCGGCAGTTGCGATGTTTGTCTCTTCTTCTGATCCGAGTGGATCTTATTGTTGTGGTCTAAGTTTAGATCATTTCTCTGGATCATGATGATTCAAGTCTGTATCTCTCTTATTCTCTTTCAACCTATGAATTGGTTGTTTTCTCATCTCTCTCTGGATTGATCTTTTATTGATTCATGTTTGTCTCTCTGATTACAAATTTGTGAGTTGCAAATTTTGGTTCTCAAAATCGAGAGTTGAGATTTTGTTCTTCTTCTTCTGGAGAATGTCAGATGTTCAAGCTTTGGTCTATGGTCTCTATCTCTTCTCTTTGTCTGTTTTTGATCTAAGATCATCAAAATCTAGATCATGTTCTTTACCTTGTGTTGGTGCAGTGCTATGGTAATCTGCTTTGAAGGTTTAAGTATCATCATATTGTGATTTATGATCTATGATCATTTGCTGTTTGAGTTTGTGTCTAGTGGTTGGATTTTCTCTAAGTTTTCTAGCTCTCACATAAGGGGGGAGACTGAATTTCAGCTTGGTTAGTTGCTACAGTCATTTGTGCTACTAGAGCTTGGTTTTGATGGATGAGAAATTGTAATATGATAGTTTGGTTGTTTGGTCAGTTTTCCAAGAAGATTTTAGTTCATAGTATTTGATGAAATCACTGTTAATTCATAGATTTTGCTCCTGTTCTACACTCTTTTGGATCTGTATGATCTTTGTTCAAGTATGGTGGAATTAAGCTGTGCACTCTCAACTCTTCTTGCTTGTTTGGAGTAGTTTGCGTCATATGTGTTAGTAGTTTATTTCTTGTTGATGATGAAGATGGTTTTCTACTAAGGGGGAGTTAGAATCAATTGGTTGGATTTGTTGATTGGAGAGATTTGATCCAGTTCAGGTGGTGTTCTCATCTCAATGTTTGCTGCACTGATTCTTGTTGTTCAAGATGGTCGCCATTTCCTTTGCTCCCATCTTGAGGGGAGTATGAAGAATATAGGAAGAATGTCACTTTTATTTTTATAAATAGTTGCTATTGTATTTAGTTTGTAGAAATACGTTTTTTTTACTTCTAGTATAAATTGAGCATTCCTCTCTCGCTTTTCTTCTCTGCACTTTCTCTTCTCTGTAATTCTTCATGGTTGCTCACTCTTTTCAACAAAAGGTGTTTTAGCATTGTTATTGCAACGTGCATTCTGGTTCAAAAATTCTTCATGTCATTTCAGTTCCGAATAGGTATTAGACGTTCTCATATCATCCCTTTTCTATTTTTAATAAAGAAAAATGATAGTTCCTCTGTTGGCTCATTGAGCCTTCCATTATTTCTGCCGCAAACAGAGAAGAGATCCGGGATCTCTTACGGGATGCCAGTGAGATAGAGATAAGCTATCACCACGCCATATATGTAGATATAATGACTATTTTATTTAAGCGGTGAACCATCTTAATATTGCATTTTCTAAGTGAACGGACTTGGATATACGGTCTGCGCAATGCAAGAATATTATGGATCTTTTTATTTTATTTTATTTTTATTTTATTTAAACAAGTTTCTATAGTTTTAAGTACTCAATGGTATAAAAGATATGTATCTTGATTCTCTTTGCTATCCTGTGTGGAAAATAAAAGTATCACTATAAGAATATGTATTCCATCCGTATTACAAATATAGTCATGAATGGTCGAACACGGATGTTAAAAAAATTAAATTAAAATTAAAAAGGTAAAGTATATTTTAAAGGTGCTTCAGTCAAATTTAAAGCAGAAACACAAATTGTAAATAAATTAGGATAATTTGTGTTGGCTCACAATGACTCATTATGTAATTTAGTAGAATCCTGTGGATATTTATTTTCAGTAGTTGGTGCGTCGTTTTACACAAAAAATAATTCCGACTTTCAGTCGGTATGCTGCTCAGACAGTGGCAAGCAAGATCGTCTCCCAAAGGATCGGTGAGATTTCTTCAGAATTTTCAATTGCCAAAATATGAATTTTTATTAAACAAATGCGAAAATAAATAAATAAATAAATAAATAAATAAAGAAATTAAAAGACACTTTGATTTTTGGGTTAAACAATTAAAAGACAATTCCGGCAGCAGACAAGTTCCACCCTAACTCGATTATTCTGATCCTCGATGCAAAGATAACTCTAATTTAATGCAAACAAATCAGTTATGATCACCGAAGACGCTTCTGACGCAATTTTATTTCTCCATAAATTCTCGATAACCAGGAAGGCGCTCCACCAGTTATTTCCCTAATCGACTGACAACCGTAAGAGACGCTCCATAGATTTAATGAGTCGACAACATTAACAATAAGAGAATCCCGATTCAAAACCGATAAACTCTGACGCAGGATTATCGAATTAAGACTATTATTCACTTGACTTAGACAAGCCAATTTACCACTAATTAAATCTAACCACGATTACATATGGCTGATTCAATTGGCTATAAATTAACTCTATTCAACTAAGCATTGTACACTACTTAGAAGAATAAATCAATTAATAAGAATAAATACGGAGAATAATAGATGCTTGCACAAAATTAAAGTATGAACACAAATTAGATCTCACAAAATAATTTAAGCCAGAGCTTCCTTGTATTTGCCGGAATAAAGAAAACTAGCTCATATTCATACACAAAATAAAAGCAGAAATAAAATAAAATAAAGAAGAAAAGAGAGAAGAAGAATGTGGCGTGAATGATGTTCACAGCCAAACCCGCTGCTCCTTTGAACAATACGTGAAGTCTCCCCCTCTAATTAACCTAATGACTCCTATTTATATTACTAAAGAATCCCCTCATAATAAGGAAATAAATTCATAATCCTAAATTACCTAGGAAAGCATTGAATTAATAATATCTAATAATATCTAAAAGTCTATTAACTAAATAAAATACTAAATATCACTATTACATTAATTAATCCCATAAGGAATTAATTAAAGGCCTTCTAGAACTTGAAAATCTAGAATTTCTTTATTTTCGCCCAGCTCCGTAAGTTCCAAACACATCCTGAAAATTCTTATCTTCACAAGATCCATCCAAAAATCTACAAATTCTTCAATATTCGATCATTTCCCTACAAAACCCATCACATTCATATTTATTCCCAAATAAAGATGATTTATTCAAGATTAAGATCAAAATGCACTAGAAATTCCATAATATATATATATAGAAAATACGCCCAATCAAACTCCCCCACACTTAAACAATGCTCGCCCTCGAGCATAAAACTAATCAGAGAAACACAATGGACTAACAACTACAAACATGACTCAAAATATTTAAACGAGAATTTGGCAATAGTTAATAAATAAGAATCATGGGAAGGATTAAGATACAACCATTCAAACCACCAACCATTCTTCCAATCCAAATACATGTGCAAATGCCCTTCATTCTAGTCAAAATCATGCAAAGTCGATCCAAGCCTCACCAAGTTCACTCCAAGTCTCTCAAAGAAAATAGAGACAAATTTGCAACTCTCAATCACAACTTGAAAACTTTCTACCATAAGTTTGCCAATATGTCAATATCTCCACCGCAAAAATTAGAAATTCATGCACAACTCAATAGGTCTTTTTCAAGGTTATAATGAGGCTAGGATGCATAGGTAGGATAAAAGAAAATGGATAAAAATAGGCTTATAAAACTGAAAATATGCAAACAATTTACCTATTAACCTTCATTTAGCTTCAAAAGTAACTCTACAAAAAACATCCTCAGATGTATTGTGCTCCAATCCAAAATACAGGGAAGACAATACAAAATTCAAAGATAACAAGCTCTAATTTTTTTTTTCTCTCGTTTTTTTTTTTTACTTTTTTTTTCTTTTTTTTTCAACTATTTTTTTTATTACTTTTTTCTTCCTTTTCTTTTTTTTTTCTTTTTTTCTTTTTCCGACGCAAACCTATCCTCAAAAGTATACTACATTTCCCCCTTCTCTTTTTCAGCACATAACAAGCCCAAAATGAATAGAGTACTCATCTCAATATAAGTTAATTACTTGCATATTTCAGTGGGACAAAAGAAGGCTAAAAGAAAGGCTAAAGGTTATATTTGAGAGAGCTTCAATTTTCAATAAAAATGGATATAAAGCACAAAGGGGCTCACTAGGGGATACAATATGGTGGTAGGTAAATGCAATGTTCTAAAAATCGGCCTAGTCGGCGCCTAGGCACTAGTCGGACCATGGCCGACCCAACTTTTAGCTAGTCGGTGGTCTCTAGGCGCTCGGGCGCTAATCGGCACCTAGTCGGCCGTCTAGGCGGGCTAGGCGGCTCCAGGTGGCTGGGCGGGGTAGTCGGGCTCTAGGCGGGCTGGTCGGGCTCTAGGCGGGATGGGCGGATTTGATTAGGGATTTAGAGTTTTAATTTTAAATTCATATATTTAGTTAATTTATGGATTTCATGTTTAAATTTATGAAAAACTATTATATTCTATGAAATTTATTTGGAAGACTACTAAGTTTATCGAATTTTAACTATTAATTAACATATTATATGTTTTATCATAAATTTAAAAAATGAAATTATGAGTAATATATGTTTATATAGTTTGTACTTTAAAATATAGTGTAAAAATATTAAAAATAAGTATTATAATTCTAATCCGACTAGGCTCCCGCCTAGCCGCCTAGGCGCTAGTCCCCACCTCACCGCCCGACTAGCGCCTAGCAACTTTTAGAATATTGGGTAAATGAATAGGCTAAGAAAGGGTTAATCCTAAATGCCTAAATCATTTTTATGCAAGAATTTCAAAAAACAGTTTTGATTATGGCAACAAGGCAAACCAAGCATCAAGAAGTCAAGTGTGAAACTCTCAACAAAGAAACAAAGAGCATGTTGGTCCCGAAAGGCGCTTACACACGTAGAGGGGGGAGGTGAATACGTGTGTAGAGAAGTGTTAAACTTCTTTTGCGATTTTCAGCTTTTTAGACGAGTAGACGCTTTGAAGTTAAGTGAAGCGTTCAAAGCCTCTCGCTCGTGTGATATGGTGCGGAATGTGGTGAGTCTTTAAAGCTTGTCTTGCAAATTAAAACCTTGTTAATATTAAAAAGGTGAGTGTGTGTATGCGAATAATCAAAGCAATAAAGAACTTAAAATAAAGAGACAAACAGTTTATAGTGGTTCGAGCACCTCTCCTACGTTCACTCTATCCTCGACGGGATGAATACCTTCACTCGGTACTCCTTGTTTTATACTTCCAAGGGGAAGTGTTTCAAGGCAAATAACAAACTTGTACTTGAATCCTCAGAGATTTTACTGGCTCTCGAGAAACCTTACAACAACAACACTCTTTCACAAAAGCTCGATAACCTTACAACTCAATCTATTCACTCTAGAATTGGGTTTTGGGGTTTTGGATTTTTGTAAGTATGAGAATCCTTTACAATGAACTCACAAGTAAGGGATAAGGATTCTCAAGAGTCTAGGCTATGATATAAGAGATTGAACCTAGAAAGTGAGGTAGTTGCAATACTTAAGAAACAAGTTCTTAAGGACACACTAAAGTGAAGCGCTTTGGAAGAACTAAGTACTAGAAGGAAATTTGCTTGAGTTCTTTCAAATGTGAATGCTTGAATCGTTTGTGCGTGCGTTAGTTTTAGTGTGTGTGCAACTCCTATTTATAGTAAGTAACCCTACTTCCCATTGAGAGAGAAGAGGTTGCGTGTTCGTTAATATTGGATAATTCGGCGTGTCAAGTCTGCAAGAGTCAGGAAGGGATGTCCGCCTTTACCTAACTTTGACTTCTTGGACTGTAGCCGTTTCCGTTATGCAATAGTGTGATGACACGTAGGCTTCATTCTGTGAGATGTCAGACATCCGAGAGTTTGAAATTCAAACTTGGATTCTGTGAGTCAAACTTGTCACACTTGCACTGATTGACGCTTTGATTTCAGCTCTATATCAGAGACGCTTTAGGTGAGCTGACTTGAGAGCGCTTCGCTTCCAATGACTGGAAGCCCGCTTTTAGCGTCTTTATCTGAAGCGTCTCCTAGACGCTTTGTCAAAACTTCACTGCTGGAGCCGCTCTCTTCGCGAACTCTGACTGCTTCATCTTTGGCGCTTCTAGACTAAAAGAGAAGCTTCCTAACATGTAAGCTTGTCTAAGAGAAACTTGTCTAGTTTATCAAAAATAATAAGGGAAATATTCTAAAAAGGGTTTTGGAATCGAATCAAAACAAGTTGTTTATTTTAACTTGATTCAAGTTCCCTCTTAACATTATATCCCAACAGAGCATATTATAATTTTGCTCATTAGACTCAATCCTCACAATTTAAGTAGGTTTTCAACAATAAGTGATCAACTTTGCATTTTTTTCTCATCCAAGAACACATGTAGGCATGTAACACACATATTCATTATGAAAGAAAAACAACCAAACATTGTCAAACCAATCTTAATCCTTTCCACTCAAATTATTCATCTCACAGTTGCCAAAGACTCGAAAAAAAATGTACTCTTTTTTTTTTAAAGGAAATCAAAATATGGAAAGGTAAAAATATCCCCACACTTAGACAATACAATGTCCTCATTGTGTAGGAAGATACAAAACAAATATAAAACTAGACTATAATTAAGAAAAAAAAATGAAAAATAGAAAACTTCCCTTAATTGCTTCAGTATCGTGTGGTGAGGGATTCTGCCTTGTATCCAGTTGGGCATACTAGAATCTATTTGCAGCCTTGATGGAGACGATGAGGACTGAACTTCTGGACATTTGCTTCTTTTATCTCGACCTCCAAACCTCACAAATCTGCCAAACAAGTTAACAAAAGAAATAAGTAACTTATTCCCTTTTTTTTTTTCTTTTTTTGTTGTAAATGAAACAAAATTAATGAAATAAAACAACAAAAAACTCTTGGGTTGTCTCCTAAGTATCGCCCTTGTTTAAGGTCTTAGGCTCGACACAATTTGAGCTCCACGATCAAGGAATTTTAGGTGATGCCAGATTGATCCCCTTGAAATAGCCAACTGCAGCCATTCAATATTGCTCAAAATCCACCCAAGGATGGCTCTATGCAAAGCTCCAACCAATTTTTCTTCTTGCCGTATGCAAAGTTCTTTGATGGAAGGTGTGTAAAACCCCCCACACTTGTACTTTTCAGATCTTGAGGCAACTGGCTTCAAGTCTGACTTTGGAGCTTGCACAATAGACGACTTCAGTTTCTTAGAAACAACCAGTATGGGCATACTGCCTGAGAAATTCTGAGCAGAAACTGCACAAGTCGAATTCGGCTGCGTGATCATCCTTGGAAATTCTTTATCAGCCTCTGTGGTGCATATGTGTGCGTCAATCCATTGGAAATAACATGCTCAAGCTTGAGCTCTTCAAGGATCTCCTTCTCATCTTCCTCTTCCATGTTATCATCAACCAACCTAGAAGGAAAAGGTGGTGGAATCAGCGATTGAGAATTAGAACAATTAGAATTTCTACATACCTTTGATGAAAGATTTTCAAATTCTTGAGGTTCATCATGGATTTCATCATTCTCAAGCTCTTGCTCGGTCATCATACACCCACTCAATATCACTATAGAGTTAACATACTCCTTGGAATTTATCTCAGGTTGAGATGAGAGTTTTCCTTTACTCGTCTGGAGCTTATTTAATTGAGTGGTTAGTTGTGTGATCTGTGTACCCAAACTGCCCAATGCAGCTTGTGTATCTTGTTGGAAGGATAGTTGACTCTGAGCGAGACTTTTGACAATTTCGCTCAAATCTGGTTCTGGGTTGTGGTCGGTATGGGCATACTTTCTGACCGGCAATTGAATATTTTTCCATCCTGAACTATATGAATTCGAGAACGGATTGTTCCAACTCCTCACTTGTGCATCTCCAGTGCCAAAACATGCTTGCTCGGCTTGAGCTACGGCAAGTCCTCTAACTAAAGAAGTCAGAGTATCAATCTTGTCATCCACATTTAATCCATTTATTGCTTCCACTATTTTGACAGGCTCGTACCAATCATCGTCCTCATCTTCATATTGTTGGTCATTGGAAACCATATCAACGATGATCTGCCTTGCTTCATTCAACGTTTTGTTCATCAATATTCCTCCACATGCAGCATCAACAATTTTCCTATCAAAAGAAGACATACCACGATAAAAATAATTAGTGATCAATTGATATTCTGAAAAACCGTGGTTTGGACATTTACGACATAATTATTGAAATCTCTCCCAATAATTTGATAAACTTTCCCCTCTCTTTTGTGTAATGCTACTAATAGCCATTCGCAATTTTGCAGTTTTAGATTCGGGAAAGAATTACGCAAAAATTGTTCTTCCAACTCGTTCCAAGAATTGATAGAACTAGGAGGGAGATCAAAAAACCACTCTCGAGCCCTTCCCTGCAAGGTATGAGAAAAAGTTAGTAACTTCAAATTATCATCAGTAAAACCTTGTGGGCGTAAAGTAGAGCACAGTAAATCGAATTCTGCAAGATGCTTATGTGCACTCTCTCCAGGTCGATCGCCAAACTTAGGAAGTAAATGCAAAAAACTTGGCTTGATTTCGGAGTTCTCATTGATGGTTGGCAAAACGATGCACAATGGTCGATTGCTCCTTTGACGGCCTAACTCCTTAATCACCCGATCTTCTAACTTTGGACCTTCTTCCATGTTGACCATATTATCTATAGAAAAAAAAAATAGCAAAAATTAAAATTAAAATTAAAAAAAATACAAGTCAAAAATTTAGAAAAAATACTGCTTAAAAACCAATCCCCGGCAACGGCGCCAAAATTTGGTGCGTCGTTTTACACCAAAAATAATTCCGACTTTCAGTCGGTATGCTGCTCAGACAGTGGCAAGCAAGATCGTCTCCCAAAGGATCGGTGAGATTTCTTCAGAATTTTCAACTGCCAAAATATGAATTTTTATTAAACTAAATGCGAAAATAAATAAAATAAATAAATAAATAAACAAAGAAATTAAAAGACACTTTGATTTTTGGGTTAAACAATTAAAACACGATTCCGGCAGCAGACAAGTTCTACCCTAGCTCGATTATTCTGATCCTTGATGCAAAGATAACTCTAATTTAATGCAAACAAACCAGTTATTATCACCAAAGACGCTTCTGACGCAATCTTATTTCTCCATAAATTCTCGATAACCAGAAGACGCTTCACCAGTTATTTCCCTAATCGATTGACAACCGTAAGAGACGCTCTATGGATTTAATGAGTCGACATCATTAACAATAAGAGAAACCCGATTCAAAACCGATAAACTCTGACGTAGGATTATCGAATTAAGACTATTATTCCCTTGACTTAAACAAGCCAATTTACCACTAATTAAATCTAACCATGATTACGTATGGCCGATTCAATTGGCTATAAATTAACTCTATTCAACTAAGCATTGTATACTACGTAGAAGAATAAATCAATTAATAAGAATAAACACGGAGAATAATAGATGCTTGCACAAAATTAAAGTATGAACACAAATTAGATCTCACAAAATAATTTAAGCCAGAGCTTCCTTGTAATTGCCGGAATAAAGAAAACTAGCTAATATTCATACACAGAATAAAAGCAGAAATAAAATAAAATAAAGAAGAAAAGAGAGAAGAAGAATGTGGCGTGAATGATGTTCACAGCCAAACCCGCCGCTCCTTTGAACAATACGTGAGGTCTCCCCCTCTAATTAACCTAATGACTCCTATTTATATTACTAAAGAATCCCCTCATAATAAGAAAATAAATTCATATCCTAAATTACCTAGGAAAGCATTAAATTAATAATATCTAATAATATCTAAAAGTCTATTAACTAAATAAAATACTAAATATCACTATTACATTAATTAATCCCATAAGGAATTAATTAAAGGCCTTCTAGAACTTGAAAATCCGGAATTTCTTTATTTTCGCCCAGCTCCGTAAGTTCCAAACACATCCTGAAAATTCTTATCTTCACAAGATCCATCCAAAAATCTGTAAATTATTCAATATTCGATCATTTCCCTTCAAAACCCATCACATTCATATTTATTCCCAAATAAAGATGATTTATTCAAGATTAAGACCAAAATGCACTAGAAATTCCATAATATATATATAGAAAATACGCCCAATCAGTAGTGAACTTATTAGTGTTAGATTGGGTCAGCGATCTAATGAACTTATCAGTGTTAGATTGAGGTTGCGGAGCGAGAGAGAAGAGATGACTACCTTTTCTCCGTCCGCTCGTTGAGGGTATTCTTCGTCTTCACAGCAACTCCAATTTTTGCAAAATAAACCCGGGGGAGGTTCCCCCGGGAAGGGGCTCCGACGCTCAAGTCAGCACAAGAACGTGAATGTTTTAGATGTTCTTCGAAGGAAGAAGCCTCTAAGGATGGAAGAGTTGCAATGCGCAAGTGTGTGGAGAACTCGGATGAATTCCGCCTGTGAATTCTTGGAGTGCTCGTGTGAATGATTGAGAGTGTTGCCTTGGAGATTAAGGCCAGGAGGTATTTATAGGGATGGGATAAGCGGGGGTATTTTTGCCTTTTTCCTGTATGACTGAGGGCACAGTCTTTTGGTGTGAGACAGTATCATCAACAGGCTACAGTGGTGTACTTGTGCGCCAATAAAAGAAAGTGCACTTTCTGGTTCAGCAGGCGCCACGTGGAGTGGTCCCAAATATTAGTTAGTGGAATATTCTAGTCATTTGACGTCATATTCATTTATGGAAATAGACTGACCAAAAGGATCTGACATGATACATCTAAGATCTGGCGATAAACAGATCTACAGCTCCTTGAGAGTCTTGTAGCTTCTGGAAGACCGGAGGACCTTGAGGGTTCTGTCCCTTTCTAGTTCTGGCATAAGGCAAGCTAGTTATTCCTCAGCAGATCAAAAACATAATTTGTTAAGGGCAGGTTCTGCCATAAGACAGAACCAAGTGAGTATTTTTGTGAATCTTCTTTTGTTCTGTGGGATTAAAATAATCGCCAAGTGTCTCAGTTTAAGCTAGTCGATTGTTAAGGATTCGGGATGAATTGATATTTATTCTATTAATTAGTTTTTCGTTCGAGTCAAATTTTTAAATATCCATAGAAGTTAACAAATATCAAATAATAGCCAAGAAGATAAAAAATACAAATTATGTTAATTTTTGTCTTTTTGGACCAAAATACCCTTAATGAGTTGACTTTGACTGATATTTTAGATTTTTTTTTTCTTTTTTTAAAGTTTTTTACGATTTTTTACTTTTCTTTTTCGATTTTTTTCTTCGAATTTTACATTTTTTTTTATTTCTGACATTTTTAGAAATTGGACTATTGGGACTATTAGCACCAAATAGTCACATTAGGCCCAACTCCAACTCCTCAATCCAGAATCAGAAATATGACTAATGAGACTATTGACACCGAATAGTCCAATTAGTCCCAACTTCAACAATTTGTTTAAGTCCATAAAATCAACATTCTAAGCATGATTTTCATTTTCAAGAAAAAAAAATAAAAATAAAATATGATTCTGAACAAGATGAACAACCATAAAACAACTGTAGCAACCAATGCAAAGGCAAAAACCCTAAATCAGAAATAGGACTAATGAGACTATTGACACCGAATAGTCTCATTAGTCCCAACTTCAGCAATTCATTACAATCCATAAAATCAACATTCCAAGCATGATTTTCATTAAAAAAAAAAAATACCTGATTTTGAACAAGAAGAACACCCTAAAACAACTATAGCAACCAATCTAGAAACAAAAACCCTAAATCAGAAATATGACTAATGAGACTATTGACACCGAATAGTCCCATAATAGTCTCATTAGTCTCAACTTCAGCAATTTATTAAATCCATAAAATTAACATTTCAAGCATGATTTTCATTTTTTTTTAAATATTATTCTGAACAACAACCATGAAAACAACTGTAGCAACTATCCAGAAACAAAAATGCTAAATCAGAAATATGACTAATGAGACTATTGGCACCGAATAGTCCTATTAGTCCTAACTTCAGCAATTCATTTCAGTGCATAATCTCATATATATTCTCGCATAAAGCACTGGAACTCAAGTAAAAAAAAAGTGATAATCCATATTTTCAAATTATAAACCTCCGAAATAAGCTATTTAACACCAGATCTTAATTACATTTACATTCACCTTGAGAAATCAAAAGGTATAGTTTGACTAGCAAAATCTCACCTTCAAGACCTATCCACGTGTAAACCAAAAGGCTTAGTTTGACTAGCACCTATTCATTCTCTTCCGAATATTCTGAAGAAGACGAAGATTATAATGCTCAATGTGCTGAATCAGCTTCTCGATGAACATATGCCTCTTCGGCGGACCAAGCTTCCTCACATCAACCACCTTTTCCCCTCCGTTTCCATCTTCACCGCGCCAATTTTGTCAAAGAGCGAAGATCTCAACCACTCAAACATCGGCAACCGGTCGATTTCTGCCCACTAAGAGACGACTTCATCAGCAACGACGACAGAGCTCAGCGCGGAATCGTTCAATCTGCGGCAGCATCTCTGCTTGCCACCGCCGGCTTCTTCCCACGGCATCACGGAGTGGGAGAAGAGAGGATTTGAGGAGAGGGTTTGAAAATGAAAAATAAAAATGCAAAAAACGGTTTTGTATTCAAAATTTAAATTTGGGATGGTAGGGGTATTTTTGTTCCAAAATGCAACATAAGGACATAATTTGATATAATTTGTACTTAATATCTTTATGGATATTATTTGACATTTGTTAACTTCTATGGACATATATGCATTATCACTTTTCATTTTAGGTATGAGACTATTTTTTAGGACAAAATTGTCATTTGACAAGCGGTGATGTGGCCGGAATAATATCACTTGAAACATCACAGGCACAACTATACTATAGCGAACAACGTACATAAGTTCTTTGCCAAATTAATTAACTGTATTCTATATTCAATTGCCTTTCCAATGGTATGTTTCTGGATCGCATTTGCATTGTTCCTGAATTAACAAAACTCGAACTTCATCAGAAAGTTTGTCCAGTTGCATTCTTATCTAATTCATGAGCACAATCACATATTTGCAACTTGGGGGCTGTGAATTACCTTTTTTGGATGACTGATTCACTATTTCTCAAGCTCTCAGTTTTTTAATTCATGATTTAAGCTATTAATTCACAAGGTGAGACTCATGAAATCGTGAATGGCCTCACTTCAACGTTCAATTCATAAGAATGACTAGTTCCATTTTTGTTTTTAAAGTAATAACAACTAGTTTTATTCTTTACAATAACAAATTGATCACTTTCACCAAGTGTCACCTAATTAATGACTAGAATTAGAAATTGATGCTCGTTAAAGATAAAAGAATATATAAATTTGATATAACTATTAAAGAAAAGTACCGAGGAATGATATGCTACTCACCTTCCGTGAGCACCATTCGTGGGCATCTATCGCCGTTTGCTCACTTTAACATTATTTTGTTCTATTTTTTCGATTATTTTATATTCTTATACCTTAATATTAAAATCATTAAACCTATAAAATGTATAAAAATCGACACTTGATTTGTTATTTTTCATAAAACCTCAAAAAATGAATAATGTGACAAATCGAGTGTCGATTTTTATATATTTTGTAGGTTTTATAATTCAATATTAATTTCTAAGATATTAGAATATAAAATAATCGAAAAAATAGAACCAAATGTTGGAAAGATCCGATTGGAATTGGAAGAGAATCAATCAAAATAGTTGATTGATACAGAATTTACATATTACCAAACATAGCTAGGATCTTCTATTTACAATACTTTCCTTATGTAATTACAATTATCTCTTTAAAAGGGAGCCTCTCAATGAATGATAATTATTGAGTCAATCTTCTTCTTCTTATCATGGCATCAGAGCCAGTTCAAAACTGGGCTCAGAAAAGACTCATCACAGCCCCTATACCTTTTTCGGCCAAAACAAACCAAAAATCAAGTTAGTTAGTTCACCAATTCAAGCCAAATAACCAAAATCAACAAATATGCCAGATTCAGACGATGCAAAGTCAACCAAGGAGGAGTCCAACAAATTAAAAACCAGCAAAAATGTCACTGTGGCGTTTAAATTAAACGGCAAAAATTACCCACTTTGGTCGAGATTAATGAAAATCGCGATCGGAAGCAGAGGAGCGATTTCTCATATCAGAGACGAACCATTGGATCCAGACAGCAAGGGGTATCAAGATTGGGAAGAAGCAGATTTGGTTGTCTTCTCATGGATAGTCGACAATATCGAAAACGATATTATTGCCGACTTTGCCCATCATCAGACATCAAAAGCCATATGGGATAATCTCGCAGTAACATATGAGAACAAGGCAGACTCATACCTCGTCTACAACCTGGAGGAAAAGGCGAACACAATCAATCAAGGTAGTATGGATTTGGAGACATATTACCGAAAGATCCATGGCTTATGCATCAATGTCGACAGGTGCCAGAAGCAGCCACTGTCATGTTGTGATAAAGGGATCAAACAATTCATGAATACACCAATACCAGACGTCTGTTCAAGTTTCTCGCCGGACTCAATGGAGAATATGACTCGATCCGTCGAGACATACTCAAAGAAGAGCCTCTGCCCTCAGTCGAGACGGCGTACGGCTGGGTAAAAAGGGAGGCAGCAAGAAGGAAGATCATGCCGCTAGCATCCCCTCCACCAACAGAGACCGTCGCCGGAGTTGACACATCATCGGGCGACATCGGCTACGGATTCGGAGCACAGAGGAACAGGACTGCTCCCACCGTCGGACATCCGCAACAGACACCAAGACCTGCCACTCAACCACTGGGAAACAAGCCACCAGACAAAAGCAAATTGTGGTGCTCACATTGCGGGAAGCAGAGGCACACACGAGAGGGGTGCTTCCTCAGAATCGGCTTCCCAGACTGGTGGGAAGACAAACAGAAAATGAGGGCTCAGGCGAAGCTCGCCATGGGAGTCGGCGATACCAAAGATGCTTCTACCGGCGGGAGCAGCAGGAGTAGCGGTGTCGGGAATTTAGTGGAAAGAATCGATGAAATCGGAAGCAGAGGAGGGAAATCGGGAATCGGCGGAGGAGCTGAAGAAGGAAGCAAGAGGGGAGGTAAAGGGTGTGGTTATGAACCAAACCCTAATATCAATTTTACCCCCTTTTATTCTAGTATTTCTCCATTTAAACCCCAACATGTTCCTGAAATTATTTTTGAACCCCAATATTTCTGTAAAAAATCCAAGTATCTCCCTAAACCACCCCAAAATCGTTTTGCACCTCTGATCAATGATTCCGCTGCTCTTATTGTGCAAAATGAAGACTTGAACAGGAAAGGGTGGATTTTTGACTGTGGAGCTACCGATACTATGACCCCTGATCGGAGTGATTTTAGTAGTTTTAGCAAAATTACTAAAGCTTTTATTAGAACAGCAAATGGGGAACTAATCTCTGTTGCAGGAGCTGGAACTATAGACATCTCCCCACATCTTAAGCTTTCCAATTGCTTATTCGTTCCGAGTTTGTCACAGAGATTAATGTCAGTTAGCCATGTAACCAGGGATTTGAACTGTACTCTCCTAATATATCCACATTTCTGTGTCTTACAGGATATTCGGACGAAGATGATAATTGGGCGTGGCACTGAGAACCGGGGACTCTATTATGTGGATGGGGAAGCTCAAATTGGTACTGCAATGCTAACTCACGGATCCACAAAAGAGGATGCTTGGTTATGGCACAGAAGACTTGGACATCCATCTCTCAGTTATTTTAAACTTTTGTTCCTAAATTTTCCTATCCCTAGAAACTTTACTTGTGAAACATGCGTTTTGGCTAAAAGCCACAGACAGTCCTTTAAGCCTTCAAATACTCATATGAATTCTATGTTTTATCTTGTTCATTCTGATGTGTGGGGTCCTGCACCGATTACTGGGAAGAATGGTTTTAAGTAGTTTGTTACTTTCATTGATGATTGCACTCGGATGACATGGATCTATTTTTTGAAACACAAGCATGAGGTATTTGAAAAGTTTATCCTGTTTTTCCAAATGGTCCAAACCCAGTTCCAAACCACTATTAAAATCCTTCGATCTGATAATGGGAGGGAGTTCGTTAACACTAACATGTCTGAATTCTTTAGAAGCAAGGGTCTCATTCATCAGACCTCATGTGCCTATACACCTGAACAGAATGGGGTAGCCGAAAGAAAAAATCGAATTATTTTAGAAATAACTCGTGCCCTTATGATCGAATCCCAAGTTCCTACATCCTTCTGGCCTGAAGCTATTGCCACCGCTGTATACCTTATTAACCGATTACCGACCAAAATCCTCAAAATGAAAACTCCCCTCGATACACTATCCAAACAAGCCAAAATACCTGAATCCCTTAGCTTACCACCCAAAGTGTTTGGATGCTCTGTTTATGTCCATATCCCAAAACACGAACGAACTAAACTGTCTCCGTGTGCAACCAAATGTGTTTTCGTGGGGTACGGTATTAATCAAAAGGGGTATAGATGTTTCGATCCTTGCACCAAGAAAGTTGTTACCACCGTAAATTGCAACTTTCTAGAAACCAAATTCTTTTACCCAAACCAACCTAGGAGTCAGGGGGAGAATAACCGAGAAGTGGACTGCCTAAGTTGGCTTGTGTCATTATCAACAGACTCGATTGAGGATCCAAAAGAGACACCAGCAGTCATTACCGCCGAGCTTGGACCTCCAATAGAGTCTGTTGATAATGACACAAGCCAACTTAGCAGTCCACTTCTCGGTTATTCTCCCCCTGACTCCTAGGTTGGTTTGGGTAAAAGAATTCGGTTGAGAAGTGGACTGCCTAAGTTGGCTTGTGTCATTATCAACAGACTCGATTGAGGATCCAAAAGAGACACCAGCAGTCATTACCGCCGAGCTTGGACCTCCAATAGAGTCGTCGCCTCAACCACTACCCGGTGATCCTCATCAACCAATATCCGAGGTAAATTCTACTCCCCATGAGAATTCTATGAATGCTGTAGACTCCACTGATGATGCAGAAACTGAAGAAGACAACACTGTGGATAGTGACACCGGAAGATATGTTCTTCCACCCCGAAGCACCCGGGGAATTCCTCTGAAGAGATACTCTCCTGAGAGAACCAGTACAAAAAGCAGATATGGAGTGGCAAATCTGGTTCAAAGAAATTTAAGCAGAAAGGCACGGGCCTTTGAAGAAGCACTCTATACAGAGGAGGAGATTCCAAGAAATGCTGAAGAAGCAATGAGACACAAACATTGGAAGGAAGCCATGCTTACAGAAATGGAGGCTCTGGCAAAGAACAACACCTGGGTTAGAGGGAAACTACCAGTAGGGGTCCCTACTGGTCAAAGCAGTTGGATGCAGATGGGTGTTCACAATCAAACGAAAACCTGATGGCTCAATTGAGAGATACAAAGCTCGACTTGTTGCAAAAGGATACACTCAGACGTACGGAGTAGACTATGCAGAGACGTTCTCTCCTGTAGCAAAGATCAACACCTTAAGAGTTTTGTTCTCAATCGCAGCCATTAGGGACTGGCCTCTTCATCAATTTGATGTGACAAATGCTTTCCTCCATGGAGAACTGCCTAAACCCGTGTTTATGATTCCCCCACCAGGTTTTGCTAGAGATTTTCAAAATGGAGAAGTGTGTCAGCTTAAGAAAACACTATATGGGCTGAAACAGTCTCCGAGAGCTTGGTTTGGCAGGTTTACTGAAGCGATGAAAAAATATGGCTACAAGCAGAGCAACTCAGATCATACTCTATTTCTGAAGAAGATAAAGGGAAAAATCACATGTCTCATCATCTATGTTGACGACATGATTATTACAGGGGATGATGAGGAAGAAATGAGTAACCTGAGGAAGAATCTGTTCAAAGAGTTCCTAATGAAGGATTTGGGTCTTCTAAAGTATTTCTTGGGAATTGAGGTGTTAAGGTCACACCGAGGGATTTTTATCAGTCAAAGGAAGTATATTCTCGATATCCTAGCAGAGGTTGGGATGATTGATTGTAAGCCATCTGATACTCCGATGATACAGAACCACAAATTGCAAATGATAGAAGGAGCGAAACTCGCGGACAGGGGGAGATACCAGAGACTCGTGGGGAAACTCATCTATCTGTCTCACACTAGACCGGATATTGCATATGCTGTGGGTGTTGTGAGTCAATTCATGCATTCACCACAAGAGAGTCATTGGGAAATTGTGAAGAGAATCGTTCGATATTTGAAGGGAACTGCGGAACATGGTCTATTCTTCGAGAAACATGGACACCTAGATATCCATGGATTCACTGATGCTGACTGGGCTGGAAATCCGAATGATATGAGATCGACAGCCGGATACTTTACTATGGTTGGAGGAAACCTAGTCACTTGGAGGAGCAAGAAACAAAAGGTGGTTGCGCTATCAAGTGCTGAAGCAGAATTTCGGGGGATAAAAAATGGGATTACAGAAATATTATGGTTGAGGAAACTAATGACAGAACTTGATCTGTTCTCGTCAGGAACTTGTCGATTGTTTTGTGATAACAAAGCTGCCATCAGTATTTCTGAGAATCCTGTTCAACATGATCGTACTAAGCATGTGGAGATTGACAGACATTTTATCAAAGAGAAGATTGAAGCCAAGATTGTTGAACTACCCTATGTCAAGTCAGGAGATCAACTGGCGGATATTTTGACAAAGACAGTTAGTTCGAAAGTGTTCAAAGAAGTACTGAGCAAGTTAAGTATTGAGAATCCCACTACTCAACTTGAGGGGGAGTGTTGGAAAGATCCGATTGGAATTGGAAGAGAATCAATCAAAATAGTTGATTGATACAGAATTTACATATTACCTACTTTCCTTATGTAATTACAATTATCTCTTTAAAAGGGAGCCTCTCAATGAATGATAATTATCGAGTCAATCTTCTTCTTCTTATCACCAAATAATGTTAAAGTGAGCAAACGGCGATATGTGCCCACGAATGGTGCTCACAGGAGGTGAGTAGCACATCTTTCCTCGAAAAGTACCATGTGATCGGATAAACATGTCCTTGGTCCACAAGAAGCGCACACGTTTATTTCGGCATAGATTTTAATAAAAAGTTGGTAGGTGTAATTGTGAGTGAAAAGTGAGACTCACTTTATAAGTGAGAGATGAATATTTTTAATAAAAAAAGTATGTAAACCATGTACTAGAATTAAAACTGGGGAAGTTAGCCCAAAAATATATAATCTTTCATGAAAATTGCACTACGAGTTTTAAAATTTGCATATAAATATATAATTTTACAATTGTTTCTGATTTTGCACATAAGGTCGATTTTTTCTAATTTTATCAGATTTTGTGCTGATATGGAAGCTGGATTTGTCGAACTATCAATGACAGTCTCATTTCCTTACATATATGGATGACATCATTTCCAACAAATCCAACTTCTCACTTCTATATCAGCATGAAATTTGACGAAATTAGAAAAAAGTCGATTTCGTGTACAAAATTAGAAACAATTGAAATGTCATGTATTTATATGCAGATTTTAAATGCATGCAAAACTAAATTTTTACGAAAGGATGTATATTTTTGGGCAATTATCCCATAAAAAAAAATGTGCAAATTTTATGAACGTCCCAAATAGTTAAAAAAAATAAAATACACAAGGATGGATTGAACATGAAGTAAATCAACTGCCGGGACAAAGAGGGACTGCTTCTTTTAAGTAGAGAAGGGTTAAAAGACAATACATGTCCCATCCCAATAATTATTTATGTTAATAAATTATGGCGTCTTTGGTTTTATATCCGACTTTTATCAAAAGACGGTTTAACGTTATCAACATAGGAATTAACAAATGTTTTTTTTTTGTTTTTTCAAGTGTAGCGTATCTGAACATGTTCATATTTTTTAATAGAGCTTAAAACAATTTGTCTATTTAACTGGATTATTTATATCTAAAATAATAAAATTAACTTAATTCCCGAAATAGAGAATTAGGAGGAATGTCTTTAGTGTTGGTTCATTTTTTACTATGCAACTTTTTTGGATAATAAAATTTAGCATTAAATTTTAAAGAATACGTCATATATATAGGATATGACTCGGATTCTCATGGACTTCGCAGACATTAATTGAACTACTATTAAGTCAATACACAGTACAAGTATAAGAATATCCAACTGCTTCTTATATACTACCACATCCCATCATATTAATCTACATTTGTTTCAAATATTTCGGCACGTGTTTCCACCGAAATTTAAAACGAGTTTTAAAATATAATTTTAAAATATTTTTTCTTTTACAGGATACTATGAGTGTCGTTGTATCCCGTAAAAAAAAAATACTTCAAAATTATATTTTAAAATCCGTCTTAAATTTCGCTGGAAACACGTACCGAAATGTTTAAAATAAATATGAATTAATATGATGGGATAGAGGTAGTAATATATATAACGATTAATTAAGAAATACTCTATAAACGAGCATTTTACTATACAATTTCCATTTTCGTGTCCTGTGGCTGTGAATGTCAAATGTACAAGAATTCCAATTGATTATAAATTAATAAAAAGCTTTCTAAAGTATAGTAATCCAAAACCTTTCGTAATAGTATTATAGAATTGTGGGACATGTTAAGATACATTTAGTGCTCGTTTGGTTCAAGTCGGGTAACGAAAAGGGAATGAAAACAAGTCAAGTAAGAGAATGGTAATAATAATGGTTACTTTTATTGAGTGTTTGGTTCAATAATAGAAAGAGAGTCACTTGTGAGGAAATTCTCTTTCTCCTTGTTTTCCCTCCTTCTTGACGGGTAACAATGTAATTGATTGATTTACCCCCATGTAAGAGAAATGGATAACTTATTACTTAAAACTAAACAAAAAGTAAGAGAATCAATTAATTATTTTTCTTTCCCTAGCAAAAAAATTGTGAATCAAACATGGACTTAATATGTACGATGGGGTTGTGGTAGTTCTACGTAAATTAGTTTTTTTTTTTTTTTTTGCTATTTTTTTTCACTAGAGTCTAATTTTTTCAAAATGTAAATTACTCTTTCCCGTCTACAAAAGTTATGGCTTGTTGCTCCGTTACGAATTTTAATAAAAGATTAGTGAATATTTTTATAGTGGAGAAATAGTCAATTAAGTGTGATTATTTTATGAATAAAGGGAATTGATGTGCGTGAGATTTGTGAGGTCATGAGTAGTTTTTTAGTAGATATTGATGGATAATAATGATAATATATATATATATATATATATATAAATGGTATGTGTAGTATGTCCAAAAAAATCACAAATTTTATAAACGGAGGGAATATTTGATTATAAAATTTTAAATATTTAACATTATCATGTTAACCGTAAATATTAATATTTCATCCATCCACGAAGAATCCGGTGTTTTTATTTTAATCAATACATCCACACACTCCTTTATAGTACTTTATACCTCTCTTTTCTTATTATTTACAAAAAAAACTAACAATTTATAACTTAACTCCCTACTTAAAAAAATTTACCCAATACCTTATATATTTTTTTAATTAAAACGCATGCCATTAAGAGCACAGTGCACTCTTGGTGACGAAATTAAAAAGTATGCCCGGAATAATAAGAAGAGCATTCATGTCTAATATTATGGTATCTTCAACAATTGTCACCCGTCCATATTCCTCACAAGAGCACGCACATAAATCCAATAATCCAAAATTCATCTACCTATATATATACAACTAATTAATATATATACTCCCAACAATAAATTGAAATTCCTCCTCCAAAGTAATTAAACCATGAACAATCCCCTTCCAAAATCGTGCTTCATCTTCTTCTTCCTCGCTCTAACCCACGCCGGAGCCACAATCAAAGAAAGCGAACCATGCAAGAGAATCGTGCTCCACTACCACGACGTACTCTTCAACGGCACCGACGCCGCCAACGCCACGTCGGTCAAGGTCGCCAACGCTTCGACGGCTGTCAGCAACTTCAACTTCGGCATGACGGTGGTCTTCGACGACCCGATGACGGAGGACGGGCGCCTCCGGTCGCCGGCGGTGGCGCGAGCGCAGGGATTCTACTTCTACGACAAGAAGGACAACTACAGCGCGTGGTTCGCCTACACTCTAGTTTTCAACTCCACCGAGTACGAAGGGACCATCAACGTCATGGGCTCCGACCCCTTGCTCGAGAAAACGAGGGATTTGTCGGTGGTCGGCGGCACAGGAGATTTCTTCATGGCGCGTGGGATTGTCACTTTTCAGACCGATGATGCGCAGGGTGATTTTTATTTTAGGTTGAAAATGGATATTAAGTTGTATGAGTGTTACAAGAAGTAGCAAATATAAGCTAACATTTTTTCCTTTGAAGTTTACCGACATTGCAAGACGGTTCCAACTCCCGACTTGTTAGTTAGTGAAGAAGCATCGACGTACCAATTGAGTTATGCACGGGTTTTAGCTAATTGGTGTTTGATATAAGTTGGAATTTTATATCTCGATTTTAATTTATTTTGCCTCGTGATAGATACTATTACCTCGGTCCTGCTTACAAATGAATAACATTGTTGTGACAAGGGAATTTATATAGATTATACTCATTTTAAATTTAATTTTTTTGTTGAAAATTTTCGGATATCATTATTTAATGATCTATATTTAAAATTTAATAATTTGTTTACTGTAAATATTTTTTTTGCTAAACTATTATTTTCTTTAATTAGTATGAAAAAAATATATTTTAGAAAATATCCCTTTATGAATATGACAGACCAAAATGAAGCGTATTCCTTTATAAACAGGATGAAGGGAGTAGCATAATTAATAAAAAGTAATCGAGTTAAACAATAGTTATTTGTGTTAAAACTGATCAATTTTGATTATCAAATCGGATCGTCTATTGTATTTCCGTCTTGCATCTTCTATTGTAATAACGGATGATTGATACGTGTTAAAAATATTTCCCAAACCAGCAATAATTAAAAAAACTCACAAACAAAAATGTTGTGGTTTTAATTAAAAATATTTTTAACACGTGTTAATCATTCGTCGTTGCAATAGAAGATGTAGTACGAAAATGCAATAAAGTATCCAATTCGCAACTGTGACGGTTTTCAAGATTTTTAGATATAAATTGATTTCTATTTTATAGCAACTGTGAAATTTGCAAATGGCTAGCTAGGATTAGTAAACTGTCCTTGATAATTCATTTAAGTAAACTAGCAGGGGTTACGTGCGTTGCACGTATAACCTTTTATTTTACTTATTTTTTTCAAAATCTTGAATAGTAATATACTTAAAGTTAAAAAGAATATTCAAATTTTAAAATAATATTGATTGTGAATTATTATTTTCAAGACAATATTAGCAAGTGGATGTAAATAGTAGACAAAAGATGAACTAAACCATGTTCTTTATATCCTATCTTTTCCTCTATAAGAAAAATTATCTTTTGTTAAAAACTTTGAAAAAATTAGTTGACATTCATTTGTCAAATTAAACAACCTTAAATAAAGAAAAGTAAAAACACATATTGTATTATTCAAGTCGATAGATGCATGATTGTAATAGTAATTACCAAAGAATTATAAAATTACCTTGAATCAAGACAACTTAGAGTATTATGCCGACAAAATTGTACCAATAAAAATAGAGTTCTATAAATATTACTAATATTTTGGAAGTTTGGCGAAAGTAATAATATGGAAAGACATGTTTACATTCATTTGTCTCTCTTCGTAATTACTACCACATAGTGATTCTTGTAGTAAAAACATTCATATAACCAAGGAATATTACATTTACCTATAATAGAATTAATTATTGAATTAATAAATAAGAACATGACAAAATCAAATTAATTTACTTACTCCTTGAATATATTTATATTCCTCACAATTTTTGTATTTATAGATGTAATTCTCATCAAAGATACATATATATTTAGAATATTGAGAACATGCTGGGCCACGATGAATTCTGATGTGTAATAAAGATATTTTCCTTACAACAACAAAAAAAACAGAATTTAATTTTTTTAAATCTTCTTCTCCTTGTAGATGAATACCAATTCGTGTGGACGATAATTCTAATGAAAGTATAATACTATTGATATTATCCTGAATATAATTTAATATTAAATTATTTGAAGTATTCATAATTATAGTAATGCATTGTGCCCATAGATAAAAGACATAAAATAGCTAGAAAAAGAAAGACTATATATATTAAAATTTCAATAAAGAAAATTATATTTTACAACATGGTGATAAGATCATGCTTCATGATGTTGTAGAATAGTTGATTCATATTTATATCACAGTAATGTCAAAACAAAAAAATTTAATATTTACACCTCTTGGCCAATAACATTTTAGTTCAAGTAGCTTTAACAATGTTTTGTTTTGTGTTCAAATGTTTATGTAAATATTACATCTTCTTTTTTTTTTTTTCTTTTTTTGCAGTAGGGAAGTAATTAAAAAAAAAACTAAAATAGCTAAAAAAATTGTGTCCATATCATAAGAATTATGTTGTTTTGAATTGGAATGTTTTCTTTTCATCTGTAGAATTCTTCACTTTGGTACAGCTATGATATCATGAATACATAATTAGTATTAATTGAAAACTATTGGTACATCAATAACGTACAATCTAACTTCTACCATTGTTTGTATTTTTTTTTCCTTTTCAAAATGTTAAATAATACTCCCTCCCATTCAAAATAGATATCACTTTGGGTGTTCTGTATATTTACAATATAGATGTTGTTTTGAATAAAATAGCCAAAATTACCCTTATTAAATTACCATTTGGCTCCAAATTGATTAACAGAGATTAACAATTGAGACTTCCAACAAAAATAACACTCATTAATTAGGTTTAATTTAGGCAAAAATTATTTTATTAATATATGTGCCTACATCCAAAATGATATCTATTTTGAATGAGATGGAATATTGCCTAAATATTTTATAACCATTGCTTATTCACCAAAAAGACCATGCTTAATTTGTATACACCAGTTTTTTTTTTCGTATATCTTGTGTTTAACTTAATTATTGCTTAATTTATATAGTTGTGATGCTTATGCAATGCATAATTGATGCTTAAATTTATTAACGATATCTTCTGTTTAACTTAGTATTTATATTATTGCTTAATTTGTATAGTTGTGATGCTTAATGCCATACATAACTGATGCTTAAATTCATAAACGTAGCCGACCAAAGTTAAAATTGAATTCTTATAATTACATATCATGCACATATTTTACAGCTTGAGAAAAATTTAATTTTATAAGAGTTTTAATAGAAGTACACTACTAATAATATTACAATTTGAAAGTAAATAACATTAATTAATTAATTAATTTCATTGTAAATTACCAAGTTATCCTTAAAAATAAATTTATAATAGGGGCATAATGGGCAAATCAAATTTGTAAAATAAGGCTCTTTTATAATAGGGTATAGATTATATATAGCTGTAATCAAAATATGCAAAAATGCACACTTTTTAAAATAAGACTATTTTTAATTGGTTTAAATTAATAAGATTGAAATAAACTGTTGGACATAGATGGAATTATTAAAGGAGTCTAGTATGTTTTTCGTGATTGTAAATAGTCTAAAATCACTTCAATCGACCCTACAAGGTTTGTTAGATATGATTAAATATAATAATAGTGGTATATATATACAGAATTGTTCAGCTGTGCATTTCTGGTGGACAATTTTGTGAGCGCCTGATACACGTCAGACTCCTTAATTTTATTCCTTCAATACGTGTATCTTATTAAATCTTTTTTCTTTTCCTTATATTCTATTTATGCTATGAATGTGATTCCTTCTAAAATACGGCTCTTCTCTCACTCGACAACGCATAATTTCTTGATTATCTTTCAAGATTTCTACGTCGCCGTCGTCGTGGCAGCGTTGGGTTTTCCTGATATCGCTGCTCGGAGGAGAATTCACTCTTTTCTTTTCATAATCCCACATCGTCTCTTCACGAAAAATCTCCATTCTTCTTCCCCGCCTTCATTCTATCAGATGGGTCCTAAACTTGTCCTGCTTTGATTTCCTTCAGCAAAAGTTGTTATTTTGTTCATCTATTGTATTCTAGCTTGATTTTGGTAATGGTGATCGATAATAGGGAGTATTTTATTGTTTAATAACCATACATGAAACCAAATTGTTTTTCATTTTCTATGTTCTCTAATGTTGTCTGAGATGCAGAATTAAAAAAGGTTTTTGTTGATGAGATGCTGAATAATAAATATTAAATAAATTATAGATTAATTTTTTAATATTGGTCTGGTGCCTAGCGACCGGTACAATAATTCTATACGTATTTCTCCTCCGTCCCCATCAGAGAACATGCAAAAACAAAAAAAATTAAGTAAATTAATAAGAGAGAGAGAGAGAGAGAGAGAGAGAGAGAGAGAGATGTCTCGATTCTTGGAAAGCCAACACCAAGTCTTCAATCTTCAGTGTGATGATGGCAAATTCATGTTAATACTTCCACTTCATATTTTGTAATATGGAGTGAAGTGCAATTGGCTGCTGGAGTTTTGGAGTTTGCATAAAGATATGCACGCTGTAGCTTCATAAGGGAAGAATCGTGATTTCTGTTGTTGCACTTTTATTTGTATAGTTTAGCCTATAGCTTTTTGACACGTGTATTTTTCTTTTTTCCTTTCTTCTTCACCTTTCTTATATACTGGTGATAGAAGAATTAGGCGGTGAGTTTTTCAGATCTGTAATTCTGGTTTCCATATATGAATATCAATAAAATTCTCTCTCTTAGTTCATGTTATGGTATCTAGAGCAAATCAATCTGCTGCATTCTAGCTCGTTTTAGCTACTGTTGGTTGTTATCTTCATCTTCATCATGGTGCGACAGAATGGGAGAGAGATGCAGATGTTTCATGAGGATACTTCACATCCACTTTACCTTCATCCAAGCAATAATCCAGGTGTTGTTTGGTTATTGAACTATTAAATGGATCGAATTACTTGAATTGGAGTAGGTCTATTATGCACACGACTTTGCTTGCTAAGAATAAAACTGTTTTAATCGATGGATCTATTGTTAAACCTGATAATGGAGATCTTATGTTAAATCACAGGATTCGTAGCAACAGCATGGAAGTTTCATGGCTCAGAAATTCCACTGTTCCTCAGATTAAATCGAGCTTAATATACTGATCTGCTCACTTTTGAGGTGACATAGATGCAATGATAATCAATTATAGTATAATTGAGTCGAATTCACAAGGAATGTTAGAACGTTTGAAATTCAAGTAGTAATCTAGTTATCTAACCACTATTCAAGCTACCATCTAGCATGTTTTTGTGTTTTAGATTAATTAATGACAATGAAAAGTAATTAACAAACTTAAAGCTTAACTAAACAATCAACAAGTATGCAAATAACAAGAATTCAATAAGGAAATGAAAGTGACTCCAATTATACTTCAATTAGGTCTAAGTGATAGAGATATAACACTCTAACTAGAATTATCCATTTTAATCTAATTTCATGTGGGAAACCTCCTAAGTATGATTCGCTCAATTCTCATTGTAATGAAATCAAGTAGATTAATGAAAGACTTAATTCCTACTAAGATATCAAATAATTCATTAACTCCCAATAGCTTATGGAGTTCCTTAGCCCTACTATTCTCTAGCATGCAAATCTCTTGATCCTAGCATCTAATCTAAGCCTCCTAAGCATTAGATCAAACACTTGATATGCAACTATGGTGATCAAGCATAATTACATAAATAAACATAGCCCCAACAGAAATGAACATGAAATTAGAAGGTAAATCCATAATTAGAGGCTAATCCCATCACTTATCCCTAATCTACATATAATTGGAATCACAAAGAGAACTACCTAGACATGATTAAGGAAAATAAACCATAGAAAATGCATAAAACCATAATCAAAAGATAGAGAATTCAATAAGGAAGAAAATAGTGGAAGGATCTTCAAATCTTCAAAGTATTTCTCCAACAATTGATGAAAATACCAAAGTAGAAAGAGGGAAATTAAAATTAGGGTTCTAGAGAGTGTATTCTAGCTAAAGCTACCCAAAAAGGGGTTAAAAATATGTTTTATACATTGAAAATCATAAAAATCCCGAAGTCAAATGGTCAAAGCCCGAAATAGGTGTAGAGAAGGGATCCACGTGGACCAGGGTGCGGCCCATTGGGCCGCAACCCAGACCGCGTGAGGGGATAGAGTTTTTAGTTTTCGGGCGCGGGCTGCGGCGTGGCCTAGCCCGTGTCAGCATCCTCCACTGCGCAGTTCCATGGTTTTGCCTCGTTCTCCCTCGTCTGAACTCCGATTCTCAATCTGCTTTTTGCTATGGCTTCCTAACGAACTCCTCTTCGACATGGAATAGTTCAATTGGCCAAATAAGTTCTTCATTTTTCCTGTAAAAAGCATAAAAAGACTCAAGAAAATGAGGGAAAACATGAATGCGATCAAACTAGTAAAACCATAAGAAAATCACTCAAAATCACACACATTCAAACATGAATTCCACTCGAAATGAACTCAACATGCACAAATACGTGTTTATCAACTCCCCCAAACTTAAGCCATTGTTTGTCCCAAACAATGAAACGAACAATCAAAACACTTAGCATGTATGGGATGTGTATTTTAAGTTCCTCGATGCCTCATATCACTTCAAAAGCCATTTTAGTTCAAGGAAATTATCAAGTCAAGCCAAGCATTCATAAAACCACTTACTATCTTAGATTAGAACTCAATCACTTAAACACATTCAACCCTAGACCTCACAAGAAGTGTGTATATCACTCGATCACTCAATATATAATGAGAAAGGGTAAGCACTCATCGAAATCATGCAATACATAACTTTAACCATAAGCTTGCCTATCAACTCAAGTTTCGAATACTACAATGCATGCACAAATTAGGATAAAAAAGATCTTTCTTAAGCTTGTAATGTAGGGACATTGGTTAAGGTAGGGAATTTTAGGCTAAGTGACTTAAATTTTCATCTAAGCTCCTTCACCTCCTTTCTTCACCTTTCTAAGTATCAATTTCTTCATCTTCCACCTTATCCAACCCCTTTTTATCAAATGAAACCCAAGCTTCTACCAAATATCTAAAGAAATACTCCTTTATGCTCTTATTCTTTCTTTTTCTTGTAAGAACTTTGTTCTTACGTTTTTTTTTCCAATAAGAACTTTGTTCTTATTCTTTTATTTTCTAACATTTAGCTTATAGGAGTTTTCTTTCACTCTATGCAAATCTCAAGACCCTTCACCATCACCCACCATTCTTCATGAATTTTCAACGTTCACCAAGGTTCCCTTAACCATCCTTCACCCCCATCATCCGGTTTTAGAATGAAAAGCTTATTAAAGCTCAAAATGGGACAACAAGGGTTATGATAGATATGTTAGTGTTTAGGGATTATGGGCTATGAAATGATGGCCTAAGATCATCTCCTAATTATACACACATGTATCACTTCTAACAAGAGTATCAAGGCAAGTTCTAGCAAAGAAAATGTAATGCAAGATCAAGCTCTCAAGAAAGGATATTAACTATGTAAGATGCATTTTTAGGCTCAAAATCCTCTCAAGCTTTTTGCCTAGAGTCTAAGTGCCTAAGATCAATCATTCAAGCTATTCAAGTGAAGTAATCCTAATCATGCTTGACTTTAACTTGAAAGATTTCAAAAATATCACCAATTTTGCATCAATCATTGGCATCTCACTCAAAAGTACTTGAGTAATTAAACATGTTCTTTCGCACTCAAACATGCAAGCATACATTCATTCTTCAACTCAAAACTTTTCACTTTTCAAATATTTCACATTCAAGCTCCAATCAATCAACAAAATCATCCACACCAAAGATTCTCCAAGCAAGCTCACATCAATAGCAACAAACCAAAGAAGAAGTTTCTATCAATTAAGCTCATAAACCGAAACTCATCACCAAACAAACATCATTCAAACAAACATTCTTCATTTAACCACTAATCAACCACAATCATCAAGCAAGCCTAAGCATATAATCAATGAAATCATAATGACACCACATCACATAGAAACTTGAAAAACCAAGAATAAAGTAATTTAAATTCCTTATCCTATCCCCGCCCCCAAACTTATTTTAGATCATAAAGTCTAAAATGAGTTTGGGGGGAAGAATAATAAGAAATTTGTTGGTCCCATAAAGAAAGCACGAATTCTTAAGACAAGATGTATAG
Source organism: Mentha longifolia (assembly GCA_001642375.2). Taxonomy (NCBI): domain Eukaryota; kingdom Viridiplantae; phylum Streptophyta; class Magnoliopsida; order Lamiales; family Lamiaceae; genus Mentha; species Mentha longifolia. Next base: position 28,494,978 of record CM038112.1, read on the forward strand.
TGGTTCGGAGCAACCGCTCCTACATCCACTTCCATCACCTTCACTCGGTGATGGATCTTCACTCAAAGCTTAGGGTTTTCAACGGGCACCCAAGAGCCTATGTGAGTTTATACAATCAGCACTCACGAGCCGATGAGTTTATACGATAGGCACTCACGAGCCTTACAACCTTTACATACAAAACACTCAAACTTTACGGTTGGGTTTGGGTTTGGGTTTGTATATTTCCAACTAATAAGAAATCCTTTTACAATGAGACAATGTAGAAGGCTTGGATTTCTCTCTAAGGCTTATGGATAAATGAGATTGAAGCCCTAGGTTGTGAGCTAGAAGGTTGGATCTGAGATATTGAAGGTAGAGAAGGAAAGAAGTTTTTCCAAGTTGGAAGCGCCTTCTTTCTTCTATTATTCTTTTTAATTTCACTTCATCTCTTACTTATGTAGTTTTGAACCTTCTATTTATAGTGAGGGAATGCAAATCTATCCGTTGGAGAGATAGATTGAGTGCACTGCTCACCATGTCCAATCCAAGTCAGATCTTTTACTATTTAGCGCATAGTTTCTAGGGAAGTAGTTGTTGACTTTTTCATCCCTAGACCTGTGTATTCGGTGACTGGACTGCACACCTTTCTTTTGAGCAATAAGGACCGGACACGTGGTCCGGCAGCTATCGCATCTCAACTGCTTTGTCAGACGCTCTCGCTTTGACCACAAAGTGCGCTCTGGCCCAGAGAGGCGCTTTGTTCTGCTTTGACTTTACAGCTGAGGCGGCTAAGGGTGGAGACGCTTTGCTAATTGAAAGCGAGCTCCTTCACACTTAAACTAGGCACGCTCTTCGAGCTGTTCAGTCGCTCTGCTTTCATGCGGCTTTGTTGCAGACGCTTTGTTCTCAGGACTCGCTCTGGTCTGGAAGCGCTTTGTACTGGAAATTCGCTCCGGCTTTCTTTTCAGTACGCGCTTCGGCTTTTCTTTTAGCTTAAGGACGCTTCGCTTCTTGCCTTTGTACTTCGCTGCTCTTGCTTCTGCTTCGGCATGCTTCCTTACAAGTGCTCTGTCCTTGGAAGCACGCTCTGGCTTGTCTGAATGTTCCGTCTTTGAATCATTCCGCTGTTCTTCCTTTAGCCAGGCGTTTTAGCTTCTTTTTAAACGCTCCCACTTAGATACTCTAAAGTTACATTTTAATACCTATAACTCCTTAACAGATGAGTTCTTCTAATATATTAAAATATACATTGTAACTTTAGAACTGGATTCATCAAAGATAATACGGGAAATATTCTAAGTAAAATTCGGGTTTTTGGAATCGAATCAAAACACATATTTTATTATCAACTTGATTCAAGTTCCCCCTACATAAATATCCTAAAAAATTTTAAATTACACTTACAAAGGTCCAAAACTATGTTGAAGGTGGTTTTGAAAGCCATTCCATCCTTTGCTTGCTTGATCGGTTTGATTTTTTTCCTTCACTCGTTCCCATCACGATTCGACCTTGTGCATTGACAATGAAACACATGGAACTAGTGAAGTAGAGAGAAACTTAAGAATATGAAGTATTAGCATAGAGATAAGTAATAAGTAAAAGAAACGATTAAATCAAAAATAAGAATCAAACTAAAGAAACTAACTAAAAGGAAAAAGAAAAGGATAGTTGTTGGGGTGCCTCCCAACGAGCGCTTAGTTTAACGTCATTAGCTCGACGATACCTCTTTACCCTTTTTAAGGGACTTTGAATGAAGTCCCTCCTCGATCATTCATCGGCTTCTTGTTGAGCTTTCCATTGCTCCCTTTGCTTGTCTCCTCACAATCCTTCATCATTTGATATGTAGAATGTCTCTTCATCTCTATTGACTCGAAGGATGAGACTTCCTTCGAAAATATTCACTAAGGCTTGACTTGTAGCCAAGAAAGGCCTTCCAAGTATTATTGGGACACCATGATCCTCCGGCATGTCAATAACAATGAAATCCACCGGGAATATGAACTTTCCGACCTTGATGAGCACATCTTCGACAATCCCCTTGGGGTATGAAGTTGAGCAATCCGCCATTTGAAGCACAAGTGATGAAGGCTCAAGATTTCCAATATTCAAGCGATTGAAGATGGAAAGGGGCATCAAGTTAACTCCCGAGCCCAAGTCACACAAGACTTTCTTAAACACTTTATCTCCAATCTCACAAGGTAAAGTGAACTTTCCGGGATCTACTTCCTTGTTCGGGATCTTCTTTTGCAATCGAGCACTACTCTCCTCCGAAAGCACAATGGTTTTCAAATCATTCCATTTCACCTTCTTATGAATCATATCCTTCAAGAATCTCTTATAATCCGGCATATCACTCAACAAATGAATCAACGAAGCATTTATATCTAATTTCTTAAATACATCCAACAAATCGCCCTTCTTCCCATGTATACTTTCATCAATCGACCTAAGGGGAGATGCTAGACCATCCATGCTATTCGACTCAACATGCTCTTTAGAGACTTTAGAAGATGGAGTATAAGGGGTACCTTTTTGATTCTTCTCGTGAACATTCTCCTTCTTTAAAGGTTCTTGGGCACCAAGTTGACTCCTCAACTTTGAAACTTCATAAGCATCCTTCCTTCTTTGTAGATCTTTTAGCGTATCAAGACGCTCATCAAAGGGAATTGCCTTGGAAATCCTCATTCTTGAATAGTAATCATGAATGTCCCAATTTGTCCAACCTTCTATAGATGGAATAATTGGACAAAGATCTATGATTTTTGGATCGGACTCATCAAATTCCACAAGATTGCTCTTAGCAAGATTCAGAGATTTCCCACAAGGTATGTGAAGGTGTTGAAGAAGCTTCCCTCACTACATGAATGGCATTGCATTATTGCTTCGAGTTTTCTTGAGCCTTGCTAGAGGATTCTCCAAACTTATGTTGAGTGATAGCTTGGTTAGCCATTTGGTTAATTTGGCCTTCCATCATCTTTACTTGCTTTGTCAAAGAAATGAGGGAATTCCCCAACGCACTCACTTTTTGCCCGGTTTGAGTGATAAATGTGCCTTGTTGAGAAGACATTTGAGCTTGATTCGCCAACATTTGTTGCATCATTTGCTCCATTGATGGAGGATTCTTCTTTGGCTCATCAATGACTCCTTGAGATACGGAAAATCCGGGAGGTGGAACTTGAGCGTTGCTAGGATTTCCATAGGAAAGATTGGGATGATTCCTATTGATAGGGTGGCAAGCCGGGTTACCCCCTTGATGACCATAAGAATATCCACCTTGTTGATTCCCTTGAAATCCTCCTTGGTGGTTTCCTTGGAATCCTCCTTGATTTCCTTGAAATCCTTGCTTGTTGTAATTGCCATAAAGCCCTTGATTGACATAGCTCACGTATTCATGTCCATAGAACTCCACATTCCCTTGAGCTTGAACACTTTGAATGTGAGCTTTTCTTTCCTCTTCGTACTTTTTCTTCATATTAGCAAGCTCCCATGCTAGAGCCTCATACCTATCATCCTCAATCGAAGCAACCTTTCTAGAAGGGGCCCTCTCCATTGGCCATTGATAGCTATTAGCCGTCATCTCTTCAATGATTCTCAAAGCTTCCTTTGCATTTCGATTGAGAAGGCACCCACCGGAAGTAGCATCTACAATGCTTCTTGTATGCGGTGTTAACCCACTATAAAAGTTGGTCATTTGTTGACCCTCATTGAAGCCATGTTGAGGACATTTTCTTAGGAGCTCTCTATATCTTTCCTATGCTTCAAACAAGGTCTCATCACCTTGTTGAGAGAAATGTGAGATGTCAGAAATAAACCTTTGAGCTTTCGAGGGTGGAAAGTATTTAGAGAGGAAGGCCTTGCATAAATTATCCCAAGTGTGAATATTGGCCTTGTTCAATCCTTTATACCAATCTTTTGCCCGGTCCCATAGAGAAAACCCGAACATTCGCATGCGAATTGCATCATTAGGAACTCCATTTAGCTTGACGGTGTCGCACATATCAAGAAACATGCTAAGATGGGCATTCGGATCCTCCATAGGACTTCCACCAAATTGCTCACTCTTCACCATTTGAATAAGTCCGGATTTGAGCTCAAAATTATTGGCATTGATTGTCCCTCATTCTCCTCCTTGAAATTGTTCCGTTGGAGATTGGAACATATGGTTGAGAGGAGGTGGTTGAGCCTCATTTGCCCTCCTTTCTTGCTCATCCTTCCATGCTCTAAACACTTCCATTTCCTTCATAAGAGCTTCCATTGCTTGATGATTAGCTCCCATTACTTGATCTTCACTAGAATTCCTCCTTCTATGTCTTCTTTCTAAGTTCAAGATCAAAAGTTGAACAAGTCTTCCCTTAGACCTTTTGTGCATAAACCTACAAAACAAAAAATTAAAACAAACAAATGCTTGAATTAACAACTTAATAACCAAATCAACTACTCAAACTAAACATTCCCCGGCAACGGCGCCAAAAATTGATCTGCTCACTTTTGAGGTGAGATAGATGCAATGATTATCAATTATAGTATAATTGAGTTGAATCCACAAGGAATGTTAGAACGTTTGAAATTCAAGTAGTAATCTAGTTACCTAACCACTATTCAAGCTACCATCTAGCATGTTATAATGTTTTTGATTAACTAACGATAATGAAAAGTAATTAACAAACTTAAAGCTTAACTAAACAATCAACAAGTATGCAAATAACAAGAATTCAATAATGAAATGAAAGTGACTCGAATTATACTTCAATTAGGTCTAAGTGATAGAGATATAACACTCTAACTAGGATTAGCCATTTTAATCCAATTTTATGTGGGAAACCTCCTAAGTATGACTCACTCAATTCTCATTGTAATGAAATCAAGTAGATTAATGAAAGGCTTAATTCCTACTAAGATATCAAATAATTCATTAACTCCCAATAGCTTATGGAGTTCCTTAGCCCTACTATTCTCTAGCATGCAAATCTCTTGATCCTAGCATCTAATCTAAGCCTCCTAAGCATTAGATCAAACACTTGATATGCAACTATGATGATCAAGTATAATTACATAAATAAACATAGCCCCAACAGAAATGAACATGAAATTAGAAGGTAAATCCATAATTAGAGCCTAATCCCATAACTTATCCCTAATCTACATATAATTGGAATCACAAAGAGAACTACCTAGACATGATTAAGGAAAATAAACCATAGAAAATGCATAAAACCATAATCAAAAGATAGAGAATTCAATAAGGAAGAAAATAGTGGAAGGATCTTCAAATCTTCAAAGTATTTCTCCAACAGTTGATGAAAATATCAAAGTAGAAAGAGGGAAATTTAAATTAGGTTCTAGAGAGTGTATTCTAGCTAAAGCTACCCAAAAAGGGGTTAAAAATATGTTTTATACATTGAAAATCATAAAAATCCTGAAGTCAAATGGTCAAAGCCCGAAATAGGTGTAGTGAAAGGATCCACGTGGCCAGAGTACGGCCCATTAGGCCACGGCCCAGACCGTGTGAGGGGACAGAGTTTTCAGTTTTCGGGCGCGGGCTGCAGTGCGGCCTAATGGGCCGCAGCCCAGCCCTCGTCAGCATCCTCCACTGCGCAGTTCCACGGTTTTACCTCGTTCTCTCTCGTCTGAACTCCGATTCTCGATCCGCTTTTTGCTATGGCTTTCTAACAAACTCCTCTTTGACATGGAATAGTTCAATTGGCCAAATAAGTTCTTCATTTTTTCTGCAAAAAGCATAAAAGACTCGAGAAAATGAGGAAAACGTGAATGCGATCAAACTAGTAAAACCATAAGAAAATCACTCAAAATCACACACATTCAAACATGAATTACACTCGAAATGAACTCAACATGCACATAAAATATGTGTTTATCATGTACTTGAATAATGCGTTTCAAATTTGGAATGATTTGAAGGATAGATTCTCACAAGGAGATGATGCTAGGACTTATCACTTAAAACATCAGTTACTAAGTATGTCGCAAGGTTCTAATAATGTTAATACATACTATACCAACTTGAGAATACTTTGGGATGAATATATTGATTTTCAGCCTGTTAGTTGGTGTGAATATGGTGGCTGCCGATGCTATAGTGCTAAGAAATGGAAGGAATTTTAGCAAAAAGAGTTCAATATGCAATTTCTAATGGGGCTAGATGATTCTTATGCTGCTTTGAGGTCTCATTTGTTTAGTATGGATCCTCTATGATGGAACCGCTGATTGAAAGTGCACATTTTTCCCACTAGATCTTCGAATTGGATGTGATAATTCTATATGCAACTACATCATACATTAAGTTTTAGAGATTATACCTTTTGATTGCAGACGGAGTAATCTACTTGTCTAGATTACTGGGATGTGATCCCTTTCCTCGAAGTTCTCCGACTGTGTGGGCGTCTCGAAACTTTGGAACTTGGAATCCCCTTCTGCTCTCTGCAAAGTGGCACCCTTCTCTTGAGAATAAGATTAGGGTTTGTAGAATCTCATTCTCCTTATTTATAGGAGAAGGGGCGCCATCTCTTCCTTTCCCACTAAGATACGAGGTTAATTAATTAAGTCTGGTTCAGTTAATAATTATCGGAATAAATTTTAATTAAATAAATAATTAGAATTAATCTAATTATTATAGGAAGATATTATATGTAAATATTAAATTGATTATCTAATTCCATAATTAAGAATAAATCTTAATTAATTAGATATTAATTTATTCCATATTATATATTTAAACATAGTGTAATTATTAAGCCCAGATAGACACCAGAAGACAAAACAGGCGCCTCATACTATACAATATAACGCCACATTATGGGCCCGAGCCAATAACACTTATTTTCAGTCCAAAATTGATCTCGCTCAATGATACCTTGAATTCCTTTCCCGAAGAGTTCTTGGGCCATCCCAGGGATCTATGTACCAGACAGAGTTTAGCCTTACCTAATGAAATAATTCCATGATCAACCCAAAGCATTTATTTCATTAGAGCTATGACGCATTCCACTAAAGAGTCACAACTGAATCATCGCTCTGTCCCAATTTGTAGATTGAGACCTATAATCTATTTCACAAAAAGCCATCCTATAATCATTTAAGGAACTTTGGCTGTTTGTGTTTTGCATCCATTTTAGACAGAAATAAAACAAAATTTTCCCCTAGAGCACACAAGTGTGTCTTCCTAGGGTATCCTTTAGGTTACAAAGGATACAAACTTCTTGATCTTACCACAAATGAAATTAGCATCAGTAGACATGAATCAGTTTTTCCATTTTCTGATCTTGAAACTGTATCTATTGACTTCCCTCTCTCTACTCCTCATATTTCATCTCATTACCTGTTTTTTCTCCTCCTAGCACCTTCAATTCACTCAATAAAACATCTTATGGTAGAACTTTGAAACTCCCTGTTGGTCCCAGAAGCGAGTTTACATGTGTAGTTGGGGGGGAGGGGTGAATACACGTGTTAGAGAAGTTTGGACTTCTCTAAATTTTCTTGAAAAACTGTGAGTTAAAAACTAGAAGCATTTCGCTTTTCAAGAAGCTAGTGCTTTTCAAAAGTGAAAATCGCTTGCAGAGTTAAAAACGCTTTGTGAAAATTTGGTGGGCGATTATACTCGCTTTTGAAAAATCTTGCCTTAGTTAAAAACCGTGTTGGTTGTTTAAAGTGAGTGTGTGCCTTATGCAATAATCAAGCTTGTAAATAAATAGAGAAATGAAAGCGATAAATACTTCGCTAATAAAGCAGTAATGAAAGCAGTAAGGGCACAAGCGATTTATAGTGGTTCGGAGGTTATGCTCCTACATCTAGTTGTTGCCTTCACTCAGCAACTCGAACTTCCTTCACTACAAAATTGAACAACAAAAACAAACACGTCCTTGTTTTATCCTTCCTAGTGAAGTGTTCTAAGTTCGACCTTGAACTTAAAACCTAGAGATTAGAACAGGTTCTCTAGCAACTTAACAAACACCTAACAAACGATCTTTGTTTTTCCACTTAAGTACTTATACTTAAGCTTCACAAACTCGGATCAAATAAACACAAACAAACTCAAACTCAAACTTACAACTCGATCTAACAACAAGCTACAAATGAGGGTTTGGGTTTAGGTTTTGAATGTTCTAACTTAGAGAATCCTTTTACAATGTAAGATCACGTACAAAGGATAAGGATTCTCCTCCTAGAAAAGATTGGATTCTAGTCTAGGGTTGAAGGGATTTAGGTGCTGCTAACTTAGAAACTTTTGAAGGTTTTTAAGGACTCAACTAACTCTAAGATTGCAGAACTTGAGAGATTTAGATACTGTGAAAACTTGGAAGTTCTTGTAGTAGGCTTGTGCGTGAGAGTAGTTTCGTAAGTCTTCAACGTTGAGTATGCACCCCTATTTATAGTGGGAGTCGGCCATCTACCCGTTAGAAAGGTTGGTGGTGCGTGCTCTTCACTTCCCTTCGGTTAAGCGACAATGCAGTTTTTGGCAGGAGATCAGTGCTTTTCCGGCTTGTCTTCTTTCCAGAAGAGGAAACCCTAGATATCTACAGATTTCTGACTTGGAACATAGCGGAGACAGCAGCTGTGCACTGTTCCGGTGATATATGTTGACCTATAGCGATCTTCCACGCGTCCTCTGACTTCTGAGCCGCATTAATGAAGTGTACAAACTATTACAGAGTTTGAATTATGAAATTCAAACTCCAATTCACTTCGTCACTACTCGTGCTTTCTCACGAGCACTTCATCAGTGTTGGATACTATTCACTTGACGCTTATACTGATGTCGCTTTCTCGGATTAGTTTTGCATGAACGCTTTTCTTCAAGTTGCTTTTACTGTATTTGATTTTCACTTTATAAAAAGTGATCGCTTGAGATTTTTCGCTTCTAGCACACTTGAAAACTTGTAAAGTCTTCTTCACTTTTCTTCTCTTAGCTTTTCTTCACTTCGCTTTAGCTGCTTCACTTGAGCTGGAACAAAATATACTTAAAAAGGTATAGCTCCCTAACAAGCGAGCTTTTCTAATACATTGAAAATTACATAAAGCGATATTGGTATTCATAAAAAATAACAAGGGAAAGTTATATGGGGTTTTGGAATCTAATCAAAACAAAATTATATATTCTATTAAAAACAAAAATAGATTTCGCTTCCCCTTAATAAATATTCTAACATTCTCTTCATACCTTCAAGACTATGTGTGTGGGGCTGTTCAAACTTCACCATATCATATCCATTCTTTCCTTTCTAACTCTCATCTTTCGCCTACTTATTCAGTTTTCTCTTCTTCTGTTGTTGCTATCCCTGAACCTCGTTCTTACTCTCAAGCCATTCAATACCCAGAATGGCAAGAAGCCATGCAAGCTGAACTTACTGCACTTATCCAGAACAACACTTGGTCTATTGTTACTCTCTCCTCCTGATAAAACTGCAATTGGCTGAAGTGGGTATATCAAGTTAAACTTCACTCAAATGAGACAGTTGAAAGGTATAAGCTCGATTAGTAGCAAAAGGCTACACACAACAGGCAGGGATTGATTACCTTGACACTTTTTTACCAGTTGCTAAACTGGTTTCAGTTAAACTCATGCTAGCTTTATCTACTGTTAAGAGATGACCTTTATTTCACTTTGACATTAGTAATACCTTCTTATATGGTGACCTTGAAGAGGATATTTACATGGAGTTGCCACAGGGATTAGACATTGACGAGCCTAATTTTGTGCTCTATTTTTGTTATGTATTGAGTTGTATTTATGTCTAGTAGAGTCATTTTGCATAGTGTCTTGTGCTTGGGAGGGCACATTTTGGATTTAGGTACACAGAGCAGAGATCAGAGAAGACTGGGTAATTTCTAGAGGTATTTGGGCAGATGGAGGAGAGGACAAGATGAAGCATAATGGTCGAGCTTGAAGAGTGATCGTGGGTTGTATGACGACCAACATGGGCTAGGGTTGAAGTATCGGATGAGGAAGAGCTGATAGGGAAGGAGATTCACCTCAAGATTCTTTCCTTTTTCAAGCATGATCAAGAATGATAACAAATCTGTGCAATAAGACAAGTTCCCGAAGCAGCCCTAGCAGCCGCCGATTATGGCCTGGTCCATGATCCAATCCACAAGTATAAATATGCAAATATCATTTCAAGCAAGGACACACAAGAAGTTTACACGGAGCTGCATTTTTTACTTTCTCATTCATGCTTTCATTTCGAGTGTTGTGTGGAAGAACAAGTCCTACGGGCAAATTACTTATGTTTTGATGTTTTTGGCCGAAGGTGGAGTCCGCCCTACTTTCGTATTTCAGTATTAATATATTTTTAGTACTTAGTTTAATTATATCTTTTATCTCTTTTATTGTTATTTCATTTCGAAGCATGGTAGGCTAGATCTATAAATCCGTCTTGGGCAAGATGACTTAACTGCAATGTAACTTAAAGTACTCGTGAGATTAAAGGTTTGGGCTTAATAGTATATGCATATGTTCTGAGTTTGCTAGGTTCTGATTCTTAATTCACGTTGGGTTTGGTTGGGTATGTGGCCAATATCAAATCGAGTCGAGCATGATTACAAATAATACATGGGTAAAACGTGTAGAGAGATCTCACTCAATATAGTATGAACTAGCACAGACGTATGTGGCCATAGGTTCATTAACCTGCTATTGGCTATTCCGGGTTCACCATAAAACTAAATGCTTGCTTGGGCAAAGGCATGACAACTAGTCTTTGCATGTTAGAGTCTAAGTTAGGGAGTTCATTTATTGTTCTCTATTCAGTAAGGGTGAATTGGGCATACTTGACAAGGCACGTGACGCGTGACAGTAAGGGCCTTGGCTTGTATGACCTATAACTAGATGATGCATATTATATACGAATATATTAAGACCCATGATCGAGTGAAGTTACTTGTGGTTAATGATTCTGCCCAGGATGAGTTTACCTTTTAATAATTGTTTCTTGCTTGCCTTTACACGCTCTTTTTTATTTCTTGTTATTTTTTTATCTGATTCGGTAGAGCCCATCCCCCTTAAACATGACAATCAAGACTGAAAGGAGTGCTTGAACCAATTTATTGACCAATGTTAAACGACGATCGCATCAGACATTAAGGGAGAGTGTTCATCATCAACAGTTTGTAAGATAAATAGATCACTATATGGTTTAAAACAAGCATCAAGGCAGTGGTTTATTAAGTTTTCAGAAACTCTCTTGAACTTTGGACTGCAACAATCTCATGCTGATCACTCTTTCTTCTTTAAGCATGATGGAGACAAGTTTCTTGGATTAATTGTGTATGTTGATGATATATTGTTGGCTTCGAACTGTGCTTCTCTTGTCAGTGATTCCAAGAAGTATTTGGAATATCACTTTAAGTATAAAGATCTTGGAACTCCTATATATTTCCAAGGAATTGAGCTTGCTCGAAGCAAGAAAGGTATCACTATATGTAAAAGAAAATATGCCCTTGATCTCCTACATGATGCTGGTATGTTGGGTTGTAAACCAAAGACCACACCTATGGATGGTAATACTAAGTTCCAGCAAGGTGGAAGTGATAAACTCTGTGATCAAAAGGAGTACAGGAGGCTCATTGGTCGATTACTATACTTATGCATCACTTGACCTGATATTGTGTTTGCAGTTCAAAAACTTAGTCAATTTGTTTCTAAGCCTTATGCTCATCACATGATTGCTGCTCAAAGGGTCTTGAGATATATCAAAGGAACAATTGATCGTGGCCTTTTCTTTTCAAGCACATCTTCTCTTGAATTGAGTGTCTTTGCTGATGCTGATTGGGCATCTTGTAGTGATAATGGGAGATCAGTTACCGGTTTCTGCACCTTTTTGGGTTCTTTCATTCATTCATGGAGATCCAAAAAGCAATCTACTTTATCCAGATCATCCGTTGAGGCCGAATATCATGAAATGGCATAAGATTTTTGTGAGATTGTTTGGTTGCTCTATCTTCTTGCAGATTTTGGAGTTTCTCATGACAAAGTTGTTCCCCTTTTCTGCGACAACAAGGCTGTTATTTATATCACATCTAATCCAACTTTTCACGAGCGCACCAAACACATAGAAATCGACTGCCATACTGTTAGAGAAAAGTATGTTCAAGATATTTTTAAACCGCTGCATATTCCAGGGTCCCTTCAATTAGCTAATGTTTCAACCAAACCTTTACCTCCATCAGTTTTTGATAAGATTGCCAAGTTGGGATTCATCAATATCTTTCATCCCATCTTGAGGGGGAGTAATATGGAGTGAAGTGCAATTGGCTGTAGCTTCATAAGGGAAGAATCGTGATTTCTGTTTTTGCACTTTTATTAGTATAGTTTACCCTATAGCTTACACGTGTATTTTTCTTTTTTCCTTTCTTCTTCACCTTTCTTATATACTGGTGATAGAAGAATTAGGCGGTGAGTTTTTGAGATTTGTAATTCTGGTTTCCATCTATGAATATCAATAAAATTATCTCTCTTAGTTCATGTTATTTTGTCGATTTATCATCATAGAGATTAAAAAAAATCATCATAGAGATTGATAAATCTACAATCATTAAATTTATTACAAATTTAATTCTTACATGTGTGGTACTAGAACCACTCTATAGATAACACTCTGAGAATTGTGTTGAATTTGACTAAATGTGAATTCAACTTTTTTATGTCATGAATTTTTAGAAACACTCCCCTACCCACCGTGGGACACTTAATATGCCCACGGTTGACGCGGCAGTGCCACGTCAATAATATTTTTCTTTAGGGTTTAATTATTTTTGGTAGGATTTAGTTTGTTTTTGGTAGGGTTTAGTTTTATAAGGTATATTAATTATAATTTTCCTTAAATACTTTACTGCCACGTCATCCATAAATTTCTCCATAAATTTTGGCTTTAAATTTAGCGCTAGGGATGGTAATTCGGTACGGGTCGGGTACCTGTCCCGAATTTTTCGGGTACCCGAACCCGAAAATTCAAAAATTTACTACCCAAATCCGAACCCGAATATATTTTCAGGTATCCAAATACCAGTTCGGGTATCTCATTCCCAGTTCGGGTATCCCATTCGGGTATTCAGGTACCCGAAAAACCCAAAAATTTAGAAAGAAATAATATTACTATTTTTTTTCCTATTTTAAATAATTCGTATAGCTAGCTATTGAAGATATTATGTATATAATTGCATAATTAATAAAATTATCAAATGCAAAAAAGAAAAGAAATGAGAGTCTAAAGTGTTAACTTGATAAGTTAATTATTTATTTAACTATTTTTTCTTAATTATTTTATTTATTAATTAGTAATAGTATTATTTATTATTTTTAATTAATTTAAAGATAAATTTCGGGTTTTCAGGATTTTCGGGTAATTTTTTTTCGGGTTCGGGTATACCTGATACCCTAATTCTTCAAATCTCACTATCCGAACCCAAACCCAAATCTGATTATTTCGGGTTTTGGGTACCCAAAAACCCGTTCGGGTTCGCAGTGGCGACTCCAGGATTTATAGTTCGGGGGTGCGAGAAATAATTATATAACATTAAAAGTACCATTTTACAATAATGTCAACGAATATAATAAAATTACAAATATGCCTAATTTAATTTTCGACAATGCCTCATTACTTGAAAGCAATTGACAACATTGTATCAGAAACTAGTAGGAAAACACATCTCTTTCAGTGAAATTGACTAAATGATCATTTAAAAATTAATTTTTCATGCTATTCCACGACTTATTTTTGACGCAGGTCATTCAGAAAAATACTCTCTCTACACTTGCAATAGCAACATGAAGAATCAACATCAACTTAATGAACAAAAGTACTAGAGGGTAAGTCATATATCTATTTGTTAACATAAATAATATTTTAAAACTGATTCTAATTATTTTAAATCGAATAAATATACATACATATATATAATACTAGATTTTTTTTTTTGGGGTACATTTGTACCCCCATTGCACCATGCTGGAGTCGCCGGTGCGGGTTCGGGTATTTCTGTCCCTACCCAAAAACCCGAACTCAAATTACCATCCCTATTTACCGCTAGTGTAACACTCTAAATATTCTATTTAAAATGATATTCTTTTTTGAAAACGCACAAATTAAATTAATCCCTCTCTAGAATATTTTTTTAAAAGACTTGGACTCGAAACCTCATTTAATTAAACGAAAGAAAATAACCTAACAATTTTTTTAATAAACCTCAACTCCTAGCTCTCAAATAAAATAGTAAACCCTAGAACTTAATCTCGATTTAAACATATAATAGGAAAAACAAGATCCATATAACTAGTTCAAGCTCAATAAAAAATAAAGAATATATAACTAAAGTTTTCCAATATAAACTCCGAACTCAGAACCTAACATGCACCCCCGCATCTTCAACGCTGCTTCAATTAGTGGTTGGGGTGAGTCTTTTATCATTTTTTTCAAACATGTAAATACCGAGTAAAGTGAATAACATGTAGTAGTAATTATTTAAGGTAATGCCGTCAAATTTCGACGAGTAATAAATTAGTTTATACATAAAATAAAAGTTAGTCAAAATTTGAGACGAGGCAATAACCACATTATGAAGTATGTGTGCGCGCAACAATATTTCTCTTTATAAAAAAATAAAAAAAACTATATTAATTCTTTAATTAATAACCTTCCATGATCGAGCGATACAGAAAAAAGGCAATCCCTTGCTTCCTTTTGAAATTTCAACAAATTTCCCTCAAATGAGCAACTTTCCTATCTTAATTAGCTCTATTACAATAAAACGATGGTTTTGAATTATATGATCCCTTCAAAGAATTATTTTTCACGGCATAGCTTAGTTATAAAGAGATCGAGTGGCTTACATATTGAGATAATTCATGATTTATGCTGCAATTGCTTTTTTTGTCAACAAGTTGGACTTATTAAATTAAAAATAAATGTAGATGTTATATAGTACTATTTTATATGCATATATCATGTGTAATATTTACTATTTGACGAGTGTTCAAATAATAAATATAAATTATTTTTATAAGTTGTGATACAAATAGAATAGAGAAGGCCGTATTCTTGGAAGACCTAAACTAGAGTCTTCAATCTTTAAGTTAATTTGATGATGACAATTTCAGATTAGTGCTTTTGTTTTGCAATTTCTCATATTATCATCGTAGAGATATAGGATTAGTTTATAATTTGTCAATTCCTAAACAACAGCTTCGGTCGGTAATCTTCACTGTAAAAGAAAAGTAAGAGCATGCATGTTATCAAAAGAAAAGGTAGGTAGGGAACATCACATACATAGTGGTTATGGCATTCTATTGAGGCCCTATGTGTTAATCAAGATTACGTAATTTTAGTGAAAATCATCTCTAAAGTACTTATTCATACACAGTACATTGATATGCCATAATTAACGACGCTTTGCATATGGGATCCCCTTATTTTATTTTATTATTATTATTATTATTATTATTATTATTATTATTATTATTTTATTTTTAAAGAAATATCATACATATATATATAATCACCCCTTACGGGGAAAAGGAACATAGTTTGTGGCGAGGTTGAACCAAAAGTGTTCACCCTCCCCAGTACAACTCAATCATCTAATACAAAAAGCTCATTCAAGGGGGCATATATACAAACGAGCTAATCAGATGAAGAAAATGAAGCTCTACAAAATTATGCACTAATATCTAACTATACAATCTGAAGTTAGGATAACCAAGCTGATCCATCCTAACCAGAGACAAAAAAGGCCTCGGGGCTGAGCTAGCATCAAAGGTGGTCATCGTCTGAAGCCGATGACCGAGACGCGCCAGTAGTCGGCCGGGTAATTGCCCTCCCAATGTATGTGTGAGATCCTAACCTGTAAATATCTGATCAGGAGACGGATCCGGGTGATGGTGATACGAGTGATCCCGGATCCATGGCGATCAAAGGAGAGAAGGGCCACGACGGCAGCAGTGTCGAACTTGATCCACACCTGTGAGGAAAGCTGGGAGGAAATGACAAGGCCATGGTAGACTAGCCTGGAGCTCAACATCGAAGCTCGAGGCTGCCTGAAGTGGCAGGCTGAAGGCAGACAAGAGCGCAACCCAGTGGTCTCGAACCAAACCTCCACCGGCAGCTTTCATCTTCCCTCTGTCGAAGGAACCGTCAGTGCTCAGCTTCACCCATAGGACTGGTGGCGGGCGCCAGAGAACTAGCGTCGACCGAAGGGGCCTCCTCACAGGGGCAAAATATGGCATGAAGTCAACCTGCGGAGAGCAGTCGCTCCACTGTGAGGGGGCAAGCTTCTTGGCCATAACCAAAAGCCGAAGATATTGGATCACCTGCGCAACAATGTGAGAAGCAAGGAAAGTAACTGCACGACGTACATCAACCGAGAATTGTGCCATTCACGTTCCAACCTGGCAATTTCTTAAATTATAAGGCAAGCAATAAACAGCGCTACGACGAATTGCCATTAATATCAATTTTGCTTGTTTTTCAACTTTTCATCATAAAATGTCTTGAAAGATAAGCATTTGGACCATACCCCTATTTCAAACCTAACACTTACCCAGACAGGGAAATTTAATTTTCCAAATTCTTAGAGTAATTATGACATCAATTATATGTTATCTTCATAATTAAGCAAAAACACTGCTATCTTAGTTAGTTGCCCCATGTGATTTAAAAAATTAACTCAACGTGATTTTATCCTGATTAATTTGCTGACTTGGAATTTATCATTATCTATTAGAGGAATGGTCCCTTGCCCACCACCGTGTGCATGTTTAGTATGTTTATGATTAACGTGACACTGTATATTTTAGGAAAATTAATATTAATATATATTATAAATATATATATAGATCGTATTAAAAAAAATTAAAACCTACTAAAAATAATATTAAACCATGAATGGAAAAATTATTAACGTGACACGTTATGGATATATTAAGTGTGCCTACGGCGGGTAGAAGAGATAGCATTTCTGTTATCTATAAATATTAAATTTTATAACATGTCACCAAGGAATAAAAGAAAAACTTTAATTATATAGAGAAATTGGTGGGTATATATAACCTCCATTCTCAAACACTAGATAGATACAGCTCTCATTACTTCTCATTTCTCACTTATTTTCCTACGCCACCGCCACCGCCACCGCCATCACCGGCGGAAATGTTAGCCAAAAACCTAATTCTCCTCCTTGTCCTCCTTAGAGGCGGCTCAGCCACAATGAGCCGCCGTCAGCAGAAACCATGCAAGGAGCTCGTCTTCTACTTCCATGACATCCTTTACAACGGCCATAACTCCAAGAACGCAACGTCGGCCATCGTTGGAGCGCCGGCATGGGGAAACCACACAATTCTGGCCGGGAACAGCCATTTCGGCAACGTGGTTGTCTTTGACGACCCCGTCACGGTCGACAACAACCTCCGGTCGCCGGCGGTGGGGCGGGCGCAGGGGTTCTATCTGTACGATAGGAAGGAGATATTCACATCGTGGTTAGGGTTTTCGTTCGTGTTCAACTCCACGCAGCATAGGGGTACCATAAATTTTGCCGGTGCGGATCCGTTGATGAACAAGACTAGGGACATTTCGGTAATTGGCGGAACGGGCGATTTCTTCATGAGTAGAGGGGTGGCGACGCTCATGACCGATGCTTTTGAAGGGGAGGTTTACTTCAGACTTCGAGTTGATATTAAACTTTATGAATGTTGGTGAAAATCAGTTACCAACAAATTAAGCTGCCACTTGATTTTCTTTTGAAGGTATCTTGTTTTTTCTTTTTTCTTTATTTCTTCGTTTTTTTATTATTTTTTTATTTTTTTGTTATATCAAGTCAAGTGAAGATTATTATCATTTAGTAGTTTCATCATTCACGAGCGATCTCAAGATTGTAAACTTCTGATTGTTCATTGGATTAATAACAATTCTCCACCTAAAGTACGTGGTTTTTCTATATTTGGGGAAAAATATACCACAATTTGATATTGATATATTATTGGTATATTGGGGAATTAGATTGACCGCATGAGATTATATGAGTGTCTCAATTGTGATAACATGTGATAGAGTTCACATTAGTAAGGGTTATATATTATCGATTATTGTCTCAACGTTTTTGTAATAGTGTTCCAACGTTTTAAAAATTGCAATAATGTCCTAAAATATATATATATTTTTGCTTGCAATAATGTCATAATGTTTTAAAAATTGTAATAATGTTGTAGCGTATACAGTATTTTTGCAATATCATCCCAATGTTATGAAAATTACAATAATATTAATCTAACATATATAATTAATATTTTTTATGCAGACTTGGCTAGTCGAAAGATTACGGTAGACTCACATATGTAAATTTATAATATAAAAGAAAAACACTGAAAATAAATCTACATGTGCGCTTCTGACGTAGCATTTCGGTGATCCACGTTGGCAAAAAAGTCTCCGGAATTGGTATTAGGACACTATGGTTAAAAATACAGCCGGCACTCTAGAAACATCAACGTAAAGCTAACTGTTAGGAAAAAAAAGATTTTTAAGAAAAAGGCCCAATACATAAGAATCAATAAGAGAGAATTATCGTCCTTCGAACTTGGATGTAGTTAGTGACAATAGAAACTAAAATGTTTGTGCCTTAAAATCCTGGCACTTAGAACATAGTTTCTAATTCTTGTGACAATGTCGTTGCATAATTTAAGATAATGATTATATCCTTCAACAAATATTACTGGAGTAGAAATCTTTAGATTATTCAATGATTCAAGTATGTGGCATCGTTTATAATATAACAAATTTCAATTGAGATATATATTTTGACTTGACTTAAATTATTCATGGTCTCATTCTTCTTCACGGAAACCACTTACTCCCTCCGTCCCATTGATAAAGGGCTCAACTTTTTCGACCTGAAAATTAAGACAGTCTAGATTATTTGTGGATATATAGGGAAATATTATATGTTTTCATTAAGGATTTATATTTATAATTTACATTTAATTTAATAGGTAAGTGAAAATATATTAGAAAAATTAGAGAATTTAATTGCGGATCGGATCCTCTATTGCATTTCCTTATTGCATCTTCTATTGTAACAACAGATGATTGACATGTATACAAAATCTTTCCAAAACCATCAATAATTAAAAAATTCCATAAACAAAAATGCTGGTTTTGGAAAGATTTGGTACACGTGTCAATCATCCGATGTTGCAATAGAAGATGTAATACGAAAACGCAATAGAAGATCTCATTCGATTTAATTGAGTCATGAACAGCCCCTATTATTTTGGTTTATTGGGCTACTTATTTTCATTTTCAAAATTAGCCCATGATGAATGTAATGTCTCAAAATAAAACTTAACCCTTTATAAATGAACTGGAGAGAATATTAATTAACGTACCATGTCTAGTGTTGGAGCGAGTAATGAGCAATCTTAATTTATAAGAGCAGTCATTGATGGTGTATATGTAGGTCATCGCATCGGATTTCTTGAAAAAATGCAAATGAATGTTGAATTGAACATTGTATTCAAACATGGTATCCCTAACTCTTGAAATATTGTAATAATAATCTAATTAATTAGGTTCAAACATTGATCAATTTTCACACATGTATTAGGCATAACTTTTAATTAAGTTGTTCTCCAACTTTTGGCATGAATTAAAAACATGGCTTTGCAATATCATGACTTGGATTTGATACCAATGCTTCGATGTACATGCTTGAAATTATGGTAGTGGACCTAGTGGTCAAGATTGGTAGTATTCAATGATAATAAGGGAAATGATTTTTTGACATAAACTCTTCATGCTATAATACTTTTTTTTAAAATCAATTTTCCAAATACGGTATTTTAGAATAACTAGTACGCCCATCCGTGCGATGCACGATTATGATAACAATAAAACCAATAATAAGGTACTATAGATATCAAATACGGAGTACTATATGTTTAATACTCTTTTTGTTCTACCAAATAAGTCCTTCTTCATTTCACATAAATTAAGAAATCGCATTTATCTTTCTTTGGAAAATATAACTTTCATGCAATTATACTACTTTTCCCTTATTTCTTACATTAATCATATGTTTAAAGAAGAACTTATGTAAGATTGTAAAATTCAAAAAATATTAAATAAGGTTATTTTAGTCGGAAATTGGATTAAATTATGAGATATGTCAAAAATGAAAAATAGACAGTGAGATGGAGGGAGTAATAATAGTAAAACGAATCGGTAGACTTTTGCCTTAAAAAAATGTAAGACTGATGTTGCATTAATATAAAGACTTTAAATCTCTTAATGTGTAGACTTTTCATCCTCGTGTAGGTTATGTACAGTACTTGTTATAAAGTTGTTTTCATGATCAGGTTTAACCTTTCTTTAAATGAAAGTCCAATACTTACATTTGTTTAAAAATCGCGAAATGCTCTATAACTAATTAAATACTCTTAATCAAAATAGTGTTATACATACTTGATTTTACAGTTAATATGCTTTATATTCTAAACCAATAACTTGCCCTCACACATCAATAAACTTGAAACTTGCTCGTGGAGAAATTACTTGGAAAATTTGGTTGTTGACTAAATAAATAATAATTAATATTTAATTTATTTATTAAATTAAATATCAAATATTTGATCTACTCCCAGAATAGATGATCGTGGTTTATTTATATGCTCAAAACCGATTTCCAGTGAGTGAGATATAAATATGCAAAAGTTGTGGTTTGGTGGAGAATTACTTCATTATTTAATGAAGTGGAGATTACATATCAATATGTAGTGTATGAGATAATATGGAAGCCACCGTGTCCAGCTCTGAGCGCCCATTCAGAAAGCTTCTAGAATGATTGTTACTCCACCATTACTCCACCACCTGCAACAACTAGAAACCGCCGTGTAATGGCTGGTTAATGCCATTATGACATTTAAATCCCCTCAAGTGATGAATCTCATAAATAGGATTGCATGAAGGAGTTGTAGACACTAACAACACACCAATAAGAGCATATCTCTGCATTCCTCTCTTCTTTTGTCATTTTCGAGCTCATCTCCTCGTCTCTATCCAGTTCGTCAGAGCTCTATCAGCCTGCGGTGCTGCAACCTTTTACAGACAAAGCCATTTTATCTTGCGGAAAGTGGGCTTTTCTCGACTCGGCTAATTGTTCTACATTTTTGTTTGTTCACGTTGTAATAGTTTATCTTCAATTTACGTTGTTATTTTGTACGCCCGACAAGGTTTTACATACTCAATTTTTTAACAATTACAGCCTCTGTTGTGACTCTATCTTTCTTCCTTCTTTATTCAAGCACTTTGCTCTCTCCATTATTCTACTGTGATTCTCAAAAAATTTATATTATGACATGAGTACATGAGTAACTAATTAAATACTTAAAATACTGTTGGTATATATATATATATATATATATATATAGAGAGAGAGAGAGAGAGAGAGTTTAAGTAAAAGAGTGGAGGAGACTTTTGAAAAAATGTGTAAAGTGTGTGAACATGTGTGTGTAAAGAAAGAAAAGCCTTTTTTTTTGGGTTTTGGGAACAAAGGGAGAATTGTTTTATAAAATTATTTCTTCACTCCAAATGCACACAAGTACATCTATTTATAGTGTGTTCATATGTTAATCTAGAGAATTCTACACTAGGCCTACCTAGGCTTTTCATTCTAGATTTTTCTTCCATTTTCTTTTATTTTATCCAAAATATCTAATTTCTAGATAATTCTTACTCTTTTTTATTCAAAATATCTCTTCTAGATAATTCCTGGTTAAATATCTTCTAAAAATTAAGTTTACTTAGTTCTTCCAACACTCCCTCTTAAACTTGATTTGTCATCCCGAGCAAACTTTTGAACTTGACAAAGTGTTCGTACTTGAGTGGCTTGGTGAAGATGTCGGCGACTTGATCTTGTGTTTTTATATACTCCACTTGAACCTCCTTATTTGTGATACGTTCTCTGATATAGTGGAAACACGCTCGTGTCAATGTGCTTGCTCCGATTGTGAAACACCGGATTTTTTGCTAGCGCGATTGCTGACTTGTTGTCTACATAGATGGTTGTAGGCTCTCCTTGTGGCCATCCGAGCTCCTGCAGTATACTTCTAAGCCAAACTGTATGCCATACAGCAGATGTTGCAGCCACATATTCTGCTTCACAAGTTGACAACGTGACTATGGGTTGCTTCTTTGACATCCAGGTGAAGGCGGTATCTCCCATGAAGAACACGAACCCACTTGTACTTTTTCGATCATCATTATCTCCAGCCCAGTCGCTATCGCTATACCCGACAAGCTTATAATCATTAGTACTTGTATAGAATAGGCCAAAGTTAATCGTACCTTTGAGATAGCGGAGTATTCTTTTTGCTACTTTGAAGTAGACCATGGTAGGGTTTTCCATATAGCAACTCACGAGCCCTGTAGCATAAAGAATATCCAGTCTTGTGCACGTTAAGTACCGCAGGCTTCCAACTAAACTCTTGAATAATGTCGGGTCTACTTTTTTTCCTCCATCATTCTTAGATAGCTTGATTTCGCACTCCATTGGCGTGTTGATTTCTTTGCAGTCCTCCATCTTGAACTTCTTGAGGATTTCCTTTGCATAACCTTCTTGAGTGATAAAGATTCCATCTTCTAGTTGCTTGACTTCCACACCGAGATAGTACGCCATGTGCCCAATGTCAGTCATCTCGAACTCTCTAGTCATGGCCTTCTTGAATTCCTCGAACATACTTGGGTTTTTTCCTGTGAAGATAAGATCATCTACATATAAGCACATAATTAAAATATCTTCACCTTTGATTTTAACGTAGAGGGCATGTTCATGTAGGCATTTAGTAAAGCCATTTTCCTCCAAGTATTTATCGATCCGGCTATTCCACGCCGTTGGTGCTTGCTTTAATCCATATAAGGCCTTCTTCAGCTTCAAAACTTTATCTTCTTGCCCCTTCACCGCATAGCCACCAGGCTGCTTAATGTAGACATCTTTATCTAGAACTCCGTTCAAAAAGGCTGACTTGACATCCATTTGATATATTTTCTATCTATTTTGGGCTGCAAGAGAAATTATTAGTCTAATAGTTTCTAAGCGAGCGACTGGAGCAAATACCTCATCATAGTCGATTCCAGCTCTCTGGCTATATCCTTTTGCAACGAGCCTTACTTTATATCTATCAACTTCTCCTGTGGAGTTCTTCTTAATTTTATACACCCACTTGACTCCAATAGCTTTGTGCCCTTTTAGTAGTGTCGCAAGCTCCCACGTATCATTCTTTTCGATGGCCTTGATTTCTTCTTCCATTGCATCTCGCCATTTTGTACTTTGCATAGCTTCATTGAAACTAACAGGTTCACAGTCAGCAAATAAACAGAAAAAGGTAAGATCTTCTAACCTTTCAGTGTCGTCATAGATCTCGTTTAGACTCCTTGCACGTGGTGCGGCTCTTTCATTTAAGAAAGAATGTGGTGATTCCTCAACACCTACTACATGTGAAGTGGGTGGAGTGGCAGGCTCTTGTTGCACATCCTCTGCTTGCTCGACCATTATATGGTCTTCAAACTGAGGGATGAAGTTAGAGTCGTTGTTGGAGCCAAAATCCCATACTCCTTCTTCGTCGAACTCCACATCTCGACTTATCACAGTCTTTTGCGTGGATGGATTGTATAATTTGTAGCCTTTAGAGTTAGAATCGTACTCGATGAAGATGACCTTTTATCATCCAGCTTATTCCTTGTTTGCTCTGGAATGTGTGCATATGCTTTGCTCCCGAACACTCTGAGATGGCCAATTCCTGGCTTTCTACCGCTCCAAGCTTCTTGTGAAGTTTTTCCCCAAACGCTTCGTGTTGGAGATCGGTTGGTTAGATAGACTGCACACGCCACTGCTTCAGCCCAAAACTCTCTTGGTAGATTCTTTGTCTTAAGCATGCTCCGCGCCATCTCCACAATGGTTCTATTCTTTCTTTCTGCAACTCCGTTTGTTTGGGAGATCTTGGAGTTGTCATAGGCCGCCGAATTCCATGTTGCTTGTAGTACTCTAGAAACTCCGTGGATGTAAATTTTCCCCCTCGATTGGTCCTTAGAGCTTTGATTTCTAGCCCACTCTCCTTTTCGACAGCAACCTTAAACTTCTTGAAGGCTTCAAAAACTTCTGATTTCTGCTTCAAGAAGTACACCTACATTTTTCTAGAATAGTTATCATTAAAAAGTAGAAAATAATTATCTTTACCGAGGGAGCTTGGCTTGATTGGCCCACAAACATCAACATGAATTAACTCCAATAGCTTCTGAGCTCTTGAGCTTGACTTCTTTGGGAACGGCTTCCGGAACTGCTTCCCGAGTAGGAATCCTTTGCATAGTTGATCGGGATGCTTTATAGATGGTTATCCTTTCACCATCTTTTTACTTGATAATAATTTTAATCCACCAAAATTTAAGTGCCCAAACCGAAGGTGCCATAACCAAGACTTATCTTGGTAACAGGCTTTCAAGCATTTTGCCACGTCATTTTGAATATTCAATAAGAACATTCTATTTTTAGATATTGGCACCCTGGCTATGAGAATATTTTTGCCATCTCTTATTGAAAGGTTATAATCTCTCATGTGAATATCATAACCTTTCTCTAAGAGTTGTCCCAAGCTCAAAATATTATTTTTCATATTGGGCACTTAATAAACATTTGAAATAAACTCGTGATCTCTATTCTTTAGACGAATTAAAATCTTGCCTTTTCCCTTGACCGGAATTTTAGATTCATCACCAAAGGAGACACTTCCACTTACCGACTCATCGAGCTCTACAAACATGCTTCTCTTCCCACACATGTGGTTGCTTGCAACGGTGTCGAGGTACCATGTGTCTTCTTGGCTTCCGGCTTCTCCTTTATATGCCAAAAGCACACTGCCATTTGCTTCGCTTGTGTTCTCAGCATAATTAGCCTTCTCGTCAACTTTTGATTTTGCATCTCTGCACCTGGAAGCATAGTGCCCAAATCTGTGACAATTATAACACTTTATTGAAGATTTATCATACCTCGATTGCGAATTGTTCCCTCCTCGACCATTTCTTGAAAATTCTTTTCTTTCATTGTTGGTGAAGCCTCCTCGACTGTAACCACGTCCACGACCACGTCCTCGTCCTCGGCCTTGATCTTGTCCTTGGCCATGACCTTTCCATTGTTGATCTCGATTTAAGCTAGAACTTTCTTCTTTCTCCTTTTGGCTTACTTGTAACTTTGAAAGTTGTTCTACGATTTCTGGTTTTTTCTTTTGTTTGTCCTTATATGCTTCTAACGATCCCAATAAGAGATCGATAGTCATTTCTTCCAAATTTTTAGTCTCCTTTATTGTCACCACTATATGCTCAAATTTTGGAGTTAGTGATCGTAAAATTTTCTCCATAATTCTTACATCCTCCAATTTTCACCATTTCTTTTCATCTGATTTGAGACCGCCAGCACTCTTGAAAAATAATCCGAAATAGTCTCCGACTCTTTCATATGCAAAGATTCAAATTCTCCTCTTAAAGTTTGGAGACGTACCTTCTTCACTTACTCGGCTACTTTGCAAGAGTTTTGAAGCTTCTCCCATGCTTCTTTGGCGGTGCTCGCACCTGAGATTTTCTCAAAATCATCGTCCCCTAGCACTTGGTAGATGAGATAGAGAGCTTTTTTGTCCCTCTTTCTTGCATCCCGTAACTTATCAATTTGTTGTTGGGATAGTCCGGTCTCGTCTTGTGGTTCCTCGTAACCATTCTCGATGATTTCCCACACGTTGTGAGCTCCCAATAGCGCCTTCATCTTTATGCTCCAATTGTCGAAGTTGCTCTTGTTGAGCATAGGACTTCAAACGATTGCAAATTAGCCATGCCGGAGGATCAACGTGGCTCTGGTACCACTTTGTTGGAATGTATATATATATATATGGAGAGTTTAAGTAAAAGAGTGGAGGAGAATTTTGAAAAAATGTACAAAGTGTGTGAACGTGTGTGTAAAGAAAGAAAAGCTTTTTTTTTTTGGTTTTGGGAACAAAGGGGGAATTGTTCTTTAAAATTATTTCTTCACTTCCAAATGAACACAAGTACATTTATTTATAGTGTTCATATGTTAATCTAGAGAATTCTACACTAGGCCTATCTAGGCTTTTCATTCTAGATTTTTCTTCCATTTTCTTTTATTTTATTCAAAATATCTAATTTCTAGATAATTCTCACTATTTTTTATTCAAAATATCTCTTCTAGATAATTCTTGGTTAATGACAAACATGGGTTTTCATGCTTCATTTTAGGATAAAGTTGATGGAATTGGTATGGTTTTATTGCTCTTTTGTGCCTCCTTCGATTAATTGTCTATTGTTGTCGATCGCATTACTCCTTGGTTCATTTTGATTATTTTACAGGAAAAAGCATTCCAATTTTAGCAAAGATGACAATTCCATGTCGAAGTTCAGATCGAAACAAGCATATAGGAAAAAGATGAAAGTCGATTCGGAGTTCGGGCGAGGGATAACGGGCCGAAACAAAACCGTTGCGCAGTGGGAGCCGGCACTCAGCCCCCGGGCGCGCGCCGAAGAAGAATTCCAAAGCTGCAGCGTGCGACCACTTGCACGGTGCTTCAGAGGGTACCTTCGGGCGCGCACCGCGCTTGATCCGAGGGTCTTGGCCGTGCGACCCATGCACGCGGTCACGCCGCCCATTACTCCTTCCGAAAAATCCAATTTTGAGCTCCAAACTTCCGTTTTATTATGTTTTGACCCTCATTTTTCACTTTTCCTAACTACAAATCAACCCCCATGTTACACCAATATATGAATAACATTTTATGATTCATTTTTAGGGTAGCTTTCACTCTCTAGCCCCTCTTTACACACACTACACACTTTTTCACACACTAAATCTCTACACCATCCTCCATCCTCCATTTTTATCCTTTTTGGGAGAGGAAGCTCAACCTTTGAAGATCATTGGAAGAGGAGCATCAGGGATTCAAGATCAAGGCCAAATAATAGGATTTGAACTTCTTAATTCTCTTTTTCTTTTGTTTTATTTCATGAATTACTTTGATTTGGGATTTATGCTTATTATGTTTATGATTGGCTAGATTTCTATATCCTAGGGATTGGGCTAGATGGATTTGTGATGAATTGAGCTTGATATGATCAATCTATGGTTTAATTATTACTTCTTCTTAATGATCATGATTTTAATTGCGTGTATGGTTGATTAGCTACCAATTATGCATATCTATTGTATTGGGCCAATAATCAGGAGATGAGGTTCAATAATTAGAAGTGATCATTGAGCATTTGAATTCACTACACCGGGAGATTGAGAGTTTAAGTGAGGGTTAATTGATCTAAGGAACCTTTTGGAGTTATAGGCTAGACTTTAGTTGGGGACGACAAAGCTAGCTCTTAATCAACGGAGTTAGTCACCTGGGAGGGGGCTAAATCTAATTCGCTATCACCCTAAGTAAGTATAATTAAAACATAGGTTGTGAAGTTAAGTTTGGTCCATTTGCAAATTCATTGATGCCAAGTTCCTAGGATAGCTTCTCCCCAATTGTTTTCACCATTTTATTTTACTTGTTTGCTCTTGTTTATTGTCTTCACTTATTTTTAGTAGTTAATTTAACCAATCTCAATCCGTTAGCTTAGATAAATTCGAACGGCTTAGTAATGGTATTCACGATTCTATCGAATTAGTCTCCGTGGAAATGACCTTACTTACTATATACTATGATAGCCCCATACACTTGTGGGTAGCTTAAATAGTTAGGCGATTAGTTAAATATCTTCTACAAATCAAGTTTTCTTAGTTCTTCCAACAAATACGACTTAAAAGTATGATCCATTTGTTAACCATTAAATATCCAATTTAATTACTAAATTGTTCGCTTGTAAATTGGCTTATCCCACTTTTTATAATCAAGAAAAATAACTTGTCTAATGCATTGTAAGAAATACAACTGATGAAAGCTAATGGTATTCACATTTGAATGAAGCATCTGTTGTGTGGTTTCAGATAGCCTCTCTCTCTCTTCATGAAGAAATTTCCTCAATGGTACATCAAAATAATAATAATAATAATAATAATAATAAAATAGTGATGGAAGCTAAACTATTTCTCTTCAATAGTAACAACGCTCTGTAAATTGACATTTATTTAGAAAATAATAATTAATTAGTGATATGCAGCCAGAGTGGTAAAACTCGAAATAAATAAAGTCAAGAGGCAGAAAATGCTGGGATAAATAAAAACTGGCATGTTATAAACATGGGGCAACTGAGTAATCACTCGAACTTGAGTCGTGACTCTAATAATACCAAAATATAAATAGTTGATGTTAATAGGGTTTAAGAAGGAAACAAAAGGGAATAACTATTCATATGCATACTCATGACTTCACCGCAACTATATATATATATAGATATATATATATATAGAACATTCATCGAAGCATAAAAAAGTTGAACAACCTAGATTTCAGAAAATGAGAAGACCACCGGTACATATATATCAAGAATGCTAATTGAAACCATTATGTTGGAGAATAAGTCTTCTCTTTGCGACCACAATGTCGATGCTTCTCTTTCGGTGCTTGTCAGTTTCCCCTTACATCATCAAAGTTTGTGCTTTAAAGGGTACAAAATACACCATGCCCAACTATTTTCATAAAGAAGATAATAACTATATAGGAATAAAAAATTATGAAAGTTAATTTTTGAAATAATTGTGCAGCGCAGAAGGTTGTTAAAAAATAATGCAAATTGCTCGTATGATCACCTGAGGAAGAGACCATAATAATTACATATATTATCCCAAAAAATCTGGTGTCATTTGCACAATTTCTTTCCAACCTGTTTCACTCAAAATTAAGAACAATAGTTGCTCCTAAACTGAAACAATAATTCTACTATTTAGGTAACATACATCTGTAAAAAATGGTTTAGCAATTGGAATAGAGAACGTGCTCATGAGAGCAGAACATGTTTAAACGGTTCTAAGTAAAATAACTGTTGATATAACTGTTAGATTTGTTGATGGAACTGCTAGTCATGAATCTCAATATCACGTATGGAAGTAGCTGCTAAAATATGGACAGAAAAAATAACTGCCAAAATTATTTTGTTTTTATATATATAGAGATATAGATATAGATTTGTTGGCTTATTTGCCCTTAATCAATATATGGAAACAAATTAGCGTTAGATCCATAATTGATATCAATAATTTTATCATTTATCACCTCTCATAAATATGGAAATAAAATAGATTACATATAGAAATAAATTAAATAAATTATAGAATTGTTGGCTTATTTCCTAACACGCCCCCCCAAGATGGAGGATCCGTCAGAGATACCCAGCTTGGTACGAAAGTGAAGGAAGGAGGTTGAGCCCAACGGCTTTGTAAGAACATCAACAATCTGTGCAGCTGCAGGAATGTGAGTAACACGAAGTTGGCTAGCTTCAACTTGTTCTCGAACAAAGAAATAATCCAGCGCCAAATGTTTCATTCTCGAATGAAATATAGGATGACGAGAGACAAACGTGGCACCCACATTATCACACATGATGTTAGGCGACAAAGAAAGGGAAAAACCAATTTCACGAAGCAAGTGCCAAATCCATAGGACTTCAGCGGCTGCATTAGCTATGGCACGATATTCCGCCTCTGTAGATGAATGGGAAACACTCCGCTGTTTAACAGATTTCCAAGAGACAAGATTTTTGCCAAAATAAATGGCGTAGCTGGTAGTGGAACGACCATCATCGAGCGAGCCACCCCAATCCGCATCAGAGAAAATAGTAAGGGAAGGAGTTGTCATGTGATGAAGAAAGAGGTCATGATCAAGTGTACCTTTAAGATAACGCAGAACACGCTTAGCAGCTTCCCAATGAGTGTCGCATGGAGAATGAAGGAATTGAGATAACTTGTTAACAGTAAACGCAATATCCGGTCGAGTGAGGCATAAATATTGGAGGAGACCGAGTGCTCGACGGTAGGCAGAAGGATCAGTTAAAGGTTTTCCAGTGGATTTATGGAGCTTCTCAGATGACGACATTGGAGTAGAGCAA
Source organism: Mentha longifolia (assembly GCA_001642375.2). Lineage (NCBI taxonomy): Eukaryota > Viridiplantae > Streptophyta > Magnoliopsida > Lamiales > Lamiaceae > Mentha > Mentha longifolia. The sequence goes on from CM038112.1 coordinate 28,525,043, forward strand.
GGTTTTGCAGCATCCATATGAAAGCGAGAGAGAATATCCACCAAGTAAGATCTCTGGGACAAAAATACACTGGACGAAGTCGGTAGTACTTCGACTCCAAGAAAGTGGCTCAGACAACCGAGCTCTTTAAGAGAGAAGGCCTGCGAGAGCTTCGATACAAATTGAGATAAAAAGTCACAGTTGTTGCCGGTGAGCACAATATCATCAACATATACAAGAAAAAACATAATAATTCCTCCATGATTATAGTAAAAAAGAGAGGTGTCGGCAAGGGACCGACAAAAACCAAACTTGAGAAGAAAGGCTGAGAGCGCAAGATACCATGCGCGTGGAGCCTGCTTGAGACCATAAAGTGCCTTACGAAGACGACATATATGAGTAGGTCGATTGGGATCACGATAACCACTCGGTTGTTCCATATAAACTTCCTTAGTTAGTGTACCATTTAGAAAGGCGTTATTTACGTCAAGCTGCTGTAGAGGCCACTTATTGGCGAGAGAAATGGAGAGAATCAGCCGAATGGTGACTGGCTTGATGACTGGACTGAAGGTATCATTGTAGTCATGCCCGGGCTGTTGGAGAAAACCACGAACAACTAAGCGGGCCTTGTAGCGTTTGACTGAGCCATCAGCATGGCGTTTGACCCGAAACACCCACTTGCATGAGATAGGTGTCCGACTATCTGGAGGTACAAGATCCCAAGTGTGATTATGAGTGAGTGCACGAAACTCATCGTCCATGGCTAACTTCCATAGGGGATCACGAAGGGCTTCCTTGACAGTAGCGGGTTCTAAAGATGCGGGAATGGGATGTAGGGTAGTGTGGTTGATGAAGGAGGAGTTGTAGTATCGTGGATTTTGTCGACGAAGGCGAGGAGGGCGAGCAGAGGTTGTAGACTGAGATGATGGTGAGGCAAGAGTTGAGACACAATCGGTGGGTGGTGGTTCAGCGAGAGGAGGAGTGAGATCGGAAGGTGGCTGTGCTGGAGGTGGAGCAGGTGGTGTGTGTATAGGCGGCAACGGTGGAGGGTAAGGATTAGAGTCCGTGGTGGTAGCAGGATGAGAAGTAGGGGAATTAGACGTCGGAGAAGAGCGAAAAGGAAATTCGTCCTCAACAAAGCGAACGTGACGAGAGAGATAGAGATGATGGGATGATAGATCGAGACACATGTAGGCGGATTTGGATATGGAATAGCCTAAGAAGACGCAAGGAGAGGACTTAGGTGCAAGCTTGGTGGAGTGATATGGCCGAAGCCATGGAAAGCACAAACAACCAAACGGCTTGAGTTTGGTGTAGGAGGGTGAGACATGATGGAGAACTTCATAAGGAGACCGGTGATGAAGGAGAGAGTAGGGAGCCGATTTATGAGATAAACGGCTGTGGCAAAGGCATAGGACCAATACTCAACGGGAATGGAGGCGAAGTGAAGAAGAGAGAGACCGGTATCGACGATATGATGATGACGCCGTTCGGCGGTACCATTGTGTTCGGGTATATGAGGTGGTGTGGTGAAGTGAGATATCCCAGAGTGATTGAGGAGGGGTATGAGTTTCTGAAATTCACCCCCATTGTCGGAGTAGAGCGAGATGAGTTTTGTATTGAAGTAGCTTTCTACCAATCGTTGGAATTGAGGAAAAATGTGAAACACTTCAGATTTTCGTTTGAGAGGATACCACCAAATGTATTTTGAGAAGTGATCAACAAAGACAAGATAATATGAGTAACCATCAATTGACGTTGTAGAGGTGCTCCAAACGTCAGTGTAGACAAGTTCTAGAGGTTTAGTACTGAAAAGCGAATTCTCATGAAAGGAAGCTTGTGACTTTTATTAATAAGGCAAGAGTTACAACGAAAGGAATTTGAATGCGACATCAGAAATCAAAGAATACTAGCTAGATACTTAGTGAGCTTGAGACAGGGATGACCGAGCTTGTGATGCCAGTTGTAGGTTTCTAGTGGCTACATAATGGACCTTTGGGAGTGGTGAGTGATAGAGATGATTAGTGTTTCGCCCCGAAGTAGAGGATTCCCCGTTTTGAGATCCTTAACAAGGAAATAGTTGGGATATAATTCCACAGAAACATGATTAGTATGACACAATTGAGACACAGATGTTAGGTTACAGTTAAGGTTAGGAACATAAAGAACCGGAGATAAGGAAAGAGGTCGGTCATTGGTTTGAAGAGAGGAGGTTCCAAGTTTTGAGATAGGTAAGGTCTTACCATTGCCAAGGTGGAGCTCTTCGGGACCCCCAAAATCTGAGAAAGCTGCATGGAGTTGGGAGTATTCGTCACATGATGAGAGGTGCCCGAGTCGAAGAGCTAAGAGGGTTGAGTTCCGCCATGCATGGTGGTGGAGTTCACGTTGGGTGTAGAGGAATGGTTCGTGACGCCGATGTTGTGGTCGCGAAGAAACCGCGCCAACTTACGACAATCACGAGTGTTGTGACCGGGAATACTACAGAATTCACAAAAAGGAGAGTTAGAATTTGAACCGTGTTGACCAAGATGATGAAAGCCCGCGGCCACCAAAGGTAGAACGGCCAGTAGAGCGTCCGCCTCGCCCTCTGCCGCGAAAGCCACAACCACGACCACCGTCAGAAGGAGAAGAAGACCGAGCCTGAGTGGTGTTGGCGTTAGGAATCAAGGGGTTGGCATCCGGAGCAGGAGTAAGAGATCGCTCAATGTCCTGAATATATCAGAGAGATCGGCCATGGAGACGGCAGTCTCACGTACACAAATAGTAGAGTACACGGGGCGATAATCATCGCCTAGTTGATTGATGACGGCGGCCACGAGATCGGTGTCTGAAATAGGGTGCCCAGCCAGAGCGAGAGAGTCAGCGATCGACTGCATTTCCTTGATGTAGTCGGAGATAGAGCGAGAGCTGCGTGGACTGTTGGCAATCTTGGACTTGAGACAAAAAAATGCGGCCAGACGTGGTGCTGGCATACGTGGAACAGAGACGATCCCAAGCATCTTTCACAGACGTGGTTGTGGAGATGATGGGCTGAATAGGATCGGAGCAGCTTCCAAGAAGAGCACTGACCAAGATCTGATCTTGGTGATACCAAATATTGTATAGAGGGTTCGGTGAGTGATCGGAACCCGTGGTTTTGGAGGGGATGACGAGTGTGCCATCAATGTGATCGAAGAGATCGAGCCCGATGAGGGTCGACATGACCTGACGACTCCAGACAGAGAAGTTCGTCGTGGTTAGTTTGATGGGAAAGTGAGTCGGCTCTTGGAGCTGCACGACAGTGGTGGAAGCGGTGATGGGAGCCATGGGAGATGTGTAGTAGGAGAGAAGAAGAAGAACGGCTCATAAAAAAGAGAGGATCTTAGGCTCTTGATACCATATAGAAGTTATAGAATGAATATCATTTGATGATTGTAAAATGATTACAAGTATGTGTTTATATAGAGAGGAGCATCTCCATATAATAGGAAAAGATATACAAGAAATATACAGAAGATATACATGCTAAATATATGATTAATATAAGTTAGGAAGAAATCTATTTCCTTCAGAGATACCCAGAGATCATGGAGGAATTATTATATTTTTTCTTGTATATGTTGATGATATTGTGCTCACTGGCAACAACTGTGAGTTTTTATCTCAATTTGTATCGAAGCTCTCGCAGGCCTTCTCTCTTAAAGAGCTCGGTTGTCTGAGCCACTTTCTTGGAGTCGAAGTACTACCGACTTCGTCTGGTGTATTTTTGTCCCAGAGATCTTACTTGGTGGATATTCTCTCTCGCTTTCATATGGATGCTACGAAACCTTGCTCTACTCCAATGTCGTCATCTGAGAAGCTCCATAAATCCACTGGAAAACCTTTAACTGATCCTTCTGCCTACTATCGAGCACTCGGTCTCCTCCAATATTTATGCCTCACTCGACCGGATATTGTGTTTGCTGTTAACAAGTTATCTCAATTCCTTCATTCTCCATGCGACATTCATTGGGAAGCTGCTAAGCGTGTTCTGCGTTATCTTAAAGGTACACTTGATCATGGCCTCTTTCTTCATCACACGACAACTCCTTCCCTTGATGGTTTCTCTGATGCGGATTGGGGTGGCTCGCTCGATGATGGTCGTTCCACTACCGGCTACGCCATTTATTTTGGCAAAAATCTTGTCTCTTGGAAATCTGTTAAACAACGGAGTGTTTCCCGTTCATCTACAGAGGCAGAATATCGTGCCATAGCTAATGCAGCCGCTGAAGTCCTATGGATTCGGCACTTGCTTCGTGAAATCGGCTTTTCCCTTTCTTTGTCGCCTAACATCATGTGTGATAATGTGGGTGCCACGTTTGTCTCTCGTCATCCTATATTTCGTTCGAGAATGAAACATTTGGCGCTGGATTATTTCATTGTTCGAGAACAAGTTGAAGCTGGCCAACTTCGTGTTACTCACATTCCTGCAGCTGCACAGATTGCTGATGTTCTTACAAAGCTGTTGGGCTCAACCTTCTTCCGTCACTTTCATACCAAGCTGGGTATCTCTGACGGATCCTCCATCTTGCGGGGGCGTGTTAGGAAATAGATTTCTTCCTAACTGTTAAGATATTATGTTAAGGGGGAACTTGAGTCAAGTAATAAACAATTTGTTTTGATTCGATTCCAAAACTCTCTTTAGAATATTTCCCTTATTATTTTTGATGAACTAGACAAGTTTTTATAAGGCAAAGCTTAATTGTTAGGAAGCTTTATTTTTAAGTCTAGAAGCAGTGAGAATGGAGCAGTCAGAGCTCGCAAAGCATTAGGAAGCGAAACGGCTCCAGCAGTGAAAGCGTCAGCAGTGAAGCATTGACAAAGCGCCTTGGAGACGCTTCAAATAAAGATGCTAAGAGAGAAGTTTCCTCAGTAGAAGCGAAGCGCTCTCAAGTCAGCTCACCCAAAGCATCTCTGATATAGAGCTGAAATCAACGCGTCAATCAGTACAAGTGTGACATGACTCGCAGAATCTAAGTTTGAATTTTCAAACTCTTGGATGTTTGACATCTCACAGAATGAAGCCTACGTGTCATCACACTATTGCACAACGGAAACGGCTACAGTCCAAGAAGTCTAAGTTAGGTAAAGGCGGACATCCCTTCCTGACTCTTACAGACTGACACGCCGAATTATCCGAAAATTAAGGAACACGCAACCTCTTCTCTCTCAACGGGAAGTAGGTTCCTTACTATAAATAGAAGGAGTTGCAAACACACTAAAATAACGCACGTACAAACGACTCAAGCATTCACATTTGCAAGAACTCGAGCAAATTTCTTTATAGTACTTAGTTATTTCAAAGCGCTTCACTTTAGTGTGTCCTTAAGAACTTGTTTCTTAAGTATTGCAACTACCTCACTTTCTAGGCTCAATCTCTTATATCCATAGCCTAGACTCTTGAGAATCCTTATCCCTTACTTGTGATTTCATTGTAAAGGATTCTCTTACTTACAAAATCCAAAACCCCAAAACCCAAGTCTAGAGTGAATAGATTGAGTTGTAAGGTTATCGAGCTTTTGTGAAGGAGTGTGTTGTTGTAAGGTTTCTCGAGAGCCATTAAAATCTCTGAGGATTCAAGTGCAAGTTTGTTATTTTTCTTGAATCACCTTCCTTTGGAAGTATAAAACAAGGAGTACCGAGTGAAGGTATTCATCCCGTCGTGGATAGAGTGGACGTAGGAGAGGTGCTCCAAACCACTATAAATTGGTCGTCTCGTTATTTTAAGTTAATTATTACTTTGATTATTCGCATACACACAGTCATCTCTTTAATATTAACAAGGTTTTTAATTTGCAAGATAAGCTTTAAAGACTCACCACATTCCGCACAGTATCACACGGCGAGAGGCTTTGAACGCTTCACTTAGCTTCAAAGCGTCTACTCGTCTAAAAGACTGAAAATCGCAAGAGAAGTTAAACACTTCTCTACACACGTATTCACCCCCCCCCTCTACGTGTGTAAGCGCCTTTCGGGACCAACACTAACTTATATTAATCCTATATTTAGCATGTATATCTCCTGTATATTTCTTGTATATCTTTTCCTATTATATGGAGATGCTCCTCTCTATATAAACACATACTTGTAATCATTTTACGATCATCAAATGATATTCATTCTATAACTTCTATAGTGACAAAACGTGACACATGATCATGTCCGGACATCTTTAACCTTTGAGACCACATTTTAATGAGCAGTGGGGCCATTCTTACTAACATTCGAATATTTTTAATTTTCTTCAACAACAAACAAACTTCCGTATTAGAAAATTTAATATTCCAAACCAAAATAAATAAATGAGTCTGGATAAACAAACCATCATGGATGGAATGATCCTGCTGGGAATATGTAAGTATATATTAATTTAATAAGTGTTTCTTACGTTGGGCGTTGTAGTAATGGAAAATCGTTTTGAATATGATTTATATATATATATTTCAAGATCTATTTACATCCATTCTTTCGAAAAATTTCACGGTTTATTACATTATCATGGTGCTTATGAATGACTAAGATCATGATTATCAATGTTCATGACATATTACTCCTTCCCTCCCCTAATTTTGTGTTAAACTTAATGAGGCACCGGAAGTGGCGTAGTTAGAAAAATATCATGGTGGGGTTGAACTTTATTAAAATTTCATTTTCGAGATTTGAAACATAAGTTTGTGTACAATATAATTTGATAGTATGGACTTTTGCATTATGATTTACATAAAATACAGAAAATATTACTCCCTATGTCCTCTATTTACTGACCATGTTGACTTTTTAGATGATTTTGGAGCTTCGTGATGATGGATTTTAAATTGAATTTTTGGAGATTAGTTTTTTTTACACGATACTACAACACTCGTAGTACCTTGTAAAAAAAACTAAACTCCAAAAATTCGATTTTAAATCCATCATCACAAAGCTTTAAAATTATCTAAAAAGTCAATAGGGTCAGTAAATAGAGAACGAAGGGAGTATAAATTTACAAGAAAAAAATAGATTTTTTTTTTTGGTGGAGTGAGTTTAAGCTACTCCATTGGGTACATGTGGCTCCGTCACAAAGCATTGATATTAAGAAAATTTGATAAATTAGTAGATAATGAATGATAAATTATTACCAGTGGATAAAAGAGTTGAGATAAAGTTGTGGAAAGAATGAATTAATTGGCGAACTATACATGATTTTTTTTATAAATACATAAAGTATAATTTCAAGGTTTAAAATATAATAAAAAGGTGTAAGAGAATAATTTTTATATATTATGAAATAACATGTATTTGTGGATGTCGCAAAAAAGAATTTTGTTATACGATTATTGAGGATGAAGAGAATATCATTTAAAATAAATTAATCATGTTAAATAAGAGTTTACACGTACAACACACGTAATCCCTACTAGCCTTTATAAAAGTTTAGTAAGATTTGATTAATGGCAGACGATAACAACATAAAAGTGCAACTATGTGACGTAATTTTGCATGTCACTATATATAGATTTTTATTTTCTGAAAATTTTAATAAATCAAACTTGAAAGGATACATGCCTAAGCGTTTACATCCAAGATGGAGTACTTGTTGATACACGATGTATTAATTAATAACAAATGATATGTCGCGGGTAATGGCCAAAATCTTTTCAACATAAAGATTAGTGTTTAAAAACAAAAGTTGTATGCCACATCCATTTTTAAGAGCTATTTTCTCTTCCCAACTATAAACAATTCGAAGGCATTGGCCAATTATTTGTCACATTTCTATGTTTGTTTTATTAATATTATACAGATGATTAAAATATTTATAATAGTAATATGGTTCTTGTAAAATTGCGGCCTCCGTGTTTCTGATATATGTGTGAAATTTTCATTCTTCTCTCAATGATTTTATTCCAAAAATCTTAGTGGAAATACATATAGATATCCACTTTAAATAACGAAAGTACTTTTACAGCCATTTATTATTTTAAAGACATTTTTGCCCTTTATTATACATTGAAAATAAAATGGGTTTAATTAACTTCTAAAGGACCATAATTTTCTCATCTCTTAACAAAAAACAAAAAAATCTCTTCCCTCTCGCATCTTTCTATCAAAATCCATATTCTGCTCTTTGTGTGGTTCTCTCTCTCTTGCCCTCCTCTCTGTCTTTCTTATTCTCTATGCCGGAGTCGGATCAGATATGACTCATCTCGCCAAAATATTTCACAAGTTTTTGTTTTATTTCTATTTCTCTGAGAAGCTGCATTTTATCATGGCGTTCGAAGAAGCAAACTACAGTGTCAAGATCTTCAGCTGAGGCTGAATACAGAGCTATGACTCAAGCTACTTGTGATATTGTGTGGATTTGGTATTTACTTGAGGATTTTGGAATCAAGCAGGAGAAAGCAGTGCCTTTATTATGTGACAATTAGGCAACAGTCTATATCACTTCAAATCCCACCTTTCATGAGACAAGGAAGCATATCGAGATCGATTGTCATACTATCAGGGAGCGTTACTTGAAGGGAATTGTTAAGCCACTGCATATCAAGGGGGAGTCTCAACTTGCAGACATCTTCACCAAGGCATTACCATCGACTGGATTTCAAAAGATTCTTCGCAAGATGGGGTTTCACAACATCTTTAACGCCCATCTTGAGGGGGAGTAATATGCATGAAGACTGATGTGATTTTGGTAATGGAGGAGTTGTGGTTCAGCAGTGTCGCACGTTAGGATACTATGGTTTTATTATTTTGTAATTTCCATTTCTTAGTTTGCCACGTAGGACAGAGGTGGTTGGCAAGTAATATAAATAATTTTTCTTTTCCTCTATAAAATTAGATTTCTAATTTCCGATTCAATGGAACAGATTTTTCCGTTCTTCCCCAAATTTTAATTTCTCGATTATTCACTCGGAGCAAAACAGAGCATGATTGAATTAACTATATTCCCCTCAACTACTTCTAGATGGTCATTTTTTCTCTTTATGTTTTTTGATGGAAACTTCTAGATGGTCGTTACTTGTTGATATTTTAAAAGAAAACTAAAATCTTTACCCAAGCGATGCTCAGAAAAAACACTTTGTAGGTATGCCAAAATTATATTTAACATTTTGTATTAAAACTTGCTAAGTAACTCACTCTTTTATATTCATGCTTGATAGGATACGGCCTAGCTCCTAGGCCCAAGCATCAGGCACAATATAATTGGGCCCCGACAGTTAAGCTCGGCCTATGAAGCTCGGCCCAATTAAGAATACTTCATCACCAAGGCAATCAAGACTCCTACATCGATTACAACTCAAACTCCAAGAGAGATATAGAAGTTCGGTGTCTATCCATAGGAGGAAGATCAAGCCAAAGAGTCCAAATAGGAGAAGACTTTGTATCATAGTCAAACTCCATGTAATTACCTATAAATAGGGGCTTAGAATAGATTAAGAAGGGAGAACAATCTTGTAAGCAACACACACATACTAGCAATAATATCCATCATCTCTTTTTGCTCCGTGGACGTAGATCTATTCCGGTAGATCGAACCACGTAAATCCCCTGTGTTCCATTATTTTTGTGTTCATTTATTCCTTGTCAATGTTCATTAATTGCCTACAAAAACAAGATCGATCACTGGCGCCGTATGTGGGAACACGAAATTTGTAATTTCCGATCAAAAGTTTTCTGGGTAATCTGCCGTCATGACAAGGCCAACAAGATCAACCACCGCTGCTGCCGCCGCCAACAAGGAAAAGCAGAATCAACAAACCGAGCAAGGTACTGCGGCAGCCGAGGCTAGCCAGGCGCAAGATCAGAATCCTGCAACATACCGGCGAATGGGAAGGAACACGCAAGAAGCCAAACTCCCGACGGACACGTTCAGCACGTGCCGTTGGATAAGCATGGCAAGCCAATCAATCCAGAAGGAGAAGGTCACAATAGCAGCCAGGAGGAGGACAACGTCCATCTCCAACTAGACGAATTCGATGGTGTTGTCAGAGAGTACCTCGCGCATAATAAGCGAGATTTTCTCCTGTTCGCCAAACAACAAAAAGCTCGCAATCGTGAAAAAGGACAACCTTTGCGCAGCAATGATAGAGAGCATGAAGTTACATCCAAATCACAACCGCGACAAAAGTCCCATAGTGTCAGGATTGTGGGTGCACGGGACGCTGGGATTCCCCTTAGAAGATTTGTTGACGATCGCCAACGGGACCACCATCGCATCTCACCTCGCCGCAACGTCATCTCACCTCGGCGCAACACTGTCTCACCTCGGCGAGACAAGAACAATTACCAAGGAGGGAGGTTCGGCATGTACGGGAGGATCTCTACCCCTTTCACCAACAGCATAGTTTACACTCCTCTCCCGGATAAGTACAGAGTCCCGCCTATCAAGCCATACAATGGATCGTGCGACCCGAGGAATTTCCTGTCCCAATACCAATACAACATGGTCAACTAGGGACTCAGCGACAATATCTACATATGCAAGGTCTTCCCAGAATTGTTGGTAGACAATGCACGAATGTGGTTCGACAGTCTACCACCTCACAACATCGGGTCGTACAACGAGCTGATGGATGCCTTCGAGCGAAGATTTTTCCAGAAAGCCGAGGCAAAGACAACCGCGGCATATCTGCTCACCATCAGGCAGAGGCGAGGCGAGCCCATCAGTAACTTCATGACTAGATTCAATGAGGAAAGTCTAAAAGTCGATCGCCTAACTGATGAGGTCCTCATTTTGGCCTTTCAAAAGGATGCCCTATACAAGGAGATCGTAAGGATGAACCCGAACAAGGAGATCGTAAAGGATGAACCCCGAACTGCTAGGCAACTATGGAACATAGCAGATCGGTTCGCAAGAGCCGACGAAGCTGACAGGCGCAAGCGGGAAGCCGACAAGGCCGAACAGTCGGATCGGAAGAAGGAGGATCGAAATGACCGAGGCCAAAGTCGGTGAAGTGCCTTTGACAGGCTCCGGCGTGCACCCCTGGAATTCTGGCTCGGACCTCGGCAAAACCAGGAATGAATCCAGTACACTCCATTGACGATGCCGAGGACAGAGATCTACGAGCTGCACACTGACATGTTCGAGAAGCCTCGGCCCATGTCAAGTGGAGGGGCAAAGCGCCGATCTAAGGAGAAGTACTGTCATTTCCATGAGGATTACGGGTACGACACGGAGGAATGCAGAAATTTTGCTGCGGATATAGAGCAATTGGTGTGCGACGGCACCCTCAAGAGGTACCAAAGCCGCAGCTAATATGAAGCCCGACCTCAGGGCAAAGGAAAGCGCAAGCCGAATAGGGGAGGGAACAACTGCAACCCCCATGTTGATAAGAAGCCGAAGCGTGAACATGATGATGAGGACGATGACCAACCTCAGTTCGACGGAATTATCATTGCCATCACCGGTCTCTCCCAAGGTGCAACAAAGTCCTCACTCAAGGCCGAGGCCCGAAGTCCCCAAAATGATGAGCCTTCCCATAAGAGGTTCAAAAAGGACGAGGCCATCACCTTTTCTGAGAAAGACCCGGTGCCAGAAAGAATACCTCACCAAGATGCACTCGTGATCGAAGCAGTCATTGCCAACAAGCTAGTTTAGCGGGTTTTCATTGACAGTGGAGCTTCGGTAAGTGTCCTCTTCAAAGATTGCTTTGAGAAATTAGAAATCGAAGAGGCACGCCTCGCACCGGCACCAATTCCCCTAAAGAGCTTCGTAAAACAAGAGGCGCACGAGGGGATTATCCAACTCCCTATTACGGTGGGGAAACATCCGATGTCCTCCACTAAAGTGGTGAATTTCTTCATCGTCAAAGCCAATTCCCCGTACAACATCATCTTGGGTAGAGATTGGCTAGTTTCGGTAAAGGCTATATGCTCGGCGTACCATTTAACAATCAAGATCCCTTCAAAGGGAGGAGTCATCGTGGTTCGTGGGGATCAGAAACAAGCCAAAGAATGCTTGCAAATTGCTCTACGTAGTGTTGGAACACCTCAGCACCCACAAGCATAGCAATTACAGAAATAAGAGTTGGAGCTAGAAAAAACGTCGTCTGCATCAGACGAACCAGCAGAAGATGTCACACTGTACGAAGATGACCCATCTAAGGTCGTCAAAATAGACTTCACTGGTGGAGCCGAACTCAGAAAGCAGATCGTCCAACTCCTAAGGGAATACAGGGATGTCTTCGCTTGTTCACCCCTCGACATGACCGGGCTCTCACCAAGTATTATTACACATCGGCTTAACATTGACCCGGGAGTGAAACCAGTTAGGCAAAAGCAGTGGGTATTTGTAGCAGAACGAAGCCAAGTCATATATGATGAAGTGCATCAGCTTCTGAAGGCACAGATACTCTTTGAGGTCAAATATCCGACGTGAACTGCCAACCCGGTGATGGTAAAGAAGCAAGGAGGAGGGTGGCAGATGTGTATCGACTATACTGATCTTTACAAATACTGCCCTAAAGATTGCTACCCCCTCCCCAATATCGACAAGAAAGTCGAAGCTCTGATCGGCCATAAGGTTTTCAGCTTCTTGGATATGTGTAAAGGATACCACCAAGTTCTAATGAGTGATGAAGACGTACCGAAGACAACCTTCATCACAGACTTCGGCGTCTTCGCGTACAAGAAAATGCCTTTCGGGCTAAAGAACGCTGGAGCTACCTATTAAAGGATGGTCGACAAGATATTCGAGCCTCATATCGGCAAAATCGTAGAGGTGTACGTAAATGATATTGTTGTCAAAAGCAAGGAGTTAGCCACTTCGGTTGACGACCTCAAATAGTCCTCGGTCTTTTACGCGAGGTAAACCTCAAGCTGAACCCCCAAAAGTGTACGTTCATGGTCCGATCTGGAAAATTTATGGGGTGTTAGGTCTCCAAAGAAGGATTGCAAGCCAACCCGTCCAAAGTTTGAGCAGTCCAAGAAATGAAGGTGCCAAAAACCATTCATGATGTGCACAAGTTAACGGGCTGCCTAACCGCCCTAAGTCGTTTCTTGTCAAAGGCCGCAGAAAAGCAACTTCATTTCTTCAAAATCCTGAAAAAAGCGCCGGAGTTCGATTGGAAAGATGAGCATAGGTCGGCATTTGAAGACCTCAAGAAATACCTTGCCAATCTTCCAACCCTATCCGTTCCAAAGGAAGGAGAAGCTCTTTCACTGTACCTCGCGGCCTCGGACGAAGCCATAAGTACAGTATTAGTGAGGGAAAGGACATCGTCAGCTACCTGTTTATTTCATCAGCCGAGCACTGAAAGGACCAGAGATAAGGAACCAACCACTCGAAAAAGTCGCGTTGGCATTAGTGAATGCTGCAAGGAGGTTGTGACCCTACTTCCATGCACATCCCATACAAGTCCTGACCGACCTGCCACTTCGACAAATGCTAACAAAACCGGAAGCATCGGGAAGAATCGCCAAATGAGAAGTTGAGCTCGGCGAGCACACGATCTCCTTTTGCCCTTGCCCAGCCATCAAAGGTCAAGACCTAACAGATTTCTTGGTGGATGCTAAGTTCACATAAGTGCTGAAGTCGACTGAACCTTCCCCAAGCAAAACCGATGTCGAAGCTCCGAAAGAACCGCCTAAAGATTGTTGGAAAGTCTATGTGGATGGGGCTTTGGGGCATTTGGGAAGCGGAGCAGGTGTCATACTCCTCAGCCCAGATGGACAGGAGACAACTTATGCACTTCGGTTTGACTTCCCAACAACAAACAATGAAGTGGAGTACAAAGCTTTAATCGCCAGACTTCGTCTAGCTCAGGCTCTCCAGATACGAGCTATACAAGTTTACAACGATTCCCAAGTTATAGTGAGCCACATGCTAGGAAGGTACAAGGCTAAAGGCGATAGAATGAAAAAGTACCTCTACAAAGCCAAGACCTTACAACAGTACTTCTCGTATTTTGAGTTGATTCGTATCAATAAGGGGGAAAACAACCAAGCAGATGCCTTAAGCAAATTGGCTTCGTCATCTACAAGCTCTCCCATGGAAGAAGTCAAATTCTGAAGTATAGACGAAGCTGAGGTTAACCTAGTAACTAACGACGAGCCGAACTGGATGACTCTTCTTTGAAATTATCTGGAGAAGGGAGAACTGCCCAGTGATAAGCTCGAAGCTAGGAAAATCTTGAGCAAGTCTCCGAAGTACTTCTTGAACAGGGAGTGCTTTACAGAAGATCATACCTCCAGCCCCTCCTAAGGTGCATAGGTCCGAACCAGGCAGATTACGCACTGCGAGAAATACACGAAGGATCATGTGGAAGCTACATCGGAGCTAGAGCACTCTCAAAGAAAGTCATGTGATGGGGATACTATTGGCCTACAATGTTCCAGGATGCAGTAGACCTCGTCAAAAAGTGTCCGAAATGTTAGATACATGCGACTATGCCGAGGTTACCACAAACCGACCTCACCAGCATGCAAAGCCTATGGCCGTTCATACAATGGGGGATAGAATCGCCTATAAGCTCCCGGCCAATTCCAGTTCCTCATCGTCGCCATCGACTACTTCACCAAATAGGTAGAAGCTGAACCCTTGGCAAAAATCACGAGCAACAACGCCCTTAACTTCGTCTGGAAGAACGTAGTGTTCCGCTTCGGCATACCCTATATCCTCATCTCGGACAATGGGACACAGTTCATAGACAGAATTTTTAGGGAATGGTGTGAAGAGCTTCATATTCAGCAAAAGTTCACTTCGGTAGCTCATCCTCAAGCAAACGGCCAAACCGAAGTCACCAACCGGACGATCATCAAAGGACTTAAAGCTCGCCTTGATAAAGCCAAAGGAGATTGGGTGGCAAACTTACCCCAAGTTTTTTGGTCATACCGCACAACTCCCCGGACCTCGAACGGAGAAACACCCTACAGTTTGGTATACGGAACCGAAGTAGTGATCCCGGTAGAGATCGGCCTGCCGAGCCCTCGCACTATCAAACTTTTCAGCCGAAGATAATGAAAAAGGTCTCCAAACCGACCTGGATCTGTTAGAAGAAAAACGAGAGTTCGCCTACATAAGAGAAGCTAAGTATAAGCAACAAGTAGCTTGATATTACAACCAGAGAGTCAAGTACCAGCAATTCCAAGTAGGCGACCTCGTTCTTCGCAATAACGAAGTCAGCAAGGCTGTAAGGCTCGGTAAGCTGGAAGCCACATAGGAAGGGCCTTACCGAGTTGAAGAAGTCCTCGGCAAAGGGTCGTATAAGCTCGCCCACTTATCCGGTGAGCCAATACCCCGTACATGGCACATTACTCATTTAAAGAGATACTTTGCATAAGTGGCTGAGAGTAATGTTTAAGTTTATTTAGTTCGTCTAGGTTACGAGTCAGGTCGTTTTGCGATTTTTGTTCTCTTTCGAACTTCAGTTTTTCTATTGATAAAGTCTTTATTTTTCCTTTAATTTGTTTGGTCTTGCATACTTTATTTTGCATTTATGAATATTACTACTCCACTTATACATATTATCTCGCCATTTTACTCTAAAACCCTGACGAGGGTAATTTAATATCCTTTCGAGGATAAATAAACCCCAAAACTGGGGTAAAAAATTCTAACACGCATAAGGGGACCACCCCTATCGATACTTCTCGATAAATAAGGAACCCAAAGCCAACCCTCATTTCATACGAGGAAGAGCTATTTAAAGCCTAAACTCGTTCTATGACGAGTACGAGCTATTTAAAGCCTAAATGCGTCCTATGATGAGTACAAGCTATTTAAAGCCTAAACTCGTCCAATGACAAAGTACGAGCTATTTAAAGCTTAAACTCATCTTATGACGAGTTAAACTATTTAAAGCCAACCCTCAGTCTTACGACGAGGACGAGCTACCTAAAGCCTACCTTTGTTTAAAATAAGGAAAACTACCTTAGTTAACAACGAGGATGAAAAGCTTGAATACAAGTACATAAATTTCCATTTTATTTCATAAAAAGGAAAAGTACAATTACATCAAGACGAAGTATAACCTGAAGGTCTAAAACCTGATGGCTTACTGAAGCTAAGCCAATCTCTGGCAAAATCACTATTTAAGAGGTCATCTATACTAATTCTACCTCTACCTCGACCTCGGGTAATCTGAGTCCCTCGACCTTGGCCTCATCCAGATGCCGACTGCCGTTCTCGATCATAAAATTCCTGAGAGTGGCGGTTGACAATCCTAGAATTAGGATTAGCCGAACTTGAAGGTCCACCTTCCAGGAACTCCCTAGAAGTATGATCAAGAAGCCTCAGGTTTGGACCAGGGTTAGCTGAAGAAGAAAACCCGGCTTCGGATAAGATACGACGCTCCAATTTTGGGTGACGAGCCAAACTGTCTTATACATGCTCGCCACTCGTATAAGCTCGTTCACTTGATCCCGAAGCTCCCATGAGTCATCTCCGTATTGCTTTATGTAGTCCCGGCACCGAGCCTTGAGCTCCCTGACCTTGTTATTGGTCTTAGAAATAGTAGATCCCCCAACTTGGCGAATTATAGCCTCGTACTCAGCATGCTCCTGAGAAATCACTTCG
The DNA here is from genome assembly GCA_001642375.2 of Mentha longifolia. Classification (NCBI taxonomy): domain Eukaryota; kingdom Viridiplantae; phylum Streptophyta; class Magnoliopsida; order Lamiales; family Lamiaceae; genus Mentha; species Mentha longifolia. Next base: position 28,541,535 of record CM038112.1, read on the forward strand.
GCCTTTTTGGCTTCATCCTCAGCAATCTCCAATTTCTCTTCGAGCTCTAAAAACCGAGCCTGTAGCTCGTCATATTTGAGTGGAGCAGCAGTTAACTTTACATCGGCCTCATCCCGGACATGGCCTACTTTACCTTTCCAATGAAGGATGTCGGCCTCTTTCGCCTCCGAGGCATGAATTAACTCATGGATTCGATCCACCCAAGGGGACGAATCAAAAAGCTTGGGAGAAGACTACAGAAATACAGTAAGAGATTTCAATAATGTTGAAATTTCATTAAAGGCATTTAGGCAAAAGAAAACGCCATCCTAGTGACGACGTACTAAAAGGATCTAAAAATAAATAAATAAATAATACAAGGGAGGTGATCAACTAACCACTCCGGCGTTCTTCTCCTCATGAAGAGGTGCCTCATCATTTGCCGGAGTAGCTTCGGTGGCACCCCTCGCGCCGACCCTAGCCTCGGCCCCCTCTCCTTGCTGCCCGACATTTTCAACCTCGAACTCTGCAGCATTATTGAGGCTGGCGATTAATGCCTCCAAGTCGGCATCCCTGTCGACCGGGCAGTCACGAATAGCTTCAGCCGTCAGGACATCGGATGACGAGGCATGCTATCCAGAAGAGGGACGACTTTCATACCTTCCAGCAGAGCCTCGGTGTAAGCACGGTTCACGGCCTTATCTGACATCGCCTGATACCGATACTTAGACTCATCCAAGTCCGGGAAGTTAGTGGCAATGTTGTCGATGGTGTCGGTAGCAACGCGAGCGTTCAATACCGAAGCTACCTGCCCGGCCAGTTCCGAGAATATCTCGGACCAGAACAGCCTCTCCGTATATGTACGAAGCAGCGGCTCCTGCCCAGCCACCACTTCGGCCTCCCAAAGCTTTGCTGCCTCCAGTTCGGCCTTCAACAAAGCTGCCTCCAACTTAGCTGCCTCAGCTGCAGCTCGAGCCTCAGCCTCCTTTGCCGAGGCAACCTTGGCCTTGGTCACAGCAGCGGCCAGCCGGTTGGCGAGACCGACCTTCTTGTTCTCCAACTCCTGTTGGACCCGAGACGCTTCGGTGAATCGACTAGTCCCCTCGTTGAGGAAGCTGGATAGGTCTGAAGCTTCTTTCATCAGCACCTCCGCAAGGCTAGCGAATTTGGCAGCTATAACCTCGGCGCCCTACGAAAACCCTTGAAAGTATTATTATATAGAAGGGAAAAATACATCACGGCTCCCAGCTAGCTATCATACCTCGGGAAACGGCCGACGCCGATTCACCAATTCTCCAACTGGCTAATCTGATAACTCAGCAGAAGATCGGTCTGTGACTAGGGCACTACCACCCTCAGCCGATGCAGCCATAATCACCTTCGGCACCTTCTTGCGACGCAGAGGGGGTTGGCTGGACGGGGACCCTACCGGTGACTGAGCCTGGCCCGCTCTCAGTCCGCTCTGAAGAAGCCTCAGAAGGCGCCTTCTCGGTGGCAGAAGGCTCCACAGACCTCGGCCTCTTCAGGTTCTTCAGCAACTTCACTGCAATTCGAAACGCAAATATATTTAGTATGTTGTTTATGAAACAAATGTACCTTACAAAAAATCAAGCTCGGCCTCACCCTTCCCCGGCTCTACCATGAAGGCTGGATCATAAGGGCTCAGCCCCCTCCTCACAAGATCGACCTCGGGAAATTCTCCCTCAACCAGACCATTCATAAGCTCTTCAAAGTCACTGATTAACACATATTTTATGTGCATGTTGAGTGTTTTGGGAATGTGTTTGAGTCTCGATTTATGTGCTTATATGTTAAAAATACTAGGGTTTCTTAACTCTTAGTACATTTTAGACTTTTCTCAGTTTTTCTTGGTTTTCGATCCATTTTGGTAAGAATTGGAATAGTATTCATGTGGCTAAGGATCAAAGGCCGGGAACGAGGAAGAAGTCGAGCTTGATTAGGGTGAAACCTAGGTTTGAAATGTGGAATTTAAATATATAGAGTAAGGGTTTCACTAGGTCGCATTCTATTATGTTTTCCTCGTTCTCTCGAGTCTCTTTATGCTTTTTGCAGGAACAATGAACAACTCATTTGGGCAATTTGATCATTCCATATAGAAGAGGAGTTCGTTAAGAGTCCATAGCAAAAAGCGGATCGAGAATCAGAGTTCGGACGAGGGAGAACGAGCGAAAATGGTGGAGCTGCGCAAAATGGTCGAACCGACGGCGACCGGCTGGACCGCTGGCCAGGCCGCCGGCTGGCCGGCTGAGGGACAGCTTCTGCGGTGACCCAGGCTGCAACCGTGGCAGGCGGCCGGCCAGTCCGCCGGCTAGGGCGCCGCCGGCCCTTCTTTCTCCCATTAGTGACCGAGTTCGTCCTCCGACTCGACCCAAAACTCACCTATTATGTATTTAAACCCAAAATCTTCCTATTTTGTGTATCTAGAGCATATTTTAATTCCCCAAGAACCCTAGAAACATTTCCCTCTTTCCTTTTTAGTATTTTTAAGATTGTTGAAGCTACATTGGTTGGATTTGCAATTGGAGACCATCTTCTTCTTCCTTATTGAATTCTCTTTCTTTTAAGCATGATTTCAATTATTTTTTATGGTTTATTTTCCTTAATTATGTCTAGCTAGTTCTCTTTGTGATTTCAATTATATGTAGATTAGGATTAAGTGATTGGGTTTAGGCTTTAATTTTGAATTTACCTTCTAATTTCATGTTCATTTCTCTTGGGGCTATGTTTTATTATGTAATTGTGATTGATCACCATAGTTGCATACCAAGTGTTTGATCTAATGCTTAGGAGGCTTAGATTAGATGCTAGGATCAAGAGATTTGCATGCTAGAGTATAGTAGGGTTAAGGAACTCCATGAGCTATTGGGAGTTAATGAATTGCTTGATGTCTTAGTCGGAATTAGGCCTTTCATTAATCTACTTGTCTTTATTGCAATGAGAATTGAGTGAACCATAGTCAGGAGGTTTCCCACATGAAATTGGATTAAATTTGTTAATTTTAGTTAGAGTTCTAATCACCCATCACTTGAGCCTAATCGAAGTATAATTGGAATCACGTTTATTTTCTATTGATTTTATATCATTTGCTCATTTGTTGCTTGTTTAGTTAAGTTTGAAGTTGATAATTACTTTTTGGTGTCATTAGTTAATCAAAAACACAAAAATATGCTTGTCGGTAGCTTGAATAGTAGGTTTAATAGCTAGGTTACTACTTGAGACTTGAGCGTCCTTGCATTCCTTATGGTTCGACTCGATTACTTAATCGATTATTATTGCTCTCTACCCTCACCCTAAAGTGAGGGCGGATCAATTTTTGGTGCCGTTGTCGGGGAATGCATAGTTTAAGTTTCAATAGTTGATTTGGTTATTGAATTACTAATTCAAGCATTTTTCTCTTTTGATTATTGTTTTGTAGGTGTATGCACACAAGGTCTAAAGGAAGACTCGTTCAACCTTTAATCTTGAACTTTGAAAGAAGACATAGAAGACGGAATTCTATTGAAGAACAAGACATGGCCAACAATCAAGATTATGAGGCTCTTAGGAAGGAACTTGAAGATATGAGAGCTTGGAGAGATGCGCAAGAAAGGAGAGCAAATGAGGCTCCACCACCTCCTCTCAACCATATGTTCCAACCTCCAACGGAATAATTCCAAGGAGGAGAGTGGGGGACGATCAATGCCAACAATTTTGAACTCAAATCCGGACTTATTCAAATGGTGAAGAGTGAACAATTTGGTGGAAGTCCCACGGAGGATCCAAATGCTCATCTTAGCATGTTTCTTGATATGTGTGATACGGTCAAACTAAATGGAGTGCCAAGTGATGTTATTCGTATGCGGATGTTTGGGTTTTCTCTACGGGATCGGGCCAAGGATTGGTATAAGAGATTGAACAAGGCCAACATTCATACATGGGATGACTTGTGCAAGGCCTTTCTCTCCAAATACTTGCCACCATCTAAAGCTCAAAAGCTCATCTCCGACATCTCACACTTCTCTCAACAAGGTGACGAGACCTTGTTTGAGGCATGGGAAAGATATAGAGAGTTATTAAGGAAGTGCCCTCAACATGGTTTCAACGAGGGACAATAAATCACCACATTCTATAGTGGCCTCACACCTCACACGAGAAGCATAGTGGATGCTACTTCTGGAGGATGCCTTGTGAATAGAAATGCAAAGGAAGCTCTAAGGATTCTTGAGGAAATGGCTTCTAACAGTTATCAATGGCCCATGGAGAGGGCTCCATCAAGAAGAGTTGCTTCTATTGATGATGAGAAGTATGATGCTCCAGCAATGGAAGTTGCTAATATGAAGAAGCAATACGAAGAAGAGAGGAAAGCTCAATCTCAAGCTCAAGTTCAAAGTGTTCATCAATATCAAGAGAACTTGGAGCTTAGTGGAAGTGAAGACTTGAATTTTGTTAACCAAAGGCAATATGGAAATTTCAACAAAGGAGGTTTCCAAGGTCAACAAGGAGGATTTCAAGGAAGGCCCCAAGGAGGAAATTCTTATGGGTATCAAGGAGGTTATCAATCATACAATCCCAACAATCGACCTCATCCTAACCTCTCTTATGGTAATCCTAACAATGCTCAATTGCCACCTCCCGGATTTTCGGTATCTCAAGGAGTTATTGAGGAACCAAAGAAGAATTCTCCATCAATGGAGCAAATGATGGCAAATCAAGCTCAAATGTCTTCTCAACAAGGAAATTTCATCACACAAACCGGGCAAAAGGTGAGTGCCTTGGAGAATTCACTTACATCTTTAACAAAGCAAGTGAAGATGATGGAGGGTCAAATAAGTTAAATGGCTAACCAAGCCACCACTCAACACACACCGGGAAAGTTTCCAAGCAACACGGAGATGAATCCTAAAGGGTGTAATGCTATCACCTTGAAGAGTGGAAGGGCATATGAGAATGAAGCGACATCCAAGAGTAAAGAAGAGGAAGTTCTTGTTGAAGACATACCCTATGAAGAGTCTCCAACTATTGATGAAGAATCAAGGAAAGAAGTTCAAGGAGAAGCTCCTAAGGAGGTGCTAGTAGAGGCTCCTCTTCCTACCAAGGATGTTATTACGAAGGCTCCATTCCCTCATCGTTTAGTCAAGCCTAAGGTTGATGAGAAGTTGATGAGATTCTTGGATATATTCAATAAGGTACAAATCAACATTCCTTTGCTTGATGCACTTCGTGATATGCCCGGCTATGTGAAGTTTTTGAAGGATGTCGTGGCTAAGAGTTTGGTTCATTTGAAGTAATTAGCCTCACGGAGGAAGTTAGTGCGGTGATTCAAAGAAAATTGCCTTTGAAGAAGAAGGATCCCGGAAGCTTCACAATAGCATGTGTGATTGGAGGGAAAAAGTTTGGAAATGTCTTATGTGATCTAGGAGCTAGTATCAATTTGATGCCATTGTCTATCTTTAAGAGGTTGGATATTGGAGAGATCAAACCTATATCTATTTGTCTTCAAATGGCCGATCGTTCTATATCATATGCTCAAGGAATTGTTGAGGATGTTTTGGTAAAAGTAGGAGGGATTCATATTTCCCGTAGATTTCATAATCTTAGACATGCCGGAGGACAAAGATATGCCTCTCATTCTTGGGCGTCTTTCCTAGCAACTAGAAGAGCTCTTATTGATGTACAAGACGGAAATCTCACTTTTAGAGTGAATGGAGAGACCCTCACTCTTTCAATCTTTGATGCAATGAAGCGAGGAGATGACTCAACTTATGAGGAGTGCAATGCAATTACCACTTTGCCTACATCTATGGCAAAAGACCTCACGGAGGAAATCATCTCCAATTCTTTCTATTCCTATTCCGATTTAGATGATGCTTGTGATGACTTATTGGAGTCCATTGCCTATTTGGAAGCAAATCAAGGATCATTGAAGGATGAGGTTCATTACCTTGACATCAACCAACCGGGGGAGAGTGGGAGTTCAACTAAGGAGGAATCTTCTTCAAGTGCCTCTCAAGAATTAAAATCTCTTCCCGATCATCTAAGGTATGCCTTTCTTGGTGATAATGACTCTTTTCCCGTTATAGTGTCACAACACTTGTCAGAGTCTGAATTGGACATGTTGTTGAGAGTCCTTAGGGAGTTTAAAGATGTTATTGGTTGGTCTATTGATGATATCAAGGGTATTTGTCCATCTATATGCATGCATCGTATTTTATTGGAAGATGATTGTCGTCCCAAGGTTCAACCTCAAAGGAGGTTGAATCCGGTTTTGCAAGAGGTGGTGAGAAAAGAGGTGTTGAAGTTATTAGATGCGGGAATGATCTACGCTATTTCAGATAGTGAATGGGTGAGTCCTACCCAAGTGGTTCCAAAGAAAGGAGGGATGACTGTGGTCAAGAATGAGAAGTAAGAGGTTATTGCTACAAGAGTTGCCACCGGATATAGAGTTTGCATTGATTATAGGGCTCTAAATGCGGCAACAAGGAAAGATCACTTTCCTTTGCCCTTTATTGATCAGATGTTGGATCGTTTGGCGGGCTATGAGTACTATTGCTTTCTTGATGGGTATTCTGGATACAACCAAATTGCCATAGCCCCGGAGGATCAAAACAAGATGGCCTTTACATGCCCCTATGGAGTATTTGCCTATAGGAGGATGCCTTTCGGGTTGTGTAATGCTCCGGCCACGTTCCAAAGGTGCATGATGTCTATATTTGGAGGGTTGATTGAAAATATTATGGAGGTATTCATGGATAACTTCTCGGTTTTTGGGAGGAGTTTTGATTCTTGTTTGGATAATCTCACCAAAGTGTTGCAAATATGTAAGGACACTTCTCTTGTCTTGAATTGGGAGAAGTGCCACTTTATGGTTCGAGATGGAATTGTGCTTAGACATAAGGTCTCTAAAGATGGTTTGGAAGTTGATAGAGCCAAAATTGTCGCCATAGAGAAGCTTCCGCCTCCAACAAATGTGAAATCAATCCGAAGCTTCCTTGGTCACGCGGGGTTCTATAGAAGATTCATTGAAGGTTTTTCAAAATTACCAAGCCACTTTGCAATCTCTTGCAAAAAGATGTGAAGTTTGTCTTTGATGAAGAATGTTTAAAAGCCTTTGAGACATTGAAGAAAGCCCTCATCTCTACTCCTATTCTCATCAAGCCTAATTGGAGTGAATCTTTCATTCTAAAGTGTGATGCAAGTGACTATGCTTTAGGAGTGGTCTTGGGGCAAATGAAAGATAAGGTGTTTCGAGTCATTCATTATGCTAGTAGGACATTGGATGGTGCTCAAAAGAACTACACAACAACCTGAGAGAGAATTCTTGGCCACTGTCTTTGCTTTTGACAAATTCCGGTCATATCTTGTTGGGAATCACACTATTGTCTATTCGGATCATATAGCTATACGACATCTCATGGCAAAGAAGGATGCAAAGCCTCGTTTGATTCGTTAGATCCTCCTTCTTCAAGAATTTGACATGGAGATTCGTGATAGAAGAGGGGTAGATAATGTGCTAGCTGATCATTTGTCAAGGCTTGAAAAGCCGATTGAAGGTGAAGATTTGAGATTGAGTATCAATGAATGTTTCCCGGATGAGAAGATTATGGTCTTGAAGTGTAAAGATTCTTGGTTTGCCGACTTTCCCAATTACCTTGTGCTTCGAGAATTGCCACCAAATCTCTCGGATTATCAAAAGGCCAAGTTCCTTAGAGATGTGAGGTTCTATTATTGGCAAGATCCGTTTCTATGGAGGAGGTGTGCCGATGGAATTATTCGTAGATGTTCTATGGACAATGAATGGCTCAAGATTATTGGAGATTGTCATGAGGGACCGAATGGGGGTCATTTTGGGGCTAATCGTACTGCTTGGAAGGTTTTTCAAAGCGGATTCTATTGGCCTTCAATTTTTAAGGATTGCCAAAATTTGTGAAGAGTTGTGATAGATGTCAAAGAATGGGGAATATCACAAGGAAAGATGAGATGCCTCAAAACATTATGATTGAGGTTGAGTTATTTGATGTTTGGGGGATAGACTTTATGGGACCATTCCCTAACTCTTGTGGTTTCTCCTACATTCTTCTTGCTATTGAGTATGTTTCAAGATGGGTTGAAGCAATTCCTACTTCGACTAGTGATTCCAAGGTTGTGATCAAGTTTTTGAAGAAGAACATCTTGACTCCGTTTGGAACTCCGAGGGCTTTGCTTAGTGATGGGGGGTCTCACTTCAATAACAAATGGTTGGGAAGTGTTCTTGCTAAGTATGGAGTGAAGCACAAGATTACATCTCCATACCATCCTCAAGCCAATGGTCAAGCCGAGCTTGCAAACCGGGAAATCAAGCAAATTTTGGAGAAGACAATCACTACTCGAAAGGATTGGGCGAAGAAACTCGATGATGCTTTGTGGGCCTATCGAACCGCCTACAAAACCCCCATTGGTATGTCTCCATATCAACTTGTCTTTGGAAAGTCTTGTCACTTGCCTTTGGAGATTGAGTATAAGGCATTTTGGGCTATAAAGAGAATTAATCTTGAGTTTAAGGAGGCCGGAGTGAATAGGAAGAATCATCTTGTGGAATTGGATGAATGGAGAAATGAGGCTTATGAAAATTCTCGAATTTACAAGGAAAGAGCCAAGAAGTTTCATGATTTGGAGATTCGAAGCAAGGTGATCATTCCGGGCGACGAGGTTCTTCTTTTTAACTCTCATCTTCGTCTCTTCCCCGGAAAACTCAAATCAAGGTGGACCGGTCCTTACATTATGAGTAGGAGTTTCAAGAATGGCACATTTGAACTTATCAAGAATGATGGTTCTACCTTTGTTGTTAATGGACATCAACTCAAGCTCTATTTCAATTCGAAGAAGTTTAAGGAGGAGTCGACCATTCTTCTTAATGATGCTTGATCTTGGAGACTAAGTCGAGCTAACGACGTTAAACAAAGCGCTTGTTGAGAGGCACCTCAACACGTATCCTTTTCTTTTTCAGTTTTTGTGAGTTTTTATTTCATTTTTCAATTTTTGAGTTTGTTTCAATTTTTGTTGATTTTTGAGAAAAACTATAAAAAATAGAAAATGTTGAAAAAGAAAGTTAAAAAATGCATAGGGAGAATAAAGAGAAAGTCGAGAGGGACCCGGTGCTTCGAAAAGGGTCGAAAAAGGTCGATAAACGCATCGGAAACGGCCGAAAAAAGAGACGGGCGAGCTGCCGGCGACCCGGATGGCGACCGGCTGGACCGCCGGCCAGGGCGCCGCCGGCCCTTCCTCCCTCCTTTTATTTCTATTTTGTTTCTTTCCACCTCATTTTTATTCATTTTATGTTTTCCAGTTTTATTTCTTCGAACAAACCCACTTTCTCACTCTAAAAACCTAGATTTTCTTCCTCTAATTACTCTCAAATCACTTAGAATTAAGCAAATTCCTTCCATAGGTTCATTACCCATCCCAAAATCTACATTTTGAACCGAATAATTCACTTTTTCACCCACTCTAGCTACAAAAACAAAAATTTGGTTCTTTTGGGTAAAGAGTTGAGTTTCTTCAAGTTTCTTCAAGAAGATGAGGTAATGTGCCCTATATCCTTACTCATATGAGTTTCTACTTGCAAGATATGAGATGGTATGAGTATTTACTTCATCATTTTCATGAAATTAAGTAGAAATTCTTACCTTGGATTTTTCTTTATTATTGGAGAAACTTGTGGGTGAAACATGGAAATGAGCATGCATTGGCTTGTATTTATGCTCCTCTTATGCATTTAGGCATGTTTGATTTGAGTTTGAATGAAAAGTTGCATGACTCATGGAATTTTGAGGGATATGCTTGCTCTTTAATAGAAAATTCATTTCTTGAGGGTTTAAGGCTTGAAGAAAGCATGAATGTATGAATTCTTGATTTGCCAAGTGAAATTCATGACATTCTCTTTGTTCACTTAAAGTACATGTGAATATGCATTCATTTTCATGTGAATACTCATGAATGAGTTTGGAAGTGCTTAATGCTTTTGTTAAGAAAATAAGAAATTCTTGCTTGTTTTGTTTAGGAAATTCATTTATTATGAAATATGCATGCTAGATGGAGAGTGATATTTGGGTGAAATGTTGCTCACACCTTGACAAAGTTTGGATTATTTTCTCAAATCTCACTTTGCCTTATTTGTGGTTTGTAGGAAAAAGGATTCTAAGGGGAAAGGAAATGTCACCATCACTTCTAAGGAATTGATTGCTTCTCTCTCCAAAAAGAGAAGAAATGATGCCTCTTCATCTTCACAAGTACCAAGAAGAGATCCAAAGACACCGGAAGCTCATGACATTCACTTGGAGACTTATGAAGAAAGAGCAAGATTTGCCGTTCTCGTATCAAGAACCATCATACCGACTCAATTTCCATCCAATGACACATTGGTGAAGTTAGGGCTTTATGATAACATCAAAGTCCTCTTTGACAATATAGGATGGGGAAGTATCTTAGAGGATACTCTTGAAGATAGGAGAACATATGAAAAGGTGGTTCTTGAATTTATGAGCACATTGGAGGATGAGAGCATCCATACTATGGAAAGCATCAAATTTCAATTATTTGGAGAGCGTCATGAGTTGAGTTTGGAAGCGATAGATGACATCTTTGGAGTGCCACATGGAGGTGATGTGTTGGTGGAAAGAGCTTTTGCGCATAGTTTCATGTGGAATAAACTTGCTCCAATCACCATGGAAGGCTTTAGAGATGGATACTCAAAATCAAATGAGGTGAGAAATCCGGTCCTAAGAATGGTGTTGAAGATCCTAGCTCACACTATGGTTGCACGGACGGAGAACACTTCGGTTCGAGTTGATGATCTCTTCATTATTCAAGCCATGCTAACCAAGAGGCCCATAAGCTTTTCTCACATTTTCCTTGCTCAAGTCATGAAGCAAGCAAGGGCACCAAGTAGGAAGATTAACATATGAGGAATGCTCACCCCTTTGGCTAGGAAAATCAATGATGATCTTAATGGATATACTCCGATGAGAGGTTCATATTTGATTGCTTTTGAGAAACTAAGAAACATGAGGTTTCTTGTATCATCTAGACCCCCCTTTTATTTCATTCAAGATGATAAAAGGACATTCCCTCTTCCAAATGCAATGAGTGTGTTGGTAACCGATCTCCATGATCGGGAGAATTGGCACTTGAATACCCCCACTCATAAATTCATCAAAGAGAATCATATTTTCAATTATGGAGAAGAAGATGAATATACCATGGGGGGTGAGGGAATGCCTTTTGCTCAAGAAGATGAAGAAATGGAAGATTCTACAAGGGGTGAACCAATGTCAAGAGGTGAGCCAAGTTCGAGAAGAGAACAAATTCCAAGAGAAAGAGGGTATGAAGAGAGGTTTGAAGCCCTTGAAGGGAGAATGGCAAGCATGGAGCGTGGATTCAAATCCCTTGATGCACAAGTTACGGTGATGAGGCAAGAAGTAACTTCAATGCGAATTACTCAACTTGAGGAAGCACAAAGAGATGAAAGGATGGAAAAACAAGCAAACTCAATAATGGAGTTATTGGAGAGTTTTCGGATGCACCAAGGCAATCAAGGGGTGACATTGCCCCTACTTCCTCCACCATAGCTTGGACCTTTGTGAGTGTAATTTAAATTTCTTATATATCTTTCCCGCCAAACTTATTTTAGAAATTATTTTCTAAAATAAGTTTGGGGGAGGGGGTAAGATAAGAAATTTAAATTACTTACATTTTATGTTTTTTCCATTCCTCTACTAGTTCTTTTCTTATTTGCTTTACTTGGTAGGTAGTTTCATGACTTTGTGTATTGTTGGGTTAATCTTGTATACTTGGTGGATTGATTGATTGAGAAGTTGTTGATTTGAGAATGTGGAAATATGGTTGGTTTTAGAGTGAAAAGTGTTGCTTGGAGAATAAATGTGAAAGTTTGGTTTGCTTTAGTATGTTTAGTATGTTTTCATGTTATATTTGTGTGTTTTTGTTAATTGGAAGGAAGATTAGGGTTAAGGAAAGAATGTTGAATACTTGATGTTTGATTTTGTGAGTTTGGGTGAAGGAGAATAGTTGATGAAAGTTCTTCTTTGTTTTGATTAGTTTTTGGATTGTGAGCTTGAATGTGAAAATCTTTGAAAATTGAAGAGTTTTTAAATTGAAAAAAAGTTGAATGAATGCTTGCATGCTTGAGTGTGAAAGAACGTGTTTAATTGCTCAAGTACATTTGGGTGAGATGCCAATGATTGATGCTAAAATGGTGACATTTTTGAAATTTCTCAAGTTTGAGTCAAGCATGATTAGGGTTATTTCACTTGAATAGCTTGGGAGGATTGATCTTATGCACTTAGGCTCTAGACAAAAAGCTTGAGAGGATTTTGAGCCTAAAACTATGCATTTTACATAGTGAATATCCTTTCTTGAGAGCTTGATCTTGTATTGCATATTCTTTACTAGAACTTGCCTTGATACTCTTGTTAGAAGTATCACATGTGTGCATGATTATGAGATGATATTAGGCCATCATTGAATAGCCCATTTTCCCTAAACACTAGCTTATCTTTCATTACCATTGTCGTCCCATTTTGAACCTTGAATGGAGCCTTTTCTTCTTGAACCGGATGATAGGGGGTGAAGGATGGTTAAGGGAATCTTGGAGAAAGTTGAAAATTCATGAAAATGATGGATGATGGTGAAGGGTCTAGAGATTGATTTGAAATGAAAGGACACTCCTATAAGCTCAAAGTTAGAATAGAAAAGAATAAGAACGAAGTTCTTATTGAAAAAAAAAAAAATGTAAGAACAAAGTTCTTACAAGAAAAAGAGAAGAATAAGAGCATAAAGGAGTGTTTCTTTAGATATTTGGTAGAAGCTTGAGTTCATTTGATAAAACGGGGTTGGACAAGGTGGAAGATGAAGAAATTCATACTTAGAAAGGTGAAGAAAGGGGGTAAGGGTACTTGAATGAAAATTGAAGTCACTTAACCTCAAATTCCCTACCTTAACCAATGTCCCTACATTACAAGCTTAATAAAGACCTTTTTGATCCTAATTTGTGCATACATTGTAGTATTGGGAACTTGAGTTGATAGGCAAGCTTATGGTTAAAGATGTGTAATGCATGATTTCGATGAGTGTTTCCCATTTCCACATATTGAGGGATCGAGTGATACACATGTTCCTTGAGAGGTCTAGAGTTTAAGATGCTTGAGTGATTAAATTCTAAGTTAGGATAGTAGTTGATCTTATGAATGTTTGGTTTTACTTGAGAATTTCATTGAATAAAATGGTTTTTGAAGTTATATGAGGCATCGAGGAACTCAAAATGCACACTCCATACGTGTTAAGTGTTTTGATTGTTCGTTTCATTGTTCGGGACGAACAATGGCTTAAGTGTGGGGGAGTGATTAACACATATTTTATGTGCATGTTGAGTGTTTTGGAATGTGTTTGAGTCTCGATTTATGTGCTTATATGTTAAAAATACTAGGGTTTCTTAACTCTTAGTACATTTTAGACTTTTCTCGTTTTTCTTGGTTTTCGATCCATTTTGGTAAGAATTGGAATAGTATTCATGTGGCTAAGGATCGAAGGCCGGGAACGAGGAAGAATCAAGCTTGATTAGGGTGAAACCTAGGTTTGAAATGTGGAATTTAAATATATAGAGTAAGGGTTTCACTAGGTCGCATTCTATTATGTTTTCCTCGTTCTCTCGAGTCTCTTTATACTTTTTTCAGGAACAATGAAAAACTCATTTGGGCAATTTGATCATTCCATATCGAAGAGGGGTTCGTTAGGAGTCCATAGCAAAAAGCGGATCGAGAATCGGAGTTCGGACGAGGGAGAACGAGCGAAAATGGTGGAGTTGCGCAAAATGGTCGAACCGACGGCGACCGGCTGGACCGCTGGCCAGGCCGCCGGCTGGCTGGCTGAGGGACAGCTTCTGCGGCGACCCAGGCTGCAACCGAGGCGGCGGCCGGCCAGCCCGCCGGCTAGGGCGCCGCCGGCCCTTCTTTCTCCCATTAGTGACTGAGTTCGTCCTCCGACTCGGCCCAACTCGACCCAAAACTCACCTATTATGTATTTAAACCCAAAATCTTCTATTTTGTGTATCTAGAACATATTTTAATTCCCCAAGAACCCTAGAAACATTTCCCTCTTTCTTTTTTAGTATTTTTAAGATTGTTAAAGCTACATTGGTTGGATTTGCAATTGGAGACCATCTTCTTCTTCCTTATTGAATTCTCTTTCTTTTAAGCATGATTTCAATTATTTTTTATGGTTTATTTTCCTTAATTATGTCTAGCTAGTTCTCTTTGTGATTTCAATTATATGTAGATTAGGATTAAGTGATTGGGTTTAGGCTTTAATTTTGAATTTACCTTCTAATTTCATGTTCATTTCTCTTGGGGCTATGTTTTATCAAACTTCTCTTCGGTGCCTTGCTCCCCCAATTTCCCCACCTTCCACACGAATTGTGGGACCTCGCCGAACCGGCAAAAGAAGAACTTCGTTTGCCAGTTTGCGACCTTTGTCTTCGTCTTGACTCTAAAGCCAAGATGAGGTGTCAGGTAGTACCAGCCTCCACTAGACTTAAGCTGGTAAAACCTGAGGATTAGTCCTAAGGTAAGGCCGAACCTATGACGGTTAGCTACAACGCCAAGACCCGTCAATTGCCTAAACGAGTTCCGCATAATCTGGGCTAAAGGAATGCCGAACTTCTGTAGAAGCTCAGCATCAATAGGAGGAAGGGGAAGACGAAGACCGTGGTGTAAACAGTCTTCATAAATAGTGACAAATCCGTTCGGAGGTTCTGAAGCCCTATCATCCGGCCGGGGAACCACAAGTTCAATTGAATCTGGAAATAAATAATTTTTTGCAATTTGTTGAATTGCAGAAATATTTAGGGTTGAGGCAAAATCGGAAACCCTACCGCATGATTCTACGGAAGGGGGGAAAACTACTCTACGTTTTGACGAAATGGAGGAATTTACAGTATAAACATCTACTTCTGCGGGACCACACCGACTGGATGTTGCCGGCGGCGACACAGAAATCTCATGACCCTCACCGCTACTAGACTTACTGATAGAAGAGGAAGAAGTCATAAAAGTGACTTACTTTATTGAGGAATGGGGAACAGGAAGCTTCTACGGTAGATTCGCACGTTTCCGACGAACGGCGGAATAAAATCACAGCAGCAGAAAGTTACAGCGGCGCAGCGGCAGAATGAATTTGAAAACTTGGAAGTATGAAGAAATAGCGTACAAAGGAAGTTTTATCAGAACTTCCGCCTTTCCAACTTCCCCCACGTCCAATCACGCCCTACTTTATCGGGAATCTAATCGGTGCATTAATTAAAAGTGACTGACACATCCCATGTTCGACTTCGGCTAGACGATGCGCATGCCACTTCGTCGAATTTATTTTTCGACGGGGCAAGGCATCTTTTTTACCTCGTCTTTTGACGGGACAAGCCGAACTCGTCTTCATCGAATTTATTTTTCAACGGGGTATTTTTTTTACCTCGTCTTTTGACGGGATGAGCCGAACTCGACTTCGTCGAATTTATTTTTTGACGGGGCAACGTATTTCATACTACACTACTCCTACCTCAACTATTTTTCCCTAAGTCACACCCTCGCTTCTACATCTTTTTTTTGGGGGGGGGGGGATGTGATAGGATACAGCCTAGCTCCTAGGCCCAAGCATCATGCCCAATATAATTGGGCCCCGACAGTTAAGCTCGGCCTATGCAGCTCGGCCCAATTAAGAATACTTCTTCACCAAGGCAATCAAGACTCCTACATCGATTACAACTCAAACTCCAAGAGAGATATAGAAGCTTGGTGTCTATCCATAAGAGGAGGATCAAGCCAAAGAGTACAAATAGGAGAAGACTTTGTATCATAGTCAAACTCCATGTAATTACCTATAAATAGGGGCTTAGAATAGATTGAGAAGGGAGAACAATCTTGTAAGCAACACACACATACTAGCAATAATATCCATCCTCTCTTTTTGCTCCGTGGACGTAGATCTATTCCGGTAGATGGAACCACGTAAATCCCCTGTGTTCCATTATTTTCGTGTTCATTTATTCCTTGTCAACGTTCATTAATTGCCTACGAAAACAAGATCGATCAATGCTCATAAATGAAACATCGTTTTGGAGTTTGATCAAATCATAACAAAATACGTAGTAATATATAAACAAAGAGATATCATGCAAATATAAAATTGGGATAATTTCTTGTTAAGATGCTTTATTTTTAATTATTAAATATTACTTTTAAACATGCTTTAGTATTTTTTTTTATTTCGTTAGTAATTGATCATAGATCTATTCGTTTTCACCATTTTGACAATTACTTTATGGAGTCTTTATTCATTTTGTTCTAATAATCGGATCTTAATTTACTTTATTAGAGGTGATTTTGGTTGATGATATAATTCTTGAGAGAACATCAATTTGATTAATTAAGCTTAAAGCCACAACCAAATTATAGATTAAAATCATGTTTATGACCTTTTAAATTTTGTTGTTCTATGCATTGATACTATCACTGTTGCCGAAGCTTGGTGTTATAGATTTACAGGTTATAGGAGATTATAAATACGGGGATGGATTGATGGATTATATGTATATAAATGACGACAAACTATTAGATAAAAT
Source organism: Mentha longifolia (assembly GCA_001642375.2). Taxonomy (NCBI): domain Eukaryota; kingdom Viridiplantae; phylum Streptophyta; class Magnoliopsida; order Lamiales; family Lamiaceae; genus Mentha; species Mentha longifolia. Next base: position 28,558,177 of record CM038112.1, read on the forward strand.
AAGGATTTGAGAATGGAAGAGGAGACGAAAGATAAACCTGAGAGCTCCTTTCTTTTTTTTCTTCCTTTTTTTTCCATCAACCTCGATCGATCTTCTGTTTGAACGGGTTTTAATTGGTTTATTTAATGTTACTAGAATTGTACACCCTGCGATGGATGGGTTTGATCTATAAATAACATGATAAATATCTAATGCTGACTTTTTATTTTAATTAATAATTTCTACTTTATTTCATAAAATGACGAAAGAAATAATTATTTCTATATATATGTGTACTCTCGTATGTTGTGTTATATTTGATTATATATATACACATTTTATATGCATGTATAAATTTATAGTTCATTTTCAGAGATTGTTTGATTAAATATTTAAATATAGATCAACTTTATAATTATAATTTTATAAAACTCCGGACATAATTTATTGAGTTATCTAAGTTCACTATCAATTCTTGTATTATTTATGTGTGTGTAAAAAAATGAAAAATGAACATGCATATACTAATATATTTTCAATTCTCATAGCAAAGAACAAAAAAAATAAAATATAAAATATTACATCAAATTGAGAGATGTTGAAACAGTAAAATTGAGATTCACTACTTAGTTTAGTATTTAAATCGATTATTTAAAATCTATATTAATATAAGAAAGTAGGATAGTTTCCCTCTAATATTTTTGATATTTGAGCCTCATTTAATTTTTGTAATTAACTAAGTTATACTTCCTCCGGCTCAGAGATATTGACCCCTTTTATATTGATATATGAGGTATAAAATAATGAAAGGTGTCAATATCTCTGAGACAGAGGAAGTACATATTTTAAAATATATTATGTTATTTTTTATACAATTCCTTAATTAATGCATTTATTCCTTATGAAAACTCATTTTTATTCATTAAAGTGCAACACATTAATTAAATTTCAACTATAAATATTAAGTTGACCAATTAATTCTTCTCATTTGTTTCTTTTAAATGTAATTTGAATAATTGATTAAATACTAAAACTAAGTAGTGAATCTCAATTTTACCGTCTCAACATCTCTCAATTTAATATGTTATTTTATATTTTGTTTTTTTGTTCTTTGCTATGAAAATTGAAAATATTTTAGTATATGCATGTTCATTGTTAATTTTTACACACACACAAATAATACAACAATTGATAGTGAACTTAGATAACTCAATTAATTATGTCAGGAGTCTTGTACAATTATAATTATGAAGTTGATCCATATTTAAACGTTTAATCAAACAATCTCTGAAAATGAGCTATAGATTTACACATGCATATAAAATGTGTATATATATATATAATCAAATATAACACAACATACGAGAGTACACATGTATATAGAAATAATTTTTTCTTTCGTCATTTTGAAATAAAATAGAAATTATTAATCAAAATAAAAGGTAAGCATTAGATATTTATCATGTTATTTATAGATCAAACCCTTGCATCGCGGGTGTACAATTCTAGTTACATTTAAAAGAAACAAATGGGAAGAAATTAGTTGGTCAAATTAATATTTATACTTAAAATTTAATTAATGTGTTGAACTTTAATGAATAAAATCATTTTTCATAGGAATAAATGCATTAATTAAGGAATTGTATCGATACTATATTTTAAAATATGTATAACTTAGTTAATTACAAAAATTAAATGAGACTCAAACATCAAAAATATTGGAGGGAAACTATCGTACTTTCTTATATTAATATAGATATAGATTTGTAACAATAGTATGCATATTGTTGTTATCAATAGTTTAACAGAAGGGGCAAATCACCATCTACCCCCTCCCACATAAAAAACACTCTTTCTACCCACTCATTTAATTTACACACTCATCTACCCACTTTTTACAAATTGGACAAGTTTACCGTTTTTTGTCTTTATATGGACATGCACTCTCCTCCTATTCCTCTCTCTTCTTTCTTATTTGTCTTTTTTTTTTCCCTTTTCTTTTTTTTTTGTTTCAATTTTTTCTTTTGTTACTTTCAGTTTTTTTTTTTTTCCTTTCTTTTTTAATTTTTGCTTTGTTTCCGGCATTTTTTTGTTTTTTCATTTTTTTGACTTTTTTTTTTTCATTTTTGTTTTGTTTTTCTTTATACTTTTTAAATTTTGTTTTCTTTTTCTTTTTTTCGTTTTTTTTCTTTTTTTCAGCATTTTTCCACCTTTTTCATGTCTTTTCCATTTCTTTTCTTTTTTTGGTTTTTTTTCAGTTTTTTTTTTTCAGTATTTTTTGTTTTTTATATTTTCGTTTTTTCTATTTTCGAATTTTTTCAACTCTTTTTTTTTTCTTTTTCCATCTTTGTCGGTTTTTTTTTCAGCCTTTTTTTTTCCTTTTTTCATTATTTTCAGCCTTTTTCCACCTGATTTTTTGTATCTTTTTTTCATTTTTTTCAATTTTTTTTTGTTTTTTTCAGTCTTTTTTTGTTTTTTTTCAGTTATTTTTCTTTTTTATGAATAGGGAAGTGGTACGAGGTACGAAATATCAAGTACGAGCAAGTACGAATACGAATTATGGTGCGAACAAGTACGAATATAAATATTTGTACCTATCAATAATCAAACGTTATGAATCACACAACTAAATATAAAGTTGTTGGTACGAATTTGAATCAATTCGTACCGATTACTGATGATTATCGGTACGAATATTGTTCAATTCGTACCGATTACCAATACTGTTGTACGAACTCAAGATGAATTGGAAAACAAACATATAGCAGCAAAACCCTTCACATATCTCAACAACAATAAATTTCTATATTTCTATCGGTTCGAATATTATTCAAATCACACCGATTACCTATGATTATCGGTACGAATATCGGTCAATTCGTACCGATTACCTATAGTGTAGTACGAATTTTACATAATAGCATTAAATCCACTCTAGAGAGAACAAGAAGCTCAAAAATATACAAAGGTAGTTCAAGAGAAACTGGAAAACAAACATATAGCAGCAAAACCCTTGACATATCTCAACAAACAAGAAATTTATATATTTCTATCGGTACGAATATCGATCAATTCGTACCGTTACTGATGATTATCGGTACGAATATTGTTCAATTTGTACCGATTATCTAAAATGTAGTACGAATTCAGGAACAACAATATCATCAAACCTAAGAATAGAAAGCACAAATGCGCGTATAAGCGTATCCCGTAAAAGAAAGAATTATTCAAAAATCCATTTTAAAACCCATTATCGAGAAGCGTGGAAAAGCATGCCAGAAAAGCCAAAAAGAAATGTGTCAATATATATGAAATGGAGGGAGTATATGATAGCAGCGTAGAGATTGTATACTAACAAAGCAGAGCATACTTCAAAATGAGTACCAAATATAATAAGCTATATTTTCTGCAACTACTTTCCTCAACTCCACTTCCAATTTTATAAGATAGCATAGTAACCGACACTATAATAACAAACAATTATTTTATAGTAACTACAAATGTAATTAAACTCTAGATTTTTATCAAAATAAAAAAAGTCAGAGTTTGCATAACAAGTTGGATCGGATCTAAAGCAATTAAGCTTTACTCACCACATTTCTTCAATTTGCCACCCTCCATTCCTTATGCGATAGAATTATTTCGGTTCTTTAGAATATGAATTGTATTTTGAAAATTCAAAAATCGCACAATCACAACCACGCTCACCGCCGTCTTTCCCTCCGGTGACCACCACCGTGATCGCCTGCCGCTACTGTTTGGTCTCCTCTGACGAGTCGCCCCTCTCTTTTTGCGAACATGATTTTGAATCCGCATCTGAACATGATTTTTGAAATCGATGGTGGAGACGGCCGCCGTGACGGTGGGAAAAAACCGGTGGAAAGAATGGCGGCCGTACGGAGGAGTTGCCAGAAGAACAAATGGGAGAAGGAAATCAGAGAAGGGAGAGAGCTACCATCAATTGCAAAAAGGGGATAATGAACGCAGAGGTATTAGGGACAAGACAAAAAGAGAGAATTATACAATAAGGCTAGGGGTATTTTAGGGCCACAAAAAAAAATGGGTAGTTTTTGTGTAAAACTAAAAGGGGGGTAGATTTAATATTTCTTATGGGAGGTTGGGTATTTCAGTATAATACCACTTAACAGAATTGCATATAAAACTATGAAGAAAAGTTGGGGATAAAACTATGTATTTAATACATGAAACACACCCGACATCAAGGAAATTCATGGACAATTCACACAGATTCAAATCCCTCTATCTATTTAGCCTCTACCATGTTAAATTCGTTGATAGAATGTATTGTTGTATCAATTTTTTTGTTATTCTTCCATGTTATTCTTGATTATTTTGTTGACAACTGTTCGTCACTGATTCCTTTCACATGTTTAACCTGAAAATCAAAGAAGACTGCGTCCAATGTTTCTTTTGAAACTGCAGAGATGAACACAAAAACAAAATATCATTAGTATCACAGTGCAATGATCTCAAATTTATAAGCAAGTAACATGCATGATAACATATCTCAAAAAAAAAAAAAAAAAAAAAAAAAAAAAAAAAAAAAACTGCATGATAACAAAAAAAATGTGGAGATAAGCGATAAACTCTTCAAAGCTGTGGTGGGTATATTTATAGACAAAAAATAGGCATCTTCACAATTTGAAATTCGAATTTCAAATAAAGTTGTCGATTAGATTTCTTACATTTGGTCTCCCAATACTACTAATAAATCAAAAGTATTTGAAATAAATCATCTTTGAGAAACCATTGGATAATTGATTGATTATTACTTTTGGAGAGAAAATGACATTGATGTAATTCTTATCAACTATTTAGCTTTTATATATTGTATAGATTCAAAGCTATATTAATGTTAAAAAAATGTAATATTATGTTTTGTGTCCAAATATTATCATCATTAGTGTATGTTAATATTAATATTTTGTAAATAGTATCATTTTCTTTGAAAAAATTAATTTAATTACAAAATTCACATAAATTTTAGCTGATTTACTAAAGATCTCACCAATAATTTTTGGAGTATTTGATTTATTTAAAAATAATTTAATTTAATTTATTTTACAATATTTAATCCTTGTACATGCATTTGAACCTTGTAAATAAGTGTTAATATATATAATATCAAATGCATGGATTACAAAATTACAACTTAATTTAAGGGAAAATTGCTAATAAATACGTTTATGATTGTAAACCAAAAAAAAAAAGTGGTAATGGTAGAAAATAGCCACTTAATTTAAGAAAAACAAAAAAATAGCCATCAACTTATAAAGATATAAAAAGTAGCCACCTTGACATTTTTACCCTTAATACTTAACACTTGTTAGAAGAAAAAAAGTCTTGGGCGCGATCGAGCCTGAAATGTGATCAATCGAGCCTTAGTGTGTTCGGGTCGAATGGGCTCAATCGATCCCATGTGTCGGGATCGATCGAGCCTTAGTGTGTTGGGGTCAAACGCTCGATCGAGCCTTAGTGTGTTGGGCTCAAGGGCTTGATCGATTTTTAGTGCGTTGGGCTCGATCGATCCCGTGTGTCAGTCTCGATCGATCTCATTAAGGGTATTTTTATCTTATCATGTAAAAGTGGCTATTTTTTAGTGGTAATGGTAGAAAATAGCCACTTAACTTAAGAAAAACAAAAAAATAGCCACTAATTAACTTATAAAGATATAAAAAGTAGTCACCTTTACATTTTTACCATTAATACTTAATACTTGTAAGAAGAAAAAAAGTCTTGGGCGCGATCGATCCTAAAATGGGATCGATCGGTCCTTAGTGTGTTCGGATCGAATGGGCTCGATCGATCCCATGTGTCGGGATCGATCGAGCCTTAGTGTGTTGGGGTCAAGAGCTCAATCGATCCTTAGTGTGTTGGGCTCAAGGGCTCGATCGATCTTTAGTGCATTGGGCTCGATCGATCCCGTGTGTTAGGATCGATCGATCTCATTAAGGGTATTTTTGTCTTATCATGTAAAAGTGGCTATTTTTTATATATTTTTAAGTTAGTGGCTAGTTTTTTTCATCCACTATCTTAAATGACTATTTTACATTTTGTCCCTATTTTTTATATATTTTCAAGTTAGTGGCTAGTTTTTTTCATCCACTATCTTAAATGGTTATTTTACATTTTATCCAAAAAAATAAAATCAATAGGTAAATATATAAAATAGAAAATTCAGAACTTCTTAGGAATGCTTTTTCTGAATAAATTAACAAATTAAATCAATTTCTTTTCTTAATAAATATAACACTTTTCAGCAATGCTTCATCTTCTTTAGGGTATTTCTACTTCTATTGATGTTTACATCTCATCTTTCACTCATAAACTGGAAAATTTCTAATTTGCCTATCTACAAAAATTAACAAAAATGACCTTTGTTCCCTTTAAATATAAATGATGAGGAATCGATTTCTGCCGATGGTATATATCTCACATAAAATTAACATGGTATAAGCTTAATGTTCAAGTTAAGCATCTCTGTTTTATGTTTCTTTTTCTCACCTTTTTCCAATAGCTTGGTGAGATATTCTCATTTCCAATACTAATGTAGGATTACAGATTGCAACAAAATACAAATATAAGAGAAAACAAACTTAGTGCACAACTGCATTTTCATTTCTTCTTCTACTACCATTTCCTCTTCAATTTTTATGTAATCAAAGAAAATACAAATTCAAGAATGATAGGCATTGAAATAAACTTTTGACTTGGTTTCATGCTTATTTAAATTATGTTTATTATCTGTATACATTTCGTATTCAAACTTCAGACTTGCTTCATATTGCTTTAGAACTCACCAATTTGATCTGATCGACTTTGTTTCCAATTTATGTAAGACATGCATGTCTATGATCTTAAGTTGTCCGTGTAGAAAAAACCTTATTTGTCGTAAAAATATGTATTGAACAATGTAGACAAATAAATTTAAGTAAGATGTAGAAGCTTAAACTTATGCATATATACCTAGAAGCTAGTAAAAAAATCCGTTGTGAAAGAACTCTGTAGTCGCATCCATGGACATGCAAAATGAAGAGATATGGATTCAGAACCCCAAATTAACAAAGGCACAATAAACCGTCAACTAATTTGAACACCGTCAAAACAATACTCAATGTCGACTTTCTATTACAGTGTTTGTTTTAAACACACTCACTACGATAAGAATAATATATATGATGATGGTGCAAAATAGAATATAGAATACGTAAATAAAACTACAACAGTCAAAACGACAGAGAGGAACTCGTACCTGGTCGAGTGTTTAATTAAGAAATCGGCAGGAATGGAACTTCTTGGAATCGAACTACTTTCGCCAAATCTACCGCTTGATCCCGCCGTTCAAGTATGTGAATCATCGTCGATGTATCGATTCGTAAATTTTAAGCGAGAGGAAGATGATATATTTATTGAAGAAGAAGCAGTTACATTACATGAGAAAAAAACAAAACTATCTCCGTGAGAGAGAGCATTAATTGAAGAAGAGAGTTGCGACTGTTTAAAAAAAAAAAAAAAGGAAAGTTACGAGGCATCATTCGTGATCAACAAAAATGCCATACGTATTTTGCTTTTATATAGTATAATATATAGATTAACAACTAGATGGTCGTTAATAACGGAAGAATTTTTATAAGGAAAGAGTTCCTTATCGTCGATCGGCGAGCGAGCAATTCGCCGAAGTGAGAACAACGAAGGCAGTCGCGAGGAGTCCTCGTCGATCACGCCGGTTTCTTGTGCAAAAGGTAAAAGACGCAAACCCTTCTAGGGTTGGAAGAAAAATAATTTGCAGAAGAAGGAAAAGAACTGAACGAAAATTAAAGGAAGGAAAAAGAGATTTGGCTTAATTCTTGTTATTCTATTCCATAATAATGAAGACCTATTTATACTAGACATCTAGGGTTGATTCGACTCTCTTTTGCGATACGGGAAAGAATCAACTAAGAAAACCCGTAAAGGAGCTTATAATCCGCTCGACCCAATACGAATATTACAATAAGCCCAATAAGAATAAATAAATAAATAACTAATGGATATCTAGGAAACTATGATGATATACTCGTATCAACTCCCCTCCCTTAACAACCTTCTTGTCCACAAGGAGGGAAAGACAACACGTAGCAACCCCTTCCATGATGTACTTAAACGCGCCATGCTTATCCAATTCCCTTCTTGCCGGAATGATGAAATGGCACGTTCACATACAAACAAAATATTGACCATCAGCCAAAGCCCACTCTTTAGCAGCCTTATTATTAGTGGACTCCAAATTAGCCAGACTAGTTGGATTCCTGAAGCCAATTCTACTAGCATCCAATTTTGCTTGGACATTTCTTTGCTCTTCTGTTTCTTCCCCAAAACCCCCATTCTCAATGATAGGATCACCGTCCAAAAGCTTGCGTGGATGAAAGTGCTGATGCATGGAGCCAGAAGTAGATTTGTCACTAGCATCCTCATTATCACTTCCCTTGGACTTGGTTGGAATCAGAACTGTTGCAGAGGCCTTGGGTGTCAAAACTGATGAACCAGAAGGTAATATGTGGTGGTTTGACAAGTTACCATCTCGATCAACTTCAACTGAGATATCCATGGATTGAGGATATTGCTCATGAAACGGAGGCGGATGCGGAGGGTACTGAACATGGTCAGAGGCGTGGGGCGGCTGTGGCCACTGGAAGGGATCCGCCGCGGGTGGAGGCGCGTGCTGGGGCGGCGGCGGACTGCGGTAGTAGTCTGACTCATGAAAGTGGAGGGCCACGGCTGAGGGTTGTTGGCATAGAAGTCGTTGTAATTCTTCCAGTACCCCTCGTAGCTCCCTTCCGAATACGGCGGCTGCTGCGGCAGTGGTGGTGGGTCCCACGATGGTTGGCAAAACCACTCAGTCGTAGCCGGTGAAGCGAATGGTGTCGACGCCATGGGTGAGAGGTGAGGAATCGAAACAGCGACGGCGGGCGTCGCAACAGAACCAGGGCACCAGGCGGATGTTTGCCAAGAGAGAGGCATCCCGTATGGAGGATCAGGCTCTGGCTGAGGCGGTGGCTGCGCCATGGACCAGCGCTTTTCGGACGCATCGAGACGGGCCTCTAGGCGGCGCAGCATGGAGAAGAGCGAATCCATGGAGATTTGCGAAGTTGCAGACGACGGTGATGGCGATGTGGAAATCCTAGTTCAGCAATAAAAGCAGCAATTGATAAGGAAAGAGTTCTTATCGTCGATCGGCGAGCGAGCAATTCGCCGAAGTGAGAACAACGAAGGCAGTCGCGAGGAGTCCTCATCGATCACGCTGGTTTCTTGTGCAAAAAGTAAAAGACGCAAACCCTTCTAGGGTTGGAAGAAAAATAATTTGAAGAAGAAGGAAAAGAACTGAACGAAAATTAAAGGAAGGAAACAGAGATTTGGCTTAATTCTTGTTATTCTATTCCATAATAATGAAGACCTATTTATACTAGACATCTAGGGTTGATTCGACTCTCTTTTGCGATACGGGAAAGAATCAACTAAGAAAACCCGTAAAGAAGCTTATAATCCGCTCGACCCAATACGAATATTACAATAAGCCCAATAAGAATAAATAAATAAATAACTAATGGATATCTAGGAAACTATGATGATATACTCGTATCAAATTTTCAAACATTTCTGCCCAGAGCTTCCATTAGTCAGACTTGAAAACATATATACGCATATTTAAACAAATCAAATCTTTGTATGATTTTACACCTTCTTCCTTTCGCCAGGTTTGCTTCTCCCTTCAATCTTCTCAACCTTAAACACAATTTCTCGATTGTCTCTCAACATATATATTTCTCGTCAGCCTATTTCATAAATTCTTGATTCTGCTCAGTTTCCTGCATTATTACCTGCTTTTGATGTTCGGATCAACCCAAAAAAAAAAAAAAAAAATAAATTACGTGTATGTCGGAATATTGTCTGACTGTCTGAATTACTACATAAACTTGATTTCTCCTTCTCGATTATTGTAGATTGATCGATTGTAGAATTTTAGAGTGATTTGTACGAAGGAAAAATAAAGAACGCGAGAGGTTTTTACGTGGTTCGATCTTTTGTTAGATCTACGTCCATGGGAAAGGGGAGAGCTTGTATTAAAGTGCTCGCGTGGCTATTACAGTGTGTCCCCCTGTCTTTACAAATGACACTATTTATAGAAAACTAAGAGCAGTTACGACCGAGGTCGTGGTGGTTCCTCGTCCGAGATTGTGGGTGGATCGTGTGTAACCGTCTTGCCACGTCCGCGATCGTGTGCACCCAGATCATGGGTTGCTGGGTCGGCCGAGCTTCTAGACTTATCCTGTTGGGCTCTGTCCGGGATTAGGCCGAAGTGAGTTTTGAGTGGGCCGAGCTGATCTAGGCCGAACTGGATCAAGTCCAATTATGTTGGGCCTGATGCTTGGGCCTAGTAGCTGGGCCACATCCTATCACATCCCCCCCCCCCAAAAAAAAGTCGGAGAAGCGAGGCCATTGTAGAGGTGTAAATTGGCAGGCCCCGTCAAAATTAGGATTTCGACAAAGTGGAATGCGAACCGCCTCGCTGAACGAGGTCGAGCTTGAATTACACTTGGCCCGTCGAATTTAGGATTTCGACAAAGTCGAAATGCATAACGCCCCGTTTGGATGAGGTCGAGCTCGAATTACATTACCCCGTCGAAATTAAGATTTCGACGAAGTAGAAATGCATACCGCCTCGTTTGGACAAGGTCGAACTCGAACTGCATTGCCCCGTCGAAATTAAGATTTCGACGAAGTCAAAATGTATACCGCCTCATTTGGACGAGGTTGAACTCGAACTGCATTGCCCCGTCGCAATTAAGATTTCGACAAAGTCGAAATGCATAGCGCCTCATTTGGATGAGGTCGAGCTCGAATGGGCGGGATTTGAAAAGTCGCTACTGTTGGAGTACAGTGCGCATGGGACAAGTTTCGCGTCCTCATTGGGAAGATGAAGAGGACGGATTTGAAAAGGCGATATTTTGCCTATATAAGCTTCTTCCATACACCCTAAACCATTTTCCCCCAATTCGCGTCTCAAGCAACAAGAAAACCTAAATTCTGATTTTTACTGAAACAGTCGCCGCCGTTCGTTCAATTTTCGGTGAACTTAGTTGGAATCCTGTGACAAGTAAGTATTCTCTTTTAAAATGGATTATTCTTCTCCCCCGATGGAAATAGATGGAGTGAATGTAGAGGATTCACCCTCGCCGTCTAGGGTAATTCCGGCGAGGGTGCCATTACATGTGCACACACGTGCGTTCGTCCCGCCTATCCTTCGAGAAATTGAATTCTTGCCCTTGGTTGGGTCTGACGCTTCTCTTGCATGTGCCTGCACCATGTCTCTCTCTCATATGCAAATTTTGGCTCGTAGTTTTTTGTTTCCTGAGTCGATGGAGTTGCTTCTACCACGTGATGACGATAGGGGTAGTTCTCCTCCTGTGGGATTTTTTACCATGTACAAAGACTATCTTCATTTCGGTCTGCGATTTCCTTTAAATCATGTTTTTGTCAAGCTCTTAGAAGAACTTCAACTGGCGTTAGGTCAGTTGGCACCGCCCTCCATCAAGCAGGTCGTCGGCTTTTGTGTTGAAGTCGGCCGCCATGGTGGTTCAGCTTCGGTAGATTCGTTGCTTAGGTTTTTTAGACCTAAGCTTGGTTCGACAGGGTGGGTTTACCTTTCCCCTATTAATAAGTTTAAGTTAGGGATGCCCACCAAGGTGCCGAACTGGCAGAAGAAATTTTTCTTCTGCTGGACTGAAGGCGTGCCATTATATCCTTGGTCCAAGGATAAGTTCGCGCCTCGAGACACTGGGAAACCAATCAGTGAGCTTGAGTCGAGCTTGATGAACTTCGGCCTCATTGAGAGGAATTATTCCGAGGCCGAGCTCGCAAATTATGGGCTAAGCCCATATAATTTCTCTTCCACTGCGGACTTGGGTGAGGCCCTGCTTCACTAATTTGTGTTCGTCAATCTTTTTGTGATAACTGACGTTTTTTTTTTTTGTTTTTTTTTTAGTGAATGCTCAAGAGCTATCCAGGCCGCTCTTCAGAACAAGGATAAGAGGAAGAGGCAGAGGCCTTCCTCTTCCACGGTGGACAAGACGACCTCGGCGGGATCGTCGGAGAGGATGATCGACCTTGGGAGGTCGAAGTCTGTGAGCTCGCGGCTGAACGCCCCTTCCGTTGGCACACCTCCATCCCAGCTGGTGGGCCAACAACCTCGGAGGGCTTTACTTTCGTCGAATGACGATGTAATGCTCCTTGAGAGTGGCCCGACCGTGGGCCAGGAAAATCCACAGGAGATGTCATTTCCTGAGGTACGTGTAAAACTGGAAGCAGTCGACGTAGTAATTTTACCAAGTGTAAATTTTTTTTATTTTTATTTTTTATTTTTGTGTAGGAAGCTGAGGTGGCTCTAGACGGGCTGAAGGGCTTGGCAAACTTCATTTCGGATGGAGTTGCCAAGTTCGAGAGGAAGACTGCCGAAGTTGAGGCGGTGAAGGATCGGCTAATGGCTAAGATCTCTGTCGCCGAGGCCGCGGCGAAGGTAGCGGCGGAGAGGGAAGCGGTAGCTTCAGCTGCCGCAGAAGAGGCAAAGAAGAGGGCTACCGAGCTGGAGTCGGAAGTCGGTCGGTTGAGGGCCCAGGTTGACGGAGTGGTAGCCGGCCAGGGAGATATGCTCCGCGCTCTTGCAGATTGAATCTTCCGGTCAAACCACTTCTCCTGAATAGTGGTTCAGCTTGTGGGTGCCATGAGCACCCCGGTCGTCTCAGCGGTCATCGACTCGATCGCTATGGACATCCTGGACTTGGACAAAGTCAAGTACGGGCATGCATCTATGAGCGAAGAGGAGACGCTTCGTGACTTTGCCGAGGTGCTTCTGGAGCACACCTCCTCGATTCCGGTGGTGGAACAGCGCGCCGCACAGAATAGCCTGCTCAACGAGGTGGTTGTTCGGCGATGCCCTGTTGACAGGTACAAACTTCTCGAGGCGGTCATTGCCGAGCTGTCGAAGAACCCAGTAACCGACGCCGCTGGAGGGAGGTCGGGGGAAACTGACGCCGAATCAGAGGTCGACAAGGATGGAGGAAACCATGATGGGGTTTAACTGACTCCTCCCATGTGTTCTTTCTCCCCTTTCTCCCCTTTTTTTTTTGTTTTTTTTGTTTTTTTTAGCCTTGTACTCTGTCACCATTAGGGTGGCGCTTCTTTTACCATATTCGGCTATAAACAAAAACGCCTCTTGTTGAATCATGCTTGTATCTATTTCTTGTAGTCTGCTCCTGATTTTTACGATGCTTCACACTTCATGAAAGAAATATCCGAACTTCGTCAAGCTATTGAAGTAGCTGAGATCGATGCTTCAAACTGGAAAAAATAAGCTGATAACATCGAAGTCGAGGCTGAAGTAAGACTTCGAGCCGCTCAGGAAAAACTTGACGAAGTGCATGCTAAGTATCTGGAGCTCGATGACAAGTATCAACAAGCTCTGGACGACATTAAAACTTTCAAGGAGATAGTCGAGGAGCATACGGAGTATGAGACCATAATTCACCGAGCTGGGGTATCCACGATTTCTGAGACATATAGTAAGGTCAAGGACCTCAAAGCTCGGTGCCAAAGGTATAGGGAGCAATATGGAAATGACTCCTGGCAGCTTCAGGATGAATGTAAGGAGCTCGTACGAGTAGCGAGCATCTACGAGACAGTTCTTGATCGTTGTCCGAAGTTAAAACGACGTATTTTGTCAGAGGCTGAGTTTTCGACTTCGGCTACCCCTGGTTCGAACTTGAGGCTGATTGACCGCACTTCTCGGGACTTCTTGGAAGGTGAATCTTCAAGTTCTGCCAACCCTGAACCTAGGATTGTCGCACGCCATTCTCAAGAATTCTACAGTCAAGAGCGGCGGTTGGCGCCTGGACGAGGTCGAGGTCGAGCGAGCCAAAGTGTCTGAGGTCGTGGAACTCAGAGTGGCCGAGGTAGAGGTCGAAGTTCAGCTCCTGGACGAGGTAGAGGTAGGCTTAGTGTAGACGATATTTTGAACTTTAACTCTGGTAGAGATTTTGCCAGAGATTGGCTTAGCTTTAGTGAGCCTAGGCCTCCGGGTTCCTCGTAATGCTTGTACATTTTCCATTTACATGAAATAAAATGGAAATTTTGCACTTTTATTTGAGCTTTTCATCCTCGTTTTTAACTAAGGTAGCTTCCCGTGTTTTAAACGAAGACAGCTTACTTCGCCATGAAATGGAGTTCGGCTTTAAGTGGCTCACTTCATCATAAGACGAAGTTTGGCCTTAAGTGGCGCACTTCGTCATGAGACAAAGTTTGGCCTTAAGTGGCGCACTTCATCATAAGATGAAGTTTGGCCTGAAGTGGATCACTTCGTCTTTAGACGAAGTTTGGCCTTAAATGGCGCACTTCGTCATGAGACGAAGTTTGGCCTGAAGTGACGTACTTCGTCTTTAGACAAAGTTTGGCCTTATATAACCCGTCTTCTTCATAAGACGAGGTTAAGATTATATGGGTTCCTTATTTGTCGAATTTATCGATAGGGGTGGTCCCCTCACACGCATTTAGATGTTACTCCAAAATTGGAGTTTTGGTTTGTTTTTGTATTACTCTTCAGGAATTTAGTTTGTGTGTTTCGAGATAAAATGTACAAGTAGAAGAAACATGCAACACTCGAACTTTATTAATAAAAAGACGCTTTTTTTTTTTTTTTTTTAAAGATGGACACAATCTAAATCAACCTAACAAGCTATTTACACACTCCTGCTTCCACTTATAGATAATATCTCTTCAAATGAGAAATGTGCCAAGTTCGAGATATTGGCTCACCAGATAAATAGGCGAGCTTGTATGTCCTTTTGCCGAGGACTTCTTATACTCGGTATGGGCCTTTCCAAGTGGCTTCTAGCTTGCTGAGCTTCTCCGCCTTACTGACCTCGTTATTCCGAAGCACGGAGTCACCTATTTGGAATTGCTGGTGCTTCACCCGGTTGTTGTAGTACCGAGCTACTTGCTGTTTGTATCGAGCTTCCTATACATAGGCTTGATCCCGCTTCTCTTCCAACAAATCCAGGTCAGTTCGGAGACCTTCTTCGTTACCTTGGATTGCGAGGTTAAACGTTCTGGGGCTTGGCAAGCCGATCTCTACAGGTATCACCGCTTCGGTTCCATACACCAAGCTATATGGTGTTTCGCCGTGTGATGTCCGGGGGTTAGTTCGGTACGACCACAGGACTTGGGGTAAGTTCGCTGCCCAATCTCCTTTGGCCTTATCGAGTCGGGTTTTTAGCCCTTTGACTATCGTTCGGTTTGTAACCTCGGTTTGGCCATTTGCTTGAGGATGAGCTACCGAGGTGAACTTTTGTTGGATGTGAAGTTCGTCACACCATTCTCTGAACGTCCTATCTGTGAACTGAGTTTCATTATCTGAGACGAGGACGTGAGGTATGCCGAAGCGACAAACTATGTTCTTCTAAACAAAGTTTAGGGTGTTTTTACTTGTGATCCGTGCCAGAGGTTCGACTTCAACCCACTTCGTAAAGTAGTCGATGGCTATGATGAGGAATTGTAGTTGGCCGGGGGCTTTTTCGAACGGGCCGATGATGTCTATTTCCCACTGCATAAACGGCTAAGGGCTTTGCATGCTAGCCAGTTCGGTCTGTGGCAACCTGGGAACCGTCGTATGGATTTGGCACTTCGGACACGGTTTGACGAGGTCGATAGCGTCTTGGAACATGGTGGGCCAATAGTATCCCCACCTTATGATCTTCTTGGACAGGGCGCGAGCTCCGATGTGACTGCCACAGGACCCTTCATGGACTTCGCGCAGTGCGTAGTCCGCTTGGTTGGGCCCCACACATCTTAGGAGAGGCTGGAGGTAGGATTTTCTATATAGCACTCCCTGTTCTAGGATGTACTTGGTGGATTTAGCCGGGAGCTTCCTAGCCTCGACCTTATCGGTTGGGAGTTGCCCTTTCCTAAGTAGTTGCGAAGTGGAGTCATCCAGTTCGGTCCATCTTCGGTTACTACATTAACTTCGGCTTCATCAATACTTCGGAGTTGTACTTCTTCCACCAGAGAGGTCGTTGAAGAAGACGCGAGTTTGCTCAGTGCGTCAGCTCGGTCATTGTCTCCTCTTGAGATTCACACCAACTCGAAGTATGAGAAGCTCTATTGTAGGATCTTGGCCTTATGGAGGTATTTCTTCATTCGTTCACCTTTGGCCTCGTACTTGCCTAGCATATGACTCACTACGACTTGAGAGTCGCTGTGAACTTGAATGGCTTGTACTTGGAGAGCTTGGGCTAGACAAAGTCCAGCGATTAGAACCTCGTACTCCACTTCGTTATTTGTGGTTGAGAAGTTGAACCGGAGTGCATAGGTGGTCTCCTTCCCTTCCGGGCTGATGAGTAAGACCCCAGCTCCGCTTCTTTTGTTGCCTGATGCCCCATCCACGTAGACCTTCCAACAGTCTTGCGGCAGTTGCTTCGGTGCTTCGGCCTTTGATTTATCTTCGGCAGGTCCGGCGGACCTCTGCTCGTCCGTGAACTTGGCTTCTACTAGGAAATCGGCCAAGGCTTGCCCTTTAATGGCCTGGTGAGGTACAAAGGAAATCGCGTGCTCGCTGAGTTCTACATCCCATTTAGCGATTCGCCCGGACGCTTCTGGTTTTGTGAGCACTTGCCGAAGTGGGAGATCGGTCAGCACTTGTATTGGATGCGCGTGGAAGTATGGTCGAAGTCTCCTTGTTGCGTTTACCAATGCAAGTGCGACCTTTTTGAAAGGTTGGTACCTTATCTCCGGTCTTTTTAGGACTCGGCTTATGAAATAGACGGGTAGTTGATGACGTTTTTCTTCTCACACCAGGACCGCACTGATTGCCTCATCCGAAGCGGCGAGGTATAGGGAAAGGACCTCGCGCTCTTTTGGTACAGATAAAGTAGGGAGGTTTGGGAGGTACCTCTTTAGGCCGTCGAAAGCTTTCATGTGCTCGTCGTTCCATTCGAAGTTTTGCGCCTTCTTTAATATCTTGAAGAACAAGAGTTGTTTTTTGGCGGCCTTAGATAGGAAATGACTTAACGCAGCTAGGCAGCCCATCAGCATGTGCACGTCGTGGATTGACTTCGGCACTTGCATTTCTTGGATGGCTCGGACTTTTGATGGGTTAGCCTTTAAACCTTCGCGTGAAACCCAACACCCTAGAAATTTTCCAGATCGGACCATAAAAGTACACTTTTTCTGGGTTTAACTTTAAATTCACTTCACGAAGTAGGCTAAGAACAACTTTGAGGTCGTTTACATAAGTGGCAATTTCCTTGCTTTTAATGACTATATTGTCTACATACACTTCGACAATTCTACCGATGTGAGCCTCGAATATTTTGTCAACCATCCTTTGGTATGTAGCTCCAGCGTTCTTCAGTCCGAAAGGCATCTTTTTATATGCATAGATACCGAAGTCCGTGACGAAGGTGGTCTTCGGCGTGTCCTCGGTGCTCATGAGGACTTGGTGATACCCCTTGTACAGGTGTAAGAAGCTGAACATCTTGTGGCCAACAAGAGCTTCGACCTTCTTGTCAATGTTGGGAAGGGGGGTAGCAGTCTTTTCGGCAGTGCTTGTTGAGGTCGGTGTAGTCTATGCACATCCGCCATCCCCCTCCCTGCTTTTTCACCATTACGGGGTTGGCCAACCAGGTCGGATATTTCACCTCGAATAAAATATCGGCCTTTTGCAGTTGGCGAATCTCGTCATGGATCACTTGATTTCTTTCAGCTGTGAAGGCTCGCTGCTTCTGCTGAACTGGTTTTACCTCGGGATCGATGTTGAGGTGATGAGTGATGACGCTTGGTGCCACCCGGTCATGTCTAGCGGCGACCAAGCGATGACATCTCTGTATTCCCGAAGTAGCCGGATAATTTGACTTCGGAGCTCGTATTCTCTAATGAACCCTACTTTGACGACCTTGGTAGGGTC
The DNA here is from genome assembly GCA_001642375.2 of Mentha longifolia. Classification (NCBI taxonomy): domain Eukaryota; kingdom Viridiplantae; phylum Streptophyta; class Magnoliopsida; order Lamiales; family Lamiaceae; genus Mentha; species Mentha longifolia. The sequence continues at coordinate 28,576,166 of CM038112.1, forward strand.
ATCTTCGTATAATGTGACATCTTCGACCGGCTCAACGGATGGAGGCGATGTCGGCTCCACCTCTTCGGGGTTCTGTAGTTGCTATGCTTGAGGGTGCTGATTCCCAGCACCTCAGAGTGTGACCTGCATGCACTCCTTGGCTTGAATCTGATTTCCTCGAAGTGTGATCACTCCGTTTTTAGACGGAATTTTGATCATCATGTGATATGCCGAACAAATCGACTTTGTTGCTGTCAGCCAATCTCTCCCTAAGATGATATTGTAGGGAGAATTGGCTTTTACGACAAAGAAGTTGATGATCTTTGTCGACGACAGCGGGCTCTTCCCAACAGTGACGGGAAGTGGAATGATGCCATCCGTTGTCATTTCTTGTTGTGTAAAGTTCTTCAACGGAGTGGACGCCAGCTTCAACCGGGCTTCTTCGATCCTGAGCTTGTCTAAGCAGTCTTTGAAGAGCACGCTCACTGAGGCTCATCTGTCTATGAACACCCTGTTAATCAAGCTGTTAGCCACCACGGCTTGAATTATGGTGGCGTCCTGATGGGGTGTGGCGTGGGGGACTGGGTCGTCATCGGAAAAAGTGATGACTTCGTCCTTCTTGAACCTCTTTTGTGGAGGTTCTTCTCTTTGTTGGCTTCGGGCCTCGGCTCTCACTGAGGACTTCGTTGAGCCTGGAGGCAGCCCGGTGATGGCACCGATGACTCTGTCGTATTGAGGTTGGTCCTCATTTTCGTCTTCATCATCGTGCTTCAACTTTTTGTCGTGGTGGGGTGCGCAGTTGTTGCCTCCCCTATTCTTCTTTCTCTTGCCCTTCTCTTGAGGTCGGGCCTCTTGCTGGTTTCGACTTTGGTACAGCTTAAGGGTACCGTCGCGTACCATGTGTTCGATGTCCGATGCGAGGTCTCTGCAGTCCTCGGTTTCATGACCGTAGTCGTCATGAAACTTGTAGTATTTCTCCTTGGATCGGCGCTTCGATCCACCTCTGGACATGGGTGGCGGCTTCTCGAATAAGTTCGTATGAAGCTCGTATATTTTGGCCCTGGACTTCGTCAGCGGTGTGTACTAACTTCGGTCTTGGTTGGGCCGAGGTCCTAAGCGAGACTCGAGGGGTCCTCCTTGTAACCTTTCGAGGGCACTTCGGCAACTTTGCCCATGGTCGGTGCGCTCCTCTTTCTTCTTCTTATCATTGTTTTCGGGCCGTTCTGCTGCCCGTTTTCTTCGATCAGCCTCGTCCGCTTCCGCGAACGTATCAGCAATCCTCCATAGCTGCCTGGAGGTCATTGGACGCACCTTCACGAGCTCTCTGAAGAGAGTTCCGAACTGAATGGCGTTCTGAAATGCTGAAATGAGAACGTCGTCGGAGAGACGATCGACTTTAAGGCTCTCATTATAGAAACGGGCCAGGAAGTTGTTGTTCGTTTCTCCTCGCCCCTGCCTTAAGGTGGGGAGCTAGGCCGGACTGATTTTCACCTCAGCTTTCTGGAAGAAGCGACGCTCGAAGGCATCAAGTAGGTCGACGTACGACCCTATGCTCCCGTTAGGTAGGCTATCGAACCAGCTTCTGGCATTGTCCACCAGCAGCTCAGGGAAGACTTTACACATGTAAACGTCTTCAGCGAGTCCTTGTTCATCATGTTGTACTGGAACTGTCATAAGAAGTTGCTGGGGTCGTGTGACTCGTTGTAGGGCGGGATAGGAGGTACTCTATACGTCGACGGGAGGGGAGTATAGAGTATCCTATTAGTGAAGGGAGTGGAGATTCGACCGTAGACGGTGAATCTTCCCTGGTAAATGTTTCCTTCGTCACGCCGATGTGGGATGGCATTTTGACGAGGTGACGTTGAACCGCGCTGAGGTAAAGCGCGGTCGTTGTTCCCACGGCGATTGTTGCTCCGTTGCCTTTGGGGAAGTTCGGCAATCCTGTCTCCAATGATCTGGAGACTTGGGGATCGCCTCTGTGACAGTTCAACTCCGTCTTCTCTGTGTTGACTTCATTGTCGATGTTGATCGACGAACTTAAGGAAATCTTATTCGTGGAGGTCTAGGTACGCCTTAAGTGCACCTCCAAGCTCGGGTTGGAGTGCGGCGTTGCCACGTCGGCGACCACCCTGACTTGGCTCGCCCCTGCTAGCTGAATCCCCAAACTGGCTCGATGGGACATCCTCCAGGTGGCCTTCGGGAGTTTGGTCGGTTATGGGTTGCTTGCCAGGTCTTCTCATGGAGGCAGTTTGCCAATTTTGACTGGCGTCGGCCTCCTCCTCATTAGTTGGCGGGCGAGGTGGATTGGTGGGCGGATCGGCTTGGTTCTGCTTTGCCTTGGTAGCAGCAGCAGCAACGGTGGTGGCAGAGCGGGTTGATTTTACCATCGTATCTTCACTCGAAAATGCTGATCGACTTAACAAAAAGAATTTCTTTCCCACAGACGGCGTCAGTGATCGATCGTAGAATTTTAAAGTGATTTGTATGAAGGAAAAATAAAGAACGCGAGAGGTTTTTACGTGGTTCGATCTTTTGTTAGATCTACGTCCACGGGAATGGGGAGTGCTTGTATGAAAGTGCTCGAGTGGCTATTATATTGTGTCTCCCTGTCTTTACAAATGATATTATTTATAGAGAACTAAGAGCAGTTACGACCGAGGTCGTGGTGGTTCCTCGTCCGAGATCATGGGTGGATCATGTGTAACCGTATTGCCACGTCCGTGATCGTGCGCACCCTGATCATGGGTTGCTGGGTCGGCCGAGCTTCTAGACTTGTCCTGTTGGGCTCTGTCCGGGATTGGGCCGAAGTGAGTTTTGAGTGGGCTGAGCTGACTAGGCCGAGTTAGATCAAGTCCAATTATGTTGGGCCTGATGCTTGGGCCTAGTAGCTGGGCCACATCCTATCATAGATCAATCATGAGTAGCAGCAGCGCGAAGAAACTGATCAAGATCGACGTGGTCGCCGACACCGTGTGCCCATGGTGCTACGTGGGCAAGAAGAATTTGGACAAAGCCATGTCTTCCTCAAGTGACCAGTACAATTTCGAGGTCCCATGATTTCATTTTTGTTCAATAGTTTTGGCTTTATTTTGTTGTTGTAAGGATTCTTAAGTTAATTAAATTTGTACTTAATTCGAATACAAATCAAATGGCATCCCTATTTGCTAAACCCTAATGCCCTTAAAGAAGGCATACCTAAGAAGGAGTTTTACCTCCAATGATTTGGGGCTTGCTGTGATCCCTTGGAAGTTCGAATTAATGGGGTTATTCTTTGATTCTTGATTTCATTTCACTATTGCAGAAAATTATATTTGACTCCATAAATTTGATGCTAATTTGTTGTGGTTAGATTCTTGTAGATCTTTAAGGGCTTGGGATAGGATAATTATGACATGACAAGACTTACGTAAGTTCGATTAGATTAGAGATTATGAGTCAAGATTAGTCGAAATTGCAGTTCTATCTATACCTTATTAGCCCCTATTCATCATTTTGTTTCTTGAGAATGGAAGCTCTTATTTAAAAAAAAAATGGTAATGTTTCATATAAGTGTGATTGGTTGTTTAATTTTGTTGGATATGCAGTGGAAACACCTTGGACAGCCATAGGTTGATATACTTTGCCGGGACGCAGGGGCTAGACAGGGGCGGTTCTAGAGGGTGTGCGGGGTGGGCGACCGCACAGGGCCCCCAAAAAATTGTGGCCCCAAATTTTTAGGTTCATATGTTACATATATATATATATATATATAATACTTATCATGTATATTAAGTAGCCGAGTTGGTAGATTGTGTTATTTAGCTTATGCATTCATGGTTCGATTCCTATATAACACACAATTGCGTTGTTTATTTTTCTTTTTGTTTATATGGTAGTAGGCCTAATTTTTATCATTTCCCTTTTATTGCAAGACTCTTTTTTCTTTCTTTTCCCATTTTAATTAAAGTTTGAGCTATTTAAGGCCTATATCCTTTTCTTTTCTTTTACTTATTTTCTTACATTTTATTGTAGGGGACCTTTTTTTTCTTTTTAATTATTCATTTGATTTGATAGGGTCAATTTTTCACATTTTATTGTGTCGAGTTTAATTTGTACGGTCTACTTTTTTTTTTCATTTGCTTCATTTGATTTTCCTAGTTTATATTTTGGATGCATTTCTCCATTTTACAATACACATATTTTTCTAACTCCTTTTTTTTTTTTTTTTTTTTTTTTGAGTTTTGTAGAGCCAACTTATTATCTAAATGACTATAGACAAAATAGATTGCAAAAAATATTCCAGTAATAAACACACTTCTATCACGAAAGTGTCTTTTGCTCTAAAACTTGGAGTTAAGCTTATTTATCGTGTATGTTAATTATACAAGTAGCCGAGTTGCTAGACTGTTATTTAGCTTATGCATTCATGGTTCGATCCCTATATAACACACAATTGCATTGTTTATTTTTCTTTTTGTTTATATGGTAGTTGTAGGCAATTAAAATTAATAGCCTATGAAATTATGCCATGTGGAAATAAAGAATTAAATATTCAATTATATTTTCTATTTATATTTTTGGGATTAAATTAAATATAATTCCAAGATTAAATAGATATATAATTAATATTTATACATGTGGAATTCCTAGCCAATAAGGAGCTGCCATGTGCCAAATCTATGCAGTAAATGAGCAAATCTGAAGGAGCCAATCAAATCGCGCCACGTCAGCCCTAGGCCCAATACTGTGCAGGCCCAAGCCTTAAGAGCCCAAACCTAAACTGCCTAAATTGAAATTCTCTACACCTATATGTAAGGTTCTTCATTCATTTCTAATAGACACATCAGAAATATTAGAGAGATCTAGAGAAGAATACAAATTCTCTATGAATCTCCACAACATCCAAGGCATTCTTTGTGGAAAGCATCACGTTCTTCGCCGGAGTCATCTCAAATCTTCGTTTGATCCAAAAGTCTTCCAAATCGGCGCGTTTCTCGTCAAAATCTTCTCAAATCTTCGTTTGATCCGGAAACAAGGCCGAAGCCCTTCGGATTAACGTTTATCAAATCCAAGGAGATCAAGGAGTACGAAATTCTCCGCAAATCTCGGAAGCTACTCAAAATCATTCAAAGATCAATTTGGAGGGAGAATCAGAGGAACTGTAGAGAATGCAACCCGCATCTACTCAAGTCAACTCAAATTCTCAAATATATATTTGTACACATTTTTGTATTTATTTATTAAATACAATAAAATTTGTGTTTACAAATTTTGGCACGCCCGGTGGGACCTCTCTACCTCTCATCTCTTGCCTCCGTCAAAATCTTGAACGATGTCTCCTCAAATCAAAACAACGGAAACCACAAGTGACTCTACATTGCAGATCAACAGGACTGTTACACGACTACAAGCCAAGAAACTTCAAGAAGCTTCCAAGCCAACCTCCGTTGAAGTAAAAGATCTACCCCCGGCCGACATCGACGGAAGATGTGTGGACGAAGATGACTCTGACTATGAAGGAAATCTGTCGACTGAGGCACTCGCCATGGTGGCTAACGCTACAACCATGGAGGAGCAAGTTACAAATCTCACCAAGATGATCGAAGGTTTAACCAAGCACATACAAGCACAAGATGCTGAAATTGCGAAGCTTCGACTCAAAGGTGGTGAATCAAGCCAAACACATGATGAAGAAAGTGAAGAGGATGACGGTGTGGAGAAACCTGAAAACAAGCAAACACCTGAAAGAAAGAAATCATCTGATGAAGAAAGTGAAGAGGTTCAAAAGACTTGGTAGAGAAAATATTCGACGGATATTTGTCTTTAAGAGGCTTGGTAATGGTAAGAGTTTGAGTCTAAAGGTGTCAAGAGATGGAAATGAGCTGCAAATAACTCTGAAACCAAGAAATTTGGTTTTTCCTCGTGCGTACGACATTCTCTATGATAATTGGAGAACACTTCAAAACTAAAATGAAAACTTTCGAGTTTTCAAAAGAGCCCAAGAGTGAAGATGAAGAAAGTGTGGCATCGTCTTACTATGCTTGTAACATGCAAAGCCAGAAGTTTCAAGATAATGGACATTTACGCGTGTGCATAGACTTTGACGATTTGATGCAAAATAATCAGGAAGTTGTCTCATCAAATCACATCACTTTAAATGAAGAAGTCGATGTGAGAGAAGATGTTGAAATAGTTCCTCAGTTGGAAAAGAATTAAGCATATTCATGTGTGGACCAATACTTGAGACGGATGTCGAGCAACTCCTCAATGGGACTTGGGGCAACAAATAGCTCCTTGAAACATCATTCTCCGTGAACCTCTGAGTGAAGTTAAAAATAAAAAAAATAAAAAATAAAAAAGAAACAAAAACAAAAAAACAAAAATAAAAACAAAAACAAAAAAATAAAAAACAAAAAAATAAAAAAAAATGAGAAAGAAAGAAAAAAAAGAAGCAAAAAAAAAGAAAGAGAAAAAAAAAATGCTCCATGACGCACGAGCCTAAACTGCACGTTACTCCTGACCCGCATGAGTATAAACTGTGTACGGTATCCACCAATGAAAGTGCATGTGGTTAAAACTGCTAAACTTTTCCACCAAAAGTTAAATTAATGTGGTTAAACTTTACTTATCCCACTAATAAGTATATATGTGTGGTTAAACTACTATATACTCCATTTTGTCTATATAGTGGTTAAATAAATAGTCACTCCTGGCCCGCATGAGTATAAACTGTGCACGGCACCCCTCAAATCAAATCAACCTTTTGAACTACGTTTTGACTTGATTGCTTTCAAAAGGATACATAGGCAGCTTAGATAAATTCTAAGTTCAGTCATAATTTATGTTTGTCCTCCAAGTTTGATGACTAAAGTTCTAGCAAATATTCAACTCTATAAGGCGCCACATGAATTCAAAGGCTTTGCAAAGAGAAGATAGTCATTGAAAGAAGCAACAAGACAAATATCAAGCAAGATGAAGAAAAAGGACTTGACTTTGAAAATGCTTGACATGCTTTAGGGAGACTTCAAGTAATTAGAGATGGCGAGCTTTCCTCCATCGAGGGTGAGTCGACCGGCGAGCTTTTATCCATCGAAATTAAGGCAAGCGGTGAGCTTTTCTCTATCGAAGTTAAGGCGAGCGGTGAGCTTTTCTCCATTGAAGTTGAGTCGAGCGGCGAGAGTTGAGTCGTGAGGTGAGCTTATCTCCATCAACGTTGAGTCAAACAATGAGCTTATCACCATCGAAGATAAATCGAGCACAAAACTTTCTCACAATTGAAGTTGAGCGTTCTTTTCGCCCGAAAAACTCTCTCATGATAGAAGTTGAGTTGAGTGGCGAGCGTTCCTTCCTCCAAAGTTAATTCGAGTGTCGAGCGTCCCCTCCTTTATTACTAATCAGCTCATCCGCGTGTGGCACCATCTCGTCATAAAGTGTACCATTCATAGGGAGTCTGATACGAGAATATCTCGTATATATCTCGTATTATTAGAGATTATCCTTTATATTTATTGTTTAGATTATAGTATATATTTTCCATATTAGTTTAGGGTTTTAGCATTATAAATAGAGTGTTATTAGGAGAATATGATATATCAAGAATTAATCAAATCAAAGTTATCTTTCTTTTACTTTCGTCCATTTATTTTCTTGCATAAGTTTTATTTTTCATCAAACCCTAGAAGGGTTTGATCATTCTTCTTGGCGTGAACGACGAGCTCGATCTCGCGTCTGCCTTCTGTTCTTCCCGGCGTGAACATCTCATTCATCATCGTGAGATAAGGACTAAATCCTTATCAATTGGTGCTTTCATTGAGAGTGAAATCTCCCGCCGCCGCCTCCGACGCGTGAACTTCATGGCTGCCGCTGCGCATACCAACACCAGCAGGTCGGAATCAACCATGGGGAGTTATTCTACGTCCAATACCATGTCACCTTCCTCCGCACCCACCACCATGGACTCTCTCCTCTCCATGCTGCAACGTATGGAAGCACGCCTCGACGCGTCGGAGCGTCGCTGGGCAACACAGCCATCCCCGCCACGACCTGAGCCCGCTCCCCCGTACGGGATGCCTCGGTCTTGGCAAACCTCCGCCTGGTACCCGGGGTCCGTAGCTCCGCCCGCCGTCGCAGTCTCGATCCCTCATCTCCCACCCACGTCGTCGACACCCTTCACCCCGCCGGGCCCGACTGAATGGGTCGGTCCATCATCACAGTTTCCTTCGATCAACGCCGCCAACCGCCCTACTATATCATGGGACCTACCAATTCCACGATTCTCACCGGACGCGGCCATCGTCCACTCGTCTGCCACCAACTGCACGTTTATGATGCCGCAACCATCATCGTGGGATGCGCCACCATCGTCATGGGACGCCCCTGCGCTTTGTTTTTGGTGGGACTCACCACCACCGCCGCACTTCCATCCGTCGCCGGCTTCGACTTCGGGGCCGCCAGATCCACCGCCACCGCCGCAGCAGCAGCAGCCGTTGCCGTATTCAGAGGGGAGCCACGGCTACTACACCGACTACTACGTGTCTGGTGGCACAAACCTTCCTCTTTTCGAGCAGCCGCAGTTGGATTTCGTGCCGGAAGTCGGCGGCGATGCCGTGTTTGCTTGGGACAATGGGGTCTCGCTTATGGCAACGGCGGAAGAAGAAGGATCTGAGGAGAGCATTGGTGAAGGTGAAAAGGCTCAGTCTCTCCAGGACTGGGAACAAAGTGACGAGGAAAGTATCGACTTCAGGGGGAAAGAGAGATGTAGAGCAACACCAGTTTTGCCAGTGGAAGTTGGGACGGAGATATTAACGTGGCTGCCCCTCAAACCCCTCGCACGTGTCCAGCTCGTGTGGCGAGCAATGATACCAGACCACCAGTTCATGCAAAAACACATGAAGCGCCACTCATTCGTCGACTACTGGTATAATGTTCCCTACACTCATACCTCTTCAAGTTCAAAGCCTTCATTCTATCTTGGATTCGATCAGCGTATTCACTCGCAGTATACTCGTATCAACATTATTGGGAGTGTTGTGTGTGTTTTTGATCCGGGAGGGGATATCTCACCGCGGTTATCACTTTGTTTCAATAAGCCACGATGTAAGTTGTTTGTTGCAACATGGTACCCACCTTGAGGACAAGGTGGAATCCAACCGTGGGGGAGTTGATACGAGAATATCTTGTATATATCTCGTATTATTAGAGATTATCCTTTATATTTATTGTTTAGATTATAGTATATCTTTTCCATATTTGTTTAGGGTTTTAGCATTATAAATAGAGTGTTATTAGGAGAATATGATATATCAAGAATTAATCAAATCAAAGTTATCTTTCTTTTACTTTCGTCCATTTATTTTCTTGCACAAGTTTTATTTTTCATCAAACCCTAGAAGGGTTTGATCGTTCTTCTTGGCGTGAACGACGAGCTCGATCTCGCGTCTGCCTTCTGTTCTTCCCGGCGTGAACATCTCGTTCATCGTCGTGTGATAAGGACTAAATCCTTATCAGAGTCCAGAAAGGACATGCTGTAGATCCCATAATGAAATCGATAACTCGCCGACAGATGTCAAAAAGAGTGTTCGTAGACGGACACCATGCTTCGCAGATTACTTTGATGATGTCGTATTACGATCATAAGTGAAGAAAAATAAAATATACACAAAGTCATAGATGCTAATCTAGCCGACTAAGTATATCTTCGCTCCACCCCAATAGCCTTTGATGTAGTGAGCTTCTTCGACGAATTCTACATCATTCTCCCAGATGAAGTACGAGCTTTCTCTCGATTGAGGTTGTATCTTCTCTTAAGTTGAATGTCCATCTTCTATGATAAGTTGAACTTTCTATTGGTCGAAGTTGAACTACCTCCTAAATCAAGCTTTGAGCTGTCTGTTGATCGAAGTGGAAGTCCACGGCCATGACCAGTTTAACATACTTGGACGAGACTTGGAGTATTTGATGGAAGTTTGAACTTTTCTGTGATGGGTACTGAATGGTTAAAAAATGCATGATAAGATTTCTATATAACAAGAATTATAATCATACATTAATTGGGTTGTGGGATAGTTCATAGTACCTAGATGAAGAGGATGCGTCATTGTTGTTTGGACTACCAAGTATTTACAAGGAAAAAATAACATGGCACAATATTGGGATGAGAGAGATATTGCTAGAAAAAAAAAAAAAAAGAGAGCACCATACCTGAAGCATTGAGAGTTTGATTTATGAAAGTCTCAAGATGCTCGAATCTCTCGCTTCTTCGCACATGTTTTTGCCTGCTGCCAGCATAATGTCGCTCTTGGCTTCCCGCTGCCGTCAAGGATTACCATCTACTTTGCTGCCATCGAACTCTGTACAGGGTGCTAAATATTCTGCCGCAAAAATCCCATACCGGACGTCGAATAATTTGTTGCCGAATTTTGATGGCTGCAATAGCAACAACGCCACTCAAAGTCGTCACGCGCATTGAATTTGCAGGTGTGTTGTTGCTCACTATCATCACAATTTTTCCACGCACATGGGGCAGTTTTTGAAGCTTCGGTATGCTAATGAACTCTTCTAGAGAAAGAAGCTTGCCAAAGATTAACCAAATATCAAGGGGAAAAAAAAAAAAAGAGAGAGATTTACAATCGAAGATTCAAAGTCGACGTTTCAAGTTTTCGACGCTAACAGCTGTGAGGACAAGGAATGGAGAACCTCTACATTCACTCCCACCACAACGACTTTGACGCCGAATCATCGCACCCAACGCCAAGTCAAGAAGTCGCAACTGGAGTGAGGGAATTTCGCCAACGCCGAGAACTTCTTAAACTACGAGGAGAGCAGTTCAACGTCTCCTAAAGATTGATGCCCCTTTTACCCAAGATCGACGTCGACCTGGCTGGTGGGTTTGTGAGCAAGTCCAAGTTGACGAGGTTCTGCAGCAGGAGCAGATGGAAACGTTGCATCACAGCTGAAGAAAGATGGATTGGTCTCTTAGGCCACAACCAAGCTCGACGTTGAAAATCCTTGATGATAACAGCTACACCTTCAAGGGAAACTGCTGCACTGCACTTATTTTTGCAAGGATCAAATTATAACTAAGAGCTATATTTATAGATTTTGCCGAACCAGTTCGAGTAGGAAAAGAAATCTGAATTGAAGTTGTTTTGTGATATCTACTACGATGGTGTTAATCTGCAGCTCTTATATCATCCTTTATATAGTTATGATATTACTTGAAGACCAAGTTAGAAGATTGCGTAAAGATAATACTTCCTTCGGATGATGCTGGGCAAAATCAATGAAAATCTTCTACTGAAGTGCATGGATTATTAAGAGGTGGCCAAAATCTTTTACTTAATTAAAGTGGTGGGCCCAACATCCATTCTTAAAGATTTTGTTTCTCAGCAAATACCATCTTCAGAGTTTGACATGGTAAAGGCCAAAGTGCAAAGTGCTACTTGGGATCAATTTAAGGAAAAGGCCGATTAATTCTTGATGTTTTAGGATTTGGGCTGCCTGATTAAATGGAGTATGGATCCAAGTTTAAGAACTCCTAAATACGAGTATAAACTATTTACAAATTCAAGTGAAAGAACTCCTAAATACGAGTATAAATTATTTACAAATTCAAGTTAAAAGAAATCCTAAATATGAATATAAATTATTTATAAATCAAATCAAGTCCAAGAAATCAAGAACTCCTCAATAAGAGTTTAAATTATCAAGTGAATTTCGAGACTCGTCCATTTCCAAGACAACTCGTCATTGAACAAGTCTCGATGGGGCATTTGTAGGCAATTAAAATTAATATAGCCTATGAAATTATGCCATGTGGAAATAAAGAATTAAAAATTCAATTATATTTTCTATTTATATTTTTGGGATTAAATTAAATATAATTCCAAGATTAAATAGATATATAATTAATATTTATACATGTGGAATTCCTAGCCAATAAGGAGCTGCCATGTGTCAAATATATGCAGTAAATGAGCAAATCTGAAAGAGCCAATCAAATCGCGCCACGTCAGCCCTAGGCCCAATACTGTGCAGGCCCAAGCCTTAAGAGCCCAAACCTAAACTGCCTAAATTGAAATTCTCTACACCTATATATAAGGCTCTTCATTCATTTCTAATAGACACATCAGAAATATTAGAGAGCAGCTCTAGAGAAGAATACAAATTCTCTACGAATCTCTACAACATCCACAAGGCGTTATTCGTGGAAAGCATCACGTTCTTCGCCGGAGTCATCTCAAATCTTTGTTTGATCCAAAAGTCTTCCAAATCAGCGCGTTTCTCATCAAAATCTTCTCAAATCTTCGTTTGATCCGGAAACAAGGCCGAAGCCCTTCGGATTAACGTTTATCAAATCCAAGGTGATCAAGGAGTACGAAATTCTCCGCAAATCTCGGAAGCTACTCAAAATCATTCAAAGATCAATTTGGAGGGAGAATCAGAGGAACTATAGAGAACGCAATCCGCATCTAAGCAAGTCAACTCAACTTGTTGGATAAATGGCAAACAGGTAGGACCAATAAGCTATTAGTTTAATTGAAAATGGTGTAGGGTTAAAGTGGAAAGTGGTTTTCATAGTTTATGCTTTTCATTGTATATTGCTTCTGTGGTTTATGGTTACTTTTTTTTAGGTTTAGTGGTTTAATTACTCTGAAATTGTTGCATTTTGTATTGTTTTTAGCATTTTCTTACACTGGAATGTTTACTTGTGGCAGAGACGGCCGTTTTGGTATTTATATTAACCATGGAGGAGAATTTGCATTGTTGGGGGATGATAAAGTCTATATAGGGGGTAACTTACCTAGACTTGATTTGGATGTTGATAGATTTGGATACCTAGATTTAGAAGAAGAAATAGAAAAACTGGGCTATGTCTCTTGGAAAAGCATCTCATACAAGTTGACTTCCTCATCCAATTATGTGGAGCTTAAAACTAATGAAGATGTGCTTGATATGATATTACACTTGGGAGAAAGGCATAGGGTTTTGGAAATATTTGTTGATGATGGGAAAAAGTTAGCTGGTGAGGTAAATGTAGAGTCTGAAGGAGAGGATTGGTTAGATATTGCATTTCAGCAGGCTAAGAAAAATGTGACTAGGACTGATTTGACCTATGAGACTGAGGCTGAAAGTTCGTTGGTTAGTGTTGTGGTAGAAGACCAAGAAGGAGGGGATGGTACTGAGGGTGATGATGAGTATATTCCTGATGAGAATGAGGACTACAGTGATGATGAACTGGAGGATGATGAACTAGTTGATGATGATGAATACTCTAGCTAGGAGAAGGCTAAGAGATAGATCTGAGAGAGGTTTATGAGATCAAGTGTTGGGTATAGAGGCAAAAGTGGAGTGTGGGGAATCAGACTATGAGACTTCTGATGGAGATGTGTATTCATCAGAAACTGATGAAAAAGAAGATATGAGGAGGAAAAGGATTAGAAAGGTAGTCTATGATCCTAGAACTGAACCCAAGCATTTAAAACTTGAACTAGGAATGAGATTTGCAAATGGGTTACAGGCCAGACAAGCTATCAAGGAAAATGCCATTGAGGATGGGAGGGGGATTCATTTTAGGAGAGTTTTTAGGCAGCAGATGGAGGCGTATTGGAGGGTGTATGGTAGTATTGTTAGGGGAACTTGGCAGTTTATCATTAAGACACTTAATGGCCCACACACTTGTACTACTGCAATGAGAAACCATCAGGCCACTTCATCTTGGTTAGCTGAAAAATACTTAAATGTATTTAGGTATAGGCCGGCTATCACTATTAAAGAGTTGGGTGTTGATGTAGTTAGAAGGTTTAACTGTCATGTGACCATGTGGAAGTTATATAAGGCAAAATATAAGGCAATAGAGATGTTGGGGGGACAGTAAATGAGCATTATGCCAAGTTGAGGTGTTACATATTGGAGTTGAGGAAGCAAGATAGAGAGGATAGGTTTGAAATATGGACTGATGTTGGGGCTGTGTTCAAGGGGGTTTATATCTGTTTCAGTGGGTTGAAGAAAGTTTTCAGCGAGGCTGTAAGAGAGTGATAGGACTAGATGGTGCATTTCTTAAGACCTATTTGGGTGGAGTTTTATTATGTGCTATTGGTAATGATCCTAATAATCAAATGTATCCAATAGCCTGGGCCATAGTTGAGTTAGAGAACCAGCAAAACAAGAGTTGGTTTTTAAAAATCCTTGTTGAGGATTTAGGATTGTCAACTGGTGCTAGTTTTACATTCATCTCTGATCAACAAAAGGTACATACTTCTACTGTAATAGAGTGTCAATTTTGAAGTACTATTCTCTACTAATTTTTGGTGATCATTTTATCTGGTAGGGCTTGATGAATGTTGTTGCTGAACATGCTCCTATGGCAGAGCACAGAAACTGTGCACGACATGTCTTCATGAACTGGAAGAAGAGTACCAATGGGCTAATATTGAAGGATTTATTCTGGAAGTGTATCAAGAGCACATACCATGTTGAGTTCAATGCTAATTTGGATGAATTGAAGGCCAAAGATCAGAAAGCATATGAAGACTTCATAGGCAGGGACATCACCAAATTCTGTAAGGTTTTCATAAACCCTGATAGTGTTAGTGATATGATTTTGAACAATACTAGTGAGACATTCAATGGATACATCTTAAATGCTAGAGGAAAACATTGCATTCATATGAGATTCGGACATCTCTTATGGTTAGGCAACATAGGAAGAAAATGGAGGTAAGGGGCTATACTCACTTGATATGTCCTAAAATCATGGAGAAGATAGAGAAGCTGAAGCGCTATTGTAGGTATTGTGTCCTTCATGCTGCATCTGATGTCATGTTTTAAGTAGAAAATTATGGGGACAGATTTATAGTAGATGTCAGGGCTAGAATCTGCACTTGTAGGTCATGGGATATAACAGGCATACCATGCATCCATGCATGTGATGCAATCAATTTGATGCGCAAGGATGCAACAAACTTTTGTCATGAGGCATACTCAATGGATAAGTATGTAGAATGCTACAAATATGGCTTGCCACCATTGAATGGGGAAAGGATGTGGCCCATAGCAGAAGGTTTGCCTATCATTCCACCACCTGTGAAGAAGATGCCTGGTAGACCTAAGAAGAAGAGAAAGATAAATCCTGAGGAGAATCCAGATAAGAAGCATAAGTTGAGAAAGACAGGTGTTCAAATGAGGTGCCATAAGGGGGTGCTTGGTATGATGGAATGGAATGGAGGTAAAAATGATGTAGAAATTATATGATCATTTCTACCTCCATTCCATTCTGCCTCATTCCATTCCATCATACCAAGCACCCCCTAAATGTAATCAGTTAGGGCATAACCAGAGAAGCTGCAAGAATCCAGCAGTTTCTAGGCCTAATCCACAACAGGTAACTTTCTTCAATAATCTCTTATTTGAATTTATGGATTGTGTTGTAATGCATTCGTGTATTTTGCATGATTGTGTTATAGGGGAGAAGAGGTATACCGAGAAAGGTACCAAATGAAGCCGAAGGTTCAATAGCTTCTACCTCTGCAACCAATGCAAGCCATGCAAGAACAAGTGTGAATTCAACCAAAGAAACTCAAGCAAGATCAAGTCCGACTTCAAGCAGAGGAGCAATGGGAGCTGCTGACATGGTATTTACAAGAATGCCCACTGACATGAAAACAATTTTCATACCACCAAAGCCTAAGCCTTCTGGTAGTGCTGCTGCATCTTCAAGAAACAAGGGAAAGAAGAAGAAAATAATTTTGTTGGGATATTATGTTAAGGGGGAACTTGGATTCAATTGTGTTTTGATTGGATTCCAAAACCCTCATAGAATATTTCCCTTACGATCTTTGATGATCCAGCTCAAGTTACAATGTATATTTTAATGTATTATAAAAGCTCTCTTGTTAGGGAGCTCTCATCTTAAGTGTAACTTTAGAGCGTTTAGGTGAAAGCGCCTATCTGGAAGAAAGCCAAAACGCCTGTCTGAAGGAAATCCAAAGCGCAAAAATTGATCCGCCCTCACGTTTGAGGGTGAGGGAGATGGAATAATAATCGATTAAGTAATCGAGTCGAACCACAAGGAATGTTATGGCGTGAGAATTTCAACTAGTAATCTAGCTATTTAACTACTATCCAAGCTACCGAATGTCATGTTTTTGTGTTTTCTATAAGCTAATAATCAAATGAAATGACAATTAATCAAGAAACAAACAAGTAACAAACGATTGAAATCAATAAGACAAAGTATGGTTCCAAATATAATCCGACTTTCACTAGAGAAATAGGTTTTGGAATTTGCAAGGATAAACCGATTTAATCTAATTCATACGGGAGTTCTTTATAAGATATACACCAACTCTTTTCTCAAGCAATCAATGTAAGTAGATTAACCTATGACATCTATCTCCGCTAGGTCTCAAGATGCATAAATCAACTCCAAATAGCTCAATTAATATCTAGAATCTCCTATTAGCAAGATTTACTAATATGTTGTGATTTGATGCCAAGTGTTATGAACTAAAGCCTACATCAAACACCTTGTATGCACTCAATGATGGCCAATCAATCATGCAATAAAATCAAGTCCCAAACCACAAGACATATGAATTAGAAGGCAAATCACCTAAACACATTCGACTCTAGCATTTCTAACAAAAATGGATCAAAAACCGAAAAGAAATGAGAAAAATAGAATGTATGGTACAAGTTAGGAAACCCTAGCATTTCTAACCTTTAAGCACATGAATCGAGACTTAAACACAAGCAAAACACACTCAACATGCACATAAAATACGTGTTAATTACTCCCCCAAACTTAAGCCATTGTTCGTCCCGAACAATGAAATGAACAATCAAAACACTTAACACGTATGGGATGTGCATTTCAAGTTCATCGATGCCTCATTTCACTTCAAAACCATTTAAACTCAAGAAAATCATCAAGTCAAGCCAAACACTCATGAAATTACTCACTCTCCTAGCATAGAACTCAATCACCTAAACACATTCGACTTTAGACCTCACAAAAAACGTGTGTATCACTCGATCACTCAATATATGGAAAAGGTAAGCACTCATCGAAATCATGCAATACATAACTTTGACCATAAGCTTGCCTATCAACTTAAGTTTCTAATACTACAATGCATGCACAAATTAGGATCAAAAAGGTCTTTATTAAGCTTGTAATGTAGGGACATTGGTTAAGGTAGGGAATTTTAGGCTAAGTGACTTAAATTTTCATCCAAGCACCCTTGCCCCCTTTCTTCACCTTTCTAAAGTATGAATTTCTTCATCTTCCACCTTATCCAACCCCTTTTTAGCTAATGAATTCCAAGCTTCTACCAAATATCTAAAGAAACACCCCTTTAAGAAACTCCCCTTTATGCTCTTATTCTTTTCTTTTTCTAGTAAGAACTTTGTTCTTACGTTTTTTTTTTTTTTGTTTTTTTCATCAAGAACTTTGTTCTTATTCTTTTCTTTTCTAACCATAAGCTTATAGGAGTGTTCTTTCAACTCAAAACCAATCTCAAGACCTTTCACCATCATCCAACATTTCTCATGAATTTTCAAATTTCACCAAGGTTCCCTTAACCGTCCTTCACCCCCTATCATCCGGTTCAAGAAGAAAAGGCTCTATTCAAGGCTCAAAATGGGATGACAATGGTAATGAAAGATAGGTTAGTGTTTAGGAAAATTGGGCTATCCAATGATGACCTAAAATTATCTCCTAATCATGCACACATGTAACATTTATAACAAGAGTATCAAGGCAAGTTCTAGTAAAGAAAATGTAATGCAAGATCAAGCTCTCAAGAAAGGATATTAACTATGTAAAATGCATAGTTTAGGGCTCAAAATCCTCTCAAGCTTTTTGTCTAGAGCCTACGTGCCTAAGATCAATCATTCATGCCATTCAAGTGAAGTAACCTAATCATGCTTGACTTTGACTCGAAAAATTTCAAAATATTTCATCATTTTCATCAATCATCGGCATCTCACTTGAAAACACTAGAGCAAATCAACACGATCATTTCACACTCAAGCATGCAAACATTCATTCACTTAAAATTTTTCCTTTCTTAAAAATTTCGCATTCAAAACCATAAACTCATGAAAAATATTCATTTAACCCTAATTCATCCCCAAATGCACAAAATAAAACACAAACTTTCAAACAAATTCAAAAACCATCAAACAAATTCATCGAATAACACAAGATCCTTTAAAATATCCCACCACTCAAACTCATCACCAAACATTTTCCTCCACAATACAAGCAAGCATATCTCAATCAAGTAGACACAATCAAACCACAAGAGTGATATCAAATCACACTTTCAAGCCAATCAAGAGAGACAACACCCAACACAAGAAGCAAAGAAGTAAAAACAAAGGAGCAAAAGACAAGCATAATTAAAAGAATTGACAAGCATAAGATATAAGTAATTTAAATTCATTATCCTACCCCCCTCCCCCAAACTTATTTTAGAATATAAATTCTAAAATTGGTTTGGAGGGAAAGATATATAATGAATTTATATTACACTTACAACTTCTCCGAGCTATTGCGGGGGCGGCCTTGGCCATGTGCCGCCTTGGCCAATGTGATATTCCCGAAAGCTCTCAAGGAGTGCTTCTATTCTCTCGCTCCTTTGTGCTTCTTCTAGTTGAGTAAGCCGCATGGAGGTCACCTCTTGCCTCATCACCGTGACTTGGGCCTCTAAGTTTTTGAATCCACCTTCCATGTTGGACATTCGATCCTCAAGAGCATCGAATTTTTCATCATATAATGGTTCACTTGAACCTTGCTCATTGTCAAAATTCTCCTCCTCCATTTCTTCATCTTCATCATCCCCTCGGTCTCTTTCAACACTTCTTCCATTAAGTGAATATTCACTTCCTTCACCTTGGTTGAAGATCCTTTCTCTCATAATTCGGGTGTGCTCGTGGGTATCCATATACCAATTCATCCTCTCATGAAAATCCATGACCAAAATGCTCATAGCATTTGGTAGAGGATAATTTTCATCCTTGGAAATACGGAAGTAGTAAGGCGGGGAGCTTGAGTGAAGGAATCATAAGCATCGAAGCTTGACAAAGTCGAGGAGAAAATCGCCTCTCATAGGAGTGTAGCCATTGAGATTAGGTCGAACCTTTCTTGTGATTGGAGTGAGCATGCCTCCAATATTGCATTTTCCAACTTCACCTTTAGCATGCTTCTTCACTTGGTTGAGAAAGAAATCACAAAAACTTATGCTTTTATTGGTAAGCATAGCATGTAAGATAAACAAATCATCATTTCTCACCGATGTGTTCTCACTCCTTGCCATGACGGTGTGTACTATAATCTTCAATACCATTCTCAACACCGGATTCCTAACCTCATTTGACTTTGAGAATCCCGCCTTGAATCCTTCCTCCGCATTTGGAACAAGGGTATGCCAAATGGCTTGTACATTGAAATCTCTATCCACTATGCGATCACCACCATGAGGAAAGTTGAAGGCATTATCAATGTGTAGGTAGCTCATCGTGTGCTTCTCTCCAAAGAGTTGAAATTTAATTGATTTGTTGATGCGCATATACTCTCAATCAAATGTGCTTAACATCTCTAAAACAACTTTTTCGTAAGTCCTCCGATCTTGATTCTCACCATCTATAAGGCTTCCCCAACCAATGTTATCGAAAAGCTCCTTCACATTTTCATAGAGACCGAGGGATTCCAAAACTTCCTTGGAAGGGAATCTTGTGACCTCAATTTTTTGGTAACAAGACTTGCGAAAGCGGCCCTTTCCTCATTGTTGCTCAAGTGTAAATCATAAGATTATGGGATCTTTTGATTGTTGCTTGATGTAGTGGACGATGGTCGAGATGAGGAGGAGCCATCTTTCTTTCTCTTATGTGAATAGGTAACCAAGGCCTTAGGAGCCTTTTCTTTTCCTTTAGCTCCTTGATTCCTAAAGAAATGAGAAAATCCAAGTAAGATTCAACATTTAAGCTATGAACCATCACACAACAATCACACATCATCTATCCATTACCCCCACTTTGGCTTTTATTCATTCAAGAAAAGGATTTCAAACAAACTTAGGCCAATGCAAGTGATTTTCCATAACTTCTTCAAGTATGAGCAAGTTCCAAGAGATTCAAATTCATATGAATGAAATGCAATGCAAAAGAATTCATTGAATTTTCCCTTAATAACCACCAAAAATCAATTATCAACAAATTTTCTCCAATGCGTAAAGAGACAAGATTTATAAGAGAATTCATGCCTAACATTATCTCTATCATGCTTCCTAAAGAGAATAACCAAGGATTCTAATTTATACCAAATATCACATTTTTCATTCAAGAATTCTTCAATATTTCAAGAAAAACCCTAGCAAGAATTTCTAGTTAATTCATGAATTTACTAAGCAAATCAAGCATATCAATTCATAGAAACCAAGTAGAAACTCACACAAACAAGGATATGGAATTCATTACCTCATTATCTTGAAGAATTTAGAAGAAATTCAAACTTCCACAAAGAAAAATGAATTTTCGTTTTTTAATGAAAAGTGGCTAAAAATGTGAAATTTTGGTTCAAAATGTGGGTTTTGTGATGGGTAATGGACCTATGGAAGGATTTAACTTAATTCCAAGTTATTTGAGAGTAATTGAAGCAAGAAAATTGAAGATTGGGAGAGAAATGAGGTGGGTTTTAGAGTGAGAAAGTGGGTGTGAGGTTATCATCTAGCAAAATGAAAGAAAAATAGAAATAGGGGGGAAGCAAGGGGAACCGGCGGTCCAAGTGCCAAAACCGGCGACCCATTGGACCGCCGGTTATCACAGAGGCTCCGGCGACCCACAGCTCCAAAACCGGCGACCCATTAGACCGCCGGTGTGGGCCGCCTGTTGCTCCCGAGCCACACTTCTTTCGGGCCGTTTTTTCGGCCCTTCCAACCGGAAGGGCCGATTTCCGATCCTCCATCGAGACCCCCTAAACATATTTTTATACTTTTCTAATTTTTTAATTTTTAATTTTTCTATTTTTTTATGGGTTTTTTCGAAATGAAACGAAAAATGAAACAAACGACTCAAAAATCAAAAATGAAATAAAAACTAAAGAAAACGAAAAGGAAAGGATACATGTTGAGGTGCCTCTCAACTAGCGCTTTGTTTAATGTCGTTAGCTCGACATTACCTCCAAAATCAAGGGTCGTTGAGGTAGAAAACCGACTCCTCACGAGTCCTCTCCAGCTTGAAGTAAGGCTTGAGACGATGACCATTGGCAAGAAATTTGGAACCATCTTCCTTCAAGAGCTCAAAGGTGCCATTTTTGTTAGCCTTGTATATCACATAAGGCCCGGTCCATCGAGACTTGAGTTTTCCCGGAAAAAGACGAAGTCTAGAATTAAAGAGCAAGACCTCATCTCCTGGACCAAGTTCCTTCCTTCGAATGCCCATATCATGGAATTTTTTTGCTCTTTCCTTATAAATTCTAGAATTCTCATAAGCCTCGTTTCTCCATTCCTCCAACTCAACAAGATGATCAATGCGACTATATCCGGCTCTTTTGAAATCAAAGTTGATGGCTCGAGTAGCCCAATATGCTTGATGCTCGATTTCCAAAGGTAAATGACAAGACTTCCCAAATACAAGTTGAAAAGGTGACATACCAATGGGAGTCTTGTGCGCCGTCCTATAAGCCTACAATGCATCATCGAGTTTGTTGGCCCAATCCTTCCTAGTGGTCACCGTTTTCTCCAAGATTTACTTTATTTCCCGGTTTGTGAGCTCGGCTTGACCATTGGCTTGAGGATGATAGGGTGAAGTGATCTTGTGCTTCACTCCATACTTGGCAAGTACATTTCCTAGCCATTTGTTGTTAAAATGGGACCCCCCATTGCTAAGCAATGCTCTCGGAGTGCCAAACTGAGTCAAGATGTTCTTCTTGAGAAACTTGATCACCACTTTTGCATCATTTGTCGAGGTTGGAATGGCCTCGACCCATCTCGACACATACTCGATGGCAAGGAGAATATAGGAAAATCCACACGAAGTTGGAAAAGGGCCCATAAATTCAATCTCCCACACATCAAACAACTCTACCTCAATCATAACATTTTGGGGCATCTCATCTCTCTTAGAGATGTTTCCTATCCTTTAGCATCGATCACACATTTTGACAAAGGCTTGACAATCCCGAAATATCGAAGGCCGATAAAAGCCACTTTGATAAATCTTCATGGCCATTCTATTTGCTCTGAAATGTCTACCACTTGGTCCATTGTGGCACTCCTTGATGATCTTTTGCCAATCAATCTCCATAACGCATCTCCGAATCACACCATCGGCACATCTTCTCCACAAATGAGGATCACTCCAATTTTAGAAATTCACTTCACGGAGAAACTTCTTCTTAGCATAATCCGTAGTGAGATTTGGAGATAACTCATGAAGAACCAAGTAATTTGCATAATCCGCAAACCAACATTTATGAATCTTCAAAGCAAAGATAGTTAAACAAAAGAGCTTTTCATCGGGAAAACACTCACCAATTTCCAACTTGCCATCATCACCTTCAATTGGATCTTCAAGACGAGATAGATGATTCGCTATGACATTCTCACAACCTTTTCGATCACGAATCTCAACATTGAACTCTTTTAGAAGAAGAATCCAACGAATAAGGCGAGGTTTAGCATCCTTCTTGGCCATGAGTTGACGAATAGCCGTGTGATCCGAATACACAACGGTTTTGTTTCCAACAAGATAAGCTCGAAACTTATCAAATGCAAAGACAATAGCCAAGAATTCCCGTTCCGTGGTTATGTAGTTTCTTTGGGCCGGATCCAAGGTCTTACTAGCATAATGAATAACTCAAAATACCTTGTCCCGGATTTGGCCTAACACAACTCCCAACGTCCAATCACTAGCATCACACATCAATATGAAAGGGTCACTCCAACATGGGATAATCAAGACGGGAGTTGATATCAAAGCCTTCTTTAGAGTCTCAAATGCTTTCAAACACTTGTCATCAAACTCAAACTTAGCATCCTTCTCCAAAAGAGAACATAGAGGTTTTGTGATCTTCGAGAAATCCCTTATTAATCTTCGATAAAACCCGGCATGACCAAGAAAACTCCGAATGGATTTCACATTGGTTGGTGGAGGAAGCTTTCAATGGCAATGATCTTAGCTCTATCCACTTCCAATCCATCATAGGAGATCTTATGACCAAGCACAATTCCAACCTTGACCATGAAGTGACACTTTTCCCAATTGAGTACTAAAGACTTCTCTTCACATCTTTGCAACACAATAGAGAGGTTGTCTAGGCATGCATCAAAACTCGAGTCAAACACCGAAAAGTCATCCATAAACACTTCCATTATGTTTTCAATAAGACCATCAAAAATCGACATCATGCACCTTTGAAATGTAGCCGGGGCGTTGCACAAACCAAAAGGCATCCTCCGAAATGCAAACACTCCATAAGGACAAGTAAACGCCGTCTTGTGTAGGTCTTCGGGGGCTATCATGATTTGATTGTACCCCGAATACCCATCAAGGAAGCAATAATACTCGTACCCGGCCAATCTATCCAACATTTGGTCGATAAAAGGAAGAGGAAAATGATCCTTCCTTGTGGCCGCATTCAACGCCCTATAGTTGATGCAAACACGCCATCCGGTGGCCAATCTTGTAGCAATCATCTCATTCTTCTCATTGGTGATCACGGTCATTCCACCCTTCTTTGGGACAACTTGTGTTGGACTAACCCATTCACTGTCGGAGATTGCATATATCATCCCCGCATCTAACAACTTCAAGACCTCTTTCCGAACAACTTCTAGCAACATGGGGTTCAATCTCCTTTGAGGTTGAACCTTAGGACGAAAACCATCTTCCATCAATATTCTATGCATACACACCGATGGACAAATCCCCTTAATATCATCAATGGTCCAACCAATCACATTCTTATACCTTCTAAGCACCCTCAACAATTTATCAACTTCGGATGTAAAAAGATGTTTTGATATGATAACCGGAAAGGAGTCTTTATCACCAAGGAAAGCATACCTTGAGTGATCCGGAAGAGGTTTCAACTCATGGCTTGAATGAGGAGTATTTGAAGATGATTTCTCTTGAGTTGAACTTCCAACTTCCCCCGGTTTGTTGATGTCAAGGTACTTCACTTTATCTTTTGGAGAGTCTTGGTTGGTAACCACCCGTGCAAGTCATTCAAGGAGATCATCACAAGCATCCTCCAAGTTGGAATAGGTATAGATAGAATTGGAGATGACATGTTCCACCGGATCCTTAGCCATAGATGTAGACAAGGAAATGATCATCTTGCATTCTTCAACTTGAGAATCATCGACCTTCTTCATAGCATCGAATATGGAAAGGGTGAGGGATTCATCATTGACTCTAAAAGTGAGATTTCCCTCTTGTACATCAATAAGAGCCCGTCCCGTTGCAAGAAATGGCCGACCAAGGATGAGAGGCATGTTTTTGTCCTCCGGCATATCTAGAACCATAAAGTCGACAGGGAATATGAAATCTTCAACTTTCACAAGGACATCATCTACTACTCCATTTGCATAAGTGATAGATCTATCCGCCATTTGGAGAGCTATGGCTATAGGTTTGATGTTACCTATTTCCAATCTCTTAAAAATGGATAGAGGCATTAGATTTATACTAGCTCCCAAATCACACAAAACATTTCCAAATTTTGAACCACCAATCAAACAAGCTATTGTGAAACTTCCGGGATCCTTTTGCTTTGAAGGCATGTCCTTCTTTTGCAAGATTACACTACATTCCTCCAACAAGTTTATAGTCTCAAATTGACCAAACTTACTTTTGTTGGCAACGGCCTCTTTCAAAAACTTAGCATAACTAGGCATATCCCTCAATCCATCAAGTAGAGGGATGTTGAGATGTACCTTGTTGAAAATCTCTAAAAATCTCTTCATCTTCTCATCCACCTTTGCCTTGGCCAAATGATGAGGAAAAGGAGCTCTAGTGATCACATATTTGGTAGGGATAGGTGCCTCTACCAAATCATCCTCTTGAAATCTTTCTTGAAGAGTGACTTTCTTTGAACCTTCATCCTTTGCACATGAAGCTTGAACCTCTTTTGATGATTTCTCTTCATATTTTGAGGTTTCTTCTTCATAAGGAATTTCTTCAACAAGAACTTCTTCCTTCCCACTTCCGGATGCAACATGGTTCTCATACCCTTTTCCACTTCTCAACATGATAGCATTGCATCCTTTAGGGTTCACTTCCGTATTACTTGGAAACATGCCCGGAGTATGTTGAGTGGTAGCTTGATTAGCCATTTGACTAATTTGACCTTCCATCATCTTTACTTGCTTTGTTAAAGAAGTGAGGGAATTCTCCAATGCACTCACCTTTGCCCAGTTTGATTTATGAACGAACTTTGTTGATTTGCTATTTGTTGCACAATTTGCTCAAGGGAATGAGATGTCTTCTTAGGTTCCTCTATCATCCCTTGAGAGACGGAGAATCCGGGTGGTGGAAAATAAGCATTTCGGATTCCCATAAGAAAGGTTGGGATGAGTCCGGTTGTTAGGATTATAGGCTTGATAGCCTCCTTGATGACCATAAGAATTTCCTCCTTGTGGCTTCCCTTGAAATCCTCCTTGATAGTTTCCTTGAAAACCACCTTGAGTTCCTTGGAAATTTTGCTTGTTGAAGTTTCCATAGAGCCTTTGGTTCACAAAATTCACATCTTCACTCCCGTTGCACTCTTCACTTTCTTGAGATTGAACCACTTGAACATCTCTCTTTGATCTCCTCTCTTCTTCAAATTCCTTCTTGAGAAGGGTATATTGAGAAGCTAACTCATCAATCCTTGCATCTTCAAGTATAGAATTCACCTTCTTTGTAGGGCATCTCTCCATGGGCCATTGATAACTATTGGATGCTATCTCTTCTATGATCCTTAGAGTTTCCTTGGCATTTTGATTCACAAGGCAACCATCGGAGGTTGCATCCACTATGCTCCGTGTGTATGGAGAGAGTCCACTATAGAAGTTCACTATTTATTGAGCTTCGCTAAACCCATGTTGAGGGCACTTGCGTAGCAAGTCCCTATACCTTTCCCAAGCCTCAAATAGTGTCTCATCAACTTGTTGTGAGAAGTGAGAGATTTCCGAAATGAGTTTTTGAGCCTTTGAAGGAGGGAAGTACTTGGCAAGGAAAGCTTTACACAACATCTCCCATGTAGTGATCTCGCTCTTGTCAAGGTTTTTAAACCACTCCTTTACACGATCCCTTAGAGAAAAGTTGAAGAGTTTCATCCTTATAGCATCCTCAGGCACTCCATTGTGCTTCACCGTGTCACAAATCTCCAAAAATGTGCTCAAGTGAGCATTAGGATCCTCGGTTGGCCATCCACCGAATTGCTCCGATTGCACCATTTGGATAAGGCCGGTCCTTATCTCAAAGTTATTTGCGTTGACTCGAGGTCCCCATGTTCCTCCTTGAAATTGGTCCATTGGAGACTCAAACATTTGATTTAATGGAGGTTGTTGAGCCTCTTGTGCCCTTCTCTCTTGCTCAACTCTCCAAGCTTGCATATCTTCCAATTCCTTCCTAAAAGCCTCAACATCTTGATTGTTAGCCATATTTTGTTCTTCAACAACATTCCTTCTTCTATGCCTTCTTTCAAAGTTCAAGATCAAAGGTTGAACAAGTAATCCCTTAGACCTTGCGTGCATAAACCTACAAAACAAAAATTAAAAGAAACAATGCTTGAATTAGTAACTCAATAACCAAATCGACTATTAAAACTCAAACTAAACATTCCCCGGCAACGGCGCCAAAATTAATCCGCCCTCACTTTTGAGAGTAAGGGAGATGCAATAATAATCGATTGAGTAATCGAGTCGAACCACAAGGAATGCTATGGCGTGAGAATTTCAACTAGTAATCTAGTTATTTAACTTCTATCCAAGCTACCGAATGTCATGTTTTTGTGTTTTCTATAAGCTAATAATCAAATTAAATGACAATTAATCAAGAAACAAACAAGTAACAAACGATTGAAATCAATAAGACAAAGTATGGTTCCAAATATAATCCGACTTTCACTAGAGAAATAGGTTTTGGAATTTGCAAGGATAAACCGATTTAATCTAATTCATACGGGAGTTCTTTATAAGATATACACCAACTCTTTTCTCAAGCAATCAATGTAAGTAGATTAACCTATGACATCTATCTCCGCTAGGTCTCAAGATGCATAAATCAACTCCAAATAGCTCAATTAATATCTAGAATCTCCTATTAGCAAGATTTACTAATATGTTGTGATTTGATGCCAAGTGTTATGAACTAAAGCCTACTAAGCATTTAATCAAACACCTTATATGCACTCAATGATGGCCAATCAATCATGCAATAAAATCAAGTCCCAAACCACAAGACATATGAATTAAAAGGCAAATCCAACTACAATATCCAAAAACCTATTAATATAGATCATGTCTTCATATATTTGAAACCAAAGGAAATTTAGCTAGACATAATTAAAGGAAATAAACCATGGAAAACATATGAAATCATGCTTAAAAGAAAAATAATTAAATAAGGAAGAAGAAGATGGTCTTGAATTGCAATTCCAACGAGTATAGCTCCACAAATCTTGAATTTACCAAAAAGGAAAAGAGGGAAATATAACTAGGGTTATAGGATATTAAAGTGTGTAAAAGTTACATCAAAAGGGAAGAATTTGGGGTTAAATACATTAAAAATCGTGTTTGGGTCGAACCGGGATGAAATGGGACGAACTGGGGCGAAACGGTGCGAACCGGGAGCTTTCTCGCGCAGCCGGCGGTCCATGGGAGGGGCACCGGCGGTCCAGTGGACCGCCGATCTGGGTCGCCGGTGGCTATGTGGTAAACGGCGGTTCAGATGTGATGAACCGGCGGCCCAATGGACCGCCGGTTTGGGTCGTTGGTTTGCCGCCCATCCGTCCTCTCTTGCGCAATATTTTTGTTTTCGCTTGTTCTCTCTCGTCCGAACTCCGATTCTCGATCCGCTTTTTGCTACAGCTTCCTAACGAACTCCTCTTCAATATGGAATGATCAAAGTTGCCAAATGAGTTCTTCATAAACCTGCAAAAAGACACAAAGAGACTTGAGAGAATGAGAAAAATATAAACGAACTTGAACTAGTGAAAACCTAACTTTATAAATTCAAATTCCACATTCTTAACCCTAGGTTTCACCCTAATTAAGCTCGATTATTCCTCATTTCTAGCCCCTAATCCTTAGCCACATGAATGCTCTTTTCAAATTCTTACAAAAATGAATCAAAAACCTAAAACAAAAGAGAAAAGTAGAATGTATGCTACAAGTTAGGAAACCCTAGCATTTCTAACCTTTAAGCACATGAATCGAGACTTAAACACAAGCAAAACACACTCAACATGCACATAAAATACGTGTTAATCACGCCTGTCTGAAGAAAGCCAAAGCGCCTATCTGAAGAAAGTCAAAGCGCGCGCTTCCAGTTCAAAGCACCTTCCAGGGCCAGAGCGCGCTTTCAGGTCAAAGCGCCTTCCAGGGCCAGAGCGTGCTTTCAGGTCAAAGCGCCTCTCATGGCCAAAGCGCCTCTCAGGACCAGAGCGCCTCTCAGGGCCAGAGCGCGCTTTCAGCTTGAGCTAGAGTGCCCGACAAGCAGGTGAGATGTGTCAGCTGCCAGACCACGTGTCCGCTCCAAATTGCTCAACGGACTGTGAAATGTCTAATCGCCGAATGCACAGGGCTAGGCTCCTCTAGTCAAACGACTATCTTTTTAGGACTGTGGTCTATCAAGGAAGAATTCAAAATTCGGATTAGACAAGTAAGGAACATGCACTCTATCTCTCCAACGGATAGATTAGTGTCCTTTACTATAAATAGAAGGTTCAAGCTACATAGAAAGGAGATGAGAGAGCAAGCAAACAAAGTAGAAACCGTCCTACATCTCTCCTAAAAAGATCTTCGGATCTCAACCTTCTAGTTTATCCATAAGGCTTCAACTTCTATATCCATAAGCCTTAAAGAGAAATCCTAGCCTTCTACATTATGCTTCATTGTAAAAGGATTTCTCATTAGTTGGAAACTATACGAACCCAAACCTAAGCCTAAACCGAGTTTGAGAGTTTAGTTTGTAAAGGTTGTAAGGCTCGTGAGTGCCTATCGTATAAACTCATAGGCTCGTGAGTGCCGATCGTATAAACTCACATAGGCTCTTGGGTGCCCGTTGTAAACCCCAAGCTTTGAGTGAAGTTCATCACCGAGTGAAGGTGGTAAGAGTGGATGTAAGAGCGTAACCTCCGAACCACTATAACTCTTGTGTTATGCGTTTTACATTCTTTATGCTTTGATTATTCATAACACACACTCGCGCTCTAAGTGATAAACTGTTTTAAGTGCAAGATAACTAAAGCGAGTATAATAGCTCACCACATTCCGCACCGCACCACTCGCCAAGCAAGAAGCTTTGAAAATGTGAAACACTCTTAAAGCATCACGCTTCGCAAGAGGCCGAAAAATCGAAGAGAAGTTAAACACTTCTCCACACACGTATGCACCCCCCTTCTACGTGTGTGCCGCTACTTTCAGGACCAATAAATTTCAACACAAGAGAGCTGCAATTGAAACTAGATTTACTGTTTTGAACTTTCCAATTAGAACCTGTCATTCATAACTCCAATACCTCATTTTGGATTGCATTTGATCATTTTGGATTCCATGGGACAACTTTAGTCGCTTAGTTACTACTGTTTCTGTTAGTATTTATCAGTACTAAGTATTGAAGACGTTTCATTTTGATTGGATGTTAATGTAATGACAAGGTGATGGAGATTAAATATAGTATGGATATTATTATTATAATTATTTGTTTAATTAGATTTTTAGTTTACTTCTTTTCCAAGTAATTTAGACTATAAATATGTGGTTTCTTTATGTGGATCACCCGAAGAATTCGCACAAGTTTCAGATTTCGGCGAGAGCCTAGTGTTTTTCGGGTGGAAATGACGTGTTGAGCAATACACATTGCTTCGCCATGATTGAGGGTGAATTTCGGGCAAATTCCATCATTTAGAGGGTCAAATTTGCAATTTTAGAGTTTTCGGGATATTTTAACATTTTAGATTTAAGTTTTGGGGTTCTTTTGTTATTTCCTATTTTTCAGCGAATATGGTTAGTATATAATCGCTGTTAGTCGCCTTTTGAACGTAGTTATTGATATTTTATAAAACTGAGATTCATCTTTCTCATCGTCATTGCTCGGTATTCTGAGGAATCGAGTTTTGATATTGTTCTTCCTGTTCAATGCATTCACGCTGCATCACAAGGTTTTGAAGTAACATAAGAATTGTTCATCTAAATCTTGATGGTTATCATGTTTTCACCTCACCTAACTTGAGACATGTCTATTAGGTGTATAAAATCTTAACAAGTATGCAGCAAGGTTTACTACAAAAGATAACTTCCATTAATATAGGGGGAAAACATTGCATACATGGTAGGTTTTGCATAAACAAGACTACTATGATGTTCTAAACATCAGCAAGTTGAACCTTACTACATATCTTAATACAAGAACATACACCTTCAAACATAAACAACAACAACAACAAACACAATAAAAACGACCATGACCACACACACCCTAAACCATTTCTTCTCATTTGCAGCCTCCATGTCTTTGAACTTCATCTTCAATTTCTGCACTTTGAGCTTCAACAGCTCACATTCTTAAGCCTTCATCTTCAATTTCTCATTAAGGAGACTCTCATCAGCAGCCCTCACCTGCAGTTACCTCTGAAAGTCCTCCTGTTCCATCCTCAAATGCCGTTCATAGAAATTACGGCAGAAAGATACGGGTGTCGGAGCATCAACCCACTGGAAAAAGTCGCAATCGTCGTACTGCACCCAAATTATTGGAGCCCAACTCACGAGATTCAGAATGGAAGAGCTCGTGCGGAAACTGGATGTAGTGAGTGAGAGTGATATTTGTTTGAAGAAAGTTGATTTCTAAGCCTTAAACCCTATATATATATTAGAGGTAATTTTTTTAGGAAATGAACGACGTCATTTTATGTGATTGCGAACGACGTCGTATCAGTCGCCGCCGGTGAATGCCACCTAGACATCTCCGGCTGCCATGTCAGACGTCAATTGGGGAAAATCTGAATTCACGGTAAAAATTAAATCAAATCGAAAGTTGATGTATTAATTGACAATTTTGAAAGTTCGTGTGAAAAAGCAAAAAGTGGGTAAAGTTTATGTATTTTATGGCCAATAACCCTTTACTTTAAGCATAAATAGTGGGCCCACCTCTAAAATTTCGCATAGGGCCCTCGTTGAGCTAGCCCCGCCCATAGGGCTAGATAAGCAGCATCAACTTGTCGAAGAGCTCGGCCAAGGCTGTTGGAATTTTCCCAATAAATGCTCTAAATTAAATCCATAATTAAGTTATGGTAATTCCATTAATTAATGGAATTTGATAATGGATTTGAAATCTACATTTTATGTAGATGAATCTAGTGTATTTATTTGTCTAATTCCATAAAGGAATGAATGAGAAATGAATGCACAAAGTAAAACATTTGAATGTGGGAAATGTGGGGGAAAACATTGTCCCACATTGGAAAAATAATGAAGAGTAGAGCCATTTATAAGGGATTTCCAAACACTAAGGAGCAATCAAGTGTGCTCCTCTATGGTGTGCCTTATGGTGTACCATAGTTGACTTTTTAGTCACCATTGACCGAACTCCTACGAGGATGGTGCGAAGCACCATCCGAGTCCGAGCACGTGCACGTCGCACTTGTCGCAATGGGCGCTTTGACGGCACACTTTGCACTTCGCACGTCGCGAGGAGCCGTAGGGGCCTTTGATGTTTTGGGCATCAATGGTTCGGATTGGTGACGTGGACGAGCGGCGTGTGTCAAACCCGCACAATGCGTGCGTTTGGTGACGTGACCGGCAGTTGAGCACGCGTGGCGTTGCCACGTGTGCGCCCAGTTGACGTGGAGGCATGGCTGGCATATGTCCGTCGCATGTGCGCTGACGTGGCGACCTCTAAGCGTGCCACGTGTCGTCGCGCGCTGACGTAGCGTGCCCAGCCACTGCCACGTGGCAAACGGCGAAAGGGTGGCTCGCAAACCGAGGCAGCGGTTAGGCCCACATCTTGGCTGAACCAAGGTATCCCCTTGGTTTGCGCCATTTCGTCCGGTCGCGTCTCTTCGATCGCACCACTTGGAAACTATAAATAGAGCCCCCCCCCCCCCTTTAGTTTTAATCATTCCAATTCGCTTCAAGCATCACATATATATCCTATAGTTTATCTTTTGCATACTCAAGTCCCGAGTATCAAGTAGGTTCGCCGTAATTACGACGTTCTAGTACAAGAACTCGTAATCGAAAACCGTTGTATCTTGGAGACAATTGCTATAGAACCGCGTGTACTGTGCGGAGCAATTTTGTCTTGCGGAGAGAGAATTAAATTCTCACCTCGGTTTTACATAGTCGTTACTCTGCCGATTCGCATTCTACACACCCAAATAACAATCGCAAGACAAAATTTCGTGTGGAAATGGCGCAATCAAGCAACACCAACATTCCAAACACCCCCGCTCATGCTGAAAAACCGGAGAAGTTCTCAGGTTCGGAATTTAAGCGTTGGCAATCTAAAATGTTGTTTTATCTCACTACTTTAAATTTGGCTCGATTCCTATCGGAAAATGAGCCCCATGTTGATGAAGATGATACCGATTCGGATAAACGAATCGCGTATGATGCATGGCATCATGGCGACTTTTTATGTCGCAACTACATACTCAATGGGCTAGACAACACACTTTATAGTGTGTACTCTAGTACCAAAACCTCCAAGGAATTATGGAATTCCTTGGAAACGAAGTACAAAACGGAAGACGCCGGCTTGAAGAAATTCATAGTCGGGTGATTCTTGGACTTCAAAATGGTAGACAGCAAGGCTGTCATTGAACAGGTGCAAGAGATTCAACTCATCTTGCATGACATACTCGCCGAGGGTATGGTCTTGTCGGAATCCTTTCAAGTGGCCGCAATAAGAAGAAATTGCCGCCCCGGTGGAAGGACTTCAAGAACTATCTCAAGCACAAACGCAAGGAGATGGGTCTTGAAGATCTAATCGTTCGTTTGAGGATTGAGGAGGATAATCGTCAATCTGACTCTAAAACGGACAAGTCCTCGTATGAGGAAAAGGCAAATTTGGCCGAGTCGAGCAATAATAAGAAGAAACGCAAGTTCAAAGGGAAGAAGCACGACTCCAACCCAAAGAAGCAAAGGAGGATCAAAGGAGATTGCTACAATTGTGGCAAACCGGGACACATGTCGAAGGACTGTCGCAAACCAAAGGCGGACAAGAAGAAAGAAGAAGCAAACATGGCGGAAGGAAAAACCGTGCCCATCGACATGAACGAGCTCAACCTCTCCGCAATTGTAGATGAAGTCAACTTGGTTGGAAACCCCTTGGGTTGGTGGATAGACACCGGCGCGACTCGCCATATTTGCGCCGACAAGGCTATGTTCTCGACCTATGAGGCGGTCACCGAGAAGAAGGAGCTCTACATGGGCAATTCCGCATCATCCAAGGTCATTGGATGTGGGAAAGTTGCCTCTTAATGACATCGGGATTGACGCTCACATTGCTAAATGTGTTGCACGTTCCCGACAATTGCAAGAACCTTGTCTCGGGATCTGCCTTGAGCAAAGCCGGCTTTAGAATGGTCTTTGAAGCCGACAAATTTGTATTGACCAAAAATGGTCGCTTTATAGGAAAAGGCTATCTAGACAATGGTCTTTTCAAGCTATGTACTATGAAT
This sequence comes from Mentha longifolia, assembly GCA_001642375.2. Taxonomy (NCBI): domain Eukaryota; kingdom Viridiplantae; phylum Streptophyta; class Magnoliopsida; order Lamiales; family Lamiaceae; genus Mentha; species Mentha longifolia. Next base: position 28,610,016 of record CM038112.1, read on the forward strand.
GTACATCTCAATGATGCTAATAAAGATAAAGTTGTTTATTTGCTTGAGTCTCCTAATTTATGGCATGATAGATTAGGACATGCAAATTTCAAAATAATACATCGTTTGGTAAAAATGGAGTTATTGCCAAAAATATCATTCGATCATCACAAATGTGAGATATGTGTTGAGGCGAAAATGGCAAAACAACCATTCCATTCGGTGGAAAGGTCATCAAAACCTCTTGACTTCATTCATACGGATCTATGTGATTTAAAACTTGTGCAAACGAGAGGAGGTAAAAATTACTTCATCACCTTTATAGATGATTGCACAAGATTTTGCTATGTGTATCTTTTGAGAAGCAAGGATGAAGCCTTCGAAGCTTTCAAAAGTTACAAAAATGAAGTTGAAAATCAACTCAACACCAAAATAAAAATGATTCGTAGTGATCGAGGAGGAGAATATGTTGCGCCTTTTGAAGAATTCTGTCGTGAACATGGCATTATTCATCAAAAGACGGCACCTTACTCTCCACAATCTAATGGTGTTGCGGAACGAAAGAATAGAACATTGAAAGAAATGATGAATGCTATGTTGATTAACTCGGGTTTATCACATAACATGTGGGGGGAATCTATTCTTTCAGCAAATAAGATTCTAAATAAGTTACCCCAAAAGAAACAAGATAAGACTCCATATGAACTATGGAAAGGTAGGAAACCATCCTACAAATACACGAAAGTGTGGGGGTGCTTAGCCAAAGTTGAAGTACCAAAACCCAAGCAAATGAAAATAGGACCTAAAACTATTGATTGCATTTTCATTGGTTATGCAAACAATAGTAGTGCTTATTGATTCTTGGTACACAAGTCAGAAGTACCGGACATAAACGAAGGAATGATCATAGAATCAAGAAATGTCATATTCTTTGAAACAATCTTTCCTAAGAAAGAAAAGAAGGACATAAGTTCTGTCAAGAGAACTTATGACGAAATCTAGCCTATGGATGTTAATTGTAGTGTTGAGTCAACACGCGAACCTACACCGGAACAAAGGCGAAGCAAAAGAGCAAAAACTACAAAATCATTTGGCCCCGATTTTGTAGTATATTCATTAGAAGATGAACCAAGGACTATCAAAGAAGCTTTGTCTAGTCCTGATGCCGATCTATGGAGAGAAGCAATAAATAGCGAATTTGAATCAATCTTAAACAATCACACTTGGAATATTGTTGATCTTCCTCCGGGAAATAAACCTTTGGGTTGCAAGTGGATTCTTAAGAAGAAATTCAAAGTTGATGGGTCTATAGATAAGTACAAAGCTCGGCTTGTAGTCAAGGGCTATAGGCAAAAGGAAGGGTATGACTACTTTGATACATACTCTCCCGTAACTCGAATTACATCCATTAGAACGCTAATAGCCATAGCGGCGTTGTATAATCTTGAAATACATCAAATGGATGTAAAGACGGCATTCCTAAATGGGGAACTTGAAGATGAAATATACATAGAACAACCCGAAGGATTTGTGATCCCCGGCCAAGAGAAGAAGGTGTGTAAACTTGTTAAATCCTTGTATGGACTTAAACAAGCACCTAAACAATGGCACGAGAAATTTGACGAAGTAATGTTGTCAAATAAGTTCAAAATTAATGAATGTGACAAATGTGTCTACATCAAAGGCACCCTAAACAACTTCATCATCGTATGTTTATACGTTGATGACATGTTGATTATGGGAAGTAGTCATGATGTTATCATGAATACAAAGGAAATGTTGAAAAGAAATTTCGACATGAAAGATAAGGGATTAGCGGACGTGATTCTAGGAATTAAAATTTTTAGAACATCAGAAGGAATAATCTTATCACAATCTCATTACATTGAGAAAGTGCTTAAGAAATTCAAAGCGTTCGATCTACCACCGGCTAGGACACCCGTCGATTTAAGTCTACACTTGGCTAAAAATCGAGGAGAACCCGTTTCGCAAGAAGATTATGCTAAGATCATTGGAAGCCTAATGTATATCACAAATTGTACAAGGCCTGACTTAGCATATTCTCTAAGTAAATTGAGTCGATTCACGAGTAATCCCGCGAAGGATCATTGGACGGCTCTAACTAGAGTGTTGAGGTATTTAAAACATACCTACACGTTCGGATTACACTACTCACGATATCCAGCCGTGTTGGAGGGATACAGTGATGCGAATTGGATATCCGATACCAAAGACACCAAATCTACAAGTGGGTTTGTGTTTACCATTGGAGGCGGTGCCATAAGTTGGAAATCCTCTAAGCAAACATGTATTGCCCGATCCACTATGGAATCGGAGTTCATAGCCTTAGATAAGGCCGGTGAAGAAGCCGAATGGCTTAGAAACTTCTTAGAGGATATTCCCTATTGGGATAAACCCGTGTCTCCCGTCATGGTACATTGCGATAGCATGGCTGCCATAGGGAGGGCAAAGAATAGTTTGTATAATGGTAAGTCTCGACATATTCGTCGTAGACACAATACCGTTAGGCAATTGATCACGACTGGCATAATATGTATTGACTATGTAAAGTCAAAAGACAATATAGCGGATCCGTTTACTAAAGGTATTAATCGTGATCAATTCTACAACGCAGTAAGGGGAATGGGATTGAAACCCACGATAAATGGACGTTCATAAATGACACTCCACCATGATGATTGGAGATCCCATGAACTTGGTTCAAGGAGACAACATTTTGTGAAGGTTCAAGTCAAGTACTTGGAACTATATAATCCATTCTCGCAGCTGCCCAAGTACAAACCTGTCGTGCGTGGTAAAGGGTAAACTTGTGAAAAGTTTTTAATGATTTCTATAGTCTTGTAAAAGGTGGAGTATGGCAGGATACTCTTTATAGAAGATCACCTATATAAGTGAGAAGTGAGGCCGCTTCTAATTAAAAAAACACTTATGAATCCAAGATATGGTCCAAGGCCAAAATGGACACAACGTGAGAACTGAAAGATATTAGATCTGTTATTGTGTGTGTGTTATTGTCTTGATTTGCACAAAAGCTGAACGGTTCAAGACATCTCGTTCACCGAGCAGCAAGTAAATCCGATAACACTACACTAAGGAAGGTTCAAGGCTAACTACCACCTTTCCTGATGCAATAACAAGTCGTCGGGACTTAGTATAGGTTGCATATGCATTAATTTCATTCATGTGGGGGATTGTTGGAATTTTCCCAATAAAAGCTCTAAATTAAATCCATAATTAAGTTATGGTAATTCCATTAATTAATAGAATTTGATAATGGATTTGAAATCTACATTTTATGTAGATGAATCTAGTGTATTTATTTGTCTAATTCCATGAAGGAATGAATGAGAAATGAATGCACAAAGTAAAACATTTGAATGTGGGAAATGTGGGGGAAAACATTGTCCCACATTGGAAAAATAATGAAGAGTAGAGCCATTTATAAGGGATTTCCAAACACTAAGGAGCAATCAAGTGTGCTCCTCTATGGTGTGCCTTATGGTGTACCATAGTTGACTTTTTAGTCACCATTGACCGAACTCTTACGAGGATGGTGCGAAGCACCATCCGAGTCCGAGCACGTGCACATCGCACTTGTCGCAATGGGCGCTTTGACGGCGCACTTTGCACTTTGCACGTGCGCATCGTCGCGAGGAGCCGTATGGGCCTTTGATGTTTTGGGCATCAATGGTTCGGATTGGTGACGTGGCGTGCAAGGTGGCGGTGACGTAGACGAGCGGCGTGTGTCAAACCCGCACAATGCGTGCGTTTGGTGACGTGGCCGGCAGTTGAGCACGTGTGCGCCCAGTTGACGTGGAGGCGTGGCTGGCGTATGTCCGTCGCGTGTGCGCTGACGTGGCGACCTCTGAGCGTGCCACGTGGCGCGCCCAGCCACTGCCACGTGGCAAACGGCGAAAGGGTGGCTCGCGAACCGAGGCAGCGGTTAGGCCCACATCTTGGCTGAACCAAGGTATCCCCTTGGTTTGCGCCATTTCGTCCGGTCGCGTCTCTTCGATCGCACCACTTGGAAACTATAAATAGAGCCCCCCCCCCTTTGGTTTCAATCATTCCAATTCGCTTCAAGCATCACATATATATCCTATAGTTTATCTTTTGCATACTCAAGTCCCGAGTATCAAGTAGGTTCGCCGTAATTACGACGTTCTAGTACAAGAACTCGTAATCGAAAACCGTTGTATCTTGGAGACAATTGCTATAGAACCGCGTGTACTGTGCGGAGCAATTTTGTCTTGCGGAGAGAGAATTAAATTCTCGCCTCGGTTTTACATAGTCGTTACTCTGCCGATTCGCATTCTACACACCCAAATAACAATGGCTACTTCACACGGGGGAAGTATATAGGCGATAGGTCAGTGGCTTATTCTGGTCATTTCAGCTTGATTTTATTAGCGTTATAAGCTTTTCTTGCATCGTTGTTTTCTTCATTAATCAGCCTAGTTATATGAAGAAAGTTTGTTTTCAACTTCTCGTGCATCATCTTTTATACTACATGTGTATTGGACTAAAAACTCGAGACTGGGTGTGGATATATGAGCTTATTAGTTATTAGAAGGTCCATCTGTTTGTTTTTTTTACCTTAGGAAGTATTATTATCACTAAGATTAGGGAATGTGCCATCTTATAATAGCATAACGTCGAATAAATTTCATGCTGAGGATGTTAATGGTGGTTTGTTCATGACATGATATATAATCTATTTTGATGGATTTGGTTGTTATATAATGTTAAGGCAGTCTGCTATTAATCTTGTTTGATTAATTAATATTGGTGTCTTGTATTCGTTATGTGAAGGGAGTATCTGTTAGAGGCTGCCAAAAAGGTTGGAGTTGAAGGACAGGGGCGGGGCTAGCTCAACGAGGGCCCTGTGCGAAATTTTAGAGGTGGGCCCACTATTTATGCTTAAAGTAAAATTATATTTAACTAGATTATAATAACTTCTTATGTCAATTTTACGATCTAAATGGAGTATATACTACTAAAGGAGTTTTAAGCTCAACTCCAAGTTTTAGAGCAAAAAACACTTTCATGATAGAAGTGTGTTTAATACTGTAATATTTTTTGCAATCTAGTTTGTCTATAGTCATTTAGATAATAAGTTGGCTCTACAAAATTCAAAAAAAATAATAAATAAATAAATAAGAAAGCTTGTGTATTGTAAAAAGGAGAAATGCATCCAAAATATAAACTAGGAAAATCAAATGAAGCAAACAAAAAAAAAGTTGACCCTTGACACAATAAAATGTGAAAAATTGACCCTATCAAATCAAATGAATAATTAAAAAGAAAAAAAAAGTCCCCTACAATAAAATGTAAGAAAATAAGTAAAAGAAAAGAAAAGGATATAGGCCTTAAATAGCTCAAACTTTAATTAAAATGGGAAAAGAAAGAAGAAAAAAAAAAGTCTTGCAATAAAAGGGAAATGATAAAAATTAGGCCCTACTACCAAATAAACAAAAAGAAAAATAAACAACGCAATTGTGTGTTATATAGGGATCGAACCATGAATGCATAAGCTAAATAACAATCTACCAACTCGGCTACTTGTACAATTAGTATACATGATAAATAAGCTCAACTCCAAGTTTTAGAGCAAAAAACACTTTCGTGATAGAAGTGTGTTTATTACTATAATATATTTTGCAATCTAGTTTGTCTATAGTCATTTAGATAATAAGTTGGCTCTACAAAACTCAAAAAAAAAAAAAAAAAAAAAGAAAAAGAAAAATATGTGTATTGTAAAAAGGAGAAATGCATCCAAAATATAAACTAGGAAAATCAAATGAAGCAAACGAAAAAAAAAAAAAAAAAAAAAAAAAAAGTAGACTCGACACAATAAAATTTGAAAAATTGACCCTATCAAATCAAATGAATAATTAAAAAGAAAAAAAAACAAAGTCCCCTACAATAAAATGTAAGAAAATAAGTAAAAGAAAAGAAAAGGATTTAGGCCTTAAATAGCTCAAACTTTAATTAAAATGGGAAAAGAAAGAAAAAAAAAAGAGTCTTGCAATAAAAGGGAAATGATAAAAATTAGGCCCTATTACCATATAAACAGAAAGAAACATATAAACAGAAAGAAAAATAAACAACGCAATTGTGTGTTATATAGGGATCGAACCTTGAATGTATAAGCTAAATAACAATCTACCAACTCAGCTACTTGTATAATTAGTGTACATGATAAATATTATATATATATATATATATTAACATATGAACCTAAAAATTTGGGGCTCTGATTTTTCGGGGGCCCTGTGCGGTTGCCTTTCTCGCACACCCTATAGAACTGCCCCTGTCGAAGGAGCAAAGGAGTTTCTTCAAGATCCCAACAATGGACTGAAGGAGGTATATATATATATGTGTGATTCCAACTATAGGGATATGATAAAGTATAGAATACCAATTTAAGCTCTCGTCTTTTTTATTGTGAAGATTAGTGAGGACCTTAGACGATATTCTTCACAAATCCACGGAGTCCCTCACTTCACAGTAAGTCTTGCTGAAACACTCAATGCTTATAATTTATGACGAGAGAGATTATAGCTAAAGGGTATGACTGTTTTCAGATAAACGGTAGGCAGGAGCTGAGCAGAGGTCAGCCACCGTAGACCTTCCTTCAAGTTTTACGAGCAGCTGCATAAGTCATGACTTACTGAGGAACAATAGCATACTATTTGATTGATGGAGTGTTGGCCACTTTCTTTATCAACATTCCATAATAAGATGTCTGTATCGATTAACCCTATTATAATTATGTATTGTGTTCCATTGTTGAATTGTCTTCAGATATTGTGTTGCCATTGATGTCTTTTTGTGAGTTTACAGATGTACCCTAATGTACTATATCTTTATTGGATATTGGGTGTTCAAAGATCTACCGAAATCAGTTTCGTTCCATTTAATTCATATTCTTTTTCATTTGATAGACTTGAAAATTGACAGCTATAAAATATATCAAGAATATGTATTTTAAAATCAAGTGTTAACACAAATGATGAAGATAGAAAATGTTCAAACACCAAACACACACTATAGGTAAGATCGACAACTCGATCTTAACCTTTACAAGTGTGATCGATTTGTTCTAAATAACTTAAGCTACTTGATCTGTGTTATACAAGCTCAGATCGTTCCTATCAATCTCAACTCCAGAAAAGAGTAAAATAAGTCTAAGTGTGGTTTCGAAGAACATTATCAAAATCAAATTGCAGAGAGGGTTCCCAACATATACTACTTAAATTTCAAATGGTATTTTGCTTTACCCCCGCTTTGTGCTATTTAAGGGTGAACATTTTGGTTCCGGTTCGAGTTTTTATAAAATTGAAATAAATTGAAAAAAAAAATTGGATTTTGAAAAAAAATAAACTTGAATCCGAACTCGAATTTTAAAAAACACGAATCCGAAAAATCGATATTATTTAAAACGTTAAACTATACATACATACACACACACACACATGGAGAGATCACGTACAAAAGACATGTTCCGTAAGAAATGAGAAATTATCCGAATCACTGATTGTAACGCCCCGCATTTTACCTATCTAGGTTAGTTAATTAATTACATTGTTGATTTCAATTATCAACTTTTAGTATTCGAAACTTTTAGAATTACTTAGAGAACAATAATAGAATCGAGTAGCGACTCGCTTTCGATGATCTGATTATCAATTTATAATAATTGAATTCCTTGAATTAGCAACTAGGGAATGATGGTAGAATCAAGTAGCAACTTGATTTCTAGGCAATTAGTTTTCGATTAAGCAAATCGCTATTTCTTCTCGATCACATTTGCTAATAATGATTGAATAAGCTCGAGTAAGAAATAGTCGTCGACTTCTCGATGTTATTGGGCCGAGGCCCAATTAATTTATTAGAACGGACCAAGGTCCAAGTAATTACGAGTTGGGCCAAGCCCACTAAAATATTATAAGTTGAGGCCCAACTACTAATAGCTGGGACGAGCCCAAGTAGATACTCAATCACAGCAACCAGTTATAGACTAATTAGTTAAACTTAAATATCTATTTATATGTATACCAAGAAAATAGCTTAATTCCAAATCCTTATTAATCAAAGGAAATCACGTGTTGAGCTAAATAGGTAGATTTCGAATCCCTACAAATCTCTACTACAACTTTACAATAGGTAAAACAAATTACAAGAATACATTAGCAGACAAATAGCCAAACTCCTAATCTTCTAAAAAGGGAAGGAAATCTGCAGCCCTTTTAAACTTTAGAAGTTAGCTGCACAATTAGCATCCCTCTAGCTACCTACAAAAGAGGAAGTACGGTCAGCAAATAAAACAAGAGGAGAAGGATTTCAAGTCTGTAAAATGAGACAAGGATCCTATGTCTAAAACAAGAAAGGAACCTAACCTTGAAGGAAGCCTAGCACAGCTGCATAGGCAGCAGCTTCATCCCTTCTTGATACCTGCAAGAAATGAGAGAAATCAACCAGGAAATCGACAAGCATTGAGGGCTAAAAATCTGCAGTGATACAAGAACCAAGACCTGCAATAAGGCAACAAAATAAACTCTGCAGAATTATTGAAAAGGAAACAAACTTAGTATGGAAATAGAAGCCTCGAAAGAATACACTCTATCAGCCAAAGTCAACTTTCTCTTCTAGTCTTAGAACTCCAACCGATTTCCTATAACACCACCCCCTCCTCACTCATTCAGATTCACACCATCTCAAACACCAACACTTAGAACAACTAGAGAGCGAGAGAAGTGAAGGAGAAGCAACTAGGAAGTATAAAAGAGGGGAGGAGCAAGCCACTACAGCTTTCTTCTTCAAGGTAACCAAAAATCCATGGACATGCTAATGTTCTCTCTCAGTAAACTAAGCATGATAGTAATTCAGTTTCCAGTTTTCATTACAAAAATCTAAACCCCAAGCATACTACAACCTCTACTAGTTTACCACAGAAGCATGTTCACAGTAGCAATCCAAACCAGTAAAATCAGAGCACCCCCTTAATGACAAAACTCTAAAAACACATAAGCTTAAACAGAGACAAAGCTTTGTCAAGAACAACTAGAATACGCGCTTATTAACAATAAAGCACAACCTAACTAAATTTAGTATTCAAGAAATAAACACACGCTCGCTTATTCTAACGATCACCCCAAGAACCATAGATAAGGGGAGAAAGAGAGGGCTATGTAGCTTAGGAAAAGAGGGCAGCGGCAGCGCTCGTCGCCTCCGAAGCTCCGACGATGGAAGCCATGAACTGAGGAGGTGCGCCGGAAAAAGAACCGAACCCTGCGCCTGTAACAGAGAAGGAAACTTCGTCCATAATTAAAATATTAATGTAAATAACAAAACGAAATAGAAAGCAAAGACATCGGAAATCAAAAACAGAAACGATAGAAGGACGAATGTCCCCTAATTCTTTCGAATTAGGGTTTTAATGTTAGGGCGTCTCCAAATGGAGCCCGTGGAATCCGCAGGAGTTGCGCCGGAGAGATGACGAGCCCAGGAGATTAACGGCGGAGCTGAACACGACGGATTCGGGCCACGGTCGCCAAGCCACCACCTCAACCGACGCCATCTCACCGCGTTTCACCGGGGCTGAAGGAGCGCACCAGAGAACCTAGTAGTCGTCGAGACCGACGAGCAAAATCAGTAGCAGCTCGATTAAAATTTTCGAATTAGGGCTAAATTCCCCAAGTAATCGATTGGGAGAGAACGATTCCAGGGAAGAGAAAAGGAGAACGACAGCCGCCATTAATGAGGGCGCAGCTGAAGTGACTGCTGGAGAAGATGACCGGAGAGTCGAGAGGAAGAAGAAGAATGATGCAGAGAGAAGAATCGCAGAAACGCGAGAGAGACGAAAGAGAGCGGTTCGGCATCGATTAAGGTTTGGGAAATGGGGTGGACTATTTTTTTCAATCGGGCTGGGCCGAGTATTAGAGAAGGTCCGGCTTGGCCGAAGGCTAGGCCGGGTTGGATGAAAGTGGGCTGAACCCTGGGCCGAATTTAATAAGTGGGCTGGTTTATAATTGGGCCAAGATTACTTATGATGGGTCAAAAGTCTATTTATCTAGCTACAAACCCAATCCCAAATCAATTATGTGATCTAGATATCACTAATTACGTTATACCCAATCCACAATTAGATATTAATAATTCGTAAGGAATTATTCCGCGATTAAATAATTAACTTTAGCTAAGTTAATTGACTAAGATTCGATACTCAAGATTAATTTATTTAGCAAATCAATTACACGATTACGGAGGGTAATTAATCCAGATTAACAACAAATCAAAGATTATTTATTATAATAAACTTATATGAACCGTTCACATAACGGGATTCATAATTCAAGCTAGATAACAGTAACCACGTTACTGGATTTAGAATAATCTCCGATCAGCATTAAAACTAAAATCCTAAGTGAGATTTTATTCGTTAGAATACGAAGCTTACCTCGATTTTTAATCGAAGGGTACGCGAAGGAGGGACAGTAGCAGAAGCAGAGATCAAGTCTCGTTGCAGAAGAGGAAACAACGAGGTGGGCTTTCTATAAAACAAAGCATGTTTTATTAGATTAATAGCTCTTTTAAAGTATTGTCATGCCATAAATGTTTTCAGTTTTTGTATGATGCCTATCTGTTAAATGGCGAAATGTCAATTCATAAATCGAATTCGGGTCCTTGAATGATCAGCTATTATTCTTGGACTAGTGTACACATTGATCGTGTCATTCAGATAGTGACCGATCCGGTGACCGAGTGAGGTGGCCAACTCCTCGGGCACAACAAACTCAGATATGGTAGATTACTACAGAACTTAGTCTGCACAGACGCTTTTAAGATAACTCAGTTTTTCGTGAACATAGGCCTTTCAATAAAACCCTATGCTTCACTACGAATGGCTTGACAATAAAAAAATATTTTGGGCATTGTGTCCACTAAGTACTCCGTACTCACGCCCTGTACATTATTTCCAATGTGCAGGTTGAGCTGGATGACGGAAGAGTGACCAGTGATGTTTTGTCGAAGTTAGCGATTAGTGTAGTTGATGAACACTCTTGGTAATACGTGTCTCCATACACGTATTTCCACACATTTCCGCTGCGTACACTCTAATATTCCGAATCATTTTCAATTTGGTTGTAATTTAAGTCAGAATCATGACAAATCGTGTCGTACTACTTTCAACTATTATGCCCACTTATCGATGTTGCTTTATAATTTGTTAGCGTCAAATCTCGAAATTTCACTTCCTTTTCTTTATTATTCGTTAATTCCACCATAGTCACGAATCACCGAGCTTGGCTATTAATTAGTAAAGTGCGGTCGTGACACTGATCTTAGTGTGATCTACGGTCAAGATTAACTCGTGCATTATGATTACACTAAAAATGCATTATGATGACCGATGCATTATGATTGTATAGACAATGCATTATGATACCGATGCATTATAATTGTACATATCATGCATTATACTTATGCATAAGATGCATCATTTTTTATTTTTTATGAAAAATTTCTTTTGTACTGGATCTCATCTCTCTATATATAAATCTATGGGGGTTCTTGTGGGAGATAGTGATTATGTGAGAACTAGAAATTTCATGAAATAGTCAATGCTTATATATTTCATGAAACCGCTTTAATTTACTACATAGTGCGTAGGAGTATATTTTTATATTATTGTGCACTACTAATTATTGAATGCTCAAATTTTATTCTTAAAGTGCCAGAAACAATTTCTCATGTTTTTTTTTTATTGTTAGTTGTATGCTTTTTTAATGTTGATTTTATGCTTATTTTAAAAAAATATATGTTTTTTTAGTGTTAATTTCCTGCTTTTTTGCGTTGATTTCATGCCTTTTTAATATATTTTTTCATGCTTTTTTAATGATAATTTCATGCTTCTTGTAATTTTTTTCGTGCTTTTTTAGTGTCAATTTCATGCTTCTTTTAATTTTTTTTCGTGCTTTTTTAGTGTTAATTTTATACTTCTTCTAATTTTTTTTAATGCTTTTTTAGTATATATTTTTTACTTTTTTAATATTAGTTTCATGCTTTTATAGTGTTGATTTTATGCTTCTTTTTATTTTTTTCATGCTTTTTAATAAGCTATACATACATTTCAATGCTTAAATAGTATTCGTGTTAATGCTTAAATAATTATAATGTATTGCTTATTATCATGGTCTATAGATTGCCTACACATGCTTATATATTATTTATTTACTGCTTTAATTCTTGTAGTGTAATTTGTTTATATGGACCCGTGAAGATGAAAAAATTGAATGCAATTCATAAAAAAATCGAAGAATGCATCTTCTTGAATATGTAGATGGAGACAACCGATGAATTGAGATAAAATAATATGAAGATGAAGATGTCCTCGGTTATAGAAGGAGAGAGAGAAAGATAATAAATATCCCAAAATTTAAGGAATGTTAGATTTAAGATTACTCTAATACCCTTATATGTTATATAACATTCGAAAATAACTATTAAAATCACCAAATCTGAACCGTTGATCTAATATAATTAATGGACGAGATCGGTTCCTAGTTCTCACAAATTAAATGGTTTCCACATGAACCGATCTCTCTCACTCTCTCTCTCTCTCTCTCTCTCTCTATATATATATATATATATATATATATAGATATGTTCTGGTGAAAACTATTATTAGAGTGGAAAATAAAAACTTTTAATAGCCATAGATTAATTATATTTGTACAATCCAGATTATGACATGTGGAAAAAAAGTTCAATTTATTTATGCAGTTTGTATTTTTCTAACCGTAATAAGGCTAAGAATGTCCATATTTTATAGTACTTGTTGAGTGCGGCCTAATTAACACGTATTTTATGTGCATGTCAAGTGTATTTTGTATGTGTTTGAGTCTGGATTTATGTGCTTAAATGTTAGAAATGCTAGGGTTTCTTAACTTGTAGCATACTTTTTACTTTTCTCGTTTCTTTCGGTTTTCGATCTATTTTTGTAAGAATTGGAAAGAGCATTCATGTAGCTAAGGATCGAGGGCTGGAAATGAGTAAGAATCGAGCTTAATTAGAGTGAAACTTGTGCTTAAAAATGTGGAATTTCAAAGTTATAAAGTTACGGTTTCACTAGTTTGATTTCATTTATGTTTTCCTCGTTCTCTCAAGTCTTTTTATGCTTTTTGCAGGAATAATGAAAAACTCATTTGGCCAATTTGATCATTCCATGTCGAAGAAGAGTTCGTTAGAAAGCCGTAACAAAAAGCGGTTCGTAAATCGGAGTTCGGACGAGAGAGAACGAGCGAAAACGAAAACATTGTGCAAGAGATGACGGATGGGCGGCAAACCGGCGACCCAAACCAGCAGTCCACTAGACCGCCGGTCAGGCGACCCCTGGACCGCCATGGACCACAGAGAGGACGGCGGCCTGGACCAGCAGGCCACCAGGCCGCCGGTGGTTCAGCCTAGGCCGCCGGTTGCACCAAACTCGCCCGAACTCGTCCCAACTCACACCGATTCACTCCAACTCGACCCAAATCTGATTTTTAATGTATTTAACCCAAAATTCTTCCATTTTTCATGTATCTTTTCATACTTTAACACCCCTAGAACCCCAATTAGATTTTATACTTTCCTCTTTAGTATTTTCATGATTGTTTGAGCTACACTTGTTGGAATTTAAATTCAAGCATAGATTCTTCTTCCTTATTCAATTCTCTTTCTTTTCCTTATGATTTCATCTATTTTTCATGATTTAATTTCTTCAATTATGTCTAGCTAGATTTTCCTTTGGTTCCAATATATGAAGATATGATCTAGAAAACTAGGTTTTTGGATTTTGTTGTTGGATTTACCTTCTAATTCATATGTCTTGTGGTTTGGGACTTGTTTACATTGCATGATTGATTGATTGATCATCATTGAGTGCATACAAGGTGTTTGGTTAAATGCTTAGGAGGCTTTAATTCATAACACTTGGCATCAAATCACACCATATTAGTAATTCTTGCTAGAAGGAGCTTCTAGATAATTAATTGAGCTATTTGGAGTTAATTTATGCATCCTGACACCCAGTGGAGATAGATGTCATAGGTTAATCCACTAATATTGATTGCTTCGAGAGAAAAATTGATGTTTACTATATATAGAACTCCCATATGAATTAGATTAAATGGTTAATCCTAACAAATCCTAAAACCTAGGCCTCTTGTGATTATCGGATTATATTTGGAATCAAGTTTTCTACTATTGTTTGTTAACTCTTGCTATTAGTTGTTATCTAGTTTGTTACTTTTCAATTACATTGCTTGATAGAATTAAGAAAACACAAAAACATGATACTCCCTCCGTCCCCCATATTAGTGTGCATATTTCCCGTTTGGGACGTCCACCATATTAGTGTGCATTTCAAATATGGAAAGATTCCCTAAGCAAAAAGACATATTCACCCTCACTTTATTCTTATTTTTCTCACTTTCTACCTACTTTTCTCACTTTCTCCCTACTTTATCTTACTTTTTCCACTTTACACCAATTTCGTCTTAAACTGCGTGTCGTTTCTCTCAGCACACTAATATGGGGGACGGAGGGAGTATCTCGTAGCTTGGATAATAGGTTTAATAGCTAGATTACTACTTGAAACTCATTTGTCATTGCATTCCCCATGGATTCGACTAGATTATACACATCGATTATCATTGCATCTCCCTACCCCCTAAAGTGAGGGCGGATCACGGCCTTTAATGTAAGCCTATTATTATGGGATTCCATTTCCACTTATATATAGAATCCTTCCAAATTATTGAACTAATAGAAATCTATAAATAAATAAAAAATTAAAAAAGAAACATTGCGTCTTATAATTTTATGAATAACAATTGGTGGGTTTCTTATTTTATTTTTTTTTCCCAAAAAGTTTCATTATCATGATGCATGTATTTTTTACAATATGTTGCATTTATGCACACTTTTTAGTGCATTAGAAAAAGTAGTTAAATTTATGCATTGATACTAATATATACCATCATATTTTGTATTATTAGTGTGCATATTTTGTTAACGTATATTGCATTAGCTTTATATTTAGATGCATACAAGTGTAAATAAAAAAAATGAGGGTATTTTATATTAATATATTATGATGCATATAAAATATACTTGTGATGCATTTCTATCTATCAAACAATGCATATATTATAAGTGTTTTATATTGTCAAGATCATGTCATATGAAGACGAATTTCATTTTATTGACAACAATCATGATGCATTTTGATTAGAATCATGATGCATTTCGTATCTAAAAAGTTTGCATATTTATTATTATGAAAAAAAATGAGATGTTAATGCATTTAATTCACAAAAATGATGCATTTCATTAATTAAATAATACTGAATAGTCGGTATAAATTTATTATATAATGCATTATGTTTACAATAATAATGCATCTTATATAATAAATTTAAAAATGTGATTCTTCATTTTGATATTTTATTATGTCTTTACGTAATATGGAAATATATAATTTTCTATTTCATCTCTAGTTATAAAAAACTACATCGTAATACATAAAAATTAAACCCAAGTCAAAAAAATTAAGTTGTAGTCATTGAAAACTATACCCTAATCAATGAAAACTAAACCCTAGTCGGGGAAACTAAACCCTAGTGGGTTTAGATTCTTACTAGGGTTTAGGATTTTTTGGTTCAGGGTTTAAACTATGGGTTGGGTTTAGATTCTCGTATAGGGTTTAATTTTTAATGCGTTATTATCGTCTAGGAGTAATATTTAGTCATATTGCATTTTTAAATCATATATGCATTCATTTATAAATAAAATGCATTTCTTTACTACAAATAATGCATTTTACTCATAACAATGATGCATTTCATACTTAAAATGCTTGCTTATGTATTATTATGAAAACTATGAGGTGTTAATGCACTTCATTTAAAAAAATGACGCATTTCATAAAATAATACAATAAATTGCTTGCATAAATTTAAAATAATAATGAATTTTATTTACAATTATAATACATATATAATAACTTTGAAAGTATGCTTCTTCATTTTGATATGTTTCACTTACGTAACATGGTTATATAGCTATTTAATTACAATTTCGTTGCAATAAAAAATAATCAAAATAAACAATATTCAAGGATTCAAAAATATGAAAAATTTAATTGATTGGAGAATCTAAGCGCTAATTGGAAAAACTGAAACTATTATAATAAATTAGACCGTATTCAAGTCATGTAGATGTGTACGTTATATAAAATGCATAATGCAACATATATATATATATATATATATATATATATATATATATATATATAACAGTAATATAAACAAATTATGCATTTATGTTCATTGATTAAAAAAGGAAACCTGCAACAATCGTCTTCAAATCCAAAAAATTTGATTTCTAAAAATATAACACAGATAATGATGAAGAAGATGGATAATTCAATTTCACGCAGGGAGGTGAAAGATTCTTAAAATTAGTGCACACGTAATTAAGAGATCCCATGAAATTAGGAAGAATCAGTTACACTATTAGCAAATGACATTATTACCCTAATTATAAGTAAATTATACTTTAAGAATTAAATTAGACGAATTAATCTCATCGGTCAGATGATATAGATGAAGGGCCCAAAATAGTTTCTAGTTTTCACAAAATATTTAGTTTTCACATGATCTATCCCCTAATTAATCTCATCGGTCAGGTGATATAGATGAAGGGCCCAAAATAGTTTCTAGTTTTCACAAAATATTTAGTTTTCACATGATCTATCCCCCAATTGTATATATGTAAAATTCAATGTACATAATACAATGTTCTTTAACTTTATAACAATTAAACTTAAAAAAATAAATATTTAATATTAATATATGATAGTTGATTACTGTTATCCTATGTTGCATGGGTGTGGGAGTGCGGTGCATGGGCGATACGATTTGGATACGGTGATACGGATTTTTAAAAATTTTAAGGTACGATTCGTCGAGAATACGTCTATATATTTATATTTTATTATATATATCAATCATTTTATAAATATAAAATTCATAAATTAAATACTACTCAATTAAAATGAAGATTTCAATTAAATCCCATAAATTAAATACTATATTGATTTTGTAGTGAATTTAAATTTTAGGACAATACATATAAAAAAAAATATAAAAAACAAAATATAAGATTATTTTAAAAAAAACCCAAAAATATCCTAAATGCGTATCCTACCCACATGATACGTGTATCCTAATTTTTTTTATTTTTTTAGGATCCGCCATGTGGCGAATCCGGTGCGTATCCTACGCGAATCGCTCCCGCACCCGCACCCGTATCCCCCATGTCCCCCATGTATCCGATAGTGCAATGTTGTAATTTTAGAAGAATCTGTGCATTATAGCTGTTATCCACTAAATTTTCTTCCATTTTCAGAGTATATTCTTAAATTGAATATATTTTGAAATTTGAAACCAACGTTTTTGACATACTATTTATTTTCAATGAGTTAAAAGCTATGTTGCATGGGTGCGGGAATGCGGGTGCGGGGGCGATACGATTCGGATACACGGATAAGAATTTTTAAAAAATTTAGGGTGCGATTCGTCGAGGATACGTCTATATATTTATATTTTATTATATATATCACCCATTTTATAAAAATAAAATTCATAAATTAAATACTACTCAATTAAAATCACTACAAAAAAAACTGTCTTTAGTGGCGACTTTCTTAGTGACGGTCATAATCTCGTCACAAGAACCACATATATTGTGACAATAATTGTCATTGTTACAATATAGTACAACTGTGACAAAATTCATCGTTGTCAATATTTTTTGTCACAATATATAAGTGACGGTAGTTTGGTTGTCACATTAAACATGTTTATAGTGACTATAATTTTGCATGTCACAAACAAATAAAGCAATGACAGATTTTGATGTTGTCACAATTTATTGTCACTGTATGTTAGTGACATGTCTATTTTGTGTCACTACAACTGTGTAATTAGTGACTAATTTTTTATTTGTCACAAAAAATAATAGAGTTGACAAATTATATAGTTGTCACTAGTTATTGTCACTATATATTTGCAGCAACAATATACTTGTCACTGTATGCATAACATATTGTGACAATATTTTTTATTATCACGATAAAATGGAGCAGTGACAAATTGTGTTGTTGTCACTATTTATTGTCACTATATGTTAGTGACGACACTATGTGTGTCATTGTAAATATAATATATGGTGACAGTTATTTATGTCACCACTAAAAAACTTATAGTGACATATGTTATTATTGCCAGCAATTTTCAAACATGAAAATAATAATACATATTTTCAAACATCTTTTTTTTTTCTCTGAGAATTGAGTAAATAACATGATATACCATTAAAAATTCGTTTAATATTGTATATTAAATATATACAAGATTTTGATAAGTATAGATTATATATACAAAGTCTTAATTATAATATGACTATTTTTACGTATGGCTTCAGATGATTTATAGTTAATTTGGTTGTCTATATTGTGATTTCGTGGTTTTCGAAGTTTAGTATCTTTATTATATTTTGTTCAGTTATTTAATTAACGAATCAATGTCATTGTATTTATCTTTATATCTTTTATGTAATCTTATCATTTTATTTCTATATGAAGATTTTAAGTTTATAAATTTTAGTAATAATTATTAGGAAATATTTTTTTTTTCTAAATTACACACTAATAGTCCTGAATTGGGTAAACTATGATATACTTTTATTTTTTTTCAAAATTATGCTAACTATAATTTTAAAAAATAGACCCATAATTTTGAAAAAATAGACCAAAACATAAACTAGTAAAATAATTATTTTATTAATAATAAAAACTAAAATTTAATTAAGGTGGCCCAATTAGCCCATTTATGACCTAAACCTAGTACTAATAACGCCGCCTTTTCTTTTCTTTTTTTAATTTCTATCTTCTTCTTCTTCTTCGAGTTTCTTCTGCGTGTGCGTCTTCTCGCAGGTTAGTCTTCTTCTCCCTTTCTTCCTCTAATCTCTGCTCTATCCAACCACAAATACAACAAATAATAGGAGAAAGACTATATTGCAATATTTGAAGATTAAAAAGGTTTTTTGCAGTTTTGCTACAGTATATATGCATTTGGAGGAGAGAGAAATCAAATCAGTTAAAAATGCAAAATGGGATGCGATTTGCAGCAGCATTGGGCGTAGAATCCTGCTGCATTTTTCGATTTGCGTCGCCATTGGAGATGCCCTAAGAATAGTTTCAGGTAGAGTTATGCTTTTTCTAATTCGGTGTTTATACTTGATAATCTCATATTCCATTCATTCAGTTTGTAGTCCATTTTTCCATTATAAATTATACTATGACTTTGATTTATTAATTCATACCTTAGCAATTTGATTTATAGGCTACTCCTAATCACATACATGTAGTTGTTCTATATAATTTATCTAGTTTGAGGTATTGTATTTTCTTTATATATGTTTTGTTGTTTCTACTTATCATTGTTAGTATTAATATGTTTTCGTCTAATATTTTTATTTAAAGTTTTGATAGTGACCCAGTTCGTAGCGAAGGGGATCAAAACTTACAGAAAGCTATTGCTCGGGTGGATTCAGAAATAGGCGTGACCATACCTATTATGCAATTCACTTTTGGAAGCTAATCGAAAATTAGGCGTGATCATGCCAATTGCTATGCTGACTTCTGATGGTTTGTGGATGAGCACTCAATTTTATTAGATATTTTACTTCTGTTTACATATGTACTTTCATTTGAACTTTGAACTTGTAGTTGTAATCTTTTTTTGGTTATTTGTCATACTTTTTATTATTTATTTTGACAAGAATACGATTTGTTGGGTGAATTATTTACTTAGCGTATACACATAATTGACATGTTCTCAAATCAATACTGCATTACTACTTTATATGTATTGTTCCAATTATTAGACGATTGTAATTAATATTAAATTAAAATATTATTGGGTATTGAATTGACTTTCCAATGATGAAAAATGTATGCGGCTACAAATTAATTTATTTAGTGACGATTGTATTATGTGACTAGTATATGTAGGTATAGCAACCAGAAACTATTCTGGCTATAAACATGACTAATTAGTGACAATTATATCATGTAACTACAGTATGGAGCTGTAATGACAAATATTACACGTCACTGAAAATATGAACAACAGTGACAACCATTATGTGTGACTATAGAAAGTAATCTATAGTGAGAAAAAAAATATTGTCACAAAATTAACGACTCTAGTGATGAGATCGTCTGTCACTATAAGCTGCTATATGGTGACGATATTTACTCGTCATCACTATAACTTATAGTGTCGGCATATATAGCTGCAACTCGACGACAACCACAAAAGTCATCACTGAGTACCTTTAGTGACGATTATGACACATATAGTGACAAAAACCGTCGCCACTAGAGGCAATTTTTTTTGTAGTGAATGAAGATTTCAATTAAACCCATAAATTAAATACTATATTGATTTTGTTGTGAATTTAAATTTTAGCACAATACATATAAAAAAAGTATAAAAAAATCCCAAAATATAAAATTATTTTAAAAAAAAACCCCAAAAATATCCTAAACACACCGGATTCTTACCAGATACGTGTATCCTACCCACCGGATACACGTATCTTATTTATTTATTTTTTTAGGATTCGCCAGGTGGCGAATCCCGTGCGTATCCCACGCGAATCGCACCCATACTTGTATCCTCTGCGTATCCGATACTGCATTGTGTATTTTTTAGAAGAATCCGTGCATTATAAGTTAAAAGCATTATTATTTTTATTTTCTTCTACAAGATATCAGCTTTAGGAAATGAGAAGAAAGCTACTCTATAAAGCTTAATCAAAAGAAGTTATGCTCTCTAAGAATGGTCCAGGCTAGTCCACGTACCATAACGTATACATTTATTCGGTTATATAAATTCTACTTTGTAGTAGCTGTTAGAACTAGAATGAGTTGTCTGCACGTTAGCTTCTCCATACATAAATACTATGAGAAGAGTTGTAACCATCAATTAGCAGAAAATCATTCCATGAAACGTAGAGTTCATGGCTACCTTCTTCTCGATGTTTTCATCTTTCTTCTAGCAGTTGAAGGGAATCGTTATACTTTCTCTGTCCCACTCTACTTGGCTTGTTTTTTATTCAAATAAGTGGTATAAAATAATAAAACAGGTCAAGTCGAGTTGGACATAGGGAATACTCCCTCCGTCTTGTTGAATTTGTCTTGTTTCTTTTGGGCACGGAACTTAAGGAGGGGGTGTTTAAGTTGTTTAAGGTGTTTGTTAAGTGAAATAGATAAATGGTTTATGAATAAAGCCATTATTTAATTTATTTATTTATTTAATATATAAAAAATTAATTAATTATTTTTTTGCATTTTATTAATTTCTGAATAACAGTAATTATAATTTTTTTTATTTTTTATTTTTTATTTTATTCAGCTTTCGTAACATTTTTATGCAGCAATGCCAACAAATAGCAAAAATCTAAATGAAGGAGCAATCCAATCCAAGCCCAAGATAAATTTATAAACAAGGACAAATTTAACGAGACGGAGAGAGTAATATATTTATGGGCAGTGCCAAAGATATTCTCATTGTCGGTTTCGATTTGTTAATCTCTCCTATCACCTAGAAGTAGTTCACGTGGAAATACTCGATGGTTGCATGAGTCATTTGTTCGGAGGACTTCTACTGTTGAGGGAATGTTTGACTAAGCTTATAATCTCCTTAAAACAGTTCATAAGTCATTTCACTATTCTAAACATCTCCGCCTAGACTTGTCTAGTCCCCGCGTAGACTCTAGACGACGGTAGTCCGCCGTCCCAATTAATATTTAATCCGTCTAAGCTCTAAGTGACACTCTATCGGCCCGATTAAAGCTTTAATTGTATATGTATTCTTCTCACTCCTTTTATCATGAACTAGAAAATGAAATTATAAGTAATATCATATCTTTGTATATAGTTTATATTATAGGACATAATATAAATATAGTAAAAGAAATATGCATTATAGTTCTAATCCACCTAGACTCTCACTAAGCCGTCTAGACACTAGTCATCACCCACCATCCTCCTAGTGTGTAGCGACTTTTAGAACATTTAAGAGCATATAAGCTCCAAAAATAAATTATAAGAGCTTATAAACTTTTTAAAAATAAATTCATTCTCCCAACTTTTTTTTTACATTTTATAAATTTTTTAAACATCTTATAAGTTCTTAATATTTATAAAATTTTCCAAATATGATTAGCCAAACCCCCTTGTCTCTCAATATATTTTACCGAAAAGGAATTAACTTTTTGTGTGTTGCCGACATTCGAATCTTTGCTAATGCTAGCTCAAACACTTGCAAGATAAGCATGACGAATTGACTCTATTGCCCCTCAACTACTTCTAGACGTAGATGGTCGTTTTTTCGGTTATTTTTTTTTTAATTTTTTTTTTATTATTTTTTTTTTGTTTTTAGGAAACCTTCTAGAATCTAGATGGTCGTTAATTGTTTTCATTTTTTTTTTTAAAGTAATACTCCCTCCGTCCCCCTTCAATTGTCCAGTTTGACTTATTGACTTTTTGGCATTCATTTCCACCGAACCGGGAAACAAGTTATAAAATATAATTTTGAAGTATTGTTTCTTTTACGGGATACTATGAGTGTCATAGTATCCCGTAAAAGAAACAATACTTCAAAATTATATTTTATAACTCATTTCCCGGCTCGGTAGAAATACGTGCCAAAAAGTCAATAAGTCAAACTGGACAATTGAAGGGGACGGAGGGAGTAGGTTCTAGAAGGCAGTTAATAACGGAAGAATTTGAAAACATTTAATTTCTGTCCATAGCTTCATTTAAAACACATGCGCATATTTAAACAAATCCCCCACAATGAAATCTTTGTACAGTAGTATGATTTTACACTTCTCCAACAATCCTCACCTTCTTCCTTTCTCCAGGTTTGCTTCTCAACCTTGAACACAAATTCTTGATTGTCCAACGATATTTCTCGTCAACCCATTTCATAATTTCTTGAGTCTGCTCAATTTCTTGCATTTTTACCAGCTTTTAATGTTCGAATCAACCAAAAAAACAGAACCACCCAGTTGTTCATAAAATCTTGATTTCTCCTTGTCGGTTGTTGTAGATCAATCTTGATGGCCTCGATGAGTAGCAGCAGCGCGAAGAAACTGATCAAGATTGACATCGTCTCCGACACCATATGCCCATGGTGCTACGTCGGCAAGAAGAATTTGGACAAAGCCGTTGCTTCCTCAAGTGACCAGTACGATTTTGAGGTCCGATAATACAATTATTTCGGCTTTATTTTATTATTTAAGGATTCTTGAGTTAATAATTAGATTTGTGCTTAATTAAAATTTCGAATACAGATCAAATGGCGTCCCTATTTGATCCACCCTAATCACCCTAAAGAAGGCATACCTAAGAAGGAGTATCACTACAAACTATATGGCGCTCGCTTTCCTTCCATGGAAGCTCGAATAAATGGGGTTTGTTTATTCTTTCATTCTTTATTCCCTTTCACTACTATTCCGCGTACCAAAATTAATGATATTTAAATTTTTTGATGCTAATTAGTTCTGGTTCATGTAGGTCTTTAACAGCTTGGGATTGGATAATTATGACATGAAAGGACTGATGTATGTTTGATTAGATTTTATCAGTCAAGATTAGTCGAAATTACAGTTCTATCTATGCCTTATAATTAGCCCCTATTCATCACTTTGTTTCTTGAAAGTGAAAGCTTTTATTTGGGGGGAAAAAAAAAAACGTATAATGTAATGTTCCATGTAAGTGTGATTGGTTGTTTAATTTTGTTGGATATGTATGCAGTGGAAACACGTTGGACAGCCATAGGTTGATATACTTTGCCGGGACGCAGGGGCAAGACAAGCAGCATCAACTTGTCGAAGAGCTTAGCTATGGCTACTTCATACAGGGCAAGTATATAGGCGATAGGTCTGTGGCTTATATTAATCGGGTGATTTCAGCTCAGTTTTATGAGCTTTATAAGCTTTTCTTGCATCCTTTTCTTCATGAATCGAAGCAGCTTAGTCATGTGAATAAACTCTGTTTTCAAGTTCTCATTTGTAAGGTTGGAAAGAATAAGTGATCACTTTCATACTACATATATATTGGACTAAAAACTCGAGACTGGATGTGGATATACGAGCTTAGAAGGTCCTTCTGTTTATTTTTTTACCCTTAGGATGTATTATTATCACTAGGATTAGGGAATGTGTCATCTTATAATAGCATAACGTCGGATAAAATTCACGTTGAGGATGTTAATGGTGGTTTGTTCATGACAAGGTATATATAATCTCTTTTGATGGATTTGGTTGTTATATTATGTTAAGGTACTCTGCTATTAATCTTGTTTGATTAATTAATATTGTTGTCTTGTATTCGTTATGTGAAATTGTGAAGGGAGTATCTGTTAGAGTCTGCCAAAAAGGCTGGAGTCGAAGGAGCAGAGGAGTTTCTTCAAGATCCCAACAATGGACTGAAGGAGGTATATATATATATATGATTCCAACTGTAGGGATATGATTATTAACTCCCTTTGTCACATTTTAGCTAGTTTGAAGTCTAAAATACCAGCTTGTATATTCTTGCAACGCCAATTTAAGCTCTCGTCGTTTTACTTGTTAAGATAAACGAGGACGTTAGACGATATTCATCACAAATCCATGGAGTCCCTCATTTCATAGTAAGTCTTGATGAAACACTCGATGCATGCTTATAATTTACGAGGAGAAAGATTATAGCTAGCTAAAGGGTACGACGACTGTTTTCAGATAAATGGTGAGCAGGAGATTAGCGGAGGTCAGCCACCGGAGACCTTTCTTGAAGTTTTTCGAGAAGCTGCATGAGTCATGAATTTGTGAGGAACTATGAATTTGTAAGGAACTATAGTATACTATTTGATTGATGAAGTGTTGGCCACTTTCTTCATCAACTTTCCACAATAAGATGTCTGTATCAATTAGCCCTATTATAAGTATGTGCTGTGTTCCATTGCTGTATCATGATGTACCCTGTTGTACTTATTGGATAATATTAATAAAGATGAATATATATATGTATGTGTGTATTATTATTATTATTATTATTATTATTATCAAGCACTCGAGGTGACTTGAAACCAACCTCTTGAATTGGAGGAGAATCGTCTTACCATCTGAGTTATTATTATTATTATTATTATTATTATTATATTGGAGAACTATTACAGGAATAATTAAATTCTCAAATTAAATAAAATCTAACCCGATTTGTTTGATGTCCCTTAAAATTTGGATTTTAAAGAAACGAATAAAAATAATAAATTGATCACTTGGGATTGGGATCCTCTATATCAACTAGTACTAGTTTGTATCCCGTTGAAATTCAACAGGGTATCACTTTATAGTATATTTCATAAATAAAAATATTATTAATAAAAAAAAATAGATCAATGAAGTAAATATTTTTTGTCAAAAAAGTTAGCTTAGCTCTAGCCAATTCGAATAGCCCGTTAAAGTATGTGGGTTATGCGTGAATGAGTCTAACCAACCCGAATTAAAATTAGCCGTTTGTCTGATTAACCAGAAAGTTTTGAAACGATACTCGTTGTGTCTAATATATTATCAAGTGTCTTAAATTGATTTTTTTATACAAAAATTTGACAATCATAGTTATTAATACATATTAAAAGAATTTCAAAAAAAGTGGCCAACGCACCACCTCAAAATCGAAGTAATGTGACGGAAAATAATGTTATATTACAATTTATATGAAGAAGGATAAAAAAAAAATACTAACACAATATATTACGAACAATACACTGAAATAATAGTCTCGTGGTAATTTATTGAAAGAGTCTAATGGCCCATTGAATTTTATTACAAAAATAAGATAATTATTAGAAACTTAAATCAATAAGTGGTGACATTTATTAGGTAATCGTATATATATTTGTCTTTTTTTAATTTTATGAAGTCACTTGTCATTGGTGTTGCGTAATAAAAAAACATATTAATGAAGGACATCATTTTTGGAGTAATTGTGTTGGTTTGTTTGTTGGGTCTCGCCCGCTGCTTACTATAAAAAAGAAATAGGAGAAAATTAAGAGTTGCAGAGCTTGCCACTACTCGTGAAAACTGTGCCGACCACTGATCGTGAACAATCACCCGATCAAAATTTACTTTACGGCCAAGAGCAGTTATGCAATCCTGCCACCTACGTTGCAGCATGTCATTAAGCCCACAACTTTGATCATGCATGCCCAATGACTGCTCATTCTAATGAGCATGTACCCATCACTACTTGATACAATGGCACTACCACACAAACTCGTGTGATCATGCAATTGTCATGATATACGTAGTATGTACTGTCATTAACTTAAAATTTGGTATATTTATTTAAAAAGTGACTAATATTATCGTTGCTTGTGATAGTTTATTGGAAGTAATATTGCATGACATAAAATTATTGATCGGTCGTGGATTTTAGAGTGTTTTTGTGATGGTGAGATTTATAGAAAGCTAAGAACACAAGAATTTACGTGGTTCGATCTATGGGTAGATCTACGTCCACGGAGGGAAAAGAGAATGTTTATATTGAAGTCTCCCTTGCTAGTAAATACAGTGGCCCCCTTTTTATCTTACAAGATAGCTCTATTTATAGAGAATTGAGGTCACGGGTGATTCATGGATGCTGCTCTCGCATGTCCGTCCGTACTCTGACCATCGCGGGTGGTTGAGAAATCGTGGGGCAGTTGGATGATTTTGTTGACTCGTTATTGGGCTTCAATCTGGGTGGGCCAAGCTGATCTGGGTCTTTGAGCCACATCCTATCAATTATATTATAAGTTAATAAATACTCCCTCCATTTCGTTTAAGTTGGCTCATTTCTTTTTTGCCTTTTATCGTAGTATCCCGTAAAAGAAAGAATTCTTCAAAAATCCATTTTAAAACCCATCATTTTGAAGCGTGGAAAAGCGTGCCAAAAAAGGCAAAAAAGAAATGAGCCAACTTAAACGAAATGGAGGGAGTATATCATTAATTAAGTAATTGTATTTGCTAGGTATCTCGAATCATCTATTATTGGATAAAATTGTACACAACCACGAACAATCGTGTGTATGCGTGCTGCTAGCCAATTGCACGACCAAAAACATTTGTGTGCTCGTACACACCCGCCATTATCTTGGTTTACTGCACACTCAAGAGAAGTCCTGCAATCGTGGCGCCGACACTACTAAATGTCGTTAAGCCTGCTACTTCTCGACGGCATGATTGCATGACTATGTTCAATCATGCACGCCCAATATTGCTTGTGCCCGTGAGCCCTTAATACTATATGTCGTTAAGCCCGCTACTTCTCGACGGCATGATAGCAATCATGCACGCCCAACACTGCTTGTACCCATGAGCTCTCTAAAATTTGATTATAAATTTGAGACAATTTTATAGTTACTGTCACTGAAGCTGTTCTTCATGCTTTTTCCCATAACGCACTGCTCACAACTATCAATTTTGAAGCTACTCCAATGTGGGACATCATGTTTGTGCCCAACAATATTTATAATTTCAATAATGTGATCTATTACAAATTATTTGAAACATCCACCTCAAAATAAATAATTTAGTGGATATTGATCGGTTTGCACAATTAGATCTACTTATTTTTATACTATTTGTTTTGAGTACATGGAAAGAACATTTATTGTACATGTGAAATTAATACTACTAAGTAGTGTTATATTCAACTTTAATACTCACTTTCATGATCGTCATCCTTCGTTTCTTAACTTTTTTTATTTTTTTATTTTATGTTTGGGAACCAAAGAAAATTTCTTACTCTTAGAAGACGCGTGCCAAAAAATTACTATAACAACTCCAAAATGACCGAAGGAGTAGTCGATTTGGTCTTGCTTTGCGTGAGCAGTGAGCACGACACTTTTGGTCTTATTGCATGTTTTAGTTAGCTTATGTCCTTTTCTTTTTTTCTTTTTTTTTAATATGTGTATATTTTTGTTTGATCCAATGAAAAAAAATGTATCGTGTTAGTTTAGGAGATTTTTTTATTTTAAGGTTTAACAATATATTAATATAAAATCAAGTAGTATAAGATTAGATATATAAGCTTATCATTGATAATAGGAATAGATCTCCACATGTTAAATAGGAATATATCCACACCATCTGATTTTCAAGATATGTGGTTGTTATTCATTAATGGAAAATAATATATAAATAAGTGATTAGCGTGAATTCTATTAACATAGGGGTAATAATGTCTAACTGTAGTTATTTTGCAGTTATTTTCAAGATATGATGGAACTGCTACTTGAAAGCATTCATTTTTCCCACTAGATCTTCGAATTGGATGTGATAATTTAAATGCAACTAAATCATACAAATGAGTTTTACGAATTATACCTTAGATCTGTGCTGACGGAGTAATCTACAGGTCTAGATTACTGAGGTGTGATCCCTTTCCTCGAAGTTCTTCTACTGTGTGGGCGTCTAGGAACTTTGAAACCGGAACTCTCCCTCTGTAGTATAGGCGTCTCTCTCCCTCTGCTTCAGCTTAGGTTTTGAGTATCTCCTTCTCCTTATTTATAGGAGGAGTGGCGCCTATTATTCCTTATCCACTAAGTCACGGGTTTTAATTAATTAAAGCCCGGTTTAGTTAATAATTACCGGAATAAATTCTAATTAAATAATTAGAATTAATGTTAATTATTATAAGGAAAATAATATATATAATTATTAAATTAATTATCTAATTACTTAATTAAGAATAAATCTTAATTAATTAGATATTAATTTATTCCACAATTATATAATTAACCAGAGTGCAATTATTGCGATCAGATGGACACCAGAAGAGGAAACTGGCGTCCCCTACACTACAGTAGGCACCACATTACTGGGCTCAAGCCCATAATGCCTCTTTTCAGTCCAAAACTGATATCCCTCAATTTGTAGATTGGGCCCGATACTTTATTTAGAACTATCCCCGTGTTTAATGACTCCGATATACATTAATTAATTAGAGCTCCTCTGACTGCTCATAATTAATTAATATCTTATTTTCCTCAAGTAGTACCCGTTCACCCCTTATTATTATACCTGAATAACAAGTGAGCTCTTCTAATACATTAAAATGCACATTGTAACTTGAGCTGGATCATCAAAGGTAATAAGGAAATAATCTATGAGGATTTTGGAATCCAATCAAAACACAATTGAATCCAAGTTCCCCCTTAACAATATATCCTAACAGAGGGTTTTTTTTTCTTTTTCAAATGTGATTTTATTAGTCATAATCGAGCAACCGGAATAACTTATTTTATTGAATTTAAGTTTTGTTGAGTGGGTTAATGGTAGATTCATAGTACTTATTTAAAATTTCCATCTACTATTTTATGCTTTAATGTTGATTCTTTTAAGTTCTCAATACTTGAGGAAAGGTTAGTGCTTATTAGTTTAATAAAATATGCTTAACGGTGTGATAAAATATGCTTAATGATATGAGAAAGTATGCTTATTAATGCTTAAAGCATGAATTTTAAGGGTATAAAGCATGATAACATAGTTATATAAGAGTACAAATGTTGTTGTTACGAAGAAACATATTTTGAAAATAAATGATTCTTTTTTTTTATTAATGGACCCCCCCCCCCTAATAGTATTTTCTAAATCCTATAAAATTACTGAACCATAACTGGGGTGTAAAAAATCATGATTGGAGTTTATAAATTCATTAAGCATGATTTGGAGTATTAATAAGCATAAAAAATTGCAACATTAAGCATCAAACTACAATGACGAGTTATAACTTTAGTATTATGAAGAAATATTACATAGATTCCAAGAATTGTTGGAATCAATTTATCATTATGTAAATTAAAAGAAACAATGAATTTAATATGGAGAATTCAACTTCTCGAAAAGAAAATATAAATACAGAGAAATAGCATCATTAATTGATGGACGATCCTTGAGACGAAGCAGGATTGATAACACAGAGATGAGAGAGATGAAATGTGTTGGGGTTGTTGTGTATAGCTAAAGCAAAAACGTGTTTTAGTATATATGACATGTATTCCACTGGTAACAATAACCTATCTGAATAAATATATTAATAAGAATAAGCCTTATATCTCATGTTTTAGAACACGTGGACGGCTCGGGTGTTAGGGAGATCACGCAACATTCGATAATAATTATAAGATATAAATAGTGTCACACTCGAGATAGCTTGGGAAAACTATCAGTTTAGTGGCGGGTCTCAGTCGCTAGTTATGTTGGTACGGTGGAACGTATTGACAGGATCGAGTGAGATAAGGTTCTTCTGATACTGACCCTAGCAATAGGTGAAGAACTAGAGATCTCAAGATTTACAGATGATCTTAATCTCGATATGCTATTAGAGATATATGTGTTGTTCACTGTTACTTTGATTTGCAAGATAAGGGTTTATCGCAGCATCCCTGATGACTTGCCTCTTGGGTAACATGAGGGCACATAGTATGTGTAATTAGTTATATCAAGACACTGTATCCGTATTAGGTTGAGAGATATCCCCTCAGGGAGTTTACAAGGTTTATTATACCAAATCATGCATGCTGATTAAGTTCAGGTATAATAATAAGGGGTGAACGGGTACTACTTGAGGAAAATAAGATATTAATTAATTATGAACAGTTAGAGGAGCTCTAATTAATTAATGGATATCAGAGTCATTAAACACAGAGATAGTTCTAAATAAAGTATCGGCCCCAATCTACAGATTCGGACAGAGCGGTGATTCAGTTGTGATTCTTTAGTGGAATGCGTCACAACTCTAATGAAATAAATGTTCTGGGTTGATCATGGTTATTTCATTAGGTAAGGCTAAACTATGTCTGGTACATAGATCCCTGGGGTGGCCAAAGAGCTCTTCAGGAAAGGAATTCAAGGTATTATTGAGGGATATTAGTTTTGGACTGAAAATAGGCATTATGGACTTTAGCCCAGTAATGTGGTGCCTACTGTAGTGTAGGGGACGCCAGTTTCCTCTTCTGGTATCCATCTGATCTCAATAATTGCACTCTGGTTAATTATATAATTGTGAAATAAATTAATATCTAATTAATTAAGATTTATTCTTAATTAAGGAATTAGATAATTAATTTAATAATTATATGTATTATTTTCCTTATAATTTAATAACTAGGATTAATTCTAATTATTTAATTAGAATTTGTTCCGGTAATTATTAACTAAACCGGGCTTTAATTAATTAAAGCCCGTGACTTAGTGGACAAGGAATAATAGGCGCCTACTCCTCCTATAAATAAGGAGAAGGAGATTCTTAAAACCTAAGCTGAAGCAGAGGGAGAGAGAAGCCTATACTATAGAGGGAGAGTTCCGGTTTCAAAGTTCCTAGACGCCCACACAGTCGAAGAACTTCGAGGAAAGGGATCACACCTCAGTAATCTAGACCTGTAGATTACTCCGTCAGCACAGATCTAAGGTATAATTCGTAAAACTCATTTTTATGATTTAGTTGCATTTAAATTATCCATCCAATTCAAAGATCTAGTGGGAAAAAGGAATGCTTTCAAGTAGCAGTTCCATCAATTGATATCAGAGCCACGGTTCTAGAATTGGCTCTGTGATAATTGAATTAAATGTATGTTCATGCATTCGAGTCAATTATGCTATAAACTGTGAATGCTACTGTCCGGGAACATGTGTTGTCTTTGATCCCGTCTTTCCATCGTTTTTCATGTTATTTTTGAATCGGTGAGAAATAAGGTACCGATTAGAATAAGATTCATTTTTATATAATTTTTCCATGTATTTTTGATTTTGGTATTGTAATTGCTGCGAATCGAGAGTTGGAAAAGTGAATAACGGAGGCACGAGAATCGAGGCAGACGGCGGCAACACGTGCGTGTGCAGCGCATGTCGCTCACGCGCCTGACGTCGATCGGGCTGCAGCCATTCTGCGGTGAATTCAGTCCCTCCTCCTTGTCGTTCTCGATGGACGAGCCAAGGGTTTAAACCCTCGGCTCAGTCGCTGTCGAACGAGGATGGAGCGGCGGTGGTTCAGCGATTAACAACGGCGGTGGTGGCAGGGGTCGAAACCCTTAGGGTTTCGGCCGTGACTGCTGCTGCTGCGGCTTCGATCAACAACCGGGCGTGAGACGGTGGACGGCGTTACGAGCCCAGCACCACCGTGGTGCTGGGAGACGTAGGCGAAGGCAGAGGCGGCTATATCGGAGGGGGAAACAGACGACGGCGGCAGCGGTTAGGGTTCTGCTGCACGCATGCCGTCGAGGGTTTCCACCCGACTGTTGCGGTTGTTGCTGCGTTTCTCGACAGGCGGTGATGGCAATGATGTGCGGCGGAGGTGGCAGCTCAAGGCGGAACGGAGCAGGCGGCGGCAAGCAGTAGCAGCGTGAACCCGTTAGGGTTTGCGCGCTATTTGCGATCGCCAGAACTCACTCGACGCACCAAACAGCAACATCCCAGCACTTCTCCTTGCGGTGTTGGGCAGTGGCGGAGGGCGTTGGACAGAGGGGAAGCGGCAACAGCAGCCACAGCAACGGGCGGCGGTGAAAACTTGCCCGCGCGTATGCCCGTCGCCTGCTGCAGTGGCTCTGGCTGCTGCAGCGGCTGCTATCGGCTTGACTCTAGCATCTCCACGATGCTGGGTGCTCCGTCGGGTCGAGTGGGAGCTCCAACAGCGGCGGTGGCTTGTCGAGAAAGCTACTGTGGCGGCGGCAGGTTCAAAGAAGATGATGAGGATGATGATGATGGTTCGGGCCTGGTTGAAAGGGTTAGGCTAGGGTCGGGTTGCAAGAAAAGCAGCCGGCCTGTCAGCCCGACCCACTGAAGCCCGGACCCGGTTCGCCCAATCTGAAATGTGTGACGTCGAGGCGTGCAATGCACGTGCGAATGACATCATGACACGTGTCGGTGATGTGGCAAACAAATGAGGAATGTTCGTTTCAACGAACGGTCCTCGTCGTTCAACGAGGGCTAAGGTTTTCCAAAACTTTAGTGTGATCGTTGACGGTTAGGTTTTTTTGTAACCTAATTCGTTCCAAAAATCATTCGTCTCGTCTCATTTTGGAAATAGGGAATTCCGCGCCCTAATTCCATTTCAAGCTGCTTGCTATTTTTGGAAGGTGGACTTGAAGACCAAGTGAAGACTTTCCAAGACCGAAGCTTGTTTCGGATTTTAATAAATTAAATTGTAATAGATAGGTTTTATCCTTCTCGGTCGGCAACCTATTTATTTATTTTAATTAATTATGCATGCTATGGATGGTTTAAATTACGCAATGTGATGAAAGCATGATTTGAATATTATTGTTACTTTTATTAAATGCGTAATAGAAACGAACATGCCTAGGGTGTCATAGCATGGATTTACGATTTCAAAAGCCAGCATGTTTTATTACTTGCGCTTAGAAATCATGCTGTAGGACTTAATTGTCAACGTGCTTCGTATATCGCATAAAAACCCTTTAAAAATAAAAAAGACTAAGCGGTAAAATCAATTAGTTTTAATTAATTAATTGGGGACCTCCATATTTGATTTTAGGCAAAGTCAAGGATTAGGATCGTGTAGACGTCCACCCTACGTGGCTTGCATGATTTCGACCGCCTTGCCCGTATATTCATCGGTAAAATTTCTCAATAACTTAGAATATTCTTTAGGAGAGTGGGAGTTATACGAGTAAACGTCCACCCTACGTGGCTTCCACGTACATGCTCTAACTCGGCCCTTTGTGGAAATTTTGATGGAGTCCAAGGATCGTTTATTCAAGATCCTGTTCGAGTTCCAAGTGGGCCGGTGACAAGAGCTCGAGCTAAGAAGTTTAAGGATGCTTTGCAAGGGTTGGTTCAAGAAGTTTGGGCTCAAGAGTTGATGAAGAAGCCCATTGGAGATGGTGGATCGGGCAGCCCGCGAGTAGTTAATCTTATCAAGTGTGACCGGGCTGAAGATTAAAGACTTAGTTATTATTTTCGTGACTTTATTTTGCAGCCCACGTTTTGTGCCTTAAAAGGCTTTATTTTTGGGCTTTATTATGTTATTTGATGGGTTTGACCCATAGTTTGACTATACTTAAGTTATTTCATAGTTGGACTAGGTTTAGATAGGTTTTTGAGCACTATATATATGGCCCTTATGTCATGGCCGAAAATCAACATTGATCATTAATAATATTGTGAGTTTTATTCTCTCTTGAGAGCTCTTCGAATTCCTCTTGATTTTTCCAAGACGAATTCTTTACCCGGCGAATCAACGAGTTCATCATCCCTCGTTGTGTGTCATTCAGCGTCCCCGTGTGGCTCGGCGACCGTCTCTTTGGGATATAGAGGTTTCGGCTTATCTATATTACTTAGGGGGTTTAGTTCGTAGACGTATTGGGATTTCCATTAGTTCGATTCAGTCTTCCGCGTGCGTAAGTCATACGGATCTGCGAAGGTTCGTATCATTTGGTATCAGAGCCCATAACCCAATACAAGAATGACTCAAGAACCAATCCGGAAGAGACGAAGGAATTAGAGAGGCAGATTGGAGAGTTGTTGGCAAAGGGGCACGTGAGGGAGAGTTTGAGTCCTTGTGCAGTTCCTGTGTTACTTGTGCCGAAGAAGGACTCGACGATGAGGATGTGTTGTGACTGCCGAGCCATCAACAACATAACGGTAAAGTATCGACATCCCATCCCTCGTTTAGATGATATGCTTGATGAATTGCATGGCTCTTGTGTGTTTTCTAAGATTGATTTGCGTAGTGGTTATCACCAGATTAGGATTAAGGAAGGAGATGAATGGAAAACTGCTTTTAAGACAAAACTTGGTTTGTATGAGTGGCTGGTTATGCCTTTTGGTTTGACTAATGCTCCTAGTACGTTTATGCGTCTTATGAATCATGTTTTGCGTTCTTACATAGGCAGATTTGTTGTGGTCTATTTTGATGATATTCTAGTATACAGCAAGAGTCATGATGAGCATGTTCAGCATTTGAGGTCTGTTTTAGATGTACTTAGGAAAGAGAAGTTGTATGCTAACCTAAAGAAGTGCATCTTTTGTACGGACAAGCTTGTTTTTCTTGGTTTTGTTGTTAGTGCACAGGGTGTACAGGTTGATGAGGAGAAAATACGAGCTATCCAAGAGTGGCCGAGTCCGAAGAGCATTGGAGATGTTAGAAGTTTTCACGGACTTGCTAGCTTCTATAGGCGATTCGTGCCACATTTCAGCAGTGTTGCAGCCCTGTTGACGGAAGTGATCAAAAAGAATGTGGAGTTTCATTGGGGAGAAGAGCAAGAAAAGGCGTTTCAGTTGTTGAAGTACAAGTTGACACACGCCCCGGTATTATCTCTTCCTAACTTTTCTAAATCTTTTGAGATTGAATGTGATGCTTCTGGTGTTGGTATTGGTGCAGTTTTGATGCAAGAAGGGCGGCCAGTTGCGTACTTTAGTGAGAAGCTCAATGGACCCACTTTGAGCTATCCGACGTATGATAAGGAGTTGTATGCATTGGTGAGGGCATTAAAAACGTGGCAACACTACTTATGGGCCAAGGAGTTCATCATTCACACCGATCATGAGTCGTTGAAGCACTTGAAGGGGCAACACAAGCTAAACAAGAGGCATGCTAGGTGGATGGAGTTTATTGAGACGTTTCCATACGTTATCAAGTACAAACAAGGTAAAGAGAATGTGGTGGCTGATGCACTTTCTCGGAGGTATGCTTTGATCTCTACTCTAGATGCTAAGTTGCTTGGTTTTGAGTGCATCAAGAGTCTTTATGTGAGTGATGCTGATTTTGGTGAGATTTATCGAGCATGTGAGAAATCTGCTAGTGGAGAGTATTTTAGGCATGATGATTATCTATTTAGGAAGAATAAGTTGTGTGTTCCTAAATGCTCTCTACGTGAATTGCTTTTGCTTGAGTCTCATGGTGGGGGTTTGATGGGACATTTTGGTATTGCTAAGACCTTAGCTGTTTTGCATGAACATTTCTTTTGGCCTCATATGAAACGTGATGTTGAGAGAATTTGTGGTAGATGTGTTACTTGTAAGCAAGCTAAGTCTAGAGTGAGTTCCCATGGTCTGTATACACCATTGCCTATTCCTGATGCACCTTGGATTGATATATCTATGGATTTTGTTTTAGGGTTGCCTAGGAGTAAGCGTGGTAGCGATTCCATCTTTGTGGTTGTTGATAGATTCTCTAAGATGGCACATTTCATTCCATGTCATAAGTCTGATGACGCATCTCATGTTGCTGATTTGTTCTTTAGAGAGGTTGTTAGACTGCATGGTATGCCTAGGACTATTGTTTCTGATAGGGATTCTAAGTTCTTGAGCTACTTTTGGAAGACGTTGTGGGGTAAGTTGGGTACTAAGCTGTTGTTTTCTACTACTTGTCATCCACAAACTGATGGTCAAACTGAAGTAGTCAATAGGACTTTGTCTATGTTGCTTAGGGCTATCATAAAAAAGAACATCAAGTCTTGGGAAGAATGTTTGCCACATGTTGAGTTTGCTTATAATCGTTCTGTTCATTCTGCTACTCAATTTTCGCCATTTGAGATTGTTTATGGTTTTAATCCTTTGACTCCATTGGATTTATCTCCTTTACCTGAGCATGAGCATACTGATCTTGATGGCCGGAAAAGGGCTGATTTTGTGAAACAGATTCATGAGAAGGCGAGAATGAACATTGAAAGGCGAACAGAGCAGTACGCCAAGCAAGCAAACAAGGGACGTCGCAAGGTGGTGTTTGAACCCGGTGATTGGGTATGGCTGCATATGCGCAAGGAAAGGTTTCCGTTGCAAAGGCGTTCGAAGTTACTACCTCGAGGCGATGGACCTTTTCAAGTGTTGGAGCGCATCAATGACAATGCCTACAAATTGGACTTGCCCGGTGAGTATAATGTTAGTGCTATATTTAATGTTACTGATTTGAGTCCTTTTGATATAGGCGACGACTTGGATTTGAGGACAAATCCTCTTCAAGAGGAGGGGAATGATGGAGTCCAAGGATCGTTTATTCAAGATCCTGTTCGAGTTCCAAGTGGGCCGGTGACAAGAGCTCGAGCTAAGAAGTTTAAGGATGCTTTGCAAGGGTTGGTTCAAGAAGTTTGGGCTCAAGAGTTGATGAAGAAGCCCATTGGAGATGGTGGATCGGGCAGCCCGCGAGTAGTTAATCTTATCAAGTGTGACCGGGCTGAAGATTAAAGACTTAGTTATTATTTTCGTGACTTTATTTTGCAGCCCACGTTTTGTGCCTTAAAAGGCTTTATTTTTGGGCTTTATTATGTTATTTGATGGGTTTGACCCATAGTTTGACTATACTTAAGTTATTTCATAGTTGGACTAGGTTTAGATAGGTTTTTGAGCACTATATATATGGCCCTTATGTCATGGCCGAAAATCAACATTGATCATTAATAATATTGTGAGTTTTATTCTCTCTTGAGAGCTCTTCGAATTCCTCTTGATTTTTCCAAGACGAATTCTTTACCCGGCGAATCAACGAGTTCATCATCCCTCGTTGTGTGTCATTCAGCGTCCCCGTGTGGCTCGGCGACCGTCTCTTTGGGATATAGAGGTTTCGGCTTATCTATATTACTTAGGGGGTTTAGTTCGTAGACGTATTGGGATTTCCATTAGTTCGATTCAGTCTTCCGCGTGCGTAAGTCATACGGATCTGCGAAGGTTCGTATCAAATTTTAAGTGAGATAATCTAAGTGGGCATCTATAATACCGGCACAGTTCTCATTTTATGTGCTACCTTGTAGATAAACTCGGTTAGGTGAATAATATGGTTAAAGCTTAGCTACTAATTGATGAATCCTCCCTACGAGGTCACTTCTCAAAATAGTAGGGTCCGGTTAAGGTACGGGTTATTATTTCTTTAGTTCACAAGGGTCCATGTGATGATAAGAGAAATAAATTGACTATATGTCATGGTCAAAAAATTTATACTTTGCTAGTCGCCCTATGTGACTCTTGTATAAAGTTTTTGGGCTACTCGTTTGTTGGTTCGATGTTATTTTGTCAAAGGGTTATAACATTGATAATATAAATTATTCTTATTAAATGAGTTGTTAACTGTCAACTTGTGTTATTTGGTTTCAGATATGTCTACGGATCCTTTTCGCAATCAAATTCTTAATTCCATTAGAAACCGTATTCTGAGGTTCCAGACTTTTGGGAAAATATCCTCTAAGAAATTTGAGGATAATGATGACATGGAACGTTATGTTATGGAGTTTCGCGACTTGTTTCTGGCTTATGAGACATATGGCATGACACTTTCTGGGAAAGTTAAGTGTGATATTGTTTTGGCTTCTCTATCGGCTTCTTTCACTGCTCTTCGTATGGAGATCATCAAATCTCAAGTCGACCATACTGATGTGGAAGCTCTTTTCGAAGAGCTACTTGAGGTCGACAATGAGAGGAAAAAGATGGCCATGTGGTCAAGAGAAGTGAAGAAGATATACGATAGAGTGAAGGCAAAAAATGAGGGTGAAACGAGTCGTGATTCCGAAAAGAAACCTCCGAGGCGGAACAAGAAACAAAAGAAGGGTGAAGGTATGTCTCTAAATGTAACATGGAAAACATATTAGCATTGGTTTAGTCCTTTATTGGACGGATTTAAACTGGTGGATACTAATTATGTTTTGTTACATGTGTTTCCTTGTAGGCTATGCCACAAAAAGGATGATGAGGCGGTTTCGAGTTCTAGAGTCGGCAAGCATTGATGGTTGATGCGGTTGTTGATTGCTCGAAGACTTCTTTTTCCTTGTTTTATCTTTTAGTTTTGAGATAGATGTTTGGGATGATACATTACTACTTTGTTTTTCAATACATTTGGTTTTTCCATGGAATGGCGGTACATTTGTTTTGAATTGGTTTATGGATGATTTTGGTTTTAACATTTGTGTTAATTTTATTTTAACACTGGTTGTTAAATGTTTTTCATTCATGTGTTGAAGTAATTATCTTGAAACATGGAATATCTCAAATATGATTAGATAAATGTAGTTGTTTCTTTGTTTCTCACCTCTTTTCTCATCTTTAATTAAAACATTACTAAACTATGTCTAGTATCTATAATTCTACTTTATAATTTGAGTACAAAATGGTCTAAGGACCGATTTTGGAAGATCAAATTGGATATAAGGGATATTTGCATGTAGTATAGTGCAAATTAGTTGAATTAAAGATTGGTGATAAGTTGGAATAGTAAAAGTTTCAATAAAAGATTATAAAGGATAAGGTGAAGAAAAGATCGTTCTTGAACAATGTTCAAAAATGATAGGAATATTCAAGGAACATCAAGCCAAGTGGTACAAGAATGAATAGTACAGGTATTCTGCACAAGTTCATCTTTATTGCAGTGGGAGCGTTTTCGAAAGAAAACACTATATCATTTTTCATATACATCAAGCAACTAGGTTTCTTGGAAAATGTACATGAGGAAAGAAACGACCACGTAAACATAATAGTTTAGATGAGAAGGTTGAAGTAATTGATACGATTTATGAATTTTATGATTCATGTCGATTCATTGGTTTGCGTGGTTCATTATTGGATTTAGATCCATAATGAAAAGGGCAATGGCAATGGAGAAACAAGGTTAATATGGAAAATATAGAGAAAATGGGTTCTCAAGTCCATTTTTTAATGCTTTGTCGGGATATAAGTTCCCAAAGAGTTCTATATTTCATATTAACACTTTTTGTACCTCATAAGTTACAATCCAATATCTGTCTAAAACCAATGATTATTGGCTAGTGATATTCGGATATAACGGTTATGTTGGAACAAATATGTATCAATTAAGTGCATTATTTTGAATGCTTAATCAACTCTTGCAGAAATTCGAATAATGGGAGCATTTATGGAATGACATGCAAAAAATCAAGTTTTATGGAACATGTCAATAAATGTTACAGTTCTCATCGTAGTAAAGATGATAGGCGTGATTTTTTTCTTGTACATTATGTGATAATATCACTAGCTTTGGCAACATTGTGAAAATATTATCGAACATAATGGTGGTGGTTATCTGGACAGTCTAAGATGTAGAATTTGAATAATGTGGGATATATCCTTGAGGATAGTATACATGATTCAAGTATTCTACGTAGGTTACTGTTCTGACTAGGTTATCGATATGAGGCATATCGGAAAAGTGTCAGATATTTGTTATTGCTGCATGCAAGGTAACAAATATAGTTTATTATCGGAATAATAAACACGGATAATTGGCGAGTATGTTGGTAAATGAGGTAATCGACCTTAATCTGTGTGTTCACTTAGAAAGGAGAACCATACCTTGGAGAATCTTGGAACAGTAAAATGTTTATGAGAGTTCTTTCATGACAAGTTAAAATTGTAGTGAGAGCTACTAAAGCAGCTGTATGGTTGGAAACTTTACTTTGTGAAATGGTAGTAATCCTATCTTGCTAGAAATCTCACATTGAATGTGGATTTTCGAGTGCAGAAGCAAGATTTATGGATTTGTCAAACCGAAAAAACACATAGGAGTACCGATTGGTTTATGTAACCGTAAGGCGATATTGCGGGTATAAAGGAACATTAAAACAAGAATGTTAATATGGCGGTCATTCACTAAGTTAAGTATGCCGGCA
This sequence comes from Mentha longifolia, assembly GCA_001642375.2. Taxonomy (NCBI): domain Eukaryota; kingdom Viridiplantae; phylum Streptophyta; class Magnoliopsida; order Lamiales; family Lamiaceae; genus Mentha; species Mentha longifolia. The sequence continues at coordinate 28,650,800 of CM038112.1, forward strand.
CCTCTAAAGCACGTGGTGGGCATTGTCTTAGTGATCCTCCCACGGTAAAATCTTTCAGTATAAGTGGGAGAAAATGTAAATACAGTGATGATGACATATAGTTTTCGATAGACACATGGGTATACTAAAAGTTTTTACTTTAGTATAAGTGGGAGATTGTTAGGGTTGTATGTATAGCTAAAGCAAAAACGTGTTTTAGTATATACGACATGTATTCCACTGGTAATAATCACTTATCTGAATAAATATATTAATAAGAATAAGCCCTATATCTCATGTTTTAGAACACGTCACACCAAATCTGGAAAATATATTGGTCTTTAAAAATGATACGACCACCTGAGCGTCATTCTTCGATAAAGCCTTTGCCTCTACCCATTTAGAAACATAGTCCACAACCAACAAGATATATTGGTTTCCATTGGACTTGGGCAGAGGGCCCATGAAATCAATTTCTAAAAATATCGAAGATCTCGACTGGTAGTATGGGCATAAGGGGCATCTCATTTCTTCTTCCGATGTTTCCGTCAAGTTGGCACTTGTCACATGCCTTAACCCATTTGTAACTATCATTGAATAGAGTGGGTCAGTAGAACCCACAATCAAAGATCTTCCTTGTAGTTCGTTTATGCCCAAAGTGTCTTCCACATTCCTTGGTGTGGCAATATTCAAGAATACTTCTTTGTTCCTCCTCGGGCACACACCTCCTTATTACTTGATCTGAGCAATGCTTCCATAGATAGGGATCATCCCAAATATAGTGTCGGGATTCCTTAATCAACTTGTTCTTTTGGTATGCCTCCATTTTCTTGGTCAATTCTCCGATAGCCAAGTAATTGACCAAATCTGCATACCATGGCTCATTCACCTTGACCATAGAGATGCTCATCTAGAAAAGTCTCCGTTATGGGCACACCATCATCATCTTGAAGGATTCAGCTGAGCTGATCAGCCACTTGATTCTATTTCCCTTCTTTATCTTTGATTTCAACATCAAATTCTTGAAGGATGAGTATCCACCTGATCAAACGGGACTTTATTTACTTCTTGGTCATGAGGTATTTGAGTGCCGAGTGATTCGTGTATACTATAGACTTGCTTTTGAGAAGATAAGAACGAAACTTCTCAAAGGCGAAGACTATAGCTAGTAATTCCATCTTCGTGGTTGAATAGTTGCTTTGGAAAACATTGAGGGTCTTTGAGGCATAATAGATAACAAAATTTTCCTTTCCAACCTTCTGCCCAAGCACCGCTCCCACAACATTTCCACTTGCATCGTACATCAATTCAAAGGGTATACCCCACTCGGGTTGGCGTATGATCGGGGTTGTGACTAGCCTCTCCTTCAGTACACCAAATGCATCCTTGCATTTCTCTCCGAATTCCCATTACACATCATTTTGCAACAATCGTGTCATAGGCTGTGTGATCTTTGCAAAATCCTTGACAAACCGGTGGTAGAATCCAACATGCCCAGGGAATCCCCTTAGTTGCTTGATTGAATTCGGGTAATGCAGCTTGGTTATGATGTTAACCTTTGCCTTATCTACCTCAATCCCTCTTCCTAACACCACGTGCCCCTGGACTATCCCTTCATTGACCATGAAGTGACACTTCTTGTAATTGAGCACGAGATCCTTATCCACATAGCGTTGTAACACCTACTCAAGATTGCCCAAGCAAGTATCGAATTCCTTCCCGTACACCATGAAGTCGTCCATGAATACCTCAATACTTTTTTCCAAGAGATCGGAGAAAATACTCATGATACTAAGCTGAAAAGTTCCCGGAGCGTTGCATAGCCCAAAAGGCATTCCTCGGTAAGCAAACGTGCCATAGGGGCACATGAAAGTGGTCTTGCTCTGATCTTCCGGGGCAACGTTGATTTGCATGTAGCCTGAATATCCATCCAAGAAACAAAAGTACTCATTTCCAGCCAATCATTCAAGCATTTGATCGATGAAAGACAGAGGGAAATAATCTTTCCTTGTCACCTTGTTCAACTTCCTATAATCAATTTAAACCCTCCATCCAGTTTGTAGTCGGGTAGCCACCATCTCCCCTTTTGCTCATTCTCGACCACCTATATGCCCGACTTCTTGGGTACAACATGGACGGGGCTGACCCATTTGCTATCGAAAATCGGGTAGATGATGTTTTGGTCGAGCAGCTTCAAAACTTCCTTGAGAACCACCCCCTTCATGGCTGGATTAAGCTTCCTTTGTTGATCACAAACTGGATTGGCACCTTTTCCCAAAAGAATGTGATGAAGGCAAATGGTAGGGCTGATACCTTTGATATCGGCCAGAGTCCATCCAATTGACATCTTGTATTTCTAAATCATAGTCCTCACTTGTTCCTCTTGAGTGATGCTTAGGTTAACACTTATGATTATGGGCAATGTATCATTTTCTCCCAAGAATACATACTTCAAGTGTTTGGGCATAGGCTTCAATTGAAGTTTGGGTGCCTTTATGAGTGAAGGTACCAATTTTTCCTCATTCCTTATCTTGGGCAATTCCTCCCGGTAGATCTGCATATGTTCTGTTTCTGCCTTTAGTTGGTTCACCTCTTCTGGGCATTCCTCCTCATCTAATATGCCTTCTTGTATGACCGTGTCCGACATGTTATTGGATACAATCTTTGGCAATGCGTCCTCCACAATGTTATCCACCGTGTCTACATAGTCCACCATCTCAGTATCTCGAGGATGCCTCTCAGCCTTGAAAATATCAAAGGTGACCGTTTCTCCAGCAAATTGACAAGTCAGCTTGCCCGTATCACAATCAATCCTTGTTCGGGCAGTCTTCAAGAAAAGTCTGGCTAACAACATCATTGGTGTTTTCTCGTCGGTTCCCCTCATATCCAGTATGTAGAAATCAGCTGGAAAGATTAAATCTTCCACTTTGACCAAGATGTCTTCAAGTATGCCTTCGGGGTACACATTTGACCTGTCCGCTAGTTGAATCACCACTCGTGTGGGTTTGAGAGGTCCCATATTGAGATCTTGGTACATGGATAAGGGCATCACATTGATAGAAGCTCCAAGATCTAACATGGCTTTTTCAATCTTTATCGTTCCAATACGCAGGGTATGTAAAACATCCACGGGTCTCCACACTTGGTAGGCATCTCCTTGCCCAAGACTGCTGACACGTGCTCTCCAACCTGGAACTTTGCATCATCATTGAACTTGACCTTTTAGGTGCACAATTCTTTCAAAAAATTAGCGCATCTGGGCATATAGCGCATTACAGTTAATAGTGGAATGTTGATTTCCACTTTCTTGAAGAGTCTATACATCTCGTCCATCTCTTCAGCTTCCTTGGTTTGGGCCAACCTTCTTGGAAAAGGGACCTTTGGCTTGTATGGACGTGGTGGTACTGGTCCTCCATCTTTTTCCTTCACTGGTTTGCCCATACCGGGCACCTCCAACTCTTCTTGATCCTCTATCTGGTCATCAATGGGCATCTTCCTCTCAGGCAATTGCAGTCCACTCCTAGTAGTGATAGATTTGTACTGGAATGGTTTATTTCAACTTGGAGAGGCAACTCGCCTTGCCTTTTCTCTAGACGGGCAACGGCATGAGTAAGTTGCCCAATTTGAGCTTGGATATTCTGCACCGTTCCACGTGTTTCCGTCTTAAATTTCTTGTTCTCTACTTATGCCTTGACATTCTCCCTAGCCATAGTGTGCACAAGTTTGGCCAAAGAGGGTCTATTTTGCTGATGGGCTTGCCCTTGTTGGAATTGTGGTTGAGGATGTTGTTGTTGTTGCTTCGGTCCCCACTTGAAATTCTCATGATCTCTCTATCCCGGGTTGTAGTATTGGGAGTTCGGATCATACTTGGGGTAACTATTTCCTCCATTACATGGGTTATGCCTAAGGATCTTGACCTCTTCCATGTCTAAATCGGGACACTCATCCGTCGTGTGTGTGGTGGTAAAGCATAATTGACATGCCCGCACACTCTTCTTCTCGAATCCATTCATGCTCACCATCATTTGCTCCATGAGGGAGCACATCTTGTCCATCTTGGTGTTAGATGCTGAAGGTGCGGTTGTCGTTGCCTTGGGCAAGTCGATTGGCTCATCTCTCTATTCTTCAGCCATATTTGTGAACAGCTTCATGGCTTGACTGGGTAGCTTGTTTAACACCGATCCTCCACACGCAGCATAGAGTACAATGAATTACTCCCTAACTTAGACAGTCAACATGCAAGGCTAGTTGTCATGCATTTTGCCCATGCAGCATTAAGATATGTGGTGAACCCAGAATAGCCAATAGCAGGTTAATGAACCTACGACCACATACGTTTATACTAGTTCATACTATATGGCACGAGATCTCTCTACACATTTTGCCCATGTGTTGTTGGTAATCATTCTCGACTTGATTTGATACTGGCCACATACCCGACCAAACCCAACATAAATTGATAAACAGAACCAAGCAACTCAGGAACACATGCATATACTATTTAGCCTGACCCCTTGACCTCACGAGTGTTTAAGTTACATTGCGATCAAATCATCTTGCCCAAGACAGATTTGTTAATCTAGCCTACCATGCTTTGAATATAAATAACAAGAATGGAAATGAAAGAAGACATAATAAAGCTAAGTACGAAATATATTAAAGCAAACCAATATCCAAAATGAAGCGGACTCCAACGTCGGCCGGAAATAACATCAGAACATAATAAAGTAGATTGCCCATAGGACTTGTTTCTTCCTCACAACATTTGAAATGAAAAGCATAAAGGGAAAAGTAAAGTATGCAGCTCCGGTCGATGTCCTCTTATGTTCGAATGATGCATGCATATTTATACTTGTGGATTGGATCGTGGACCAGAGCCATAGTCGACGGCTGCTAGGGTTTGACTCGGGAAAACTTGCCTTCTCTGCGCATATTTGTTTCCTTGTTCGCCCAAGCTTAAATAAGGAAAGAATCTTGGAGAATCTCCTTTCCTTATCAGCTCTTCCTCATCTGATAGCCTTCGGCTAGCCCGGATTGGACGTCATACAGCCCACAATCACTCTTCAAAGTCCAGCCCAATATGTTCCTCACCTGCCTTCTTGGTTCTCTGCCCATACGCCTCCAGAACTTGCCCAATTTGCCATGTTATGTGCCCATAGTATCTGCATCCAGAATGTGCCCTCCCAAGCACAAGTTTCTATACAAAAATGACTCAACTAGACCTAAATGATGACTCAAAACAAGATAAAATAGAGCAAAAAATTTGGGCTCGTCAGCAAGTTAACTAAAGCGAGTTTAATCACTCTCCACATTCCACACAACACTCACTCAAGCGAGAAGCTTTGAAAGTCTCATCAATTTTCAGAGCGTCTACTTGAAAAAGGACGAAAAACGCAAGAGAAGTTAAACACTTCTCTACACACGTATTCACCCCCCCCTATGTGTGTGAATATACTGCCGTAATTTCCGGCCGAGACAACTAACAAAATTAAGTCACGCACTATCTAAACTACCCATGTTACCCTTTCCTATTATTAAATGATGCTTATAATGGTTTTTTTCAAAATTATCACAGCCGCTAATCACTGTTAAATTAATGGATAAGATCTATTCCTATTATGAAGATACTTCTTATGCAAAAATAGTTAAATTTTTAGTTTATTACTTTTTATTAGATGTCGCATTTGGTTTTATATTTTCCGTGTAATAATTTTGCGACTTTGCCACATCATTAGTCTTCTATCTATTTAAGGAAAGGAAGAGTGCATGCTTTGTATGGGGTTTTTTGGAGTTTTCTTCTTAGCTCATTAATGGAGTTTATATTTTTTGCAAATCACTTTCCTAAAACTTGAATATGGTATCAAGAACCAATGAGTAAGCTCAATTTTCTTCTTCCGCGTTACTTTTATTTTGTTTCTTCATCATGGTTCGTCCTGCTGGCCGTGGAAATAGTGGTGAAGTCCCTTTTTTCCCACCGGATGATCCCTCCAACCCCCTTTACCTCCACCTCAGTGATAATCCCGGCGCCATTTTAGTTATTGATCTTCTAAATGGCACCCACTACATCAACTGGAGCCGATTGATAAAGACGACACTCCTTACATAGAACAAGCTAGGTTTTCTCGATGGATCTGTGTGAAAATCTGCAGATCTCACAGATCCACCCAACTCTATCTCAGATCGTTGCAATGGCATGGTGGTGTCCTGGCTCTACAACTCAACCACTCCTCAAATTCGTTCTAGCCTCATGTTCATGGAGCTCGCTTTGTAGATCTGGTCCGATCTCCATGACCGCTATTCTCAAGTTAATAAAGCTCAGATTTATGAACTCAACCAATAGCTATTCAGTTTGAAACAAAGTAGTGCTGATGTTAATTCTTACTACACAAATATGAGAATTATTTGGGATGAGTTTGTTGATTCACAACCTAAAGCATGGTGTAAGTGTGGTGCCTATAGATGCAATAGAGCACATGATTGGAGGAATTTTCAACAAGATGATTTCATTGTGTATTTCTTGATGGGCCTTAATGACTCTTTTTCTCAACTTAGATCTCAAATTCTTAGCAGAGAAACATTTCCTTCTCTATCTAAGTTATTCTCTCTAGTTGTGCAAGAAGAAAGACAGCATGAGCTTGGTGGTAACCTTGGTACTGTTTTACCATCTCTTCCTATGAGTGAATCTCCATCTATGCTTGCTCTAGATTTAAGTTTTAATTCAAGATTTATTTCCTCTTTATAAATCTATATTTTAGATTTTTATTATATATAATTCCCAATACCATATTTAGAAATTTAAAAGTAAATAAAAAAAGTGAAAATGGTATGAAATAGCCATTTTGACTTAGCCAACAAAAATCGCACCCAATAAGATAACTTACATAAATTATACACACTTTTTGCTTTTTCAGACGAAAATGCCCTTATTCACTTCTCTTTTTTCAAGGTTACTCGTTGTTGTTCACCCATCCTTTTGCCTTCCCCAATTCGATTTCTCCCCCAACTCTCTAACTCTCCTCTCTATTTCTCGTTCTTCACCCACAACTACTCCCAAAATTCTTGTTCTGCCGCCGGGATCTCATTAGCCGTCATCTACCCTAGCTCAGAGGTGGCGCGAGGCCCTGCTCTCTTCTCCATGGCACCAACAGTCACGAAAACGGAGGAATCCTCCGCCATCCTCCGCGCAAATCTGCAGACGACCTCCGCCAGAAAAGCTGAGACCTGTTTATGACTTTGATGACGAAGCGAGAAGAAGAGCCCCGCGCAGTTCGTATTTCTGCTTGTTTTTCTAAACTTTCATTTGAATTTTTACATTCCTCTTATGTTGTTGTTTCTGAGATTTGATGTTAGTTTTAGTTTCAGTCTTACCATTTACAATGATGATAATATTTCTTGTTTTGCTATTCTATTGATCTAGAGTTGTAGATGAGAAGTATGGTAAAAATTGGAGTTGGCAATAGTGCTACTGTAAATTCCATTTTTGGAGATGGTACTACTGTAGTTGACGCGTTCGAGGCTGCTACATCAATGGGGTGAAACTAAAGATCTTCGACGCCCCTGGATTCAGAGATTGGTCAATTGATCAATCCATCAACTGGAAAATGTTGTCATCAATCAAGAAAGTAATGAAGAATTGATCAGTTGCAGCTTATACAAGGGCTTATTTGTCACTCAGTTGGTGAGCATTAGTGTCGGGTTCTCGTTTGAAACTTCCAATTTACGTGGTCAAATACCATCCATTTTGTGGAAAAGAATAGAAATAGAGATGGAGAAAGCAGCTGGAGATCTCAGTTGCTGCCTTTATGTTGCTTAATGGAAATTTTATCAAAATTGAACTCCCTTGTCAAGTTTGGTAGTCCTTTCGACTATGGATTTATGCACGGAGAAGGATGATGGTATTGATCAAGATGCATGAATTACCTTCGGAGGATTAATGTCTGTCATGAGATGCAAAGGTGAAAATAAACATGGAAGCAATCTGTACTCATGGCCCACTTCTTGAATGAAACATTATGTGTTGCTAGTTTTTGCATTTCATAATATGTATTCGTACGAGTAGTTGAGAAATATGAATGAAAACAAGTGTTATGCTTTATGATTGTTTACACAGAGTTAGTTTATTTACTAATGAACTTTTGGAACAATTTATTGTTTGCATTCCAATAGAGTCAAGTCAAGTCACTCTACATACTTGGAACCATTAGAACAATTTACGAGATAGTTGGAAATATTAGAACAATTTATTGTTTTCGTTCCAATAGAGTCAAGTCAAACGCACTCTACATACTTGGAACTATTGGAACAATTAGAACAATTTTACGATATAGTTGGAACTATTGGAACAATTTAGGAGATAGTTGGTACTTTTGGAACAATTTATTGTTTTCATTCCAATAGAGTCAAGTCAACGCACTCTGCATAATTGGAACTATTGGAACAATTTACGAGATAGTTGGTACTTTTGGAATAATTTATTGTTTTCGTTCCAATAGAGTCAAGTCAACGCACTCTACATAATTGGAACTATTGGTACAATTTATGAGAGGACTTGGTTCTATTAGAATGAAAATTCTAAACCGTTCCAATGGTTCCAAGTATATTGTAACATACGAAAACAAAATTCGTACCTAGAGATTCGAAATTCAAAGCCAACAAAAAAGCTAATAAAAGAACTTTACTTTTACAACAAACGCTGAAACCAACAGTATGCATATCCATACGAAAACAAAATTCATGTCTCATGTGCTTAAAACAATAAAAATCCATATCCTCCATTAGAAACTATAACTAATTGACAAACAAAGCAACAAGACACTCTGAGCTGCCTCATTTGTGAGTACCCTTTCCTTAGTCTTGGTTTTGGCTGTGACTTGGATCCCATAACACCACCTCCCCACTTCTTCCTGGTCTCATCATATTTGTCATTGAAGTTGGCCTGTGATAACAACAGAAGAACAAGATTTAGATAAACAAGTCAAAGTAAACAGAGCACATACAATGCATTCTAATAATTATTTTGCACAAGTAGCATATGTCACTTCACGGTGAACATCAAGAAAATCATTTCTCTTAAACGAAAAGGTAAAATTCATCAATTTACCACAACATAAAAACTCAACAAACATCAACATATAGCATACAACAACACTACTAATTAACCACCCTTGAAAGAAATAAATGACAAAAGCAGTGACAAAATCAAGAACTTGCTATCTACTTCATCTCTAATTACCAAATAAAACAACTAAATTTGACAATGTAAGAGAAGAAACAAGAAACAAAAACATCAACAATGGCAGTTCAATTATCAACAATGAAGAGAAGCGGGTAAACGAGGCAAAAGTGTTACCATATGCTTGCTGTTTATAGTAATTTTTACTTCATACAAACGAACAAAAGAGGAGGAGAATCAAGCAAAGGCGCATAATCACAGTGCACATTAACGTATCCAAGAGCCAGAGATAATAGAATACTGGAGCAATCGACACAAAATTCAATCTAAAAGAATTTGTATCGAGGAAGGAAGAGATGAAGTTGATGAAGGATGGATGATGTTCATCTTTCCATGAAGTGCTCATGATACAAACACCATTATAGCATGCACCAGCTTGAATCCAATCACCGTGAATCAGTTCAAAAACTCACATTATACGAATAGCAATAGCTGGATTCAAAGAAGGAAGCATAAAATAATTGGACGACGAACATAAACTAGGCATAAACGATTCTCCCAAGTAAAAAAAAAACTTAACATCATCGCCGATTATACATTTTACTGCACTTTTTTTTTCCAGCAATTTAGTTGCACATTTCATATCTGAAGACAAAAGCCGCACCATAAACAATAGAACAATATCTATACGAGAAACCTGACCGAAGTTGAAGTACAGAACAAGATTAGCAATATCAAATTAGACTTATCCTAAGTAGAAAAAGGAAAACGAAAAGAAAATTACCAAGAATTACATGAATGCGAAGGTGCCAAAGAAAATATAACATCTTTTTGCCGCCGACGGCAGTCCCTTTAGCTGAAGCTACAGGCGAGAGAGAATTTGTGAAGGAAGAGAGAATTAGGGTTTCGACTCGTTCAAATCTCAATCGATAAATCGCAAATAATATATATATAGATCATATGAAAACTAATTATTACGTGAAACCTGCAACCCATCATAAAATGTTGCATTTTATTCATAAAATGATGCATTTTGTGTATAAAATATTGCATAATAAAATATATTATTTTATATTATTTTTATGCATATAATGCATCATTATGAGAATTTGCATAATAAAATATATTATATTATATTATTTTATATTATTTTTATGTATATAATGCATCATTATGAGAATGCAACATTTTATGATAAACATGCAACACTTTTGTGCACAAAATGCAACATTTTATGATGGGTTGCAGGTTTCACGTAATAATTAGTTTTCACCATAACTCATCCCTATAGCTTGGGCATTAACTGACCATAATTAGGGCGATCTCGAGGGGAGGAAGGAGGCCGATCTGGGAGTGGAAGAGGGGAACGGAGTCGACGATCTCAACCCCGGCGCCGAAATGAAAGTGAAAATGAGATGCGAGATTTGGGTATTTGAATTTCTGGGGGAGAGAATTAGGTTTTGAATGAAATTGTGGATCTGAATTATTGGGGATAATTTTGTCCGAAAATACAAAAATTGGGTATAATTTACGTAAGTTAAGTTGGCTATAATTTTTGTTGACAAAGTCTAAATGACTATTTCAAATCCATAAAAAAATGTATATAATTTTTCTCAATCAAATTCGAAATATTTTTAATAATTTTATCTAACTAAGCAACAATGCAACAATTCAAACAAAACAAGCTCCTGAAAAGTTTAAAATAAAACAGCTTAATCATTTTACGTACACAATTCATTTTTGTATTTTACATATTTCGTTTTATCACTTTTATTTTATTTTATTGAATTTAAATTTAAGTCAAATTGAAATACTTAAAGTTAGCGAAAAATCCCCAATATAATTAAGTTTTTCCGCACCCGATTCGTGAATCCTTCGTACCAGATTCACGAATCTAATATATATATTTTTTTTATTATTTGAGGATTGGCCAAATCGATGCATATTCCACGCGTATCATACGAGAATCGCACCCTACAAGAACCTGATATGGCAATTGCTATTTTTTTTAAGAATCCGTGCATCAGAGTAGCAGAGCAACCGTCATCACGTTTCAACTAAAAAGTGGGACCTATTTTTATTATAATAATAAAATGGCTAGTTTTTACAGCGGCAAAATTTTTAGGTATTTCTTACATGTGCATTATGTAAAAGGGAAATTTTAAATAATACTAGTACTCTATTTAATATTCTATAAAATATAGTGACTATAGTCAAAACTAGACATTAAACTCAACAAAATAAAAAACTAGCTACCAACTTAAAAACGTATAAATTATAGCCAATTTCAATATATTGAAACAAAAATATCCTTATTAAAAAAATTAAAAAAAGAAAAGAAAAAACATCTAGCAACTCATGCCCCCACCGTCTTCTCCTCCTCCCTCTTTCTCTCTCATTCTGCAACTCACGTTTCTCTCTCTCTGTCTCAATGTTTTCTCTTTCTTCTCTCACGTCTCTCTCTCTTCGTCTCCAATCCTTTCTTCTTCTCCTTCTCTGTTTATATATATATATATATATATATATATATATAGAGTTTGGTTCATATATTAATAAATATTGACGTGTTAAATATGAATGAATCTAGACCAGGACCATTGATCTTAGTCAAATCTATGACTATAATTGATTTAAGTATGATTTCAAAGAACAATAAGCATGATTTTGTATACCTTTAAGTATTTTTCTCATTTTAACACGCCAAGATTTATTTACACACACACACACACACATATATATATATATATATATAGGGAGTGGATCCAATAGAAACCAACCCTTAGGTAGTAACTAGGATCCATTCTAAACCTTTGATTTCAAATATGTGAACGTTTCAGATTTAATCTAAATACTATTATAATTAATAACTAAATTTACATTTAATAAATGATCCGCTATTAACTAAGGGCAAATTAGTAAACAAGAAAAACGAATCCACCCCATATCTTTGTTAGTGGGCGTAGAAATTGGGATTTGATTATGAGTGAATTTATGATAAAATATTTTTCTAATAATGCACTGTTAGCAATAATATTATTTATGTATATATATGATTTCGAATTACTTACATCTTTTTTCATTGATTATTCATGGTAAAATTATGCGTTTTTTTAGTTTATAAGTTGCTTATTTACACATTACGAATTGCTTATTTATTTATTTTGAATTGCTTATTTACATATTTTTAAATTATTAATTATTGTAATATATGCTTATTCACAGTTTTCAAATTGCTTATTTACACATTTCAAATTGCTCATTTACTTATTTTGAATTGCTTATTTATACATTTATTAATTAATTATTTATGGTACCAAATGCTTATTTATAGTTTTCAAATTGCTTATTTACACATGTCGAATTGCTTATTTACTTATTTTGAAATGCTTATTTACACATTTTTGAATTTATTATTTATGGTAGCATATGCTTATTTAAAGTTTTCAAATTGTTTATTTACACATTTCGAATTGCTTATTTACATATTTTGAATTGCTTATTTACACATTTCTAAATTAATTATTTATGATAACATATGCTTATTCACAGTTTTCAAATTGCTTATTTACACATTTTAAAATTAATTATTTATGGTAACATATATTTATTCACAGTTTTCAAATTGCTTCATTTGTCTTATTTTACCGCTTTGTGAATGCATTCTTGCTTTACTAAATATGATTATCTTAAATGCTTAAATTTTCTAAATGTATTGCTTAATTTATTTTACCATTTTTTAAAATATTTCTTAGGTGATATTTTAGATATTTGTTGCATGGCACATAATCTTTTTTGTTGCAATCCCAAGCACCATCCAAGAAAAAAAGAACATATATCACGCGTGGCGCTTTGTAAAAAATTCTAAATCTACGGAATATGTTAGGTTGAAGATGAGAAAAAAAAATCTATAAATGAAATGTTCTATTTAAAATCTCCTAATTTTACGCACATAATAAAAGACATGGCGGTTACACATAATAAAAGTACTTAATTGACCTTTTAGATTAAAAAAAATATCAAATATCAAAAGGAAACTGCCAATAGATTATAACCGTAGATCTAAAATAATGGACGACTAGGATCGGATCCTAGTTACTACCTAGAGATTAAGATCTCATTTGATCCTCCATCTATATATATATATATATATATATATATATATATATATATATATAATTTTCTTCTCAAAGTCACTGCTGCTTCTTTCTTTCTCTTTTTTAGTTTTTTTTTTTCTTTATCTTTCCTCCCTCCGCCACCCTCCATTGTTGCCGGAGACACATCACCACCATCGCTGGTCATGAACGATGTCGTCACCCTCACAGTCGCATGTGTCGAGTCTCATTATGCTGAGTGCGAACGGGCTCGGACGAGCCTCTTTGTGTCAGGCGTGAAAGGGGCTCGATGGCTCGATCGAAGCTTCTGAGGATCAAACAAGCCTCTTGAGCTCGATGTTTTGGGCGTGAATGGGGCTCGAATGGCTCGAACGAGCCTCTTTATGTCGGCGCAAATGGGGTTCGAATGGCTCGATTGAGCCTTTTCGGGCTCGAACGAGCCTCTTGAGCTCGACCCAGTGTATAGGGCTCGAACTGGCTGGATCGAGCCTTTCCTGCTCGATCGAGCCTCTATAACGGGTTCATTAAGGGTATTTTAGTCCTAATAAGTCGAAAGTGGCTAAAATTTATATATTTTTAAGTTAGTGACTAATATTTAATTTTCACTAAATAATATGGCTATTCTAAATTTTGCCTCTAAAATATATAAAATTGTCAAATGGAGCAAAACAGATAGAGTAATACCCATTTCGAATTATAATATTTGTTTACTTGTGAAGTCTCTTTTTTAAAGAATATATAATAAAACAAATGAAAACTACAGTATTAAATAAAATGTTCTACTATGTAATACCTTCATCCCAACTAATTGTCCTATTTATTTTTTTAACTTTTTTCGGCACGCGTTTCCACCGAAATCTAGTACGAGTTTTAAAATATAATTTTGAAGTATTGTTTCTTTTACGGGATACTATGACACTCGTAGTATCCCGTAAAAGAAACAATACTTCAAAATTATATTTTAAAATCCGTACTAGGTTTCGGTGGAAACGCATGCTGAAAAAAATGAAAAAAGAAAATGGGACAATTATGTGGGATTGAGGTAGTACTACCTCCATCCCATATAAAATGTCCACCTTTCCTCTTTGAGTCATCCCAAAATTTAGTCCACTTTTCTAATGTGGTATGAATTAAAATCACTTCAGTCCATCCCATCACACTTTAATTAGTCCAAAAGTAACTTTATTAGCCCAAAAGTACATTTATTATCCCAAAAGTAATTTTATTATCCCAAATTAATATCACTTCAACCCATCACATCACATTATTACATAAATGCATTGGTTTGTGATCCAATTTCAAAGTGACATTTTATATGGGAAGGAGATAGTATTTCTTAACATTCATTTCCTTTTCTTTCAACTTCCTTTTAGTAAATTTTAGGACACTGCCCAATCAATATCGAACAAAACCTTTGAACTGCCTCCAACACGAGTCAATACAAATATACCAAATCCGCAAAAAAAAAAAAAAAAAAAAAAAAAAAAAAAAAATTTAAAAAAAAAAAAGGTATAAAATGATCTTCATGTAATCAAAGGTTAATAAAGTAATTTCAACTCAGAAAAATTTCAGACATTTGTACATGCTACAATCCTCTTTATTTAAATATCCATTGTCTCTCTCTCTCTTCTCAAGCAGTTTTGACTCCACAGTCGTAACATAAAAATCCCAATACAAAAATGGGCAACTGCAGCTCCAACACCAACGGCGGCGATCCCCCAAACCCCCAGCCCCGCGGCGGCGGAGGACAGCCCACCATCAACGTCGTCCCCGCCGATGCGCCGCCTCCTCCCCGCCGCCCTCTCCCCACCGGCACCGGCCGCGTCCTCGGCCGGCCGATGTCCGATGTCCACTCCGCCTACATTTTCGGCCGAGAACTCGGCCGCGGCCAGTTCGGCGTAACCCATCTCGTGACCCACCGCGCCACGCGCCAGATCTTCGCGTGCAAGTCAATAGCCACGCGCAAGCTCATCAGCCCCGACGACGTCGCCGACGTCCGCCGCGAAGTCCAGATCATGCACCACCTCACCGGACACCGCAACATAGTGGAGCTCAAGGAGGTGTTCGAGGATCGGCACAACGTGCATTTGGTGATGGAGTTGTGCGCCGGCGGCGAGCTCTTCGATCGGATCATCGCCAAGGGGCATTACTCCGAGCGCGCGGCGGCAGGGCTCTGCCGCCAGATTGTGACGGTTGTTCATGCGTGCCACTCGATGGGGGTTATGCATAGGGATTTGAAGCCTGAGAATTTCTTGTTGTTGAGTAAAGATGAGGATTCGCCGCTCAAGGCTACTGATTTCGGGTTGTCTGCATTTTTCAAACCAGGTGATTTTTCAAGTTTCGTCTGAAATATTTATGTTGATGGGATTAGTTGGAACTTGGAAGCAACTAAAGTAATACTATTGATTTTTTTCTTTTAGATATGGTGGTTTATTGTTTACTTGTTTGAGTTTGAAATTTCAAGATTATTGTTGTTTTCTTAAGCTCTGTGAGAAATTGGGTGGAAAGAATATCATAGAGGAGTGATTTGATTGTATGTAATATTGTAATGTTATTTTGAACATATGAAGTAGGAGGTTTGAGAGAAGGAAATAGTTATTCATCCTTTTCTCTGATCAATCGAATAATCAGGGGGGAATACTTTAGCAATTCTTTTTATCATTTTTAAGAATTTGTAATAATTTTGCTGTCACCAATAGCAATTTTTTTGTATTCAGTAGTTCTAGAATTCGTTTTGCTCTTTCCTCGGACAATGTATGTATGTTGCTGTATGCACAAGTACTATACCCTTGTCTGAAAACGTTTTATATTGGGACTAGATATGTATTCTTCTGGCATGTGCATTTTCTTAACAAAGAAAAGAAATAATAGTTTGTATTCATAGATTTTATGTGATTTCAGGAGAGTCAGTCAAAGATCTAGTTGGCAGTGCATACTATGTGGCTCCTGAAGTACTGCGTCGAAATTATGGAGTTGAAGCTGATATTTGGAGTGCTGGAATCATTCTTTATATCTTACTGAGTGGTGTCCCACCTTTCTGGGGAGGTAAATTAAAAAAAAAAAGTAGTCAAACCTGTCGAGTTAGTTCTGTATCTAGTTCTGCTATATCTTAGGGGATCATTTGGAAAGATTTTTTAATTAATGGAGTTGACAAATCATTCTACTGAATCTATCCCTTTCATGTGTTAATATGCTTGTTTATGTTTTTGCGATTACAGAGAATGAGCAGGGAATATTTGATGCTATTTTACGTGGGCATCTTGATTTTGTTTCGGATCCATGGCCATCGATATCAAGTAGTGCCAAAGATCTTGTGAAGAAGATGCTTCAGGCTGACCCTAAAGCCCGGCTTACTGCATCTGAAGTCTTGAGTAAGTAATGTCTTCATCTGCAGGTGGAACTAATAAATACTCTACGACATTGGTGGCATGAATCAATATGATATAGCTGTTTCTTAGCAGCTTTATTTTTTGGCCAAACTACTAACTCATAAACACGAAACATTGTTTATATTCATGCTTATAGATTAATAATATGTATGTACGTAATTTCCGTGTGTTGGAAGATCAAGTAACTTGGAGAATAAGTAGCTGCATAGCCGACCTCTCTACCTCTACTGGCTGGAATGGGCATTTTTTAAGATGTTGATGCTTGTGGTTGGGGAACTAAATCTAACTTCTCTCCATATCCTCGTCCGTATCATTCCTAAGTTGGAGTTTAAGAGGTTCATTGAAAAAGGAATAACTTAATATCGGTCCAATTGAGATTGGAGGATTGATACTGAACTTTCCTTAAACATCTTTGAAACTATACGTTTAAAGTATTAAGTATTATTGTCGACACAGTTAGTACGCGTGGGCCAAAATATACAATCTGATCTATTCCTTTTTTCTCTACTTTAGCATGAGAGTCATGCTATCACTCATGCCATGGTGCTGGAGCTATATTTTTCTTTGATTCAATGTACTTTTTATTTTATTTTATTTTATTATTTTAAGTGTCGATCTGGTTTTGTACTCATCAAATAAAGTCGAACTTTTGTAAATTCAGACCATCCATGGATGAGAGAAGATGGGGATGCATCTGATAAGCCTCTGGATATTGCTGTCTTGAGTAGAATGAAGCAGTTCCGTGCAATGAACAAACTCAAGAAGTTAGCTCTTAAGGTTTGAATAGTGTACCGTTTTCTTACTGCTTCCATCATACTATGTCAAGAGATGAACAAGAGATACGTTCTAAATTTCCGGGCTTTACAGGTGATTGCAGAAAATCTTTCTGAAGAAGAAATCACAGGCTTGAAGGAGATGTTCAAATCCATGGATACAGATAATAGTGGAACAATTACATTTGAAGAGCTAAAAGCTGGTCTACCAAAGTTGGGAACGAAGCTTTCTGAGTCTGAAGTGATGCAGTATATGGAAGCGGTATCATTTCTTATTGCCTTTATCTCAAGCATTCATTGCTTTTAGTATGAGTATTTACTGCTACTCTGTTGTATTATAGCTGCTTATCTAATCCATCATCAACTAGAATGTCCAAGGCGCTTTTGATATTGTTTTTTTTATTGTGTCATGTTGTCTAAGCTGTATTTTAGACCTAACCATTGTTTCTCATTTTCGAGCTCTTAACTGTTCCCAATAACTTGTACTAGTCAATGCGGAAAATATGTTAATCAACTATTTCTCAGATAATCTATGTGATGTTTGGTGATTTATGCGTCTTTATTTTCATATTACTTTCAATCTATTAGGAAAAACCTTCAAATAAGTACCGGCATGAGTCATTGACTATAGTCTGTAGTACTACACGTCTTCTGTTTACATGTTCTTTACTAGAATCCTACCACTGAGTATCTTTCATCGGATTCTACATTCTAGGCCGATGTTGATGGAAATGGGACAATTGATTATATTGAATTTATAACTGCTACAATGCACATGAACCGGATGGAGAGAGAAGACCTTCTGTTCAAAGCCTTTGAATATTTCGACAAGGATAAGAGCGGGTAAGAACTTGGTTTTACTGCATGAATTCCACGTATTTATTTTGCAATGTTGTGCTCACTGTATAATTGCCTTCGGAATCAGGTACATAACGGTGGAAGAATTGGAACAAGCCTTGAAGAAATATAATATGGGCGATGATAAAACGATAAAGGAAATACTTGCAGAAGTAGACACCGATAATGTAAAGCTTCTTTTCCTGTCATCTATATTTAAATATATCTGCATGGTCTCATACTATCTCTCTAGGTCGTTGCACAGTTCTTTCAGTATGTTTATTCCATCAACTCTTATGGTTTAAAGTATTTCATTAGAGGAAGTCGAATCTCTTAGTACTAAGTGGGAAACGGTCTGCAAATAATGTGTTGCTTCCCATGGCAGGATGGGAAGATAAACTATGATGAGTTTGTGGCGATGATGAAAAAAGGCAACCCTGATATCGGAGGAAACAGACGACGAAAATAGTACCAACATATGATTCACAGAGGCTGTATTTTGATTTTCTTTCATTTTCTACAGAAGCTGATTCCGCCCTCGATTTTGTCAAACCTGAGTTGATCGTCTTCTTTTTGTATGATATTATTAGATCTTGACAATTTATTCGAGGTTGAAGGGCAGTAGTCGTGAATTGGTTAAAATTGATTATCACCGGCAATAGTTGCTTTCTACACGCTACTTTAACGCACTGTCGAAATTTGTATGATCAATCATAAAACTGAGAATGCGTATAAATAACAAATGATTCTCTCATAGCATCCAGAATGGTTGGAAGAAAATGAGGACGATGTACAGAAGATAATAAAAGTCATGGTTGGGCAAGGGAGGGGGCTAAGAACTACTCGCAGAAAACGTAAAAAAGAAATAACTGGTAATATCTCAAAATTCTTTTTAAATATTGAGAATAACCATGGAGATCTAAGAATTATCTATATATATATAATAGCAAAATAAAGGTCGATTAACCACGATTTTTTTTTATTATTTTGCTAAATTCTCATAATTTTGGGTAATTAATCAATATTTAAATATGATTAATAAGTATGTATATCTCTAGATCTTTAGTTATTTAATATTAATATATATCTTTAATTAATAGCTTTTAAATTAAAATCTTACCCATAAAATCAGCTCTTTTCACTATCACCGCCCCTATTTAATTTTACAATTTTTTCACCATCGACGAATGCTCTAAATATATTATGCATAACATCAATAATACAATTAATTAATATTAATTAGGTTTCTTCCAAATTACTATATATATATATATATATATATATTATATACCCTATATATATATATCATATTTTTCCACTAAGTATTATATCAACAATTGTTGTATATATTTATAAATAATTGACGTATATAGATATATTATAGAAATGTTCTCCTACCCACTGTGAGCACACTTAATGTGCCCACCGATAATATGGCAATGCCACGTCTGCAATTTTTCCTTTTAAGGTTTAGTTTTTTATGTTATGGTTTAGTTTTTTATAGTAGGGTTTAATTATTTTTGGTAGGGTTTTTATTAATTTCCTTATATATTCCAATGCCACGTCATCCGTGGGCACATTAAGCATGTCCACGGTGGACATTGGAGCATTACTCAGATATATTAATAAGTAGTTTGAATTATGAGAAGTGTTCTAATCAAATAAAAATTCTAATTAGACAAGGAAACTTCCTCTTAAAGTAAATAGTTTTTGAATTAAAAAAATAGTTTAATTAATTGATTAATAAGTAAAGAGAAAATAATAACAAAAAGTCATATGATATATGAATCATAATCCAACGTGGAATATTGTGCATTTTTCGTGATAATGTCTTCATGCATCATTATTCTTATGTTATCTAAATAAAACACAAACAATAATGCAATAAATAACATATGATTTCACACTTCACACTCAAAACGAATATTACTACTCAAGGAATGACAAATACCGAAATAACAACTACCAAAAAAATATCCTTGACCTATTTTCAATTATATCAAGCAACGGGCGGCTTAACATTTAAATTGAATTAAACTACTCCTAAATCAATCATCTAAATGACGGGCTGCTTACAGATTCTAATCCTGCAAAAAAAAAATCCTCTATTTTAGATTATTTTTCTGAAGCCAGTATAATTTACTTTATGAAACTTCCTTTTAAAATAAATAGTTTTTCAATTAAAAAATAGTTTAATTAATTGATTAATAAGTATAAAAAAAAATAACAGAAGAATCATATGATTATGGATCATAATCCAACATGGAATATTGTGCATTTTCGTGATTATATCTTCATGTATCATTATTCTTATGCTATCTAAATAAAGCACAAACAATAATTACAATGAACAACATATGATTTCACACTTCACACTCAAAACTAATATTACTACTCAAGAAATGACAATCCTCCTTAGCCTAATCGACTTTCCCTGTCTACTGTAACAAATACCGAAATAATGGGAAAATCAACAATCAAAATGAGTACAACTACCAAAAAAAATCTCATTGACCTATTGTCAATTATATCAAACAACGGGCGCTTAATATTTAAATTGAATTAAATTAATCCTAAATCAATCATTTAAATCGACATGCACACTTTTTCAATTAAATCGACAATGTACAAGCTTTTAAATTAATGATTTTAGCTAATTAAATCATACTTAATGCGCTGATGTGAAAATTCCATGTAGATAATTTTTTCCATTGAATTTTGTTAGTTTTTTATTTATTTATTTTTTTTGTAGGATTTAGAACAAAAATATAGTATTAAAAATTCATTGCATTAAGAGGTAATATTTTTAGTTATTATTAATATCGTAAAATGAGGTGTTTTCTTTCCTTAAAGTTTATCTTTTGATATTGCATTTGAATCTTATTTTATTATAATTATTGTTTACAATATTAATAAGTCGTAGATTTGAGATTATTTTCAAATGGATATTTTCTAAAAGAATAAAGTATAGTACATCATTAATTGTAGTAATTGGTAATATGGTTAGTTTTGAACAAAAAAAATGACGTGGATAATTAACTCAAAGTAAATATAATCAATACAGTTCGAATTCGAGTTGGCAACAATTTGTAATATGTGGAACAAACTCCAACGAACTTGAATTTTATAATCCGTCCAAATTATTGGGAATTGTGATTACCAATTCAGGGGATCTATAAAAAAGAGTTATGCCAATTTCAATTTTTTGAGGATTGAAAACCTATCTAGATTTGAGTTTATTAATATATTATTTTGTATAAAATTATTAGTATTTAGAAATTTTAAAGTTTTGAAAATTGTAATTCTATATTTTTTCTTATTAATTGATTGATTTTCATTTAATTTATTGATCTCGTATCGATTTTTCAGAGAGACGACTTCATCACTAAACTCAAATATAATATAATCATTCAGTTTTATCACAGATAAACATTTAAAAGACTTCACATTATAACGAGAAAATTATACCATTACAACTTATAGTTTGTTAGTTAATTATATCGAAGAACGGACACTTTTACTTTAAATGAATATAACCACGCGATTTTTTTTTAATCTCATTGGCCTATTTTTTTTCGACCAACAGAATATTTAATATGAAAAATGTTACCAATCGTTAATTTATTTATATATCACAATGTATAATTGACGGTTTAACATTTAAAATGAGTATAACTATATGAAAAACAGGACCTCATCTAATCTACTTTTCTATTACAATGATTAACAGGACTACTCGACATTCAAAACAAGTAAAACTAATCGAGAAATGACACACCTCATTGATCTTCTTTTTTTCCCTTCATTTTTTCTGATTCAGTTTAATTTTATTTTTTCGAATTGATCCTAACAAACTATACTCTCAAAATTAATAATTTTATTATTATTTTTCACGAGAAGTGAGCCCTGTCGAATTTCGACGGGCACTAAACTAGTACAAGAAGAAGAAAAAAATGAAAAACACGTCCGAGAGAAGAGAAGAAGAGGGAGAAGCGGATACATGGGATAAAACTCCTATAAGTAATGTCAACCAATAAAAATAATACTCCCTCCGTCTCAAGTATTCCGACACTCTTTCTTTATTGGGTTGTCTCAAGTATTCTGACACCTTTCCTTTTTGGGAAATAATTAATAGTACAATTAGTAAATCCCTTATTACACTTAACATTATCAATTAAATCTCATCATCTACTCACCTTACAGCACGTATCCCAATATAATTTAAATCCTAAAAGTTTAAACTATCATAATTTTCTCGTTTGTTATTCGATTTTTATGATTTTTATACCAAATTAAAGGTCTTGATACAATCTTTCATTTAAGATCAAATATGGATATGTTTTAATACATATATGATTCTCTAGTTTAAAAATATGTCTAAATACATAAACCACATCACATCCCTACACACTTTACACTTTACACACTAAACACCTCCGTCTTAAGTTCCGTGCCGAAAAGAAAGGTGTCGGAATACTTGAGACGGAGGGAGTAGAATATATTTACAACACTCTTTTTTAACACTATGATGTGATCTTCATTACTCGTTAAAAACCTCGCTCAAAAATCCTAAGGGAGCAAAACAGTCGAGGAAAAGAGTAGATTACATACACACACTGACACACACACACATATATACATATATTTGCATTGTATTTGTTGACTCATTAAAAACTTTAACCAAGAAAACTGAATGGGAAAAACTAAGTAAGAAAAAAAGAGTACAACAAAATTAGCCTTTAGGGCGTAATATAGACCTTCACGGAGATCGTGTGGGTAACAGAATTCAAGCAATATATGCTTTGTCAAATTTCCTTTTACATACCCTGATCGATCTTATTTTCGTAGGTAATTTAGTGAACGCCAATAATGAATAAAAGAGCACGAAAGTAAAAGGAACACAAAGGAATTACGTGGTTTGATCTATCGGAATAGATCTACGTCCACGGGGCGGAAATAGTATGGATATTATTGCTAGTATGAGTATTGGTTACAAGATTGTTCTCCTCTCTCATTCTATTCTAAGCCCCTATTTATAGGTAATTACATGGAGTTTGACTATAATATAAAGTCTTCTCCTATTTGGACTCTTTGGCTTGATCCTCTTCATAGGGATAGACACCGAGCTTCTATATCTCTCTTGGAGCTTGAGTTGTAGTCGATGTAGGAGTCTTGATTACCTTGGTAAAGAAGTCTCTCTCTTAATTGGACCGCGCTGCATAGGCTGAGCTTAACTGTTGGGGCCCAATTATATTGGGCCTGATGCTTGGACCTAGGAGTTGGGTCATATCATATCACATCCCCCCCAAAAAATATGTAGAGGTGATGGTGTGACTTGGGTAGATAGTTGAGGTAGGAGTATAGTAAAGTACGTTGCCCCGTCGAAAAGTAAATTGACAAAATCGAGTGTGTACCGCCCCGTTGAAGACTGAGGTCAGAGAAAAGCACCTTGCCCCGTCGAAAAATAAATTCAATGAAGTCAAGTTCGGCGCGTCTCGTCAAGGACGAGGTAAAGAAGAATTGCCTAGCCCCGTCGAAAAATAAATTCGACGAAGTGGCATGCGTATCGTCTAGCCGAAGTCAACACGGGATGTGTCAGTCACTTTTAATTAATGCACCGGTTGGATTCCCGATAAAGTAGGGCGTGATTGGACGTGGGGGGAAGGCGAAAAGGCGGAATAGGGATAAAGCTTCTTTGATACGCCATTTCCCTACATTTTCCAAAACTTTTACAAAAACTCCACTTGCAATTTTTACTTCGCTGTTCGTCGGAATTGTTTGACAACATTACCGTAAAAAGTTCCAGTTCCCAGGTCTTCAAGGCAAGTAAGTGACTCTTCTATGGCTTCTTCTTCTCGAGTCAGTCATAGTCACGGCGATGAAAGCCGTGGCGAGTCTGTTTCTCTCGCCGGTTTCCCCTTATGTAGATGTTGAGTATTTTATGGTCGACTCGTCGGTTCCTAGTATCATTCGCGTCCGTTATCCCCCCTTAGAGGAATCTGGTAGGGTTCTTGACTTCTCTTCAATTTTGGACGCTTCAACAATCTGGGAAATCGCTAAGAAATTTTTATTTCCCAATTCCGTGCTTCTCGTTATTCCCCGTCCGGAGGATAGGGCTTGTTCGTCTCCGGATGGATTCTTTACCGTGTATGAAGATTGTTTGAATTGCGGTCTTCATCTTCCACTTCCTTCTGTTTATGCCGATCTGCTACGGAAGTTCGGTATCTCCCTAGGGCAAATTATGCCTAACTCATTTAAACAGCTAGTTGGTCTCGGTGCCGAAGCTGGTCGCTTCGGCCATCCGCTTACCCTAGGGTTGATCCTTAGGTTTTTTCAATTAAAACCTAGTTCATTAGGATCGTACTACATCTCTCCTTCTCGTGGCTTCAGAATAAAGACGAAGTCCAAAAATTTGAACTGGCTATCTCAAGAGGTCCCTCAGTTTATCTGGAATACAGATAAGCTAGATGACCAAGGCACCGAAGAAGAGTTCGGTGTTCTTGAGAAAAATTTAGGAGAGCTCGGCCTCGTTTCTCAAGAATATGCCAAGGCTGAGCTCGCCATTCTGGGGCTGAGCCCTTATGACCCTATCTCAATGGTGGATCCCGCGGAGGGTGAGGTCCTGCTCTGTTTCTGTGTGTCTTTGTGTCTTTTCTGCATTTTAACCCTTTTTGCTTTTGTTGCAGTGAATTTTTCTAAGAATTCCAAAAAAAGGTCGAGGTCCACTCTAGAGGCCTCAAAATCGACATCCGCTGCCTCTTCAGAGAAGACTCTGGAGGTGGGACAATCTCCTCCTGCGAGTTCTCCTCGGCTGGGCTCACCGCCACTTCGTCTTGCCCCGCGTCGGAGCAAGGAACCTCGTGTTGAGCCTTCAGTGGTCGTCATCGAGGAAGAGGGGGGCCTTGTCTATGGCCAATCATCTGACCAAGTCTCAGATCTCCCGAGGTCGCTTCCCGAGGTAATATCTTTCTCTTAAGTATATTAATATCTTTTTGTCGCTTTATTAATGCCGAGCATTATCATTGCAGCGGGCCGAGTTGGCGGTTGCCGATCTGGCTTCCGAGTACCGGAGATTGGCACGGGAATTGAAATCGACCAAAGATGATTTGGTCCCCAAGGTCACAGCAGCCGAGGCGAAAGCCAAAGAGGCTGAGGTTAAAGAGGCCGCAGCTGTGGCAGCGGCTGAAGCGGCTAAGGCTGAGGTGGCCATTCTGAAAGCCGAAGTGGCTTCAGAGAAGGCGAAGGCGGCCGCCGTTGAGGCCGAGGTGGCATCCTCCTAGGGGGAGATACTCCACGCCTTTGCTGAAAGGCTATTTCTATCGGGGAAGTTCTCCGAATTGGCGACCGAGCTGGCGGCCGTTTTGAACACCGTCGTGACGTCGGACGTCATTGACGAGATCGCCAAGGATTACCCCGACTTGGATAAGTCCAAGTATGGGTATGAGGTGGGCGCAACGTCGTCAGATACTCTGCTGCGCTCATATGCGGAGGTGCTGTCGGAGTACATGGGGAACTTCCCTGTGATGAAGAATCTCACTTCGCTGTCCTCGGTCCTTACCCCCGAGTCCATCCGGGCCTATCCGATTGATAAAGATTTGTAGCTCGAGGCTGTGATGGCGAGCTTATCTGTGGAAGTCGGAGGCCAAGGCGGAAAGACGGTGGATCAGGCTGACTAACCGAAAAATCCTGAAGCCGAGGCCGACGTCGGGATGGAGGAGCGTCAGCAAGGAGAGGGAGAGGACCTTGTAAGGGTCAATTGATCCTCTCTCTCTCTTTTTTTTAGACCATTGTACTACGACATCACTAGGATGTCGCTTTTCTTTGCCGCAAAAGGCCTTCAATGAAATTGCGACTTTTATTGAAATCTCTTTCATGTAGTCATCTCCCGAGCTTTTTGATGCCTCTCCTTGGGTGGAACGAATCCATCAACTAACTCGTGCTCTCGAGGCAAAAGAGGTCGAAGTCCTCCATCTAAGAGGTAAAATTGGCCATGTGCAAGAATGAGGCCGAGGTTAAGCTGATTGCCGCTCAAGAGAAATACAACGAGCTTCAAGCTCGGTTTCTCGAGCAGAAAGAGAAACTGGAGATTCGCCAAGAAGATGCTGAGCTGATCCTCGCAGATTAGCGGAATATGAGGCGATTATTTGCCGAGCTGGTGGGCTCACCATTTCCGAAGTGGAGGAGAAGGTGAAATGGCTCTTTACTCGATGCAAAAACTACAAAACACAATATGGGGTTGGCTCCTGGGAGCTTTAGGAGCAAGTGGATGAATTGAAGCGAGTAGCTGGGGTATATAAGATAATCCTAGCCCGCCGTCCGAAGTTGGCCCAACTTGTTTCTGAAGATGCCGGGCCTTCGAGGCTGTCCCCTCCCGGCTCCAGCTCGAGGATCGTTGATCATCATCCTCGAGAATTTTTGGATCGAGAGCGGCAGCTGACAGTTGCTCGGGGCCAAGTTGCTCCAACTGGTCGAGCCCGAGGTAGAGGAGCAACAGGAGGACGGAGTAGAGGTGTAGGTAGTCTGAATATAGATAATATTCTGAATTTGAATACTGATAGACTTTGCTAGAGACTGGCTTAATTTTAGTATGCCAAAGCCTCCGGGTTCTTCTTCGTCTTGATGTATGTAATTGTACTTTTCCTTTAATGAAATAGAATAGGACTTTCATTATATGTCCGTCCTCGTATTCAAGCGTTTCATCCTTGTTTTTAACTAGGGTAGTTTTTCCTTGTTTTAAACGAAGGTAGGCTTTAGATAGCTCGTCCTTGTCGTAAGATGGGGTAAGCTTTAGATAGCTCATCCTTGTCATAAGACGAGGTTAAGCTTTAGATAGCTCGTCCTCATCATAAGACAAGGTTTGGCTTTAAATAGCTCGTCCTCATCATAAGATGAGGTTTGGCTTTGAATAGCTCGTCCTTGTCATAAGACCAGGTTTGACTTTAAATAGCTCGTCCTCGTCATAAGACAATTTTTGGCTTTGAATAGCTCATCCTCGTCATAAGACGAGGTTTGGCTTTAAGTAGCTCTTCCTCGTCATAAGATGAGGTTTGACTTTAGGTTCCTTATTTGTTGAGAAGTATCGATAGGGGTGGTCCCCTTACGCGCGTTTATAGTTTACCCTATTTTAGGGTTTCATTCATCCTCATCAGGATTTTCAATTATATATATGAGATAATATGCATAAGTAGGAGAGAGAGATGTGCAAGATGCGATATGCAAAGACCAAACAATTATAGAAAAAATAAAAACTTTATTGATAGAAGAACTGAAGTTTAACAAGTAAAAAGGACGACCTGACTCTCAGCCACTTATGCAAAGTATCTCTTTAAATGAGTAATGTGCCATGCATGGGGTATTGGCTCACCGGATAAGTGGGCGAGCTTGTACGACCCTTTGCCGAGGACTTCTTCAACTCGGTAAGGTCCTTCCCATGTGGCTTCGAGCTTGCCGAGCCTTGCAACCTTGCTTACTTTGTTATTCCGAAGAACGAGGTCGCCTACTTGGAACTGTTGGTACTTGACTCTTTGGTTATAATACCGAGCCACTTGCTGCTTGTACTTGGCTTCCCTTATGTAGGCGAGCTCTCGCTTTTCTTCTACCAGATCTAGGTCGGTTCGAAGATTCTCTTCATTGTCTTCGGCTGAAAACTTGATAGTGCGAGGGCTCGGTAGGCCGATCTCTACCGGGATCACTGATTCGGTTCCATACACTAGGCTGTAGGGTGTTTCACCGTTCGAGGTCCAGGGAGTTGTGCGGTATGACCATAAAACTTGGGGTAAGTTCGCTACCCAGTCTCCTTTGGCTTTATCGAGGCGAGCTTTAAGTCCTTTAACGATCGTCCGGTTGGTGACTTTGGTCTGGCCGTTCGCTTGAGGATGGGCTACCGAGGTGAACTTCTGCTGAATATGAAGCTCTTCACACCATTCTCTGAACGCTCTGTCTATGAACTGTGTCCCATTGTTCGAGATGAGGATATGAGGTATGCCGAAGCGACATACTATGTTTTTTCAGACGAAGTTGAGGGCGTTCTTGCTCGTGATTTTTGCCAAGGGTTCGGCTTCTACCCATTTGGTGAAGTAGTCAATGGCTACGATGAGAAACTGGAGTTGGCCGGGAGCTTTGTCTAGTGGACCGATGATGTCTATCCCCCATTGCATGAACGGCCATGGGCTTTGCATGCTGGTGAGGTCAGTCTGAGGTAACCTCGGCACAGTCCCTTGAATTTGGCATTTCGGACATTTTTTGACGAGGTCTACCGCATCCTGGAACATCGTAGGCCAATAGTATCCCCATCGCATGACTTTCTTTGAGAGTGTTCTAGCTCCGATGTGGCTCCCACATGATCCTTCATGTACTTCTTGCAGTGCGTAATCTGCCTGGTTCGGTCCTATGCACCTTAGAAGGGGTTGGAGGTACGATCTTCTGTAAAGCACTCCCTGTTCAAGAACGTACTTCAGAGACTTGCTTAAGATTTTCCTAGCTTCGAGCTTATCACTTAGTAGTTCGCCCTTCTCCAGATAATTTTGAAGAGGGGTCATCCAGTTCGGCTCGTCGTCAGTTAGTAGGTTGACCTCGGCTTCATCTATACTTCGGAGTTTGACTTCTTCCATGGGAGAGCTCGTAGATGACGATGCTAATTTGCTTAGGGCATCTGCTCGGTTATTTTCCCCCCTAAGGATGCGAATCAACTCGAAATACGGAAGTACTGCTGTAAGGTCTTGGCTTTATGGAGGTACTTTTTCATTCTGTCGCCTTTAGCCTCGTACCTGCCTAGGATGTGGCTCACTATGACCTGGGAGTCGCTGTAAACTTGTACAGCTCGTATCTGGAGAGCCTGAGCTAGACGAATTCCGGCGATTAAAGCTTCGTACTCCACTTCATTGTTTGTTGTTGGGAAGTCGAACCGAAGTGCATAAGTCGCTCCTGTCCATCTGGGCTGAGGAGTATAACGCCTGCTCCGCTTCCTGAATGCCCCGAAGCCCCGTCCACATAGACTTTCCAGCAATCATTAGGCGGTTCATTCGGAGCTTCGGCATCGATTTTGCTTGGGGAAGGTTCAGTCGGCTTCGGCACTTCTGTGAACTTAGCTTCCACCAAGAAATCTGCTAGGGCTTGACCTTTGATGGCTTGGCGAGGGCAAAAGGAGATTGTGTGCTCGCCGAGCTCAACTGCCATTTGGCGATTCTTCCCGACGCTTCCGGTTTTGTCAGCACTTGTCGAAGTGGCAGGTCGGTCAGGACTTGTATGGGATGTGCATGAAAGTATGGTCGCAACCTCCTTGCAGCATTCACTAATGCCAACTTGACTTTTTCAAGTGGTTGGTACCTCGTCTCTGGCCCTTTCAGCGCTCGGCTAATGAAATAAACAGGTAGCTGACGATGTCCTTCCTCCCGCACTAATACTGCACTTATGGCTTCGTCCGAGGCCTCGAGGTACAGAGAAAGAGTTTCTCCTTCCTTTGGACCGGATAGGGTTGGAAGATTGGCAAGGTATTTCTTGAGGTCTTCAAATGCCGACCTATGCTCATCTTTCCAATCGAAGTCCGGCGCCTTTTTCAGGATCTTGAAGAAAGGAAGTTGCTTCTCTACGGCCCTTGACAAGAAATGACTCAGACGGCTAGGCAGCCCGTAAACTTGTGCACATCATGAATAGTTTTTGGCACCATCATTTCTTGGACTGCTTGGACTTTGGACGGGTTGGCTTGTAATCCTTCTTTAGAGACCCAGCACCCCAGAAATTTTCCAGATCGAACCATGAACATACACTTCTGGGGGTTTGGCTTAAGGTTTACCTTGCGCAGGAGGCCGAGGACGATCTTGAGGTCGTCGACACAGGTGGTTAACTCCTTGCTTTTGACGACGATGTCGTCTACGTACACCTCTACAATTTTGCCGATGTGTGGCTCGAATATCTTGTCGACCATCCTTTGATAGGTAGCTCCAGTGTTCTTGAGTCTGAAAGGCATTTTCTTGTACGCGAATATGCTGAAATCAGTGATGAAGGCTGTCTTCGGCGCGTCTTCGTCACTCATTAGGACTTGGTGGCACCCTTTGTATAGATCCGAGAAATTGAAAACCTTGTGGCCGACCAGAGCTTCGACTTTCTTGTCGATGTTGGGGAGGGGGTAGCAATCTTTAGGGCAGTATTTGTTGAGATCGGTGTAGTCGATACACATCTGCCACCCTCATCCTTGCTTCTTAACCATCACCGGGTTAGCAATCCATGTCGGATATTTGACCTCAAAGAGTATCTGTGCCTTCAGAAGCTGATGCACTTCGTCATATATGACTTGGCTTCGTTCTGCTGCGAATACCGAACTGGTTTCACTCCTGGGTCAATGTTCAGCCGGTGTGTGATGATACTTGGTGAGACCCCGGTCATGTCGAGGGGTGACCAAACGAAGACATCTCTGTATTCCCTTAGGAGTTGGACGATCTGCTTTCTGAATTCGGTTCCACCAGCAAAGCCCACTTTGACGACCTTAGATGGGTCGTCTCAATACAGTGCGATGTCTTCTACTGGCTCGTCAGATACAGACGACGTCTTTTCCAGCTCCAACTCTGGTTTCTATAATTGCTATGCTTGTGGATGCTGAGGTGTTCCAACACCTTGTAGAGCAATCTACATGCATTCCTTGGCTCGTTTCTGATCTCCACGAACCATAATGACTCCTCCCTTTGAAGGGATCTTAATTGTTAAATGGTACGCTGAGCATATAGCCTTCACCGCAACTAACCAATCTCTGCCCAAGATAATGTTGTATGGTGAATGGGCTTTTACGACGAAGAAGGGTACCACTTTGGTGGAGGACATCGGATGTTCCCCACCGTAACAAGGAGTTGGATGACCCCCTCCGTGTGTGTCTCTTCCGGTACGAAGCTCCTTAAGGGGATTGGTGCCAACGTGAGGCGTGCCTCTTCGATCCTTAGTTTTTCAAAGCAATCTTTGAAGAGGATGCTCACCGAAGCTCCGCTGACGATAAATACCCGCTGAACTAGCTTATTGGCAACAACTGCTTCGATCACGATTGCATCCTGATGAGGTACTCTTTCTTGCACCGGGTCTTTCTCAGAAAAGGTGATGACCTCGTCCTTTTTGAACCTCTTATAGGAAGGCTCATCCGTTTGGGGACTTCGGGCCTCGGCCTTGAGAGAGGACTTCGTTGCACCTTGAGGGAGCCCCGTGATGGCTATGATGATTCCGTCGAACTGAGGTTGGTCCTCGTCCTCATCATCATCATTGCGTTTCGCTTTCTTATCAATGTGGGGGCCGCAGTTGTTCCCCCCTATTCTGCTTGCGCTTTCCTTTGCCCTGAGGTCGGGTTTCATATTGCGCGACTTGGTACTTATTGAGGGTGCCGTCGCACCATTCTCTATATCCGCAACAAGATTTCTGCATTCCTCCGTGTCGTGCCCATAATCCTCATGGAAGCGACAATACTTCTCCTTGGATCGGCGCTTCGCCCCTCCACTTGATATGGGCCGAGGTTTCTCGAACATATCGGCATGCAGTTTGTAGATCTCTGTCCTCGGCTTCGTCAATGGAGTGAATTGGCTTCGCTCCGGGTTTTGCCGAGGTCCGAGCCTGGATTCCAGGGGTGCACGCTGCAGTCTGTCGAGGGCGCTTTGCCAACTTTAGCCTCGGTCATTCCGATCATCTTTCTTCCGATCTGACGGCTCGGCCTTGTCAGCTTCGCACTTGCGCCTGTCAGCTTCGTCGGCTCTTGCGAACCGATCTGCTATGCTCCATAATTACCTCACAGTTCGGGGTTCGTCCTTTACGATCTCCTTATATAGGGCACCTGACTGGATAACATTCTGAAAGGCCGAGATGAGGACCTCATCAGTTAGGCGATCGACTTTTAGACTTTCCTCATTGAATCTAGTCATGAAGTCACTGATAGGCTCGCCTCGTCTCTGCCTGATGGTGAGTAGATGTGCCACGGTGGTCTTTGCCTCGGCTTTTTGGAAAAATCTTCGCTCGAAGGCATCTATCAGCTCGTTGTACGACCCGATACTGCGAGGTGGTAGACTGTCGAACCACATGCGTGCATTATCTACCAGCAATTCTGGGAAGACCTTGCACATGTAGATATCATCGCTGAGTCCCTGGTTGACCATGTTGTATTGGTATTGGTACAGGAAATTCCTCGGATCGCACGATCCATTATATAGCTTGATAGGCGGGACTCTGTACTTATCTGGGAGAGGAGTATAAAGTATTCGGTTGGTGAAAGGGGTAGAGATCCTCCCGTACACGCCAAACCTCCATCCTTGGTAATTGTCCTCGTCACACCGAGGTGAGATGACGTTACGGCGAGGTGAGACGCGATGGTGGTCCCGTTGGCAATCGTCAACAAATCTCCTAGGGGGAATCCCAGCGTCCCGTGCGCCTTCAATCCTGATGCTAGGGGACTTTTGTCGTGGTTGCGATTTGTATGTAACTTCACACTCTCTATCATCGCTGCGCGAAGGTTGGCCTTTCTCACGATTCTGAGTTTATTATTGTTTGGCGAACTGGAGAAAATCTCGCTTATTATGCGCGAGGTACTCCCTGACAGCATCATCGAATTTGTCCGGCTGGAGATGGATGTCGTCCTCCTCCTGGCTGCTATTGTGACCTTCTCCTTCTGGATAGATTGGCTTGCCATGCTTATCCAACGACACGTGCTGAACGTGTCCGTCCGGAGTTCGGTCTCTCACGTGTTCCTTCCCGTGTCGTCGGCGTGTTGCTGGGCTTGGATCTTGTGCCTGGCTTGCCTCAGCTTCGGGGATTTCTGTTTCCCGAACTGGTGGATTTGTTGCCTGTCCTTGTCCGGTTTGTTTAGTCTCCTTTTCCTTATTGGTAGCGGCAGCAGCGGTTGATCGTGTTGGCCTTGTCATGACGGTAGATTACCCAAAAAACTTTTGATCAGAAATCACAAATTTCATTTCCCACAGACGGCGCCAATGATCGATCTTGTTTTCATAGGTAATTTAGCGAATGCTAATAATTAATAAAAGAGCACGAAAGTAAAAGGAACACAAAGGAATTACATGATTCGATCTATCGGAATAGATCTACGTCCACGGGGCGGAAATAGTATGGATATTATTGCTAGTATGAGTATTGGTTACAAGATTGTTCTCCTCTCTCATTCTATTCTAAGCCCTATTTATAGGTAATTACATGGAGTTTGACTATAATACAAAGTCTTCTCCTATTTGGACTTTTTGGCTTGATCCTCTTCTTAGGGATAGACACCGAGCTTCTATATCTCTCTTGGAGCTTGAGTTGTAGTCGATGTAGGAGTCTTGATTACCTTGGTGAAGAAGTCTCTCTCTTAATTGGACTACGCGTGCATAGGCCGAGCTTAACTGTTGGGGTCCAATTATATTGGGCCTGATGCTTGGGCCTAGAAGCTGGACCGTATCCTATCATACCCACTATTCATTTGTGCAAAACAAGCTGCATTAATTGTCCTCATATACGACAGCGAGAGAGTCTTTATTTATCGCAATACCACAAGACCCGCAAATATGGTGTATCAATGATCTCAACCATACACATTTTTTTGTAATTTCATATAGAACGATAATCTTTGAGTGGTTTGATGATGTAGTAACTAAAGTATGTTTAATAGATCTTCAAGATATATAGTTGTAGCACCGTAGAGAAAAAACATAACTAGTTTGAGATTTAACATTATGAGGATCAGATAACTAACCAGCATCCGAATAGCTTACCAAAGGCATGTTTTGATTTCTTTGATAGAGTAAACCAAGATTTCCTGTACTTTGTAGATAACTAAGTATGTGTTTAACATTATTCTAGTGTCTCCGTGTAGGACAAGCACTATACTTGCTAGCCAGTTAACCGAAAATGTGATATTTGATCTTGTACAATTTGTGAGGTAAAGTAGTGTCCATGGCACTCAAATAAGGAACTTCTGATCCTAACATTTCTTCGATTTCTTCTTTAGGTTTAAACGGGTCTTTATGCACTTCAAGTGATCGGACAACTACTGGTGTGATTATCCATATAAAATTCCTCTAAAATCATCTTCACATTGGTAGACTTGTGTACAAAATTTACTTCAGGGGGATGCTTGATCTGCAGGCCCAGACAAAACTTATAGTTTTACCTAAGTCTTTCATTTTGAACTCTGGTTTTAGACATGATGAGCTAGCTTCCTCAAGCTCTTTGCATGTTCCAATTATATTTATGTCATCAAGAAATGATACATAAACCATTTTGTGACCTTTTGATAAACATGCAAGGGCATATATCATTATTTATATATTCATTCTTCAAGAGGAATTCACTTAGTCGATTATATCACATCTTTCATGACAGTTTTGAGTCATACGATGACCTTTGTGATTCAACGTTATACATACTGCGACTTTCATTTTCTTTTAGTTGAAGAATCTTGAATCCATCAAGAATTTTCATGTAAATATCAACGTCTAATGACCTATATAAATATGCGGTCATGGCGTCCATCAACTATATTTCTAAGTTCATTGTTCGTGCTAATTTCCAGAGAGATATCAAGTAGCGGAACGTTATACCATCTAAAGCATGAGAACATGTTTGATCAAAATCAGTTCCGGATCTCTGCGAGAACCCTTGAGCTACTAATCTCGCTTTATATCCCACCACCTCATTATTCTCGTTTCTCTTTCATACAAATACCCATTTATATCCTACAGGGATAATATTTTTGGGTGTAAGTACTACGGAGCCAAACACATTTATTTCATTTAGCAAGTTAAGCATTGACTCAAATGCTTCCTTCCATTTCAACCAATCAGAGCGCTTTCGTCACTCAAATATAGCTTTTGATTCTGGATCCAGATTATCATTTGATATAGTAGAAGCAATTGTTGAGGCAAATGTGTTGTCGACAGCAATAACATTTATATTATAAGTTTCTTTCGTGTTAATATAATTCATATGAACTTCAATATTGACACCATTTAGTGCTTGTTTGCTAGCAGGTTTGTGATAACTAAGTAGAATAGTAAACCATGATATCACCACCAAGATAACACAAAATTAAATTTTAATATTAGTGTTTGGTACCAAAGAATTAAAAAACAAAATTACTAAATTGTCCTTAAAAAAATTACTAAAGTTGCAGCAGGGGAAGGGGCGGCGGCCAGAGACGGTGCGGTGCCGCAGGCCAAAGGAGGAGAGGCAGAATACCGATGGGCGGAGGAGGCGGCGTAGGGGCTGCAGCGGCGGCCGGAGTCGTGGAGGGGAGAAGAGGGGTAAAATGGGTTAAGCTTCTACTGTTCAACTGGGATTTCACTATCACAGGGTGAAGCCGTGATAGAATTTGGTAGGGGAACAATGATTTTCGTGCGGGCCGGCTCGGGCCGGAGAGATAAAGCGGTCTCACTTAAAATTGTATCATACAAACGAAACATGAGTATAAGGGGTGATATCTTGGTCTACACCAAGATATCACCCTAGCCAAATAAGCACTTAGATCTTTGACATTTCTGATATT
Source organism: Mentha longifolia (assembly GCA_001642375.2). NCBI lineage: Eukaryota > Viridiplantae > Streptophyta > Magnoliopsida > Lamiales > Lamiaceae > Mentha > Mentha longifolia. Next base: position 28,686,559 of record CM038112.1, read on the forward strand.
ATTGTGATCTTTGACATTTCTCATATTATTGTTGCACCATCCACAAGACACAATGTACTCGCATTTTTCATGAATTGCATATTGACATATATAATTTTATACTCCCTCCGTCCCTGATATTAGCATGCTGAGAGAACGACACGCAGTTTTAGACGAAAATAGTGTAAAGTGGAAAAATGTGGAGATAGTGGAATAAGGGGCCCACACCAATAGTGAAAAAATGTGGAGATAGTGGAAAAAGGTGGACCCAATTTGGTAAATATTGAAATAAAGAATAAAGTGGAAGGGTAAGTATGTATTTTTGTTTAGGGAATCTTTCCATTTTTGGATTACACACTAATATCAGGGACGTCCCAAACGGGAAATATGCACACTAATATTAAGGACGGATGGAGTAAGTAAAGAGGAAAATAAACATTAAGAATAACGAAAAATAGTAAATAGAACATTCAAAGCACTCGAAAAAATAATACTCCCTCCATTTCGTTTAAATTGGCTCATTTCTTTTTTGCCTTTTTTGGCACGCTTTTCCACGCTTCAAAACGATGGGTTTTAAAATGGATTTTTGAAGAATTCTTTCTTTTACGGGATACTACGAGTCGTAGTATCCCGTAAAAGAAAGAATTCTTCAAAAATCCATTTTAAAACCCATCGTTTTGAAGCGTGGAAAAGCGTGCCAAAAAAGGCAAAAAAGAAATGAGCCAATTTAAACGAAATGGAGGGAGTATATACATATATTAAAATTATTGTTTTCTTAAAAACAATTTTTTAAGATTTACACGTGCCAACTTCAAGCCATTCTATTTTAAAATTTATCCAACGCAGTTCCCCATATAAAAATCTGTAGTGTATTTTCAACGTCGGTTATATTATAATTCAAATTTAAAATTAATTATTAATTAATTAATTATGAAAACAAAAAATTAACTAACATGGACAGATATGTAATTGAGAACTACTCTAAATGAATCTCTTCTAATAATTAGTAGAATGATATATATGTAAGTTAATAAATTAGTGATATACAATGACTTTAATGTCCTCATATAGTTAGCCTAACCATATTAAAATGGTAGAAATGCTCCCCTACTCACGGTGGGCACACTTAACGTGTCCACCGCTGATATGACAGTGTCACGTCAATAATTTTTCCTTTTAGGGTTTACTTTTTTTTTAGTAGGGTTTAGTTTTTTATGGTAAGGTTTATTTTTATAAGGTATACTCCCTCCGTCCCCCTTCAATTGTCCAGTTTGACTTATTGACTTTTTGGCACGCACTTCTACCAAGCCGGGAAACGAGTTATAAAATATAATTTTGAAGTATTGTTTCTTTTACGGGATACTATGAGTGTCATAGTATCCCGTAAAAGAAACAATACTTCAAAATTATATTTTATAACTCGTTTCCCGGCTCGGTGGAAATGCGTGCCAAAAAGTCAATAAGTCAAACTGGACAATTAAAGGGGGACAGAGGGAGTATTAATTATAATTTTCCTTAAATAAAATGCCGTCACTTCAGCCGTGAGCATATTAAGTAGACAAAAACTTGTGTCAGTCGGAGGCACTGTGCGGCCGGGCCCAAAATGTCAATCTTTATATAGAAAAGTGTCAATCTATATGAATAAAAGTGTCAATCTTTAACATAATTATTTTACGAATAAAATGACAATTTTTAAAAGTGTCAATCTTTATACAGAAAAATGTCAATCTATATGAATAAAAGTGTCATTATTTTAGCCCGGCCGCACGGTGCCTCCGGCTGACCCAAGTGTATCTCTATTAAGTATGTCTATGGTGGGTAGGGGAGCATTACTCATTAAAATGGATGATGAATAAATTACATGACATTAGTTTTATTTCATACATAAAGTAGACCGTTAAAGGTGCGCAACCCGTCCATCGCCTTTCTTTCAAAATACACACAAAACGACGCCCTTCTAAAGCGGGAATAACCGCTTCAATTATGCAAACTGCACAAACATAAACATAAACATAAACATGAACATACATGAACCAAAAACAAAAAAAAAGTAAACTCCCAAATCCAACACCATCTTAATTAATTTCTCCCCCACTTCGCGGAAAAGTCCTTTCTGAGAAATGGAATCAAAGCATATGTTGATGTCCGCACTGGGTGTGGGCATTGGAGTAGGAGTGGGGCTTGGGTTGGCGTCGGGAACGCAGGCAATCGGCAAATGGGCCGGCGGCGCCGCCGATTCAAACGGCTTGTCGCCGCTCATCATGGAGGAGGAGATGATAGCCCTCATCGGCAACGGAAGGGATTACAATGTCTCCTTCGACCAATTTCCTTACTATTTAAGGTATGGTATATTCCTTAGTGTTAATCACATAACACATAATGGTAATGAAGAAATTAGAAATGTATCTCAAAATTCAAGTAGAATGTCTCATGTCTTGTTCTTCGTCCTTCTTGTTCCTTCCAATGCTACATTTTTATTTTATTTAGAGTTAGTTGAATAAAAGATACAGCATTTTTGGTCATAGAACTTGCAGTATATAGAGAAATTTAACATCTTGTCGGCTTTATCATCATAAAATTAAATAAAAAGTTATAATAAGGTCTTTAGTATTGTTCATAATTGAATATTTCCCCTTTTTCCAATGAAATGATATTCTCTTCATAGATAAGACTGCAATTAGTTATACATTCACCCTGTCGATGGAGAAAATTGTAATGAATTCATGAAGCAATGACTGTAACATTGCGCTGTAGCCTTGTCAATTTCATTGCATATTAATTTTTCCATTTCTAAGTCCAATTTTAATAATGAAGCCACCTCTGCTTAGTGGTGACGATTGAAAATCGAACGGATTTTTGTTTGTGGGGCTGAATTCTTTCTTCAAAATAAAAATGACAGCGAGCAGACAAAGGCCTTGTTAACAAGTGCTGCTTTTGTTCATTTGAAGAAAACCCATTTCTCTAAGCATACACGGAATCTATCTCCGGCAAGTCGTGCAATTTTACTGTCTGGTACCACAGGTAACTTGTTTGGCTAATCATTTTGATTTATTTGAAGTTTGTATATGAGTAGTGATCTGTTACATGTTGTAACAGAAATGTACCATCAAATGCTTGCTAAGGCTCTGGCTCACTTTTTTGAGGCCAAGTTGTTGTTGTTAGATGTAACCGACTTTTCTTTGAAGGTGAGTTGAGAAGTTACTTCAATGTTCCTGCTATGATTATTTTCTCAGGCATTAAAATCACTCTCCTATGTTTTTTCGACTGAGTCTCTTGTGTAATTTTGGAAAAAAACAGATCCAGAGCAAGTATGGATGTTCTAGTGAATCTGTAAGTCAACCTTTTATTTGTTAAGACCAGTTTGATTCGTTGTGCTCATGGGAAAAAGTTTACAAAGTGAAGCTTACATGTTTGAAATAATTTTCCAGTTTCTGACATATACTTTTTTTGTAGTCATTTAAAAGGTCCACATCTGAAACAACATTGAGCCGAATGTCTGAATTATTTGGTTCATTTGCAGTTCTTCAGCCTAGGGAGGAGAGAAAAGGTATTAAAATAGAATTTACCATTTTTTTTTAATGAAGCAGAATGTTCGTATTATCACATTGTAAAAGCTATATTTTATGTACTTTAAGTTCATTATCATCACTTGAAATGTTTGCTACAATTTCAGATAAAAATGTGATTTCTGAATGCCATAATTGGAAAGTTTATTTTCTGCTGATAGTTGCTATGTCTTCTAATTCATATTGGCATTTTTCACTTGGGTAAAGAGTTGTGTTCATAGATTTGTGTTTCAATTCTGGTGATTTGATTTGGTTTTGTTCACATGGGACATATTTTCATATGCAAGTATTTACATTAATAGCTATGTAGCAGGACATATTTTCCTATTGCAGCAAATTATCTATGCTTGAGTTTACACTCTTTTTTTGTAATAGAGCCCCCAATATTTCTTAGATTCTGCTACTGCATGTTGTGAACTGTGTTGAAGAACTTTGCTCATGGAACTCTTAAGCCTATCCTAACGTCCTCCAATTTACGAGTCATGGAGTTTTATGCAGTATTCAATTAATTGAACCATTTTCATTTTGATTGTTCTAATGAATTTCCCTCTCCACCTTATAAAGACGCTTCTCTTTTGTTTGTAGGGGGTCTAAGCACGCAGAGTAGTGGAGTCAATCTTTCATCATAGTGCGTAATGATTTTTCTATGTTTCTGCTTATATATCATCAGTTCATTACTACTATTATCGTAGTATTATGTATGCTTCTTTATCTGCAGTGGAATGGAAGGCCCTTCTCCTGCACGGCTGAAGAGGAATGCATCTGCCTCAGCAAACTTGAATAATCTTGCTATGACAACAGCTGGAAATTCAGGTTGAATGGACTATAATATAATATAATATAATATAATGTACACTTCATTATTTGTAAGGAATATGTATGCTTTTCTAAAGATCTGGTCATATATGAGTGTTATTCTTACGAATACCGAACAACAGTTTGAAATCAGTTTCAGGAATCTCCTTCTAAGTCAATAATTGTTTATGCATGAGAGTATTCCGATTTCGTAATCTTGGGTTTCATTTTTTCAGCTCCACTCAAGCGTGCAAGCGGATGGTGTTTTAGTGAAAAGCTTTTAGTACAGACACTATACAAGGTAAGATTTCCATTCGTGTGCAAAAGCTTTTTGCAGAGATTTTATATTAACAGATTAGTACGAATGATACAGGTTCTCACAAAAGTATCAAACATCAGTCCCGTTATACTTTATCTTAGGGATGTCGACCAACTCTTTAGCAGATCCAAGAAACTGTACCTTATGTTCCAGAAAATGTCGAAGAAATTATCTGGATCTGTGCTCATCCTTGGTTCAAGGATTGTTGACCAAGCAGATGAGTATGGAGTAGTCGACGAGAAAATTTCATCACTGTTCCCTTATAACATCGAAATTAGACCCCCAGACGACGAAAGTCATCTTGGGAACTGGAAGGCTAAGCTGGAGGAGGACATGAAGATGTTCCAATATCAGGACAATAAAAATCACATAACCGAGGTTCTCGCAGCTAATGACATAGCTTGCGATGATCTGGGCTCAGTCTGTATGGCCGATACAATGGTTCTTAGCAACTATATTGAAGAAATTGTGGTATCAGCTATCTCATACCATCTCACGCATACCAAGGAACCGGATTACAGAAACGGGAAGCTTGTTCTATCCTCATCAAGGTGAGTCTTTTGGTTACATTTTCTTATACATTGTATGCTAGTGCTATGTATTTTTGGTTACTTATTATTTCTTGTCTTGAATTAGCCTATCCCATGGGTTAAGCATATTTCAGGAAGGTAAATCTTGTGGAGCTGACACTATGAAGCTTGAAGCCAAAGCTGAAGTACCAAAGGTTGGTTGCTTGAGTTAAACATGGTTTTTGTCAATCGAGCATATTCATAAGATCGTGAATATATCGCAGGCTGTGTTAGATGTAGCAGCAGCTTCAGAATCATTGCCTGCAACAAAGTCCATGACAACTGCACCCGAGAGCAAGAGCGAAGAACTCCCACCATCAAAGGCTCCAGTAAGGATAATTTTCCAGTATCATTCATTTTAGCACTTTATTGTTTTTTTCATGCTTTGGATGCTTATCTTCTCTAAAGAAGGAAGTAGTGCTGATTTGTCCTTTCTATTCTCTAATACTACAACTTATCCTTCATCATATACATTAGGGTTTGATAGTATCTTTCATGCATAGATGTATGAAAAAGTGTGAACGTTGGGTTATAAAACGATATTTTTCCTATATGTAACAGCATGCACATAGTTGTAAAGATTTTGCCTTTAGCTAGCCACTTTTGTTCATGTTTCATTCGAACTCAAAATCGTTTTTAGATTGACTTTATCATTTTGACTGAATCAGGAAGTCCCACCAGACAATGAATTCGAAAGACTCATTAGGCCAGAGGTTATACCAGCTAGTGAAATCGGAGTGACATTTGCAGATATAGGAGCCTTAGATGATATTAAGGATTCCCTTCAAGAATTAGTGATGCTACCACTTAGAAGGCCTGACCTTTTCGAAGGTGGCCTTTTGAAACCGTGTAGAGGAATACTGCTTTTCGGGCCTCCGGGTACTGGGAAAACGATGCTGGCCAAGGCTATAGCTAACGAAGCTGGAGCAAGCTTCATTAATGTTTCAATGTCTACTATAGCCTCCAAGTGGTTCGGTGAAGATGAAAAGAAAGTTCGAGCATTGTTCACTCTGGCAGCCAAGGTATCTACCGACTATAATTTTCGTAGATGAAGTTGATAGTATGCTTGGGCAGCGAAATAAAAGTGGGGAGCATGAAGCCATGAGGAAGATTAAGAATGAATTCATGACTCATTGGGATGGTTTACTGACAAATCCTGGGGAAAGAATTCTGGTTCTAGCTGCAACCAATAGGCCATTCGATCTTGATGAAGCAATCATTAGGCGTTTTGAGAGAAGGTATATATGTGCTCATACATAATACATATTTACTAATTATAAATTATAATGAAGTGTAACGACAATTAACTATTATTGTAAATACGTGTTGTTTATTACAGAATTATGGTTGGTTTACCATCTGTGGAGAACAGAGAGAAGATATTGAGGACGCTATTGTCAAAGGATAAAACCGAAGGATTGGACTTTGCAGAGCTTGCAACGATGACAGAAGGATACAGTGGAAGTGATTTAAAGGTCCCTTTAATTGTTCTTTAGTTTCTTACAAGAAATGAAATCAAATCTTCTGTATGTGACAAAGGTTTCATGAACAGAACCTGTGTATAACTGCTGCATACCGACCTGTTCGTGAGTTAATAAAGCAAGAACGGCTGAAAGATCAGGTAATCACGTACCGATACTTATGTTGTTTATCAATATCTAATGTATCTGCGTATTCCTTATCTTTTATCTGATGTGCATTGTTTGTACATTAAAGAAGCGTAAAGTCGATGAAGGGCAGCATCATGGCTACGGTTCAAAGAGGGAAATTAATATCAGGCCATTAAACATGCAAGATTTGAAAGAAGCTAAAAATCAGGTAAACGAACATTCATTTTTAGCTCCTTTATCGAAATCTTCCAACTCTTTTCCATACTGTCGAATTACGAATTCCTGTTGCATTAGGCTTATGTGCTGATTACAACCACCATCGATATTAGTACCACGTAGCTCTCTTGTTTTAGTGATAAAATCGACGTATTTGCTTGACCAGAAGGACGACAGTTCATTTTTTCTCTCCCATTCCTCTTCTGATTTTTCATTTAATTCAAGATTCGAAAATATTACTGTCATTTTCTTACTATAATGTAACAGGTTGCACCTAGCTTTGCAAGTGAAGGTTCCATAATGTCGGAGTTGAAGCAATGGAACGACTTACACGGCGAAGGTGGTTCGAGGAAAAAGGAACAACTATCTTACTTTTTGTAAGATGCAAGTCATGTTGTGAGATAGCTCAGCATTCTACAGACGAATTAATATTAAATCCATGGAAGTATTAGTAGTTTTTAGAGCAATATGTTTGTTTTTGAAGATGATTTGCGGGATTCTGCATTTTGTTTCCTGGAAAAAAAAAAAAAAACAATGCAGGATGCTGCAATTGATACCAGTTTCATCCATCAATTGTTGTAATCTATATTTTAAAGCATTTATAGCTAGAAATTTGGGGATTGAAAGCCCTGAAAATTTGTTATTGATTGTTATATATGTAAAAGCTTTGAAGCTGACTAGTTTCTATTTCATATAGTGGCATATGTTAATAAAATTATTAATGAATTAATTGTATGTTGTATTCGTTGTGTTGTTTTATAATGTTCTCTTGGCAGCCACCAAACAGAAGTAAGTATATTAATCGTGTTAATAAATAAATAAAATAAATAATACCCCTCCGTCCCCCGTATTAGTGTGCTGAGAGAAACGACACGCAGTTTAAGAAAAAATTGGTGTAAAGTGGGAAAAGTAGGTAGAAAGTGGAAAAGTAGGTAAAAAGTATGAAAAATAAGAATAAAGTGAGAGTGAATATGCCTTTTTGCTTAGAGAATCTTTCTATATTTGGAATGCACACTAATATAGGGACGTTCCAAACGAGAAATATGCACACTAATATGGGAGACGAAGGGAGTAATATACTTTAATATGTCGTGATTAAGGAATTTGAAATTCCATTATACTATTCTTATTAGATTTAAATGAGGTTTTCAGTAATAGTAATATACCAGAGGACATACACATACCCTTCTACATATTATTATTATTATTATTTTTCATTTTTATTTTATTTTTTTGAATGGTGAGGTGAATCTCTGGCCTAAAATGATTAATCTAATCTCTTGGGCCGGAGATTCACCTATATTTTTTTTGTTCTTCCCATTAATCTCATGAGATTTCTTCTTTACTTTTTGTAATTGTTTCGGTGGAGATAATTTTCTGCAAATTTAACTGTGATGAATTTTAGCATGATTCTAAGCTCGATTTCTTGTTCTAGGGTTTAGAGTTGTCAAATCTAGAGATTTGATTCTTGTTATCATGCTTAGTTAATAAATAATTTATTCTTAATTAATTTAGACAATTGATTATTGTTTAAATTTGCTAGGTAACATATTATCAGAATTAATCCAACAAAAACCCAAATGGGAATGGCCCTATATCATGTTTCAATCACAATAATAATATACAGAAGCCAAAATTGAAGCCATTTCAGAAAATAAACAGGAATTATTGCAACACCAAGCTTCAAGAAAACATGGCCATTTAAAGAGTTTAGTAGCTAAAACTCAACAAACAAATCACTTATGAACATAAAATCTTTGAACCACTAACATTCGTTTCTTTAACAACTACCATATCAATTACTTATCAAGTTACCAGATCTAAAAAATTCACCTAAATCCAAAAAGAGCTGCATGAAGAATATCCAATCTTGATTGAAGCATTACTTTTCCACTGCATTTTAGTAGAAGGTATAATTATGGTTATTCCATCTTTTTATCTTTCAAGAAGCCTCTTGGTATCTTGCTCAAAACTTTGGCATCAAACTCTGCATACTGTTTGTGAAGCTCAGCGTCTGCCTTCTCAGCGAAAGCATCAACCTGATCCTCATACTTCTCGTAAAACCTGAGGTACCGTGAATGCCACCACCATAACTATTTCAAAACAATTTATAATTTTTGTGTCACAACTCCAAATACGATCAAAATCATCATATAAATTACAGTACTTCACCTGTATAGAGGAGTGTCAAGAACTCGCAGTAACACCCCGTAACTGACATAATCCATAAACCAAAAATCGCCTGCATATGAGGCCGGGGAAAATACGAATTTCAGGTTTGTTCAAAGAAAACACTAATAATATAAGTTAAATCCAATGCACAAAATCACACTCATCATTGTTTCTTGCTCAAGATCAGAATTTGGAGGGTGAATTTAACTACAAAAGCCACTATTTCTCAAGCCAAATTTAACATATTGCATTGGAAAACTTCGATAAGTTCTGAGTTAGTAGTAATAGAAATAGAGTGATGAAGTGAAGAAAAACTACATACAGCAAGAAACTTCCTCAAGTCCCTTCCTGATGCAACATCCCTCAAAACAGCAAATACATGATTGACCTCGATCCTCAAAGCAGAGGTAATCTTCACTACTGGTTCTTCTGGAATAGTTAACTCCGGGATTTCTGGAAGAGATCTACCACACAACGAAAGGAAACGACAAAAGTATCAACTAAAAAAGGTCCTAGTGATCCTAATAGGGAGGCATTGACTTCAGATATTATGATTGAGTATTTGAAGGATTAGATGATCAAACAAGTTCAAAATCAATACTAATCAATCCATCAAAGTAAATGGTGGATTAGCCTATTTTATCATATCTACAGATCCTATCACCCAAAGTCCCAAAGTAAGCAACCCCATACCATAATGTATAAAATGAGAGATGACAGCAGCAGCATACCTGCTTAAGAAGGAGGCAGCATTTGACCACAAGAACAGAAAGGCCGAACCGAAGATCAGAACATGGCAGATGAAGGATATAAAATGGTATTCAAGCACTTCAAACAAAATCCAAATAGCCGTAGCGCCACCTAGGATTCCCGCTGAAACCTTTTTGTCCCTCCATAGAAGTATATCAGCAGCTGATCATCCACAACATTAAATATCTTATAATGCAATTACATGTACGCGTAACAGCCCACATTTCAGCCTACATTATTGAGTTGCAACACAAAATGCCCTGTTTTTGCTAATGCACATATAAATGGCAAGCTTTAACTAAGCCAAGAGTTTAATTTTTCCTCTAATAATTTGACTGAGGGAGAACAAATACATGAACAAATCAGTAACCATGATAGAGTCTTATTCTCCATTCAAAAACTGGTATAGAAAATCAAAATCAAAGGATTAAAACGAAAAAGGAAACTTCCACAGAAAAAAAAAAAAATCAATCAACAATGAAGACAAAGTCACATAAAAAAAACAATCTAATCAACGCTCACCTCTTAAAAAAATATAATAATAAAATAAATAAATAAAATAAAAAGCAAAACAGTTAAGATTTTATCATAATCTAACATCGAAAGATTTTTCATTAATCTACATATATAGCTTGATTCCTCATTGGGAAAAGGCGAATTCGCAGCTCGAATACGATTTCCATAAACCCAATTCAACATAAAGTTATAAGAAATTAACAAATCAATACTCGGGGAATAAATTTTCCTATAAAATTAAAAATATCACGAAAATGCATCAAGCCAAAATCTGAAAGTTTTGATAAGGGAGGGGTTAGTGTTGTAATGAGTGTGTGTTAGAAGGTACGTTTGCCGCCGCCGAGGACCATGTGAATGGGGCGCTCCCTTCCGAAGAGGCGATAGACCCCTTTGCCCTTAATCGATGATGGCTTTTCCTCCTCGGAATCCGACGAAGACGATAAACCACGGGAATCAATTTCCTCCATCCCTATCTTTTTCTCCACTTGATTTCTTGTTTTTTGTGATCGATGATTGCCACCCCAGATCACAAATTTCTACAGAGGCTTGATTCTATACAAGAAGAACGGGGGGGGGGGGGGGGGGGGGAGAGAGAGAGAGATGGGGGGTTACGTGCATGTGTAACAACTGAGATCAATCTTAATTGTGGAAGTGAAATCCATGCATTGTTTTTGCTCATATGTTAATTAATTTGCATGTATATAGTACTCTAAGTTAATCTGTATTTATAATTATAATTATAATTATACGTAAAATGAATTTTCACAGCGTAATGTGTGTATGATGGATAACTCTATATTTTTGTAGCTTATCTTTCTTATTTTTATTTTATGTGATATAAAATTAGTAAGTTCTCTTTTATTTCATTTTCATTCAATTATTACTATTTCATTTTATTTTTAGTCAATCATTATCAAACTTTAGTATTGTATGTATTATTGTTATCTTATTTTTTGCAAAAATTAGTTTTATCTTTGAGTACTTTTTTTTGGGGGGGGGGGGGGGGGGTATCTAAATATTTCTTTATAAATGTATACATAAATTTGATGACTTAAAGCATAATCAAATGCATTTTTAATTTGCATTTGCACGGTTGCAAGAATGCAAATCACTTTCTATCTTCTGAAAACTGCTGATCGATTTCTTCAACTATTTTAAAGTAGACTGAAGAGAAAGGAGAGTGTATAGAGTAGAATGAAGAAGACGTAGTAGTGGAACTGATTTACTTTGTGTTAATTGATTTAATTTATTATTCAGTATGAGAGAGTTTCATGAAACCCAATTATGTAACACCCTAACTCAATAATAATGTTCTAACTTAAAATTTAACCTTTAAAAATGGAAAAGTGAGCACATTTTTTTAAAAAAAAATTAGAGAAATAACTTCGAAGAAATAGAACTCACGAGAATTAAAACTTAAGATTTATAGAACCCACCTAGATTTAGATTATGGTAATAAAATCCATAATCCTAAAATATTTTACAAACATATTTAGGGTGTGTTTGGTAAAAGAGAGAACCAAGATGAACCAAGATGAGAGAGATCATCTTGGTTCATCTCACTGTTTGGTAACCAACTAAAATAAACTGGAGGGCCCGAGAGAATACAAGGCCCGTTGATATTTCACTGTTCCGCCTTGTTTAGTCATCTCACGTTTTTTGGTCGGATGAGGTGAACTCATTCAAACAGTAACACAATATTTTTTCTCTCTCTTTACCATTTTACCCTTATGTATGTTATACGATTTCAAATAATAAATAATAATAATAATAATAATAATAATATAATAATAAAATAATAATAATAATAATGTAATAAAATAATAATAATAAAATAAATAAATAATCAAACTAATAGTAATAAGATAATAAATGAATCAATTAATAATAATGTAATAAAATAATACTATAATGTAATAAATAATCATAATAATAAATAAATATATCATAAGGTAGTATAAGAAAATATATAATAATAATAAATATAAATATTAATATTATAATAAATATAATAATATAAATAAAGTAATAGAATAGTAATATATAAATAGTAAATAATATAATAATAATAATATAATTTAATCACTATAATAATATTATATATAAACAGTATAAAATAATATAAAAGAATAATAATATATATACTAAACCATACATAATCTTATAATACTAACAAGAATCAAAAATAACTTAAACTAATAATATAATAAACATAATAAATATCCTAACTAAACTATATAATAATCATAATCCTAACAATAAATAAGACATTCAAAAATCATATCACAATATAATAATAATAATAATATAATAATAATAATAATAATAATAAATATAATAATAATAATATACAGAGTAATAATAATAAATAATAAAGGGTACTATTTAATCTCAATGATAAAAAGTGAAATCGGTAGGGGTATTAATAAGGGTAAAATAGTCAATTTAAATTTTAATCTAGAGTTTGCAATTTGTACCAAACACAATATGATATCATCCGGGTCTGAATTTTTTGCTACCAAATGGTAAGATGAATGATTCATCTTGATACTATTCATATGAGTCATCTTGAGATGAATCATCATTCTTCATCTTGAGATGATTACCAAACGCAGCCTTACATTAAAAGTTGGAAATCCTCAATTATACAAAGTACTTTAGTAATACTCGATGCAAAATATGCCTTCTAATATACATAGAGACTCATCATTCGACCACCGGCACACGTCCGAGCTTAATAACTTGAAAATTGTTAAATGTGGGGAGTGAGCATACAAAGTATACTCAGTGTGGGACCATGCATCATTGTCCAAGTTAATAAAATTGTAAGCACGTAATTTCATCTTAATAGCATCTTGATAGCATCTTAATGACATCTTGATTCGCACAAAGGCGACACTCGTAAGTTGTGCACAACTTAAGTGAGCGCATCTCAAGCTACTCACAATATCATAACCTCAATGAGAGCACTCAAGCTACTCACAATCATCAATCATCATTCATCATAACATCATGAACATATACGACCATCGTAATATTAAAATGGACAATAGATATCAACGGCATAATTTTAATAAATCACCACATCTTAACCTTCAACTTGAAACGTAAGTCGAGCAATCAAAACAACTTAACGTCCTAGCCGCGCCGTCCCTAGTCATATAAACATAAACTTAAGTATCTTCTCAAAGCAAAATAATATACACTTAAATAAATTCCTGGAACTTAAAAAAAAAAATCTAATAATGTCTAAAAGAATCATGATAGATTATTGGACATAACTTGAGCTCTCCTAAACTTAACTGAAATTCCATCTCCGGTCAATTGATGAAGAATCAAATAAGTAAGGCTAAAGCAACTTTATTTAAATGAAAGCCCTGTCCTCCTTCCTCATTCACGCCTCACACCACACCCCTGTTTCTCTTTATTGAAATAATTCTCTACAATCACAATTCTCCATTATATATATTATGGACAAAAAGCTTAATTAATTAAAAGCATAAGGTTCACTTATCTAAATCACCAACTCACGGTCCAAATCTTCATCAAACAATGGAAAGAAAAATGAGTCCATATTGTCTAATTTATTGTCCAATACCATAAGGGCATGTTTGGTAGGCCTTATTAGGTTAAATAAAGAAAGTTATCTGGGCTTATCATATTGTTTGGTAGGTGAGATTGACAATCTGGGCGGCCCGGAAAATTATCTCGGCCCGGTAGTTAAAACACTGTAGCCTTTTGTATTATTAATCGGACCTCCACCCTCCGATTAAAACAACCAAATTGAACAGTAAAAGCAAAAATTCCAAAATACCCCAAACCCATTTCTCTCGCTCCTTCCCCCTTCCTGATTTCTTCTTCTCCCTCTCCAAATGCGTCGGCGCCTCCTCACCCAAACACCGCCGGCGTTAACCGGTACCTTCCGCAAATTCGCGAGGTCTGCAACTAGCAATCAGACTCTCCCGGTTTCTCATTTCCAACAACTAGCCGCCGCCGTCACTTCCCCGTCGCTGTGAACTTCTACATGGAAGCACCAAGGTTATTAATTCTACCGAAATTCTTTCTATTGGATGGATTCATTTTGTTTATTAGGGCTTTATGCTCTACGAAAGCGGCAACATTAGAAACTATGGCTTTCATCTTCTAATTCAATTTATAACTCAATTTCGTGCGCAGTGGGTTTGATAGTTTTGGAAGGAAGCTCGAAAATACATAAGTCAAATTACATACTCAATGCTTGAATTTCTGGGTTTTAATTCATATTCCAAATTTTGTGTTTTCAGTTTTCAAGATTATGTTAAGAGGATACTTTTAATGATAGTGGTGCCTATTGTGGGTGGGTATTTAGGTGTTTAGGTGTTCTGATGTACCATGAATTTTGATTTTTGATTCCTTGGAAGTCTGATATATTTTTTTTGAAATTTAATTTATGATGATTAAATGTTTGATTCAAACTTTAATTTGATTGAATGATGATGGTCGAAAATTAGAAACACGTGAAGAATAATTGAAAATCATTTGCACAAATTATGCCCACAGAAGCTTCTTCTATATGCAGAGAAAAGAGGCAATGTTTCCATTGTTTGTATGGTGAAACATCCATTTTCATTTATCACTTGTTTGCATAATGATCTGTTCTCCATAACGAACTCTTCTCTTTGATTGTTTCTTTGCTTCATTGTGTGCATTTCTTTGTTAGCTAATGAACTCCTCTCTTCAACTGTTTTGGATTAGCTTTTGAGCATTGTTCCTTGTGCAATTTCATGGCTGAACTCAAGTTTGTTATGCTTGTTGTTCATATAATTGTCTAAATCAACCAATATGCGCTTGTTGTTCATGATATCACTATATCAATTCAATGATTATATTTGGTTGTGTTGTTCGCTCTTCATGGATTGATCAAGAGAGAGTAATACATGCCGCGTTCAGTAGTTTTTTGAGACTTACTTTATGCATGTCATTCTATTTATTCATAATCAAGTATTTCTCTTAGGACCACAATTAGATTGCTTACTTGCAGTTGTGGTCCACAATGACATTATTGTTCCATATTCTAAATCTGTAGCATTTTCCTAAGATGTAATTTATGCATCTTATATGTCACAATATTGTTTCTGTCATGTGTATTGCGAAGGAAATAGATTACTACCTCATTACTTAGACCGAAATGTGTATGCATTGTCAAACGCTCTTTAGCTCGTCTCTAATTTTGTAAAATGTGCAAGCAGGAATGAGTGGTGGAACAGGCACCGGTGGAGCTCCTGTTATTGCTAGAACAACAAAGGCTATGGGTATTTTAACTGTTGGTAAGCAACTCCAAGCAAGCAATCTAATTGTGGTCCTAAGAGAAATACTTGATTATGAATAAATAGAATGTCATGCATAAAGTAAGTCTCTCAAAAAACTACTGAATGTAGCATGTATTACTCCCTCTTCTTTCCTTTTCTTCCAGTTTCAACAACTTTTGTAATTGCATTTGCAGTTTATAAACAAGTATCTATTGTTGTGAAACTTGCTAAAGTTACAGAAAGAAGAAAAAGAATTGTACTTTGGTAATACTTGTATTTTTTTTCCTTGTAGAAATATTTGTTTCATATATATATAAGTTCAAATTGGATAGTTATGGATAATTTTGGAACAAAGGTATATGAGTCGTAAGTAAGTTCTTTGTTATAGTAAAAAAATTAATGATAGATTTTTTGTATTGTATGTTGTACAAAAAGTATAGATTTCTTGCAATAGACTCTCAAAGGAAATGCTGCAGCAATTTCACCGCAAATATATGATCAACACCCTCGAACCAAAAGAGGGCATGCAAGGAATTTTTTATAACTGCTAGGGATAGATGTGTAATTTTCTATTTTTATCATGGTGTAATATTTCCTACCAAACACGTGAGTCCAGATATTTAACTATGTTATGTCATGTACCAAACAACATGTTAAAATTCTAATCTTATTACTATCTTGTGAGACTTGATAATTTTTGATTTTTTTTATCTTATCCTCCTTTATCCTATCAAACCTAGCAAACATGCCCTAAAAGAATAAGACCCCTCAAGAATAATAAATTTTAAATCAAAACATGATCAACTCATTTGTCCATTTCCTTCCCCTTATTCTCGACCAACATCAGAGCATCAACCAAACTTTCAATCCAAGCTTCCACTCAAAATAATCAAACTCGTAAATTAGAAAATAATATTCATTAATTAACTAGAATATAATCCTAAATTCCATCTCAATTCCCAACATTAAGCTCAATGTTTCAAGTTACCTAAATTTCCTTACTCCATGTTTTTTATTTTTAGGTCCAAGGCACTGCATCAGTAAACTTGTGCTTCATAGATAATAGTAGCGTTATTTATGTTCTTTTTGGCTCTGGGCATACAAACCTAGATTTAAGTGAGGGGTTCAAATGTTAAATTTTCCTACAGAGGAAGGATTCAATACCTATGCAAACCACATGAATCTTGTTAGGCCTCTATTTACTGTAGGATCATCATGCTGAAGTAAAATTTTCAATACTAAAAGAAATATATCTCGATCATGAACTTACCTCAACAGATGATAAAGATGGGATTTCTGGTGTTATTTCTTCTCGATTGAAAAACTAGGCAATACGAAAATCGCGCAGAGGTTTTGAGCTTAGGATATCGCTGTGAGGTTTTGGGAGATGAAGAGATTGGGGAAATCCTAGTCGATAGTATTTTCTTCCACCGCCTCAGTTTCTTTTTCTTTTCTTTTTTTATTTTTATTTTTATTTGTTATTAGAATCTAAACTACTCAATCCTTAAATTAGCATCCATCTTGCTCAACCCAAACCATAATCCAGTACGGCCCACTCTCCAAAGAGGTAAATGACCCAAAACTCTAATAATAAAAATAAACCCAATTCTCTCTAAATCAATTCATTTAAGGGCCAAATTTATATAAAGTCTAATAATACATAAAAATTCTTAAGTTCTAATTTAAATAAATATTTTCTTTTAACTAGGGGCTCGACTTAGACTAACATGAGCTCGATAACATAAAATATACATGAAATTCAAAATAAATAACTTGAAGTAATTTTAAATAAATAATTATTTTCGGGCCGTAACAAATTAAAGACCCAACAAATTGTTAATATAAATGTGGCTATATTTAGTCCCATTCTTATGTTTTATATTTCTCGACTAAATTATCTTAAATTATAAAATTTCCATAAAATGGTAATGGTGCGTTGTTTAATACTAATAGTCAATGGGACACACTTGAGTCAGCCGGAGGCACCGTGCGGCCGGGCTAAAACAATGACACTTTTATTCATATAGATTGACACTTTTCTGTATAAAGATTGACACTTTTAAAAATTGTCATCTTATTCGTAAAATAATTATGTTAAAGATTGACACTTTTATTCATATAAATTGATACTTTTCTGTATAAAGATTGACACTTTGGGCCCGGCCGCACGGTGCCTCCGGCTGACACAAGTTTTTGTCATAGTCAATTTAGTTTATTTACTGATTTTCTTTTTGAAGCGATCCATAATATTTCATTTTTGTGGAGGTGTTAAAAATTATATAGGGCATGAGAAAGTGTTCTTTTGAGTTAAAAAAAAGTTGGGAAAAAAAAAAACAAGATAGAGAAATAAAAGGAAAAGTGTTGTAAACTAGAGAGAAATAAAGTAAAAAGAAGAGAGAAAGAGAAGAGAATACGTAGAGAAGTATTCTGCAGGATGTCTATTATGAAGACTGAATGTCTCTATTTATAATAGTACAGGAGCTAGGGTTAGGGTTAGGGATGACTATCAACTATGTATGGAGTATATCTTTTAGATATGAAATATATCTTTTAGATATATTTACAACACTCCCTGTCATCCCTAATAAAATATGCTGCCTCATTAAAACCTTGCCAGGGAAACCCAGTGGGACAAAACCTGGTCGAAGGAAAAAGAGTACAGCTGCTCCCCTGAAATTAATCATTGTAGATCCTTGAGTTGACGCATGCCGATCTTGTGTACCAACTGTCTGAATGTTGATGTCGGCAATGCTTTGTAAATAAATCCGCGAGATTATTACTAGAGCGAATTTGTTGAATGTTGATGTCGCCACTCTTTTGGAGATCATGTGTGTGGAAAAACTTTGGAGATATATGCTTTGTCCTATTGCCTTTGATGAATCCTCCTTTGAGTTGTGAGATACACGCGGCATTGTCTTCATACAATACAGTCGGATTGTCCTTGGATGAAACTAGTCCGCACGACTCTTGAATATAACTTGTCATATTCCTCAACCACACACATTCTCGGCTTGCTTCATGGATTGCAATGATCTCAGAATGATTTGAAGATGTTGCAGTCAAAGTTTGCTTTATGGACCTCCAAGATATAGCAGTTCCTCCACATGTGAATACATAGCCAGTTTGTGACTTAGCTTTATGTGGATCCGATAAATAACCTGCATCTGTATATCCTACTAGAGAACATTTAGAATCTTTTGAATAGAATAAACCAAGGTCAACAATACCTTTTAGATATCGTAGAATGTGCTTAACACCATTCCAATGTCTTAAAGTAGGTGCAGAAGTATATCTTGCAAGGAGATTTACGGAAAAAGCTATATCTGGTCTAGTGTTATTAGCCAGATAAGTTAATGCTCCAATAACACTAAGATATGGTACTTCAGGACCAAGTATCTGTTCACCATCTTCGATAAGTCGAAATGGATCTTTATTTACATCGAGGCTTCTAACAACCATCAGTGATGCTAATGGATGTGCTTTATCCATGTAAAAACGCTTTAGCACTTTTTCTGTATATGAAGATTGATGAATAAACAGTCCTTCAGGGACATGTTCAATTTGCAAACCAAGACAAAATTTTGTCTTTCCTAAATCCTTCGTCTTAAATTCATTCTTCAAATATTCAGCAGTTTTATTGAGCTCTTCAGGAGTCCCAATTAAATTTAAGTCATCAACATAAACTACTACGATTGCAAATCCATGGTCAGTTTTCTTTATGAAAACATAAGGGCAAATATCATCATTTTTGTATCCTTCTTTCGAGAGATACTCGCTTAGTCTGTTGTACCACATTCGTCCAGACTGTTTTAGCCCATACAACGACCTTTGCAGTTTAATTGAAAACATGCTTTTGGGTTTTGTCTTATATGCTTCAGGCATAGTAAATCATTCAAGGATTTTCATGTATATGTCAGCATCTAGTGAGCCATATAAATATGCCGCCACTACATCCATAAGACACATATCAAGTTTTTGTGACACAACCAGACTTATCAAAAATCTGAAAGTAATTGCATCCATTACTGGAGAGTATGTTTCTTCATAATCAATCCCCGGTCTTTTAGAAAAACCTTGTGCTACGAGTCTAGCTTTATATCTCGTAATTTCATTTTTCTCATTTCTTTTTCTGACAAAAACCCATTTGTATCTAACAAGGATAATATTTTCCGGGGTTTGGACTATAGGTCCAAATGTTTACCTTTTCTCTAAGGAATTTAATTCACCTTGTATAGCTTCTTTCCACCTTGGCCAATCATCTCTATTTTGACAATCTTTAACAAATCGTGGTTCAGGATCCTCATTTAAAATATCAAGAGCTATACAGAAGGCGAATATATCGTCCACAACGATATTTTCTCTCTCCAATATTTCGTTCGAAGATAAATAATTTATTGAGATCTCATGATTTTCGTACGCTTGTAGTTCTTCAGGAACTACATTACTTTCAGTCATTTGATCTATTTTCATCATTGTTGGATTCATCTCTTGCCTCTTTCTTTTTCTAGGCACAGAGTCTTTAGAACCAACTGGTCGACCACATTTTTGACGAACTTTAGATTCATTTGCTGCCACTGCTGTTTGTCCTTCAGGGACATCAATTCTAGCATGAGTATTTGCAGCAGGTATGTGAGATATTGTCACTTTTCTTGTATCTACAAAA
Organism: Mentha longifolia; assembly: GCA_001642375.2. NCBI lineage: Eukaryota > Viridiplantae > Streptophyta > Magnoliopsida > Lamiales > Lamiaceae > Mentha > Mentha longifolia. The sequence goes on from CM038112.1 coordinate 28,707,002, forward strand.
GCATCAGGAAGTTGATTTGCAATCTTTTGCAAATGAATTATCTTTTTTGCTTCTTCTTCACATTGATTAGTTCGGGAATCAAAATGTGACAAAGCTTTTTATTAATTAAGCGTAAGCTATATTACAAGCTTATGTTTTTACGATCATTCCAAGAAATTTCCTTATGCTTTTTAGGATGTAGATTTGTCTCACCTAATGTTGGAAATGTCATTTCATCAAAATGACAATCTGCAAATCGTGCAGTAAACAAATCACCCGTTAACGGTTCAAGGTACCTTATAATCGAAGGCGTCGGGTTCTTGACCAGAAATTATTTGCATTGGTGAGTATTGATGATAGGCTGATGGCCTAAGGCGAACTAATGTTGCAGCATGCAATATGGCATGACCCCAAGCAGAAGTTGGGAGTTTCGACTTCATAAGCAATGGCTTAGCAATAAATTGAAGTCGTTTAATAAATGACTCTGCCAAGCCATTTTGAGTATGCACATGAGCAACATAATGTTCAATCTCAATTCCAATAGCCATACAATAGTTATTAAATGCTTGAGACTGAAACTCGCTGGCATTATCAAGACGAATTCTCTTGATTGAATTGTATGGAAATTGAGCTCTTAATTTTATTATTTGAGCAAGCATACATGTGACCATCTAGAAAAAACATCGATCAATACCATGAAGTATCGAAATGGTCCACATGGTGGATGTATAGGTCCACAAATATCTCCTTAAATTCTTTTCAAGAAAGATGGAGATTAAATATTGACCTTTGTATAGGAAGGTCTAATGACTAACTTGCCTTGCGCACAAGCATCACATGAGAATTCATTTGTTAAAAGAATCTTCTGATTCTTTATGTTGTGCCCACATGAGCTATTGATTATTCAGCGCATCATAGTTGCTCCGGGATGTCCCAATCTATCATGCCAAAGCTTAAAGCTTTTTGTGTCATTGAAGTTTGAGTTCATGACATGATTTGCCTCAATCGCTTTTATGAATGTATAATACATTCTAGAATGTAGTGTTGATAATTTTTCTTTTGTTTGCTTCTCGCCAGATGCAAAATAATTTATGCAAAGATACTCTTTGCTACCTTCTGATGTTGTTTCAATGTGGTATCCATTGAAACGAATGTCCTTAAAACTTAGTAAGTTTCTTCTGGACTTACTAGAGTAAAGGGCATTTTCTATAGTTAATTTAGTATTATTTGGTAAAATGATACAAGCTCTTCCGGAGCCTTCAATGATATTTGATGCACCTGATATAGTGTTAACATTATCCACATCTAATGTTAACTTTATGAAATACTTCCTATCTTTGAGAATGGTGTGTGTGGTAGCACTATCAGCTAGACAAATATCGCAATGTTCCATTTGAATTTCTGAAAAGTTTATGAAAAAGACGAATTACTATAAATATTTTAAAAGGAATAAACAACTACTTGGAAGCAAAGGAAACAATGTCTTGAAACCAAACAACCGAAACAAGCTATCTAAAAAGTAAAACATAATAACTATTTAAAAAGTGTCTTGATTATCATTTTCCAGCACACCACCATCAATCAATGGATCTATTTTCCCGTTCGGGTCTTGAAAGAAGTCAGAGACATCTAAATGAGTAGTATCGATCGGACCGTCATAGTCAATGAGATTAGTCTCATTCTTTCCTTTTTCCTTGATTTATTTTTGATACAGATCCACAAGATGTTTTGCAGTTTGACAAGAACGGGTCCAATGCCCTGTCATGCCACATCTATGGCATACATCTTTGTTTAATGAATTGTGATTGAATGCTTTTTGTCTTTTGTTGCTAGAGGTTGCATGATTTTGTACGTCACGTCCACAACCGCGACCATCTCCAGAACCACATCCATGTCCACGTTGGTTTCCACGACCACGTGTATTCTCATTTTTAACAGTTACATTGGCTTTATGCAATGCAGTGGAACTAGTAGGGCATAACTCGTGGTTTTTCATGAGCAACTCATTATTTTGCTCAGCAACCAACAAACAAGATATAAGCTCAGAGTACTTTTTGAAACCACGCTCCCTATATTGTTGTTGTAGGAGCACATTTGAAGCATGAAAAGTTGAGAATGTCTTCTCAAGCATATCACTCTCAGTGATTTTTTCTCCACATAATTTCAATTTGGAGGTAATTATGAACAACTCAGAATTATAAGCACTCACAGATTTAAAATCTTGCAACCTTAGATGCATCCACTCATAACAAGCTTTAGGAAGGACAACAGTCCTTTGATGATCAAACCTCTCCTTTAGGTTTGTCCACAATTCATATAGATCTTTGATAGTAAGATACTCAATTTTTAAATCATCATGAAAATGATGACGAAGGAAAATTAGTGCCTTGGCACGGTCTTGCTGGGACGCTTCGTTTCCTTCTTTATTGTCTCCCCTAGACCCTTTGAGTTCAAGTGAATATTAGCATCAAGAGTCCATGATAGATAATTCTTGCCAGAAATATCAAGAGCATTGAACTCAAGTTTAGCCATATTTGCCATTTGTGCAATTCTGCACAAGAAAATAAAATGGATAAATATATCATATATTATCCTAAATATAAATTGCTCTTCAGGAGCATATGATATTCTTCGAGAATATTGATTGTGCTATTTCGAGAGCAACAATTCAAATAATATAATAATCTTCAGGATTATTAAGAAAACAATGCTTCTTTAGGAATCAATGTTTTATACAGTAAAACCTCTAAAAAAGAATACTCTATTAAGGAATAAACTCTCTTTAGGAATAAAAATTCATGGTCCCAATGTTTATCTCATTGTTTTATCACATTTATGCTTTATGCTTTAATAAAAATTTAGCTCGGCCTGTGTAGCTCAGCCCACTCAAGTACAAGAGACTTCCTTACCAAGGCAACCAAGACTCCTAATCGACTGGAACTCAAGATCTAAGAGGGATATAGAAGCTCAGTGTTTATCCATAAAGGAGGAGATCAAGCCAAAGAGTCCAAAGAGAAGAAGGATTCATATTATAATTAAACTCCATGTAATTACCTATAAATAGGGGCTTAGAATAGATTAAGAGGGGAGGAGAATCTTGTAATCACTACTCATACAAGCAATAAAGATCCATACTCTTTCCGCCCGAGGACGTAGATCTATTCCAATAGATCGAACCACGTAAATCCCTTTGTGTTCTGTTTACTTTCGTGTTCATTAATTCCTTATCTACGTGCATTAATTACCTTACGAAAATAAGATCGATCATTGGCGCCGTCTGTGGGAATCCTAATATTTGTGAATTCCAATCAAGAGTTTTCAAGGTAAAATAAATCACGATGACATGGAGACCTACACGATTTGTTGCTGCTGCCGCTGCTGCCAAGGAAAAAGAAATTCAGCAAACCAGGCAAGATCCGACAGCAAATCCACCGATCAACGAGGCTGAAGCAAGCCAAGTACAAGATCAAAATCTTGCGGCGAACAGACGACCCGGGAAGGAGCCTGTGAAAGACCTAACCCCAGAGGGCCATGTCGAGCATGTTCCGTTGGACAAGTTCGGCCGTGAAAAAGAAGGTTGCGACAGCAGTAAGGAGGATGACCTTTCAAACTTCCAGCAAGAATTTGACGACGCTCTAAAAGCATGTCTGGTAAAAAGATCGGTAAGATTTCCTAGAGTTTGCTAAACAGCAAAAAGATTGCAATTGTGAACACGGCCAACTTTCGCATGGCGACGATCGACAGTACAACGCCACATCCAGATAGAAACACTGGCAAAAGTCCCCAAGCGTCAGGATTCTAGACGCACGGGACGCCAGGATCCATCCCAGGCAATTTGCTGATGACTGTCAGGGAAATCCTAATTGCGCCTCACCTCAGCGCGATGTCATCCCACCTCGTCGCTATGATGATTTACCTCGGGAAGATGAGGATAACTACTGAGGAGGAAGGTTCGGCGTATATGGGATAATTTCTATACCTTTCACCAACCGAATCCTCTACACGCCTCTCCCATCCTCGTATAAAGTTCCGCCAATAAAGCCGTACAACGGATCGTGTGACCCGCATAATTTTCTTTCGCAGTACCAGTATAACATGGTTAACCAGGGACTCAGCGATGATATCTACATGTGCAAGGTGTTCCCGGAGCTGCTAGTTGATAATGCCCGCATGTGGTTCGATAGCCTGCCATCTCGCAGTATTGGATCGTATGACGAGCTAATGGATGCCTTCGAGCGGAGGTTTTTCCAAAAAGCTGAGGCTAAAATCACTGCGGCGCATCTACTCACGATGAGGCAGAGGCAAGGCGAGTCCATCAGTGACTTTATGACAAGGTTCAATGAAGAAAGTCTGAAAGTAGATCGCCTAACTGATGAGGTACTTATCTCGGCCTTCCAGAATGTTATCCAGTCGGGCGCCCTGTACAAAGAACTCGTAAGAAATGAACCTCGTACTGTGAGGAAATTATGGAGCATAGCCGATCAGTTCGCTAGAGCCAACGAGGCTAACATGTGCAAGCGCGCAACTGACAGGGCCGAGCCGTCAGATCGGAAGAAGGAAGATCGCAATGACCGAGGCCAAGGTCGGCAAAGCGCTCTCGACAGACTCCAGCTGGGACAGATCGAATCCAGGCTTGGACCTTGGCAGAGCCACGAAAAGAGCCAGTTCACCCCACTGACGAAGCAGAGGACATAAATTTATGAGTTCCACACTAACATGTTCGAGAAGCCTCATCCCATGTTGCGAAGAGGATCAAAATGCCGATCCAAGGATAAATATTGCCGATTTCATGAGGATTACGGCCATGACATGGAGGATTGCAGGAACCTAGCTAAAGATATCGAGCACTTGGCACGCGATGGTACCCTTAAACAGTACCAAAGTCGAGGCCAATACGAAGTCTGACCTCAGGGCAAGGGAAAACACAAGAACAAAGGAGGAAATAACTGTGGCCCCCATGTGGAGAAGAAGCCGAAGCGCGAGGATGAAGATGAAGATGAGGACCATCCTCAGTTCGACGGAGTCATCACAGCCATCACCGGGCTTCCCCATAGGGCCACGAAGTCATCGCTTAAGGCCGAGGCCCGAAGTCCCCAGACTGATGAACCTTCACAAAAGAGGTTCAAAAAGGACGAGACCATTACATTTCTGAGAAAGATCCGGTGCCGTCAACCATGCCTCACCAAGACGCCATTGTGATTGAGGCCGGGGCGGCCAATAAGCTCGTTCAACGAGTGTTCATCGACAGTGGAGCCTCGGTGAGCATACACTTCAAGGATTGCTTCGAGAAGCTAGGGATCGAAGAGGCACACCTCACTCCAGCGCCAATCCCCCTAAAAAGCTTCGTCCAGCAAGAGACGCAAACAGAAGGAATCATTCAACTCCCCGTCACCGTGGGAAAACATCCATTGTCATCCACCAAAGTGATTAACTTCTTCGTTGTGAAGGCTAACTCTCCCTACAACATCATTCTAGGAAGAGATTGGTTGGTGGCGGTGAAAGCAGTCTGCTCGGCATACCATTTGACAATCAAAATCCCGTCAAGGCATGGGGTGATTGTAGTTAGAGGTGATCAGAAGCGAGCCAAAGAGTGCATGCAGATCGCCCTACGAAGTGTTGGAACACCTCAGCATCCGCAAGCATAACAACCACAAAAGCCCGAGGAGTTGGAACTGGAGAAAACATCTGTATCTGACAAGCCAGTAGAAGACGTTACACTCTACGAAGACGACCTATCTAAGGTCGTCAAAGTAGGTTTTGCGAGTGGAGCCGAACTCCGAAAGTAGATCGTCCAACTTCTTCGGGAATATAGGGATGTCTTTGCTTGGTCACCCCTTGATATGGCCAGGGTGGCACCAAGTATCATCACACACCGGCTGAATATCGACCCAGGAGTAAAACCAGTTCAGCAAAAGCAGCGAGTTTTCATAGCAGAGCGGAACCAGGTCATCTATGACGAAGTGCGTCAACTCTTGAAGGCGCAGATACTCTTCGAGGTCAAATATCTGACGTGGATAGCAAATCCGGTGATGGTCAAGAAGCAAGGAGGAGGGTGGCGGATGTGTATTGACTACACCGATCTTAACAAATACTGTCCCAAGGACTGTTATCCCCTCCCTAACATCGACAAGAAAGTCGAAGCCCTCGTCGGCCATAAAGTCTTCAGCTTCCTAGATCTGTACAAAGGGTACCACCAAGTCTTAATGAGTGACGAGGACGCGCCGAAAATAGCTTTCATCACAGACTTCGGTGTTTTGCGTACAAGAAGATGCCCTTCGGACTCAAGAATGTGGGAGCAACCTATCAAAGGATGGTCGACAAAGTATTCGAACCTCACATCGGCAAGATTGTAGAGGTGTACGTCGACGACATCATCGTCAAAAGTAAAGAGCCGACCACTTATGTTGATGACCTCAAGCTCGTCTTCGGCCTCCTTCGCAAGGTAAACCTTAAGCTAAACCCCGAGAAGTGTACCTTCATGGTCCGATCAGGAAAATTTCTAGGGTGTTGGGTGTCTCAAGAAAGGTTAAAAGCCAATCCATCCAAAGTTCGAGCCATACAAGAGCTGACAGTGCCAAAAAGCATTCACGATGTGCACAAACTGACAGGCTGCTTGGCCGTGCTAAGTCGTTTCTTGTCTAAAGCCGCCGAAAAACAGCTCCCTTTCTTCAAGATTTTGAAAAAGGCGCCAAACTTCGAATGGAAAAATGAACACAGGTCGGCATTCGAGGAGCTCAAGAAGTACCTAGCTAACCTCCCGACCTTATCTGTTCCAAAGGAGGGAGAAGTCCTTTCCCTATACCTCGCAGCCTCAGACGAGGCCATAAGCGCGGTGCTAGTTCGGGAGGAAAGACGTCGTTAGCTGCCAATCTACTTCATCAGCCGAGCACTGAAAGGGCTAGAGACGAGGTACCAACCACTTGAGAAAGTTGCACTCGCATTGGTAAATGCCGCAAGGAGATTGCGACCTTATTTTCATGCGCACTCCATACAAGTCCTGACCGACCTGCCACTTCGATAAGTGCTGACCAAACCAGAAGCATCGGGAAGGATTGTAAAGTGGGCAGTCGAGCTCGGCGAGCACACCATCTCTTTTTGCCCACGTCAAGCAAAGGTCAAGCCTTAGCAGATTTTCTAGTGGAGACAAAGTTTACAGAAGTGCCAAAGCCGAGTGAACTCCCTCCAGCCAAAGCCGAGGCCGAAGCACCAAAAGGACCACCGAAAGATTGTTGGAAAGTCTATGTGGATGGAGCTTCAGGACACGCCGGAAGCGGTGCCGGTGTCATACTACTCAGTCCAGATGACATATGCACTTCGGTTTACCTTCCCAATGACAAATAATGAAGTGGAGTATGAAACATTGATCGCCGGACTTCATCTAGCTCAGGCTATCAAAGTACTAGCTATACAAGGTCACAGTGACTCCCAAGTCATAGTGAGCCACATGCTCGGTAAATATGAGGCTAAAGACGACAGGATGAAAAAGTATCTCCACAAGGCTAAAAGCTTGCAAGAAGGCTTCACCTACTTTGAGTTAGTAAGAATCCTGAGGGGAGAAAATAATCGAGCTGACGCCTTGAGCAAATTAGCGTCGTCATCTACAAGCTCACTAGTAGAAGAAGTCAAGTGCCGAAGTATAGACGAAGCCGAGATCTGCCAAGTGGCTGAGGACGAGCCGAACTGGATGACTCCCTTTCGAGCTTATTTGGAGAAGGGCGAACTACCTGGTGATAAGCTCAAAGCTAGAAAGATCCTAAGCAAGTCTCCGAAGTACACTCTAGAGCAATGAGTGTTGTACAGAAGATCGTATCTTCAGCCTCTCCTAAGATGGGTAGGGCCGAACCAGGCGGACTACGCACTGCGAGAAGTGCATGAAGGATCGTGCGGAAGTCACATCGGAGCTCGAGCATTGTCAAGGAAAGTGATGCGATGGGATGGGGATACTATTGGCCCACAGTGCTCCAAGATGCAGTCGACCTCGTCAAGAAGTGCCCGAAGTGCCAAATCCATGCAACAGTGCCGAGGTTACCTCAGACTGACCTCGTAAGCATGCAGAGTTCTTGGCCGTTCGTGCAATGGGGGATAGACATTATCGGACCATTCGACAAAGCTCCTAGACAGCTCCAGTTTCTCATCGTAGCCATCGACTACTTCACTAAATGGGTCGAGGCCGAACCCTTGGCAAAGATCACGAGCAAGAATGCCCTGAACTTCGTCTGGAAAAATGTAGTTTGCCGCTTCGGTGTACCTCACATCCTTGTCTCGGATAACGGAACACAGTTCACAGACTGGACATTCAGAGAATGGTGCGAAGGGCTTCATATTCAGCAAAAGTTTACTTCGGTAGCTCATCCTCAAGCGAATGGCCAGACCGAAGTTACGAACCGAACAATCGTCAAGGGACTTAAAACTCACCTCGACAAAGCCAAAGGAGATTGGGCAGCAAATCTACCCCAAGTCCTATGGTCGTACCGAACAACTCCTCGGACCTCGAAAGGTGAAACACCTTACAGTTTGGTGTATGGAACCGAAGCAGTGATCCCGGTAGAAATCGGCCTGCCGAGCCATCGTACACTTAACTTCTCAGCCGAAGCCAATGAGGAAGGACTTCGAACAAATCTGGATCTGCTAGAAGAAAAACGAGAGCTAGCCTACATAAGGGAAGCTAAGTACAAGCAGCAAGTAGCTCGGTATTACAACCAAAAGTGAAGTATCCGCAATTCCAAGTAGGCGACCTCGTACTTTGAAATAACGAGGTCAGTAAAGCTGAAAGGCTCGGCAAGCTCGAAGCCACGTGGGAAGGACCTTACCGAGTTGAAGAAGTCCTCGGCAAAGGGTCGTATAAGCTCGCCCACTTATCTGGTGAGCTAATACCCCGTACATGGCACATTACTCATTTAAAGAGATATTTTGCATAAGTGGCTGAGAGTAATGTTTAAAGTCCATTTAGTTCGTCTAGGTTACGAGTCAGGTTTTGTGATTTTTGATTTTTGAACTTTAGTTTTTTCTATTAATAAAGTCTATTTTTTTCTTTAATTCGTTTATGTCTTGCATACTTCATTTTGCATTTATGAATATTACTCCTCCACTTATGCATATTATCTCGTCCTTTTTATCTAACACCCTGACGATGGTAATTTAATATCCTTTCAAGGATAAATAAGCTCCAATTATGGAGTAATACCTAAACGCGTGTAAGGGGACCACCCCTATCGATAAATTCGACAAATAAGGAACTTTAAGCCTACCTTTGTTTGAAACCAGGAGGCACTACCTTCGTTAAAAGCAAGGATGAATTACCTTTTATTTAAAACGAAGACGAACCTAAACCTCGTCGTATGACGAGGTAGTGCTATCTAAAGCCTAAACCTCGTCGTATGACGAGGTAGTGCTCCCTGAAGCCTAAACCTCGTCTTGTGACGAGGTAGTGCTATCTAAAGCCTAAACCTCGTCGTATGACGAGGTAGTGCTCCCCGAAGCCTAAACCTCGTCTTGTGACGAGGTACTAAAGCCTAAACCTCTTCGTAAGATGAGGTAGTGCTCCCTGAAGCCTAAACCTCGTCTTGTGATGAGGTAGTGCTATCTAAAGCCGAACTCCGTACGTAAGGAGGAAGGCTACCCAAAGCCGAATTACGGAGAGAGCTATCTAAAGCAAAACAAACAATATAAGGTCTGTCTTCGTTTAAAACAAGGGACATTACCTTAGTTAAAAGCGAGGATAACAGCCTGAATAAAAGTACAAAATTTCCATTTTATTTCATGTAAAAAGGGAAAAAGTACAATATTACATTACGAAGACGAGGAGTCTGGAGGCCGACTAAAGCTAAGCCAATCTCTGGCAAAATCCCTACCAGAGTTAAAGTTCAAGATATCATCTACACTAAGCTGACCTCTACCTCGCCCCTGAGCTGAGCTCCGACCTCTACCTTGGCAACCTTGAGTTCCCCGGACTCGGGTACTCAGGCTCACTTGACCTCGCCCTCGTCCAGGCGCCAACCCCCGCTCTTGACCATAAAATTTTGAAGAGTGGTGTTCGACAATCCTAGGCTTAGGGTCAACCGATCTTGAAGATTCACCTTCTAAGAATTCCCTAGAAGTGCGGTCAAGAAGCCTCAAGTTAGAACCATGAGTAGCCGAAGTCGAAAACTTGGCCTCCGACAAAATATGTCGCTTCAATTTTGGACAGCGATCCAAGACTGTCTCATAAATGCTCGCCACTCGCACAAGTTCCTTCACTTGATTCTGAAGCTCCTAGGAGTCATTTTCATATTGCTCACTGTAGCTTCGGCACCGAGCCTTAAGGTCTTTGACCTTGTTATAGGTCTCAAAGATAGTGGATCCCCCAACATGGCGGATTATTGCTTCATATTCCGCATGCTCTGCAGCAATCAGCTCGGAACTTTTAACCTCGTCCTCGGCAATGTCGTACTTCGGCCTCAATCTGTACATGACTGAGGAGGCCCTACAAGTGCACAATTTCATGCTCTTTCACCTCGAGGACTCGAGTTAAGTCATTAATTTGATCAACAAGTGGAGAGGCATCACAAAATATGGGAGAAGACTACAAAAAGGGCGAAAAAGATTTCGATTAAGTTGAAATTTTATTCAAGCCACTTCGGCAAAAGCACCATCCTAATGATGACGTGATACAAAGCTATAAAAAAAAAAAAAAAAAAACCTTGAGAGGATCAACTGACCCTTCCAAGGTCTTCTTCATTGCTGACCTCTTGCTCGGCCTCAGCATTCTTCTGACCAGCATCGGCAGCCTCTGTCTCCGGCTCATCGGCTGGTTGCTCAGCCTCGGCGGTAAGACCGGCAATAGCCGCCTCCAGCACCTCGTCCCTGTCGTTAGGACAGCTCTGGACATCCTCCGCTGAAAGCAAAGTAGTCCGCGAAGCCAGCTCCTCAACCACAGGGAAGGACGAAGTGTGCTCTGTCAACACCTCCGCATAGTCACGGAGCAGCTTCTCCCTGGAGGACACCTCATACCCGTACTTGACTTTGTCAAGATCCGGGTAATCCTTGGCAATCACGTCGATGACAACCGAGGTGACAGGGTCGTTCAGAGCGCCCACCAGCTTCGTCACCAGCCTGGAGAACTGCCCCAAACGGAAGATTCGCTCCGCGAAGGCACGTAGAATGGTGCCTTGACGCGAAGCCGCCTCGTCTAGTATCGAAGCCGACCTCGCATTTTCCAAGGTGACCTCGTCCTTCAAGGTGGCCACCTCATCCTTCACCGCTTCAGCAGCGGACAAGGCGGCAGCTGGGCGATCGGCTGCGTTCTTGGCCTTCAGTTCGGCCGCGGCAACTTTTGCCGCCATCTCAGCCTTGGTCGCTTCCACCTCCGAAGCCGCCTTCTGGTACTTGGCGACCCCGCTGGAAATGAAGTTCGCCAAGCTCGTCAGCTCGGCTAACGCCAGATCGGCCTCCTGTAAAAATACCAGTCAATACCCTGAAAGTAACACAACACTGGTCTAGTTTCAAAATTAAAACTAGTTACCTCGGGAAAAGATTTCTTCCGAACTGATGACTGGCCGGAGGACTGGCCACCAACAAAGGCACCCACCTCCTCGAAGGAAGTGGGAGCCATAGGAAGACGAGCTCCCTGGTGACGACTAACCCCCGCCCGAGGTGGCGGCGAGTTCATTCGAGGAGAGCCCATTTGAGAGTTAACCGAACTCGACCACACTAAATCCTCAGTCCTCTCCGAAGAGGCCTCGGACGTGGTCTTCTCCGCAATCATCATAAATCTCGGCCTTTTCTTATTCTTCGGCTTCACTTCGATTTCGAAGTTTACTGCAACAACAAAATATGGTTAGAATACTACAACGAAACTCGAAGTTGGTAAGCCACAAAATAGGGCCTCACCCGGATCCACCATGGAGGTAGAGTCGTAAGGGCTTAGCCCTAACCTGGCGAGCTCGGCCTCGGGATATTCCCTTTCAATAAATAAGGCCGAGCCCTATCAAACTTGTCTCAAGGACGCCGAAGTCCATTTCGGTGCCTTGAGCCCCGAGCTTACCCGTATGCCAGGTAAACTGGGGCACCCCTTCAGTTCGGCAGAAGAAAAACTTCTTCTGCCAATTCAAAACTTTGGACTTCGTCTTAAGTCTAAATTTGCGAGAGGGGTGGAGGTAAATCCACCCGGTAGGGCCGCGTTTAAGCTGAAAAAACCTAAGGACTAATTCTAAGGAGATTGACTGGCCGAAGTGATTAGCCTCGGCACATAAACCGACAAACTGTTTGAATGAGCCCGACATTAGCTAACCTAGCGGAATACGAAACTTCTGCAGCAGTTCGGCTAAAACATGATGCAGAGGAAGACGAAGAACATAATTTAAAAAGTCCTCATAAATAGTGAAAAAACTGTGCGGAGGCGAACAAGCCCTATCCGCAGGCCGAGGCACGATTAGACGAACAGAATCGGGAAAATTAAATTTATTGGCAATATTTTGTATGTAAGATGAGCTCAACACAGAGGAATGTTCGAGTGCATTGCCAAATTCTCCTGGAGGAGGAAACTCAACCGTCTGGACAATAGGGGGAATAAACTTTCTAGTATATATTTCTACATCTACAGAAGACGGCGGACTAACAGAAGCCGTCGGAGATCCCGACGGAGAAGGCGAGTTTTCAAGAACCTCTATTTCTACATCCCTACTCGCATCTACTTGAGAAGAAGAAGCCATTTTCGGAAAAAATAACTTACTTGTTTCACTGCTGCAAAGGATATCATCGGAAAATCGAACGGCGGCGCTGATAATTGCGGGCGGCGGAGAAAGAGGAAAAAGGAAAATTGAGAATTTTCGGATAAGGGTTTTTTTTTGAAATGGTGAGAATGGCGTATGAAAGAAGTTTTATTTCTTTCTGCCTCTTCAACTGCTCCCATGTCGTGGATTGTGCCCTACTTTATCGGGACCCCAAACGGCGCATTAATTAAAGTAACTGACACTCCATGTTCATCTTCAGCAGTTACTTTTAACTGACCTCATCCTAACGAGGTGGTACGAACTCGACTTCGTCGAATTTCTTTTTTGACGGGGCAAGTTACTTTTAACCGACCTCGTCTTAATGAGGCGGTACGAACTCGATTACTTTTAACCGACCTCGTCTTAACGAGGCGGTATGAACTCGACTTCGTTGACTTTATTTTTCGACGGGGCAAGTTACTTTTAACCGACCTCGTCTTAACGAGGCGGTATGAACTCGACTTCGTCGAATTTCTTTTCGATGGGGCAAGTTACTTTTAACCGACCTCGTCTTAATGAGGTGGTACGAACTCGACTTCGTCGAATTTCTTTTTCGATGGGGCAAGTTACTTTTAACCGACCTCGTCTTAACGAGGCGGTATGAACTTGACTTCGTCGAATTTCTTTTTCGATGGGGCAAGTTACTTTTAACCGACCTCGTCTTAACGAGGCGGTACGAACTCGACTTCGTCAAATTTCTTTTTCGACGGGGCAAGTTACTTTTAACCGACCTCGTCTTAACGAGGCGGTATGAACTCGACTTCATCGAATTTCTTTTTCGACGGGGCAAGTTACTTTTAACCGACTTCATCGCATTTCTTTTTCGACAGGGCAAGTTACTTTTAACCGACCTCGTCTTAACGAGGCGGTATGAACTCGACTTTGTCGACTTTATTTTTCGACGGGGCAAGTTCTTTCACTCCTACCTCAGCTATTTCCCCTAAATCACATCCTCGCTTCTACGTCTTTTTGGGGGAGGGATGTGATAGGATATGGCCTAGCTCCAAGGCCCAAAGCGTTAGACCCAATATAATTGGGCCCCGATTATCAGCTCGGCCTGTGTAGCTCAACCCACTCAAGTACAAGAGACTTCCTTACCAAGGCAACCAAGACTTCTACATCGACTGGAACTCAAGCTCTAAGAGGGATATAGAAGCTCGGTGTTTATCCATAAAGGAGGAGATCAAGCCAAAGAGTCCAAAGAGGAGAAGGATTCATATTATAATCAAACTCCATGTAATTACCTATAAATAGGGGCTTAGAATAGATTGAGAGGGGAGGAGAATCTTGTAATCACTACTCATACAAGCAATAAAGATCCATACTCTTTCCGCCCGTGGACGTAGATCTATTCCAATAGATCGAACCACGTAAATCCCTTCGTGTTCTGTTTACTTTCGTGTTCATTAATTCCTTGTCTACGTGCATTAATTACCTTACGAAAATAAGATCAATCAGTTATGTATATATATAAATATATACGAAACCTTATATCATATGAATGAATTCTATAAAGCTATATATATATATGAGTATAGACAAAGCTTTATAGCAATCGGGATCTTGAGGCATTGATGATTCTAACTCACATAATTACATAGATTTTATGCTTGTATATATATAAAGTGCGAATATTTTATGGCATAGAAGATCATCTCATGGAAATTTAGTTACTCCATTTTGATGAAAAATTATGCGATTTTGAATCACTTAATAGAATATTGATTATTCCATTACTTTATCAAAATTTATGCAATTTGAAACAATAAAAGAGAAAACTAATCATGATTACCTATCACTAATTTCGAGAGTAGAACAATCATGCTGATAACATGTTGTAAACTAGAGAGAAAGAGAAAAGAATACGTAGAGAAGTATTATGCAGGATGTCTATTATGAGGACTGGATGTCTCTATTTATAATAGTACTTGATCTAGGGTTAGGGTTATGAATAACTATCAACTATATATGGAGTATATCTTTTAGATATGGAATATATCTTTTAAATATATTTACAACACTCCCCCTCATCCCTAATAAAATATGCTGCCTCAATAAAACCTTGCCAGGAAAACCCAGTGGGACAAAACCTGGTCGAAGGAAAAAGAGTTTGACTCATATGTTAATAAATCCTGATGTGTTAAATATGAATGAATCTGGACTATTGATCTTAATCAAATCTATGGTTGTCATTGATTTAAGCATAATTTCAAGGTACAATAAGCATGATTTCATTTAAGCATTTAAGCATGAATTGGTACATTTTAAAGCACAATTATATAATAAGCATAATTTTATGCACATTTAAGAATAGTTTTGTATACCTTTAAGCATTTTTAACATTTTAACACGCCAGAATTTATTAACACACGAATCGTTCCCTATATATATATATATATAAATATATATATGTATATATAATTAATATTGGTAGGATATTAAGGAGAACGTTTGAATCGATTTGATATTACTCAAAGTAAAATATTTTGGTTAGATTCTAAAATATTTTAAAAATCGGAACGTGACATTTTGACTATGATATTCTAATATAATCATGTACTGAATTGCCAATGATATAAAATGATTTCTTTCGTTTGAGTTGAGAGAAGAAGTTAGGCTCTTATGGTCTCTGCCTAACCTAAGGATTCAAGAAGTTAGGTTCTTGTGGTCTCTGCCAAACCTAAGGATTCAATTTAAGCTCTCAATCTGTGAGTTGCCGAATCACTTCCCTTAAAAATATAATTGTCATCTGCATTTTATTTTAAACAAACTTATTTATGTTGTTTTGATTGTTTTATTAAACTGATATCAAGTAAGTAGTCATCTGCTTGAATTGATGCACACCATACTCACCAGATTTCATAAGTTAAAAGGAAAATTATTTTCTAAGAACACTAAACAAATGAGTGTAAAAGAAACCTTCATATTTCCACACAACACTAAACTGTGTTGTTGATAAGTTGGTCACTCCCTAGTAATTAACGTATCACGAACCAGCATCATGTGTCATTTAAGCACACAAGTGTATCATATACGGTATGTAGACAGTATACACTGAAAAATGGCTTATTCGAAAATCGAGAAAAATTGCAAGATCGCAGCTCACGTATATCCAACCCCCATAAACGTGATCCACTTGTTTTGAAACCTTACAAGTAGATTAAAAGGAATGTAGCATTAACTAAAATCAGTTGAATATTTATTGTACTCCCTTCCCTTAAAAGTCCTCTTTTATTCAAGTGAGTCTATTAAAATACTACCTCCATCCCATTATATTTGGCCCCTTCACTTTATTGATTTTTTCGGCACGCGTTTCCACCGAAACTTAGTACGAGTTTTAAAATATAATTTTGAAGTATTGTTTTTTTTACGGGATACTATTTAAAAAAAAAAAAGAATACTTCAAAATTATATTTTAAAATCCGTACTAGATTTCGGTGAAAACACGTGCCGAAAAAATCAATAAAATGAAGTGGTCAAGTATAATGGGATGGAGGTAGTAATAAAATAGCTCTATATAAAGGGGATGGAGGGAGTACGTAGACGTACTAAATAATTTTCTTATAGATGGTGTATGATTTTATTATTTGTTTGTTTGTTTGTTGTGATATGAATAAATGGACGGTGAATATAGAAGGGGAGAGAGAAACTGCAACATCACATGAGAATTCTGGCAGCAGTTACAGATTCACAGACAAATATACAAAAGCACAATGTTGTTACAATTAATTAAGGAACCGTCTTTTGCATGAAAGAGAGAGAAAAAAAAAAAAAAAAGAATGGAAATTTAATTTCATTGGTTGGTCAATTTTCGAAGTATATGAAATATCAATTATGCAATGAGAACATATAACGGAAAATCCTCTCCAAAACTTGAACTAGAAAAATAATTGCACTTTGAGTCTTTCTTTTAGTTGTATTGTTTTATTGCTTTCCAATAAAGATAGTATATAAATGATCATCTTAAAGGCTACAATGCACAGTGAAACATCTCTCGTACTATTAACTCAACAATGATAATTTCTTATGTCAAGTTCGGGACTCTTGGACCAGTTAGGTTAGTTTATTTTAAAATGTATTAATATAGAATTGCTTATTTCGAATTTCGATAGCGGCAACAAACATTACCCATAAAATAATAATTTGTTATGTCTTGGGCCTCTTGTAAGATGCTCAGTACATAAAAAATGCATTAATATATTAAAATACAGTATCAGATATGGAATACCGTTGTGGAATAGAATAATCATATACTGTGATACAAGATTATTCAATGTTAAAATTCTGCTTCATTGGTAGTTAGGTCAATAGTCTCCATCTATATTTCATTCTTTATATTATTTACTAATAAAATTAGTTACATATGAAATCATCTATTCCAAACTTCCAATCATAATCATATACTCCTCTACTAAAATTAGTATTTTTTTTTGTTTTTGCATCCTTTTTTTCAGTTTCATTATATTATGATTTTATCAAAATTTGTAATTATCAGCTACAATTTATTAATTTAATTAGAATATATGTAATTATTGTTATTTAATTATACTTAATACTTCTATCCTCATTAGTCTCATTTGTCATTTTGGTCCGTTTGACTTATTAGCCCAATTTCTTAAAATGACAAAAATATATGTAGCTAAAATTAACTCTATATCCTTAGAAATTGATTATAGCCACATATCTCATCCTTCCTTAGTTTATGTGTCCATTATAAATGGGACTAATTAGAAAGAATGAGTGTAGTATTAGTTAAAAATAATTATTGGAGTCGATAACTTCAAAATTAGGTATATAGAGATTTCAACTTTTAGCAACAAATGTTATTATAATCATATATTTATTTTAGTTATAAATATTAGTACTAGTATTTTTTTTTCGAAAAGATCAATATTACTCTCTCCGTCTCAAATTACTTGGCCTGTTTCTTTTTGGCACAAAATTTTAGGAGAGTGTGTATAGAGATAAAGTGCAATGATTAATATTTTAATGCAAATTTCATTGTTTTAAAACTAGACCATCATAGATGCATAAAAATATATTGATGTCTGATCTTAAATGAAAGATCGTATCAAGACCTGTAATTTGGTATAAGAATTATAAAAATCGGAGAATAAACGAGCATGTTATAATAATTTAAACTTTTAGGATATAAATTATATTGAGATACGTGCTGAGAGGTGATTGGATGATGAGATTATTAGTGGTTCATTTTAATGACTAATTCTTTCCATATTAGAAAACATGTCAATTGGTATGGGACGACCCAATATAGTATATAGATCAAGTGGTATGAGATGGAGGGAGTACTACTACTTTACTAGTATTGAAAAGCAGAAGGTGAAACATACTACCTCCGTCCATGAATTCTTAACCCTTTTGTTCTGGGCAAGGAGTTTAATGTGTTTTGATAATATGTTCATAAATTAAAGTGTTAAAGTGTTAAAGTGAAATAATTGTGGGCCCATATAATGTTTTTAATAGTATTAAAGTGTTAAGTGTTAAAGTATTAAAGTGATAAAGTGTTAAAGTGTATATGGGGCCTACGTCCTAAAACGGAAAGGGTCAAGAAATGGTGGACGGACCGATATAGTAACTGGGTTAAGAAATCATGGATGGAGGGAGTACTTACGAGACTTATTACATACTCCCTCCGTCCCCCTTCAATTGTCCAGTTTGACTTATTGACTTTTTGGCACGCATTTCCACCGAGCCGGGAAACGAGTTATAAAATATAATTTTGAAGTATTGTTTCTTTTACGGGATACTATGACATAGTATCCCGTAAAAGAAACAATACTTCAAAATTATATTTTATAACTCGTTTCCCGGCTCGGTGGAAATGCGTGCCAAAAAGTCAATAAGTCAAACTGGACAATTGAAGGGGAACGGAGGGAGTAATTGATTGATTTATCAAACTTTTTATAGTATAACATTCTATTCGGCATTTTGACTAAACTGCAACCTCCTCATTTCCTTCTCTGTCTCTCTCTCTCTCTCTCTATACATTACAGTCTCTTTCTTTTCTTCATTGCCGCTCGGCTTAACTGTTTTTCTTCAAAGTACGGTCTCAGGCAGCTGCTATACTGGCTCTACCAACTTTGGAAGCCTTCACCATGCTTAGCTACTGGCGCACAATCGGCGGCGCTGGAGGAGGCGCCGCCACTTTCTTCACCGCCAGCTCGCGCCCCGCCGCGACCAATCGCCTGACCTCCTCCGACTACTGCTCCGACGGCCCCTTCTTCGACCTCGAGTTCACCCTCTCCAACCACATCAACGATAACGACGTCGCATCGGAGACTGGCTCCGGCGAATTGCCGGAATCCGACGAAGAACTGAGAGAGATTGAGCTCAATTTGGACGTCGACGATCGAGCTCTCAAGGTCTCTCCTTTTTTCTCGAATAATCTAGAAGGAATTTCCAGATTCCCTGTTTCTTTGCTGAAATCAGCGGCCAGATTTCCAGTTCTCTTGCTCAAGTTGAAGAAACCGGCGGATTCTTCAAATGGCATTCTCGAGAAATCGGAGAAAATCGATGCTCTTAGGGTTAAAATCAAAGTTGATGCAGTTAAAGGGCCACTGATTTCTCTGTTTGCGAGAAATTACACAATTTCGGAACAAAATTCAGCAACAAAGTCCGCCTATTTGGGCAAAGAAATGATGCAGAAATACTTGAATATTCTCAAACCTCTATACCTCTGTGTTGAGAAGATAAAGAACTCCGGGCAGCTGAGGTTTGACGGCGGCGGCGGCGCCTCTCCGATGGCCAAAGCGAGGTCACGGAGCAATAATCTGCAAGCGGGGTATAAAGTGGTGCGAAAGCATTTGGGCAAGAGCCGATCAACATCCACCGCCGCCACCAAGGCGGTGTCGCCGCCTGCAAAGATGGGGTCCCACCACCGTGACGACTCAATGGAGCAGGATGGGATTCAAGGCGCCATTCTGCATTGCAAGAGATCGTTCAACTCCAATCGGGGTAAACATATAAACACTAATTTAATTATTCTTTTTCCTTGAGCTGTTTAAATTATAAATTGTAAGTTTTAATAAAGTAAAAGAACAAGACCTTTTTTTTTAATAATCATTATGGTTTAATTAACCTTTTTTTTTTTTTTTAATTCTGTTTTGATTTTTTAGAAGGAGAATGATCTAAGGTGTGATCCATAGTGCGAGAAGTCTGTGATATCTTCTTCTGCTTCATGTACAGGGAAAGTTGTAGAGACACGGGTATAAATAATTAAATAAAAATAAATCAAGTTCGATGCTTTAAACCAAGAGATTTCATTTGTTCTCTTTGATATTTAACATTTAGCTATTTATTTAAATATTAAGGTACTATATGTTCCTTTGTATTTCTTCTTTAAAAATTGATTAATTACGCGCCGGGCAGCTAAGTTGGTATGGAAGAACTGCTATATTATTATCCTAGAATGATCCGCTAACGACGGTCTTCAAATTGTAAGCTTGAACATGTCTAAATTTAATTATGGGTTAACTAGGTTGTATCCCGCCGAAATTCGACAAGTATCATTTTATTGTATATTTATTAAGATGATAGTATTATAGTAATTTGTTAAAAAAAAATGTATTGCAAAGTCAGATTAATTTTTATTAGAAAAATCGATTTAAATCTCCATCTAATATATATATATATATATATATATATATATATATATATATATATATATATATATATATATATATATATATATCCTATTCTCTTTCTGTACCATTACTTTTCACTTCCCTCTCCAAAATAGTGAATAGTGAAGCTTAGTTTAGAGTTTGATTCCAGCATCAAATTGCAAGAAATTTGTATATGATGTGCACATAATTGACTAAAAAATAAAAAATAATAAAAATTATTTAGATTTTAGTTAATTAATTTTTAGTGGATACAATTAGAAAAAACACATAACTAATACTTCCTCCGTCCCGTAGAAATGGTCTGATCTCTTGAATATATGTGAGACATAAAATAAAGAAATAAGACTATTTCAGCGGGACAGAGGGAGTATTATATTATTATATTGCTACAAAAATTATTAGTAGAATACTATAACTTTGAATTGGCCCTAATACTATTTCGATTTTGAGGATACAAAATTCATTTTGAGGTGGCCCATTGACTAATAAATTTTGAAACCTCCCGTGAAGGTCATCGAACTTCTCGGTCATTACAAACAACTCCAACTCTTTTTGTTCAAGAGTTGTTGCAAGCTGATTGTTCTCCTTGAGGTACTGAATCAAATTTTTTTGCATTGATTCGTGGTTCTCGAGTATCTTTGGATGATCCTCAAGAAGCTCACTTCCAATGCACGAGGAATCTTCTCCCTCACAATGTTCGTGTGGAGTGTTGGTAAGTAGAAGAGAGAGTTAAGTAAGTGTTACCTCTTCTGCTTCATCATCAGTCATGGCCATGTAGCTCATGCGACGCATTACTCAGCTTAACCTATTAAAATCGAAAGTAGGATGAAGGGAACATTTTGAAATGATTCTCATTTTATGTCTAATTTACTGTGAAGTGTCTTAAATTGAAAATATACACTTTTATTACAAAAAATTGACAATTATAGCTATCGATACATACTACAGTAAAAGAATTTCAAAAATTTATTGGCTAACGGGCCACCTCAAAACCGATTTTGTGTATAATATATTGTCAAGTGTTTTAACTTAAAACTATACTTTTTGTTACAAAAATTTGACAATAATAGCTATTGTTACATACTAAAAGAATTTCAAAAAAATATTGACCAACGGACCACCTCAAAATCGAATTTGTGTCTAATAATTAAAAATATCATGGGTATTGATACATACTAAGAGCATTTGAAAAACTTTTTGGCCAGCGGGCCACCTCAAAATTGAAATAGTGTTAGGGCAAAAAAATTCAAAAACTTATTATGCAATGGGCCACCTCAAAATTGAATAGTGTCAGAGCTAAAAAATTTAAAAACTTCTTGGCCAACGGGCCACCTCAATACCGAAATAATGTTGTTGGTCCCAAAAGTGACTAATACACGTAGAGGGGGGGGAGGAGTGAATACGTGTGTTGAGAAGTGTTTAACTTCTCTTTCATTTTTCAGCCTTTTATCGAGTAGACCCTTCGAATGCTTAGTGATGCTTTCGAAGCTTCTCGCTCGTGTGAGTACGGTGCGGAATGTGGTGAGACTTGATTTTTTCTTGCAATTAAAACCAACTTGAAATTTAAAGCGTGTGTGTGTGTATGCAAATAATCAAAGTGATAAATAACTTAGTAAAGAGACACAAACATTTTATAGTGGTTCGGAGCACCTCTCCTACGTCCACTCTATCCACGACGGGATGAATACCTTCACTTGGTATCCCTTGTTTTATACTTCCAAGGAAAAGTGATTCAAGGCTAGTAACAAACTTGCTCTTGAATCCTCAGAGATTTCGCGGGCTCTAGAAAGGCCTTACAACAACGAACTTCGTTACAAAAACTTCACAACCTTACAACTCAATCTAACACAATAGACTTGGTTTTGGAATTTTTGGGTTTTCGTAAATGAGAATCCTTTACAATGAAGATCACTAGTAAAGGACTAAGGATTCTCGAAGCTAGGCTTTGGATATATGCGGTTGAACCTAGAAAGAAAGTAGTTGCAATACTCAAGAAAACAAATTTCTTGAGGATACACTAATGTGAAGCGTTTCGAAAGAACTAAAGAATGTAAATATTAATTTTGCTTGAGTTCTTGCGAGTAGTATGCTTGAATCGTTTGTACGTGCATTAGTTTTAGTGTGTGTAACTCCTTCTATTTATAGTAAGGAACCCTACTTCCCATTGAGAGAGAAGAGGTTGCGTGTTCCTTAATTTCCGGATAATTCGGCATGTCAGTCGTTTTTCAGGTTTTTCAGACTTTAGTACTAGGAAGGGATGTTCGCAGCACCTAGGGATATGGCAGTCTTCACCTAATCTTGACTTTTCGGACTGTAGCCGCATCCGTTGTGCAATGGTGTATTGACACGTAAGCTTTAGGCGGTGATGTCAGATATCCGACATTTGAAATTTAAACTTGGATTATGCGAGTCAAACTTATCACACTAGCACTGATTGACGCTTTAAGTTCAGCTCCGTATGAGAGACGCTTTGGGTAAGCTGATTTGAGAGCGCTTCGCTTCCACTGAATGGAAGCTCACTCTAAGCATCTTTATCTGAAGCGTTTCAATGACGCTTTGCATGACTTTACTGCTGACGCTTTCACTGCTGAAGCCGCTTTGCTTCCTGACGCTTCGCGAACTCTGACTGCTTCATCCTTAGCGCTTCTAGACTAAAATAAAAGCTTCATAACATGCAAGCTTTGCTAAGTATAATTTGTCTAGATTCAGCAAAAATAATAAGGGAGTATTCTTCTTAGAATTTGGAATCAAATCAAAACAAATTGTTTATTAACTTGATTCAAGTTCCCCCTTAACATTATATCCCAACAATTTCCCTCTTTTTGATGATGCCAAAACCTGACGTCAATTACTTACACAAATCTAGATAATTCTAGGCTAAGTATAAGAAGGAGAGTGGGTTAGGCAAAACGCAATAGCAATGCAGTTATAGCAGTTAATATGAAAACGTAAATAAAGTAAAGACAATGATAAATTATCTTAAAGCAATAAAAGATATCATTGTATAAATATGATGAGAGAAGATACAAATACAATGAAATCTACTTGAAGCGTTTTCGAGGGGCAGGAGGGATCATGCCATAGGCATTGTAGACTCTATCCTTGATGGTAGCTAGAGAGCGGTTAGGATGATCGTTCTGTTCAAGCCATTATGCACATTCCTCGATCTCCTTTCTGATTGCTTCCTCATCAGGGATAGCGCCTCCAATGAGTGGAAGTTTGTAGCTCTCTTTCTTTGGCGGTTTGCGAGTCACTTCGTCTGCTAACTCCAAAATTTTGTTGAAGAGAGAGGCTTTGCAATCCTTGCCAGTAGTAGAAGCATTTGATGAACTTCACCTTGGGATCATTCCACTTCTCCTTGAGGTCAGCTAGAATAATCTCATCAACAAACTTGGCGTTAGGAGCCTCATCCCTCAGCCTCTTCCTATCGAATTCGTCCCTGGCAAACAACTGCTTCCTGCATTCCTCGAGAGCTTTTGTTCACAGGCCCTCGACGAAGACTATTTTCCCTTCAAGCGTTTCCATCTTCAACAGATGAAGCGCCTTCTGCAAGTCTGTCACCACTTCTTCGTTGAAAACTTCTTCCCTACACTCCGACACAGTTTTATATTTTGCCATCACTTCCAGGCATTCCTTTTCAGCGGCGTTAGTCGGAGTGTACTTCAACAAATACCTTCGGAGGTGGAAGTTCATTTTGTGCAACAAAATCGCGACCAACTCCTCCTGCAATTCACGTTGTGCTCCAACCTCCTTGGTCATCGTTGCGGGAGTCAGTTTTATCTTCTTCTTGGGGTTGGTGTCAGTAGGCCCTTTGTTCTTGCGCTTCTCTTTCTGTGGCGCTGCTGATACGACTTGAAGTGGAGCAACATCAATTGGCTTATCTAAAATGATTACTTGCTACTCTGCTTCCCCCTTCTTTGGTGCTTCCACCTTCTTGGAAGCGTCCTCAGTTGCCTTGGCCGTTGTGGATGGACCACTTGACGTCCCAGTCGCTTCTCCCTTTTTGGCAGCATCAAAAACGGGTTGGGAGGGAGTGGACTGTACGCTGGCGCTTTGGCTGGTGGCTCCTGGCAAGGTGATATTTGCTGATTCGGCTTCAATAAGTTCTGTCCCATGAGAGCGCCGAGGATTTGTGCAGAAAAGATTGGAGCTGGAGAGTGCGCATTGGTCAGAATGATCGACCGTTCGAAGCTTGCGCGGAACACGCGGAACTCAGATTGGATGAAAGCCGCGAGCATCTCCATTTTGTTGGAGATGCCCTCCAACGTGGTGTTTGGCCCAACCTGGCCCGATCCGCTCTATACACCAGCTGCAGCTTGGCCCACCATGGCCACAGCCTGTTTTCTTTGCTTTTCGGAGTCCACGAGCTTCCTCTCCATGGATTCCAGCTTCTCCTTTAGCTGTCGGGCGACAGAATCGGCTTTGAATTTCTCAGCCTTTGCCGCCGTCAGCTCTTTCTTGAGTTGGGCGACCATGTCATTGGAGTGGGAGAGTTTGGCCTCAGCGGTTTTGAGCTCCCGATGGACACGCTCCCTGTCGTCCAACTCGGTAGAGAGCTTCAACACTTCTGAACGTAAGGCTGGGATTTCTTGAAGCTTTGCCTTAACACTCGAAAGTTCATCATGAGCCAACTCTACGTGTTCTTTCTCCTCAGCCAACTGTATCTCCATAGCCGTCAATTTCACCTTCAACTCTTCCTACTCTTTGGTAGCAGTGGAAATCTCGTCATCTTTCTTCAGCTTCTCCTCCTTAAGCGCTTTCAACTCTATAGTAGTAGTTGAAAGCTCTTCACACACTCTCTTCTTCTCCTCCTCAGCTTTAGAAAGCTAGTTCTCTTTTTCCTTGATCTCCATCTTCAGTTAGGCGCACTCACGCTCTACTTCATCATGAGCGGTTTGAAGAACTAAGAGCCGTTCTTCAAACGCTTGATATTGGCGCCTTCTGGTGTTGATGAAGCGAGTGTGTAGGAGGGAACAAGCTCTTTAACCTTCTTCTCGATGCGCTTCCACACCTCTGGCTCATCGATTAGGTCGTCGAAGCGCTCTAGTCCGAAGCGGCTAAGGATCGAGGCCTCCTCCTTGATCAACACTTTGGGATCATTAGCCCGCACACAACTGGCAAACTTTGTACATGTTGGTGCTGCGACTTCAGACGTACTTCAGAAATCATGAAGTAACATCCATCACGGGTGGAGGTAGCGAGAATTCACCAAAGAATTCACGGATCTCCTCTTCAGCCCAAGAGAGATCCCTATCAACAGCCTTCACTATTGGCTTGATGCTTTAGGAGTGGGAGGAGTGTCAGCTTCTAGCTCCTCATCTACTGATGGACTTGACGCTCCATCATTAAAATTGACAGCGCCAATGCGAACAATATCCTCTCCAGGCGCATCAACTTCATCTCCTTCTTCATACTGTGCGGCTTGGGCACCAGCTTCCAGATCCTGACTCAACGTCTGGTCAGAGTCTGAAGCGTTGGAAGAGGAAGCGGCACTTTCCTCATTATCTTCATCTATCAATCCATACTTTCCAGTCGTAGAAGGGACTGATTTCTCTAACATCGGACGACGCTTTGGCTTCTTTGGGGCTTTACCATCCTTCTTCTTTTTCCCTACCTCCAATGTTTTCTTGAGAAAGCAAAGCCTCCTCTTCAGTGTATTCAATGGTAGTAGCGGTTGGAGGGGCTATGCCAAATTCATCACCTAGAAGTGCCTTACTAAAAAGCACTCTTGTGTACGCCTTCTCCACGGGCCATTCTTGTGCATGCCAGGCGTGCTCCAAAAACATCGACACTTTCATGCCGTATTTTAGCTTTCCACAGAAAGCGAACTTTTCACGGTCTGCTCCCTCCGTGAATTCACTCACGTCTTTCTTCACTTCCAAGAGCTGGTTGATAAACCACTCTCTCCAGTTGAAAGCGGTGTTGTTGATGGCGGTCTCACAGAGTGCTGACATCAGACGAATCTTCTGCTCTGTGAGTGTACTCCAGCTCCTAGTGTGACAAAGTAAGCACTTTGTCACAATATTTGCGAGATGATTGAAAGGCGATCGGAGGGCGGAAACACTTGTTTTCCTCTGAAGGAAGAGCACCCTAGGGTTCCTGGTGAAGCAGCGAACTCCCTCTGGATATCCGCATCACTTGTAGATTCAGGACTTACGCCGGTACTGGGAGAAGAATAATATCTTCAAACAGAGATGTGAGCTCTAAATCATCCGTCTTGACCACATGAACGAGGCCATTTTCATCAGTCTGTTGGAGTGCAATAACGGTGGTTAGGGTTTTCGGGTTCAAGTTCAGTGAAGAACTCAACCACCCCTACTGAGTTGATGTAGGTAGGATGCTGAAAGAGTAGCCTATCCAACCTGGAGTTGAGGATGGCATGCTTGATGATTCTGCCATCTATAAGAAGATCACGGTCGAGGTGAGCCTCTACATAGACAAAATCAGCGAAGCGGCTTCGTGCAACAGTCTTGGTCTTGGCATTAGTCATGATGAAGGAGATGAGAAATCTGGAAAACAAGGAAAATTTTCAGTAGATATGAAGTTCTGTGAGAGAGAGAACTTTGAAACAATTTACAGAAATGGCGAGAGTTATGAAGTGAAGTGAATTGGTGTATGTATATATATATATAAGAAAGAGGAATTATTGGGGTGATATGTCATAGTGAGTGGCTGTGATCATCCTCCAAAAATGGAGTGAGTGGTTGGATTGTGTTCTGTGGTTACTCTATTCATGTGGTTAAGAATAAAGGAATTCGAAACGTCTGACGGCCAATATTAAAAAGTTTTTGGCGGTTCGGTAGCGCGCGTGAGATACACGCGTGAGTGCGTCTCGAGTAATGTAACCGCTACAGACTTTGCATTAAATGCAAAAGATTTCACATGCAATATACACTCGATTGATATCCTACTTTATAGTTACAAGCTGAGCTATATCTATTTATCAAATAAATTATTGAGAGATATATCTCTCAAAAAGATTCGAAATTTGGATATTGAGCGTCTTGCTCAGAAAGCGTCTGTATCAGCATTTTAATATTTTCAGTAAGTCACGCACATGGTTCTTGAAGATGCTTTGCGTTGACTCACTTACTTGAATTGAAAGACGTAAAAGGAAGATTTACCAGTCAGTCAATATTGTAATTGACTGATACCACGCTTTGACAATCCACATGCTCAAATGTTAAAGCGTTAGTTGAGAAACAAATTGTTCACGCTTTGAAAGTGTGAGAGCGTCTGTTTTCATCTAGACATTTTCTCTCTAAGTTTAAGTGCTTCCCCCTTAAACATGGCTTTGGACTATCTTAAAGAGAGTGTTAGCTCTGTAGGGGATGCACTTTACTTATGTCAAAAGTTGAAATAATGTTTTCCTTTTCTCTTACTAGGGTAGGTTTTTCTCGTTAATTTGACAACATGAGAAATGAGATTACAAAATCCACAATAGACCCGGTTGGGGATGTTATAGATTTCAATGAAGTGATGTGAGTTGCCTCATGCTTTACTAGGGATATATCGTTTGGGCATGAGATTTCATATCATCCATAAAAGAGCTATAAATTCAATCTTTACTAGGGAAAGCCATCTCATATTCCCATGAAGCGAGATTTTTGAGAGTAGACACTAACCTTTGTAGAGTTGGAGCTTCACATTCTTCAAAACAAGTGAGGCTTTCACAATAAGCAGTGGTAAAGGTCTTCAACACGCTTTGTGCTTTTGGATCCATCTCCACCATGAAAGCTTGTGAAAGTTGAGGTGATAACCATTCAAGCAACTCCATACAATACAGTCCTAAAAATTACGTACGCGTATGTTAACTTGAAGAGGATCATCAACTCAACTCTTTCATGTTTCTTCAGCTGAAAGGATTTTAAGAATTTGGGAGTAGAACATCAAGATTGTACCAAGCTCTAAAATTAGAAGCTGGACTTTCAAGAGATCCACAAGGTACCACTAGTGCACCGCTCTGACAAGATGACATAAGTTTTACGAATACCGTGGCACGAGTAACAACCTTAATCAAGTTAATCCGAGATTAACTCATCAAGAAGGAGCACTCAACCGCACTTTAACATAAAAGTGGAAGCGTGTAGAGATCGATGCTGCAAAAGGGAACTCCATCCCTTCGGTTTAATTAACATCCCTGAAAAAGGGGAGATAAAGTCTTCTCTTTCACACCACTTGCAAAGACCGGTTTCCCCTTAACTAGTTATCCCAACAATCTTTCCCAGAAAGGAAAGCGTGAGAGTAGGTAGGGAACATGCTTTGCCTTCTCCACCTTCCTCATCTCTCACCAGGGTCTAGCAACCCTAGTTCTAGGCACAATTTATTGAAGCGGGCTTGAGGAAGCGGCTTTGTGAGAATATCCACTTTCTGATCCTCAGTTGGAATCTTTTCCACCTTAACATCTTGCTTTTCACATGATCCCGAATAAAATGATGGCGAATTTCAATATGCTTGCATTTTAAATGAAGCAGGGGATTGTGGGTGATGGAAATTATGCTTATGTTGTCATAATAAATTAGAATCTCTGAACATTCCACTTTATAATCCTTCAACTGCTGCTTTAGCCAAAGAATTTGTGAACAACAACTTCCCACAGCCATGTATTCTGCTTCGGTGGTAGAGGTGGCAACACTTGTTTATTTCTTGGAGAACCACGAAACCAACTTGTTGCCTATGAATTGACATGTTCTAGAAGTTGATATCCTATCAACTTTGCATCCACCGAAATCGACATTGGAGTAGCCACTAAGCGTGAGATCATCTTCCGCCAGATACCAAAGACCTAAGTTGATGGTCCCTTTTAGGTATCGAAGAATGCGCTTAGCTCTCTCCAAAGGGCTTTGCTTTGGATTGCTTTGAAATCTAGCACCGACGCGTAGAACAAAAGTGATGTCGGGTCGGCTAGCAGTAAGATAGAGCAGAAAGCCAATCAACATATGATAATCCGTAGCGTTGACTGACTTGCCATCTAAGTTTAGATCTATCTTGAAGTTTGTGTTCATTGGTATCTTGACGTTTTTGCAATTTTGAACTCCAAACTTAGTGAGCATATCACAAGTATACTTGCTTGATTGATGAACATTCCTTGACTCGTTTGCTTCACTTGCAATCCTAAAAAGTAAGTCATCAGCCCCATCATCGACATCTTGTACTTTCTCTTCATCAATCCTGCAAATTCGTCACTCAAGGTTTGATTTGGAGAGCCAAATATGATGTCGTCGATGTAGATTTGTACCCAAAGCATGTATTCACCGTCGTTGATAGTGAAGAGAGTTTGATCTACCTTCCCTTTTTGAAATCTGCTCTCAACTAGGAAGTTTGAAAGAGTCTCCTACCAAGCTCTGGGAGACTGCTTGAGGCCATAAACCGCTTTGACAAGCCGGCACACTTGATCACTCTTTTCAAAGCCTGGGGGTTGCTCAACGTACACTTCCTCCTTCAAATCACAATTGAGGAAAGCACTCTTCACATCCATTTGATACACTTTAAACTTCTTGGATGCGGTATATGCAAGGAACATCCTGATGGCTTCGAGATGAGCTACGGGAGCGAAGGTCTTATCAAAATCGATGTCTTCCTCCTGGCAATATCCTTTCGCGACCAAGCGAGCTTTGTTGCGAATGACGTTGTCTCTCTCGTCGGTCTTATTCTTGAAGACCCATTTGGTACCGATGACACTTTGATGAGAAGGTCGATCCACTAACGCCATTCCTTGCGAATTCATTTAGCTCTTCTTCCATGGCAGTTACCCAATTTGAATCATTTAGAGCGTCCTCCACCGATGAGGGTTCGGTGTTTGCAAGAAGTAGCTAAATAAGTAACTTTCACCATGGAATAAGGTGTTCCTGGTCTTAACGCCTTGACTAGGATTACCTAGAACACCTTCTTGGGGATGATATCTCAACCAAAGCTTCTTTTGATTGAGAGCTTCCACATCATCTGTCTCGGAGCGTGGTGTGTGATCGTCACCGTTCCCTTGATCATAAACCACCAGACTGGATGGAACTTTCTCACTGTGTGGAACCAATGAGGTCAGAGGATCAGCTATTCCCGAGTTTGGTTCCCCCTTATCGAGAGAGAGCTTATTGAGATCCTGCTCCATTGCTTCAACTCCGTCTTCAAGCTCTTCTTCTACTGAAGCGTCCACCATATCTACTTGCTTCGAGATGGAGCGTGTAATTAGTTTGGAAAAGGCTTCAGGAGTTTCGATTATGCTTCCAGGTCCAACGTTCATGCTTTCAGCATTTACTTGTACCTGTGGAGTCTTGAAGGCAGCTTCATCAAAAATAACATGTGGTGTTTCTTCCACTACAAGAGTTTGACAATTGTAGACGCGATAAGCTTTGCTTGTAGGGGAATATCCAAGAAATATCCCCATATCAACTTTGCTATCAAACGCTCTCAATTGTGAATGAAACACTTGCAACCAAAAATATGTAAATGGGTGAGAGTAGGAATTCTCCCTTTCCATAATTCATATGGGGTTTTGTCATGGCGTGTGTTGATTAGAGCGCGATTCTGGGTGTAGCAAGCGGTGAAGGTTGCTTCTCCCCAGAATCTCTTTGATAGTTCTGTTCCGGCACTCTGCAACACTGTTTTGTTGTGGAGTGCGAGTTGTAGAAGTCTGATGTAGAATCCCATTCTCTGTGCTATCACTTTGATGAATTGATTAAGAAATTCAGTTCCTTTGTCGGAGCGTATTTTTACCACAGTCAGCCCTTTCTCCACCGTCAGTTGCTTTAGGAGCTTTGGGAGCTCCCGAAATGTGTCATTTTTTTTAATAGAATTAGTACCCAAGTGTAGCGTGAGAAGTCATCTATGACTACAAGAGCGTACTTTCTTCCACTCAAGGTGACAGGTGTGATAGGACCGAAGAGATCCATGTGAATGAGCTCTAGAATTCGGGATGAGCCATGTCCCTCGACGCTTTGAAAGGACTTCTTGATTTGCTTGTCTTCTTGGCAGGCTTGGCACAATATATCCTTGTTGAAGACTTTATTAGGAATGCCTCGAATGAGACTCTTCCAAGAGATCTTATTCATTATTTTGAAGTTCAGGTGGTTAAGGCGACGATGCCATAACCATCTAACTTTTGAAGTGCTTCTAGAGACGAGACACGCTCTAACTTGGCAACTACTCCAGTTAGCTACATACACGTTCTGCTTACGGATTCCTGTAAGAACAACCTGCATAGACGCTTTGTGCTTGACAACACACTGGTTAGAGATAAACTCTACCACGTACCCGTTATCACAAAATTAAGAAATAGAAAGTAAATTATGTTTGAGGCCTTAGACATATGAGACGTTAGGGAGTTTCATATTTCCAACACAGAAAGTACCGTATCCGATGGTGATGCCTTTTGCATCATCACCGAAAATTATATCTGGACCCGGCTTTGTGACAAACTCGTCGAGGAAAGATTGTTCACCCTGTCATGTGATGTGAACATCCGCTGTCTAGGTACCAAACAACTTCTTCCTTCCTCTTGTCTGCATTTTTCGAGTTTGCCGCTTTGATCTATGAGATCAATAGTTTTTGGGTACCCAATTTGCATTGAGTTCCTTAATGTTAGTATTTTTCGGAACTCGAGTTGGATTCACCGAGAGAGTGACTCCCTGCTCAAGATCCTGAGCGAACAAATAGGGCTTTGTTTAATAGGAAAACCCCGAGTGTAATCGTGTGTGTAATAGTGAAAACGCTTACGGTTCCTTCCTCTCTGAGAGCGTGAAGGAATGCTTTCACATTGTGTAAAATGATCGATGAGATTTCGATCATGAAAGTTATGTGAAGCGTCGGGGATAAAGCATACTTGAGTTCCTCTATGAGATGTGAAGTTACTCAAGTCAGCTTTACGCCTTTGTTGATGCTTCGGGCTTGTCGCAGACTGGACACGCTTTGAATTGCGTTTATAGCGTTTAGGCTTTCCAGTCTTTGACTTTCTCAAAGCGTCGGGTTAAACCTTCGAAGGCGTTTTGGAAGCTTGCCTTGAGGTTTCAGCCACAAATCTGACTAACTCTTTTCCTTTGCTAGTAGCGTGTTGATCAGCTTTAGGGCTTTTCAACGACGCTTCGGTACTAGCATCAGATGAAGCTTGTGAGGGTAGAACCAAAGTCGATTCCTTTCAAACTTTTTGAGGGTTTGAAAGAACTTTCAATTGTTTCAATAGTTACAGAAGTACTATTGAGACGATCGAGAGTGGCTTTGCGTTCCTTGGAAGTCGATATGGTATGTTGGTGGCATTCATGAAGATAATTGAACTTAGCCGTCAACTCGAATAGGTCATTTTCCTTGGACTCGAGTGTATTGGCTAATCTATCGTTCTCCTTTCTAAACCAAACGAGAACTTCCTGCAAGGATTCGTGATTCTCGAGCAACTCTAAACAGTCATCAAAGAGATCACCTTCCAAGCTGAAAGCCTCATCCTCACCATCACCACATTTACTACCTAGTGATAATGGAAGAATATTAGGTTAAGGAATATTTACCTCCTCTATTTCAGCTTCTATTGCCATGCAACCATAATCATATTTGTATTCATCATCTATGAACTGATCTTAATCATGGTTGATGGGTTTTTTGGATTCAATGGAAGCGTCGGCTACTAGAGCGCGACGGCTATCTTCACGATGAGCTTTGACCTCATCCTTTTCCTTAGTTGAGAGCTTCGGGCATTCACTTCTGTAGTTCCCCATTTGGCCCTCGAAGCACTCAATATTGGCTTTATCTCTAGGGATGGCTGCAGATTTGTTATCCCTCTTCCCATCACGTGGGGTGAAGCGCGAGCTATGGCCTTGAGATTTGTAGAATCTTTTATACTTGGCCGCTCTAGCGTTGGAGTTGTTATACCATCTAACCAGATAGAGAGCGTAATCCTCCAGTTCTTCTCTCAACATTTCTATAACATTGTTGTTGGAAACGTTGGCTTCGATGGTGGTGGTCTCTACTGCGGCTTTGAAAGCCAAACTCTTTGATTTTGCTGGAAGCTCCTCCTCATTCTCATGAAGCGCTTTCTTGACTAGGTCAAACTCAATCGCTTTGAATTCGGAGAACATTATTTCTGGAGACATGTATCCCAATTCTTTTTGTGAGAGGAAGAGTTCCTTCATTGTCTGCCATTTTCCAGCACCTTTTGATTGATCTCTTTGAAGGTGAGTTCCTTTTCAACGGAAGCCACAGTTGTGGTGATTCCTAGAACTTGAGTCTCGAAAGACTCCATGCTCTCATTGCTCTTCATCGTGAGAGCGTTAAACTCCTGCATCAATATAGAGAGTTTGTTTTCCTTTATTTTCTCCGTGCCCTGTGAGATTAGGGCAAGAGTTTCCCACGTACATCTCCTTCGCAGTTTTGCATTTCATGATTCTTGGGAGATAAGCATCGGGGATGGTTGACTAGATCACGTTGCGCGCCATACGATCTAGATTATCAGCTTTGAAGTCGTTGGCCGTATATTCCTCTCTAAGCTTCACGACATAGACATCGGTGGAGGCACTTTCTTCCTCATCAATTGGGTTGTCGTCTAGGTCGACGGGTTTCTCCTTTTCACGGTTCCTCAATAGGCATTTCATGATTATGATCGGTTCTTTCTCGATAACTTCATGCATGCAGTCATGAAGTGAAGTGAGATGAGACTCCACACGGAAGCTCCACATGGTGTAGCCCTCTATCAAGAACTGAGGAAGCTGTGCTGAGGAAGACATCTTGTAAAAGAGATTAGAAAAAAAATGCAATGTGCAGTGAGTGGGGTTTTAATGCAAGATTTTTTTTTATTTTAAAAAAGATCAGTTCAGGTAGACCTACTATAACGCTTTCACGTTATCAGTATTCAGAAACAGAGGTCAGTTAGAACCCCTGCTCTGATACCACTTGTTGGTCCCGAAAGTGACTAACACACGTAGAGGGGGGGGGATGAATACGTGTGTTGAGAAGTGTTTAACTTTTCTTTTGTTTTTCAGCCTTTCATCGAGTAGACGCTTCGAATGCTTAGTGATGCTTTCGAAGCTTCTCGCTCGTGTGAGTACGGTGCGGAATGTGGTGAGACTTGAGTTTTTCTTGTAATTAAAACCAACTTGATATTTAAAGCGTGTGTGTGTGTGTGCAAATAATCAAAGTGATAAATAACTTAGTAAAGAGACACAAATAATTTATAATGGTTCGGAGCACCTCTCCTACGTCCACTCTATCCACGACGGGATGAATACCTTCACTTGGTATCCCTTGTTTTATACTTCTAAGGGGAAGTGATTCAAGGCTAGTAACAAACTTGCTCTTGAATGCTCAGAGATTTCATGGGCTCTCGAGAGGCCTTACAACAACAAACTTCGCTACAAAAACTTCACAACCTTACAACTCAATCTAACACAATAGACTTGGTTTTGGGGTTTTTGGGTTTTCGTAAATGAAAATCCTTTACAATGAAAATCACTAGTAAAGGAATAAGGATTCTCGAAGCTAGGCTTTGGATATATGCGGTTGAACTTAGAAAGAAAGTAGTTGCAATACTCAAGAAAACAAATTTCTTGAGGACATACTAATGTGAAGCGTTTCGAAAGAACTAAAGGAATGTAAATACTAATTTTGCTTGAGTTCTTGTGAGTAGTATGCTTGAATCATTTGTAGTGCATTAGTTTTAGTGTGTGCAACTCCTTCTATTTATAGTAAGGAACCCTACTTCCCGTTGAGAGAGAAGAGGTTGCGTGTTCCTTAATTTCCGGATAATTCGGCGTGTCAGTCGCTTTTCAGGTTTTTCAGACTTTAGTACTAGGAAGGGATGTTCGCCGCACTGACTAACAGGTATTTTATGTGCATGTCAAGTGTATTTCGCATGTGTTTGAGTATCGATTTATATGCTTAAATATTAGAAATGCTAAGGTTTCTTAACTTGTAGCATACTTATACTTTTCTCATTTTCTCTCGGTTTTCGATCTATTTTTGTAAGAATTGGAAAGAGCATTCAAGTAGCTAAGGATTGAGGGTCAGAATCAAGGAAGAAATAAGCTTAATTGGAGTGAAACTTATGTTCAAAAATGTGGAATTTCAAGTTATATAATTACGGTTTCACTAGTTTTATCACATTAAGTTTTTCCTCATTCTCTCGAGTCTTTTTATACTTTTTTCAGGAATAATGAAGAACTTATTTGGCCAATTAAATTACTCTATGTCGAAGAGGAGTTCGTTAGGAGTCCATAGCAAAAAGCGGATCGAGAATCAGAGTTCGGACGAGAGAGAACGAGCGAAAACTGGCAAAGTCGCGCAAGATGAAGAAACCAGTGGACCGGTCAACGCACGGAGGACCGGCGACCCATTAGGCCGCCGGCTGGGCTGCCGCCGGGACAGAGAGGACGGTGACCTGGACCTGGCGACCACCAGGCCGCCGGTGGTCCTCTCCAGGCCGCCAGTCGCGTGAGACTTCACTTAAGGGCGAGTTTAGGTCGCCCAAACTCGCCCAAACTCGTCCCGGTTCGCCCCATTTCATCTCAACTCGACCCAAATTAGATTTTTTATGTATTTAACCCCTATTTCTTCCCCCATTGGTGTATCTTTTTCATACTTTAACAATATTAGAACCCTAGAAACATTTCTCTCTTTCTACTTTGGTATTTTCATCAATTGTTGAAGATTTATGTTGAAGATTTGAAGATTCTTCCACTATTTTGTTCTACTTTCAATTCTCTATCCTTTGATTATGGTTTTATGCATTTTCTATGGTTTATTTTCCTTAATCATGTCTAGCTAGTTCTCTTTGTGATTCCAATTATATGTAGATTAGGGATAAGTGATGGGATTAGGCTCTAATTAGGAATTTACCCTCTAATTTCATGTTTATTTCTCTTGGGGCTATGTTTTATTATGTAATTGTGATTGATCACCATAGTTTCATATCAAGTGTTTGATCTAAAGCTTAGGAGGCTTAGATTAGATTCTAGGATCAAGAGATTTGCATGCTAGAGAATAGTAGGGTTAAAGAACTCCATAATCTTTTGGAGTTAATGAATTGCTTAATATCTTAGTAGGAATTAGGCCTTTCATTAATCAACTTATCTCATTGCAATGAGAATTGAGTGAACCATACTTAGGAGGTTTCCCACATGAAATTGGATTAAAATGGCAAATTCTAGTTAGAGCGTTACATCCCTATCACTTAGAACTAATTGAAGTATAATTGGAGTCACTCTCATTTCCTTTGAATTTTCGTTATTTGCATACTTGTTGATTATTTAGTTTGAATTTAAGCTAGTTAATTACCTTTCATTGTCATTAGTTAAACAAAAACTCAAAAACATGTTAGTTGGTAGCTTGGATAGTAGTTAGGTAACTAGATTACAAGTTGAAATTCATACGTCATTGCATTCCCTGTGGATTCGACTCGAATATACTATTCGATTATCATTTTATCTATCTCACTCCTAAAAGTGAGAGCGATCAATTTTTAGGGGTATGACAGTCTTCACCTAATCTTGACTTTTCGGACTATAGCCGCCTCCGTTGTGCTATGTTGTGTTGACACGTAAGCTTTAGGCGGTGATGTCAGATATCCGAACGTTTGAAATTCACACTAGCACTGATTGACGCTTTAAGTTCAGCTCCGTATGAGAGACGCTTTGGGTGAGCTGATTTGAGAGCGCTTCGCTTCCATTGAATGGAAGCTCGCTCTAAGCATCTTTATCTGAAGCGTTTCAATGATGCTTTGCATAACTTTAGTGCTGACGCTTTCACTGCTGGAGCCGTTTTGCTTCCTGACGCTTCGCTAACTCTGACTGCTTCATCCTTAGCACTTCTAGACTAAAATAAAAGCTTCCTAACATGCAAGCTTTGCTAAGTATAACTTGTCTAGATTCATCAAAAATAATAATGGAAATATTCTTCTTAGGTTTTAGAATCGAATCAAAACAAATTGTTTATTAACTTGATTTAAGTTCCCCCTTAACATTATATCCCAACAAAGGCCAATATATTTTTTAATAAAAAACAGTTTAACCTAATTATCACGAACTGAAAAATAGCCCCAGCCTGATAATGATGGCCTGAAATCATTGAAACAATGCTGATTGACATCCCTAAATACAATAGAGTGACATTATGAGTTGAGTTTTTATAGTGAGTATCATTGAAGAAACCAAAAGAGCGTAGTTAAAGTTAATCACATGTATTAGTCTACAGAACATTCTCTTGATTTTATTTTTGTAAGTTTTTCTTTGTGGTTGCTAATTGTTATAATATGCATAACATTCTAATGTTATAGTGTTCACAGTCTTTATGTGCAAAGATTACATGATATCCTTAGGATATATTTTTATTTTTTCTACTTTTTTTAAGTTTTGGAATAAGCTATAATTTTGTGTGATGAATGATTTAGTATGTAAATCAAGCGTAAGTCTTCTAATTTTTGAACATTCTTTTTTTCTTTTCTGCCAGAACTTTTGCAGCACTACTGATCGAGTAGAAGTAGAGACGAATCCCAACAAATTCACCCACAAGGCTGATGAAATGAAGCCACTCGCTGCAGCCCATGAGCCAATTTTATGAAGTGACTATTGCTTTTTATCTCATTTATAAGAAATTTCAGTTTAGCAGATACCTAGCAATCT
Organism: Mentha longifolia; assembly: GCA_001642375.2. Classification (NCBI taxonomy): domain Eukaryota; kingdom Viridiplantae; phylum Streptophyta; class Magnoliopsida; order Lamiales; family Lamiaceae; genus Mentha; species Mentha longifolia. The sequence continues at coordinate 28,744,967 of CM038112.1, forward strand.
CACTGTTGGGATATTTGTATCAAGGGGGGAAGCGGATTCTATGTTGTTAATAAAAATTTTATTTGTTTTGATTAGATTCCAAAACTCTCATTCAAGTTTTCCTTATTTTTTTTTTCTTATTTTTTTTTCTTATTATTTTTGATGAAGTCAAACATTGCCTTACACACCTAGAAGAGCTCGTTAATTTATTATGGAGGCACAACTTGTAAGTGTAAGTGCAGTTTCAACCCAAGTATAATAAGTCAAGCGAAATAGAAGCAAAAGCGAGATTCTCAACTTATCAAGTCTGCTATAAGCGAAAAGTATCAAGCGACCACTGTTTACAAAGTGGAAATCGACTACAGCAAAAGCAACTTGAAGAAGAGCACATGTGCTAAGCAAAACTCTGAGAAAGTGACATCATCACAAGCGGACAATCAACAGAAACTGAAACTGATGAAGCACTCGTGAGAAAGCACAAATTCAGGTGGCGAAGTGACAAGAGTTTTGAACTTTACAACAATAGTACACTTCTTAAATGCGGCGTAGGAAGTCAAAGGACGCGTGGAAGACAGTTATAAGTCAACGGATATCGCTGGAATAGTTCACAGCTGATGTATCCACTACAATCCAAGACAGAAATATGTAGATATCAAAGCTTTCCTCTTCCGGAAAGAAGACAAGCCGGAAAAGTACTGTTCACCTGCAAAAAGTTGCATTGCCGCTCAACCGAAGGAAGTAGAGAGCACGCACCTTCTATCTCTCTAACGGATAGCTGGCGACCTCTCACTATAAATAGGGATGGATATTCAAAGTGAAGACAGACGAAACTATTCTCTCGCGCACAAGATACTGCAAGAACTTTAGAGCTCTTATTCATACATCACTCAAGTTCTTAAGTTCTAGAGTATAGTTGAGTCCTCAGAAACTTTCTTAAGTTTCTAAGTCCACAGATCCTATATCCCTTTATCCCTAGATCTTCTAAGAGGAAAATCCTTAAACCTTTTACGTGATCTTCATTGTAAAAGGATTCTCTCTCAAGTTAGAACTCTCATAAACCAAACTCTCAGCCAAAACTCATTTGTGTTGTAAGTTTGTGTTTTGTTTGTTAAGCTTGTGTCTGCATACACAGGTGGAAGGTAGTATTTAGATGTTTATTGTTAGGTCTCTAGAGAACCCGTTTAGAATCTCTAGGTTTCAAGTTCAAGTCGAACTTGAAGCGCTTCACTGGGAAGGATAAAACTAATAGGTTTGTTTGTGTTTGTGTTTGTTCGTTTGATTTTCCAAGTAAAGGAATTTCACGTTGCTGAGTGAAGGCAACAAGTGGATGTAGGAGCGTAACCTCCGAACCTACTATAAATTGCTTGTGTCCGTAGTGCTTTAATGTAATATCCCGAATTTTCTTATTAAAATTTATCGGTAAAAATAAGTTTTATATATGAATTTAGAAATTTTTCTAATTCTCTCGAATTTAAAATATGATTGATATCTATCAAGAATAATTCTTTTAATTTTATAGATCTATTTTTATAATTATACTATCATATGATATAAGGGTAGATATAAAGCAAAACAAAGATGATCAGTATCATACATATATATATACATATATGTTACGTATACTATAGGTAAATATATATGTATGAATATTAGTAATATATATTATGTATATATTTACGTACATATGTAATAAAAATGCATAAATAGTCATTATATATTTATATAGCATATATGAGTATTAGATACATTTTACTTAGCATAGATATAGTACATACGTGTGTACTATATACATGGATACAATAGTTGGTCTAATATATATACATACATATGTATAATCCTTGTAACCTAAGTAAGATAATGATATATATCAATGTTGCTAGTAAATCTTTTCCTCAACACGTGTGCTCGTGCTATAGAAATAGGTTTACTACTAAGTTATATAGGGTGATGACTATGCATAGCTATATTGATGACTAAGCAATCCTAGAACACTTTTTCTTGCTATAAATAGCAATATGTGATTTCAATTGTTTTCATACCTTTGCATATTTATCTTCCAAATAGTGTAGACGTAGCAATAGAATGAAAAGAATTATTTATCCAAATCAAGATCAAGCATTTCAGTCGTGCTAGTCCAGTTATTAGGTGAGGCTTTATTCTTGCAATGTATTATTTGAGTTAGTAAGCTCTGATAAAATAGGATCATCCATGAAAATATTTTAATGTGTTATTACATGTTTAATATCTATGCAATCGGGTCTTTCGATTGGTCTAACACACTAATCGGGAGGCTGTGCGCACAGTTATAAATCATTGAGTATTCACCAATTGATTCTAACTTCGAGGGGAGAACCTCTGGATGAAATATTCCATTGTCTCCAAACTATGGCTCCATCATGAAAAGGGATCTGACAGTGCCAATGATCAATATAAGAGTAACATGGTAATACACATGCGTGCGCAATCATGAAAAATGAAGTTTTGTGTGCATGGAAGTAAATGATTTCAAAACCCTTCTATGTATACTTTATTATCACGGATATTCTTTTTATGAAAAATATTTTTGGCACAAGCCCACTGGGTACATTAGTACTCAGCCTGCAATTCCTTTCCAAATATTTTGCAAATTAAGGAGCTGGTGGCACAGGCGAAGCTGGAGAGGACTATTGTTGTTGCTAATGTATAATAAAAACTTCCGCTACGCCTATAAATAAAATCTCTATGTTTTTGTACAGCACGAATTATATATAATATTACGGGTACTCAGACAAATCGGCCAGCATGGGTTGTTCGGCTTAGCCAAACCCATAGTTTGAGCTGTATGTCCCGATCCTGTATTTAAATATTTAATTATTTTATGTCTATGGGTATTCAGACATAGGCGGCCGGTACGGGAAGTATGGTTTATCTACCCCATAGTTCGTGCTGTGGGTCCCGATCCCGTATTTAATTTCTTAATAATAGGGTTAAATGTTCCCAAGCCATGAATCCCTTTCTATCCCCGCTTCTTAATTCCAATCCCTTGCCATGTCTCGGCATACGTGCCTTCCCTCGGGAATTGGGGCGTGACATTTAATTACTATTTTCTTAAGTATCTATATCTTTCATTTCTTTATATTTACAAGTCTTGATTATAGCATAAGACACACACTCACTTAAAGTGACAAAAACAATTTTTCTCTAAAAGTAAGGTTTTCTAAAGCGAGTAAAATCACTCACCAAATTCAGCAAGTATTTTTCTCTGAAAGCAATTCACTTCTGAAAAGTTCTCATTTCTTCAAAAGTGAAGCGCTTCTTTTCAACTCACTGTTTCAAGAAAAATTAAGATAAGTCTAAACTTCTCTTACGCGTGTATTCACCCCCGGTCTACACGCGTACACTTGCTTCTGGGACCAACAAGTGGTATCAGAGCAGGGGTTCACAATCTCTATCTCTTGATACTGGTAACGTATTAAAGCGTTACAATTAGGTTATCGAAATGATCTTTTTTTGGAAAAATCTTGCATTAAAACTCACATACGAGCATACTTGCATACTACTGATAATTTTTTAAGTATGTCATCTGCACAGTTACCGCAGTTCTCCATTGAAGGATACAACACATGGAGTTTTCTAGTCCAATCACATCTCGCTTCCCTATACGATCGTATGTGGAAGTAATCGAGAACGGACCTATCATTATCACAAAGATTATAACTAGAAATTGCGGAGTAGATCAAAGGGATGCAAATGGAAACATTCAAGCTCAAATCGACAGCTATTCCAGATCGAACTATACAAAAGCCTCGAACTGAGTTCACTCCCTATGTTTTCAAGGTTGATAATCTTGATCGTCTTGCCCGGAATATAATTCAATCAACCGTTTCTGATGCACATCTTGCACGCATCATGAAGTACAAGACATCAAAAGAAATATGGGATATACTTGCCCTTCTCTCATAAGAGACAAAAAAGATCAAAGAGAACAAACTCTCAGTGCTGATGCGAGAGTTTGAAGCACTATCGATGAGGAGCAATGAAACCATGGAAATGTTCAAGACTTGAGTTTTGAACATGGTTTTCTTGCTTACTACCCTAGGAAATGATCTCACTCACAAAGAGGTCAACTCAAAGGTAGTACGAGCGCTCATCCGAAAATGGCAAACAATCAAAGAAAATTATTTGTTCATGAAGGATCTAGGAGCTGTCTATCCCGAAGTACTATTTTCAGACTTTAAAGCGATGGAGTTCGATCTTACTAGTAAAGCAACTAGGGATGATGAAGACGAGCCTCCCACACCAGCAAAAGGCTTAGCTTTCGAAGCCTATGAAGATCCTGAACCTGCAGTGCCAAGCGCCGCCCTCTCTCATGACGTACGTAAATGATATGTCAAAAGATGAGCTTAAAGAATTCACTTTAACCCTACTGAAAGGGTTCAATACTTCAAACGCATGAGCGGTGAAATATAAGCGATTCTACAAGAATCAGAAAGGACAAGCGAGTCGTTCGGTTCCCCGTGATGGAAGAAAAGACGAGAAGTTAAGAATTATCTCTACAGAGAAGCTGAATGTTCAATGCTATAGATGTCATAAGATAGGTCACTACAAAAGCGCTTGCCCAGATCTTACAAAAAAGAAAAGCAGGAAATTCGAGCTAAGAGAGATAATGCCAAGAGAGCAGCTCTATTAGCTGAAGAGTCGACCTGAAGCATTGCTCGTCAACAAAACCATCAATCATGATGCAAATGAGTTCATAGAAGATTACGAAGCAAATGCATTCGGAATTGATATGGGGCTCATGGCAATAAGCAATGATGACACAAGTATAGATGATGTATATATTTCTAACCCTAACACTTCTCTAATTACACATCCATATGAGCATTGTGATATAAATGACTCCCAAGAAAATTGGGAGGACAACACATCACAGATAGATGACAATGACCTGCTTCATGACTACTTAGAATTAACCAAGAATCATGAATCACTTCAAAAATTACCTGGTTCGATACATGGAAGACAATAAGAAGTTGACGGGTGATTTTGTTCTTACAAAGGATAAGATTGACTACAAGCAACTAGAACTTAATAATCTCCATGCGAGCTATGGCTGTTTGAAGGAGAGTCATAGCAACTTGACAAGTTGGTAGTCAATTGTCGAATTGAGAACAATAAGCTCGCAGATATGCTTGAGGAGAAAGTATGCGATCTCCTCAATCTGCAAACTAAGTTTGAAGATCTTCAACAACACTTCCAAGTTTTGAGCAATCCCTACGAACCAAGCTGAATGATCTCAATAAGGCATCTCATGCCATTGAGACCATTGAGCAATCCATTCGACCAACTAGGCTGAAACAAAGGGATTGGGTTCGTGTATTTCACTTATCAAGCCTCTACCTCTGATGGAATTACTACTAAGAATTCTTTCAAGGGAATAAAAGAACAAGCCCACTGCTGCTCTTCATTCCACCGGCAAAGGAAAAGAGAAGGTTGAACCCAAATTGACTTTCCCAAAGAAATCTATTTTAAAAACTAAGGGAAAATAATTTGAACCTATAGAAGCAAATTAAACTAAAAAGCAAAATGCTTCTAATCGTAATCAAAAGCAAAAAGGTTTGAAGCGAATTTTAAAGTGGTTCAACAAGACAAAGCGAACCTAGTCATAAATAAATAAAAGAATAGTTCAGTTTGCTTTGCTCCAGTCTTACATCAACCTCAATTTTGGCACACTATATACCGAGGGAGATGATTCACCAGTACTTATGTTCCTCCTCATTTTCCTATAAGGAAGAGGAATATATTTTCTGATGGTGATTATCATTACTATGAGAGCACGCCGGATAGCTATTCCACGTCCTCACAACATGAAGAAGAAAGTCTATCCACCAAGATTTGCTTCATGGAAGGAGAGACAATCTTACTTCATTGCACGACAACACACTAGTGGTTATGATTCTCAGGATAACCCGACTACTGTTAACAAGGCACCCAAACAAAAGGCTGATTCACCATTGAAGTTACGCCAAGTATGGGTACCAAAGAAAACTAACCCTGTAGGACCGAAACAGACTTAGGTACCTAAGGTTAAACCTTGAACGTGCAGGGCAAGTGGAAGGACCTCTACAAGCGAGAAAAGAAAAAGGAAGAAGTTGTTTGATACCTGGACAACAGATGTTCACTGCACATGACTTGTGAAAAATCTTTTCTCATGGACTACATTGAAGAAGAGGGTCCTTCAATAACCTTTGGTGATAACGCACAAGGTTTCACTAAAGGGCATGGTACTTTTTGCATTGGACATGTGAAACTACAAAATGTTTCATATGTTAATGGTCTTAAACACAATCTACTTTCTATTTCTCAACTATGCGATAAGGGTTATAGTGTCGAGTTTGTTGCTAATGAATATATTGTCAAGAACAAATAGACTATGCAGATCGCCCTGATAGGTGTACGAAAAGGAAGCACGTATATTGCAAACTAGAAAGCTTGTGATGTGGGAACCTGTTTAGTAGCAAAGAGTTCTTCGGAAAGAACGTGGCTATTGAAGGAACCGATCAACGAAGAATGATTCATGCGCCCAAGGATTCATTTTCGGATATGGTTATTTCGATTTAATCCTATCATGCTCATATGAAATTAATTGCACATAATATGGTGTTTAATCGATATACCTTATGGATTGATCTCGTGTGATGGAGCTCACTTGAAGATCTTCCGATCTGTTCCCTTGCTTGAATTCGATACTGGATGGACAACACGCTACGAATTCAGCCACGAAGGAATCCGGTCACCACCAAACTGCCGCCGCCGTTCTCCCTTCTTCCTAAGGTCGGCTGCCTTCCTCCTCTCTCTCACACTCAACCCTAGCCTCTCTTATCTTGTGGTGAATTATGAGACAATTCGTTAATGATAATGAGCTAGGGTACATGTATTTATAAGAAATAATATGGGCTTAAGTTGCAGGCTTGGCCTGCAGTCCACATTATGGACGCTTGGGCCTCATCATTGGCGCCCTCACTAGGCCCCTTGATATACATCCAGTTCTCCTTCTTACTGTGGCCTAATGAGCTTTTTCGGCCAGACCGGGGATCTACTAGCAGATAAAACTGGGCCTCCTAATGTCTAAGTTCTCTATACTCAGCCCAGAGTAAAATTTAGATCATAAGTATTAAAACATTCCACTAAAGTAATGATACTGAACTACCCGTTTTATCCCTATTGAGCTCAAGGCTAGTATTAGACTTAAATCACCCCCATATTTAAGATGTCCCACATCCGTTAATTAATCTAAAGCTTCTGACTACTTTTGTTAATTAACTTCTTATTTAATTCCTGAGTAGTGCCATTCATTCCTTATTCATCATACTGGAACTTAATCCACAAATCCTTAATGAATTCCTCAGGGGAAGTGATCAAACTGTTCTACCAGGATATGGTGCTCTATTGCAGATGCACTAAGGATCGTACTAGTTATAGTTGTTGCCCAAGATACGGATTATATTGAGTTACAAGATAGAACTCTCAGTCATGGTAAATCAAAGATGAGAGAAGAGTCGACCACGAGAAGGAGAGCCGGCGACCCAGACGGTGACCGGCTAGACCGCTGGCAAGGCCACCGGCTGGCCGGCTGAGAAGCTGCAAAGACAGCGACCAAGGCGGCGACCGGCCAGGCCACTGGCCAGGGCGTTGCCGTCCCTTCCCTCCTTTATTTCTTGACCGAGTTGGTTCGTCCAACTCGACCCAAAACTCACTATTTATGTATTTAACCCAAAAATCTTCCCCAATTAGATATCTTATGCTAGAATATTTATCTTAGAACCCTATAAACATTTCCCTCTTTCCATTTTGGTATTTATGTTGAAGATTTGAAGATCCTTCCATCATTCTCTTCCTTATTGAATTTTCTATCTTTTGATTATGGTTTTATGCATTTTCTATGGTTTATTTTCCTTAATCATGTCTAGCTAGATCTCTTTGTGATTCCAATTATATGTAGATTAGGGATAAGTGATGGGATTAGACTTTAAATATGAATTTACCTTCTAATTTCATGTTCATTTCTCTTGGGGCTATGTTTTATTATGTAATTGTGATTGATCACCATAGTTGCATACCAAGTGTTTGATCTAAAGCTTAGGAGGCTTAGATTAGATGCTATGATCAAGAGATTTGCATGCTACAGAATAGTAGGGTTAAGGAACTCCATAAGCTTTTGGGAGTTAATGAATTGCTTGATATCTTAGTAGGAGTTAAGCCTTTCATTAATCTACTTGATTTCATTACAATGAGGAATTGAGTGAATCATACTTAGGAGGTTTCCCACATGAAATTGGATTAAAATGACTAATTTTAGTTACAGTGTTACATCCCTATCACTTAGACCTAATTGAAGTATAATTGGAGTCACTTTCATTTCCTATTGATTTTATATCATTTGCTATTTATTACTTATTTAGTTAAGTTTAAATTTGTTAATTACTTTTCATTTTTCATTAATCAATCAAAAACACAAAAACATGTTAGTTGGTAGCTTGGATAGTAGTTAGGTAACTAGATTACTACTTGAATCTCATTCGCCATTGCATTCCATGTGGATTCGACTCGATTATACACATCGATTATCATTGCATCCTCTCACCCTCAAAAGTGAGAGCGATCAATTTTTGGCGCCGTTGTCGGGGAATGTTTAGTTTGAGTTTCAATAGTTGATTTGGTTATTGAGTTACTAATTCAAGCATTGTTTTTCTTTTAATTTTTGTTTTGTAGGTTTATGTACACAAGATCTAAGGGACAACTTGTATTACCATTGTCGTCCCATTTTGAGCCTTAAATAGAGCCTTTCTTCATGAACCGGATGATAGGGGGTGAAGGATGGTTAAAGGAACCTTGGTGAAGTTGAAAATTCATGAAAAGTGGTGGGTGATGGTGAAGGGTCTAGAGATTGATTTTGAAATGAAAGGACACTCCTATAAGCTCAATGATTGAAAAGAAAAGAATAAGAACAAAGTTCTTATTTAAAAAAAAAAAAAAAACGTAAGAACAAAGTTCTTACAACCAAAAAGAAAAGAATATATAAGAGCATAAAGGAGTGTTTCTTTAAATGTTTAGTAGAAGCTTGGGTTCATTTGATAAAAAGGGGTTGGATAAGGTGGAAGATGAAAAACTTCATACTTTGTAAGGAGAAGAAAGGGGGTAAGGGTACTTGAATGCAAATTTAAGTCACTTAGCCTACAATTCCCTACCTTAACCAATGTCCCTACATTACATGCTTAAGAAATACATTTTTGATCCTAATTTGTGCATGCATTGTAGTATTGGAAACTTGAGTTGATAGGCAAGCTTATGGTTAAAGACGTGTATTGCATGATTTCGATGAGTGCTTACCATTTCCATATATCGAGGGATCGAGTGATAAGGTGCTTGAGTGATTGAATTCTTAGCTAGGATAGTGGTTTATCTTATGAATGTTTAGCTTGACTTGAGAATTTCCTTGAACTAAAATGTTTTTTAAGTGATATGAGGCATCGAGGAACTAAAAATGCACTCTCTATACATGTTAAGTGTTTTGATTGTTCGTTTCATTGTTTGGGACGAACAATGACTTAAGTTAAAAGGAGTGATTAACACGTATTTTATGTGCATGTTGAGTGCATTTTGTATGTGTTTAAAACTCGATTTGTGTGTTTAAATGTTAGAATGCTAGGGTTTTCAAACTTATGGCATACTTTATACTCTTCTTGTTTTCTTTCGGTTTTTGATCTATTTTTATACGAATTGAAGAGCATTGAAGTATCTAAAGATCGGAGGCCAGAAACGAGGATGAATCGAGCTTTAAAAGGTGGAAGTAGAAGGTCAAAAGCCGGTTTGAAGAAAGGAAATCAAGAATCGAAGAAAGAATTGAACGAGAGAAGTGCCGACCGGGAGAAGGAAAGCCGACGACCTCGACAGCAACCGGCTGGCCAGCTGAGAGGCTGCAAAGATGGCGACCAAGGTGGCGACCGGCCAGGGCACCGCCGTCCCTTCCCTCCTTCATTTCTTGACCGAGTTAGTTCGTCCAACTCGGTCCAACTCGACCCAAAACTCACTCTTTATGTGTTTAAACCAAAAATCTTCCCCAATTAGATATCTTATGCTAGAATATTCATCTTAGAACCCTATAAACATTTTCCTCTTTTCATTTTGGTATTATCATCAATTGTTGAAGATTTGAAGATCCTTCCATCATTCTCTTCCTTATTGAATTTTCTATCTTTTGATTATGATTTTATGCATTTTCTATGGTTTATTTTCCTTAATCATGTCTAGCTAGATCTCTTTGTGATTCCAATTATATATAGATTAGGGATAAGTGATAGGATTAGGCTTTAAATATGAATTTACCTTCTAATTTCATGTTCATTTCTCTTGGGGCTATGTTTTATTATGTAATTGTGATTGATCACCATAGTTGCATACCAAGTGTTTGATCTAAAGCTTAGGAGGCTTAGATTAGATGCTAGGATCAAGATATTTGCATGCTAGAGAATAGTAGGGTTAAGGAACTCCATAAGCTTTTGGGAGTTAATGAATTGCTTGATATCTTAGTAGGAGTTAAGCCTTTCATTAATCTACTTGATTTTATTACAATGAGGAATTGAGTGAATCATACTTAGGAGGTTTCCCACATGAAATTGGATTAAAATGGCTAATTTTAGTTAGAGTGTTACATCCCTATCACTTAGACCTAATTGAAGTATAATTGGAGTCACTTTCATTTCCTATTGATTTTATATTATTTGCTACTTGTTACTTATTTAGTTAAGTTTTAAATTTGTTAATTACTTTTCATTTTTCTTTAATCAATCAAAAACACAAAAACATGTTAGTTGGTAGCTTGGATAGTACTTAGGTAACTAGATTACTACTTGAATCCCATTCGCCATTGCAATCCCTGTGGATTCGACTCGATTATACACATCGATTATCATTGCATCCTCTCACCCTCAAAAGTGAGAACGATCATCTATATCTAGCATCTATTACACATCTTCTCCCACTTATACTCAAAATTTCTAGTGTGGGAGGCTCTGCAACCCTAAACCATCAACGTGCTTTTTAAACACCTTGGCTGTCAAGATCTTTGTGAATGCATCCGCCAGATTATCCGCTGAAGGGATTTTCTTCACTTCTACATCTCCCCGTTGTACAAAATCTTGTACAATGTGGTACTTTCTATCTATGTGTTTACTCGCCTTGTGAGCTCTAGATTCCGTACAGTTTGTAACCGCACCAGAACTATCACAACACACCGTGATACATTTAGGCAAACTTGGGACCAGATCTAGCTCAATAAGGAAGTTTTTGAGCCACACAGCCTCTTTTGCAGCCTCACAAGTAGCCACGTACTCGGCCTCCATGGTGGAGTCTGCAATGCACTTCTGCTTCACACTCCTCCAAATGATAGCTCCACCTCCCAAGGTGAACACATAAACCGGTGGTAGATTTCCTCTTATCTCGATCAGCCTGGAAGTCTGAGTCCGAATACCCTATCGGGATCAACTCATCAGACCGGTATGTCAGCACATGATCTTGAGTTCTCTTGAGATACTTCAATATGTGCATAACAGCCGTCCAATGTCCCTGACCAGGGTTAGACTGATATCTTGCCACATATCCCACAACATAATAGATATCCGGTCTAGTACACAGCATACATGGGACTTCCAACCGCAGAAGCATATGGTATAGCCTTCATGTCGTCTATCTCCTTTTGTGTCTTTGGACACATCTCATTCGATAGAGTGATACCATGTCTGAAAGGAAGAAATCCCTTCTTGGCATTTTGCATGCTGAATCGGGCGATCACAGTATCAATATATGAAGCTTGGCTTAAGCCTAACATCCTCTTTTGGCGATATCTAATCACCTTGATCCCTAAGATGTAAGAAGCTTCTCCCAAGTCTTTCGTCTTGAACTGTTCAAACAACTAACCATTTACGCCTGATAACACGTTCACATTATCGCCAATGAGAAGTATGTCATCTATGTACAGTACTAAGATTACCACGCTTTACTCCGCATTGAGCCTATAAACACAACTCTCGTATGAACACTGAACAAATCCATGATTTGACCACACTATCAAAACGTATGTTCTAGGATCTTGAAGCTTGCTTAAGTCCGTATAAAGACTTCTTCAGCTTCCATACGAGATGCTCTTGGCCTTTAGCCACATAGCCTTCAGGTTAGCACATATAAATATGCTTATCTTTCTCAAGATAACCGTTTAAGAATGTAATCTTGATGTCCTATTGGTCCCGAAAGGTGCTTACACACGTAGAGGGGCAGGTGAATACGTGTGTAGAGAAGTATTTAACTTCTTTAACGAATTTCGGCCTTTTAAACGAGTGGATGCTTTGAAGCTTGGTGAAGCATTCAAGGCTTCCTGCTCGTGTAGTGAATAGACGCTTTGAGCTAGGTGAAGCAGTCAAAGCTTCTATCCTGTGAGTAACTTGTGCGGAATGTGGTGAGAGGGTTATAACTTTTTCTTCTTGCGATTAAAAACAGTTTTCTATTTAAAGCGTGTGTGTGATGAAAATCAAAGCAATAAGGAATTTAAAAGTAAAGAGACAACCAATTTTATAGTGGTTCGGAGTACCCCTCCTACGTCCACTCTTATCCTCGATGGGATGAATACCTTCACTCGGTATCCCTTGTTTTATACTTCCAAGGGGAAGTGATTCAATTCTAGTAACAAACTTGTCCTTGAATCCTCAGAGATTTTACTGGCTCTCAAGAAACCTTACAACAACACACTCTATTACAAAAACTCTACAACCTTTCAATTCAATCTATTCACTTTAGACTTGGGTTTTTGGGGTTTTTAGATTTTTGCAAATATGAGAATCCTTTACAATTAATTCACTGGTAAAGGAATAAGGATTCTCAAAAAGGACTAGGCTTTGGATATGAGAGATTGAACCTAGAATTAGAGATAGTTGCAATACTTAAGAAATAAGTTCTTAAGGACACACTAAAGTGAAGCGTTTTGAAAGAACTTTGGGCTTGAGAGAAATTTTGCTTGAGTTCTTAGATTATGAATGCTTGAATTGTTTGTACGTGCGTCACCTTTTAATGTGTGCAACTTCTCCCTTTTTATAGTAAGGAGCCCTACTTCCTGTTGAGAAAGAAGAGGTTCATTGTTCCTTAATTTCCGGATATGTCAGCGTGTCAGTCTCTTTTCTGCTTTGTCAGGAGTAGGAAGGGATGTTCGCCGCACCTAAGGTATGGCGACTTCACCTACTTAGACTGTTGCTTTATCCGTTGTGTAATGGTGTGCTGACACGTTGGATCAGAGTCAGCCATGTGTTAGGAATTCAAATCTTGAATTCTCGGTCAACTTTATCATTGACACTCTTAAATTGCAGCTTCATATCTGAGACGCTTTGGATGAGCTGACTTGTGAGCGCTCGCTTCTATTGATTTGAAGTCGGCTTTAGATGCCTTCATGACGTTCTGACAATTCTTTCTTTCTGGCTTCTTTACAATTGGAGTCGCTTTGCTTCCTGACTCTTTGCGAACTTCAGTTGGTTTGTCCTTTGCGCTTCTAGACTAATAATATAAGCTTCCTAACAAGTAAGCTTCGCTAGGATCAACTGATCTAGATTTATCAAAAGTAATAAGGGAAATGACTACACAATGAGGGTTTTGAAATCGAATCAAAACAAGTTATTTCGAACTTGATCCAAGTTCCCCCTTAACATAATATCCCAACATGTCCATCTACCAAACCTCTAGGTCTAAGTGCGCTGCCATGGATAAGATAGTTCTGATGGTTTTAATCATGGCAACCGGCGAAAATGTCTCCTCATAATCTATGCCCTCTCTTTGAGTGCATCTTTTCACCACCAATATAGATTTAAAGGCCGTAACCTTCCCATCAGAATCTTTCTTTCTTTTGTACACCCACTTGCAACCAATGGCCTTCTTGCCATCTGGCAGCTCTGCAAGGTCGTACATACCCATGTCAACTATGGATTCTATCTCAGCATCCATATATTCTCACCATGAATCTGCATCTTCATCCTCCATTACCTCCTTGTAAGTCCAGGGGTCGGCCTCTTCATGTTCAAGACTAGAGAGAATATCAGTGGACTCGCCTAGAAACATAAACCGATCGGGTTGTCGAATAACTCTCCCACTGTGACGAGGCGCCGGAGGAGTTATAGTGTCAGAAATTGGTGCAGTTACTTATGGTACATCCTCTTGTACACTTGGCTAAATTGGATCACTGGCTGCCATTGCTCCCAACTCATAGAGCATTATATCACTTCTCGCCTGGTGCTTACTTATATAGTCTTCCTCTAAGAATCGGGCATTAGTGCTTACAATGACCTTCTGATCCTGAGTACCATAAAAGTAGCCACCTTTCGTTCCTTTAGGATACCCAATAAACAACCTAACCTCAGTCCTAGAACCCAATTTGTCGGCCTCCTTGTTCAGCACGTGTGCTGGACTTCCCCAAACCCGAATATGACCCAAGCTGGGCTTCCGCCCTGTCCATAATTTGGAAGGAGTTTTACTAACCAATTTTGAAGGTACTAGGTTGAGGAGATAACCTGTTGTTTTTAGAGCATATCCCCAGAACGAAATTGGCAGAGGTGCATAACTCATCATCGAATGAACCATTTCCAAAAGGGTTTAATTTCTTCTCTCTGCTACACCATTTTGTTGGGGCATTCACGGTGTAGTCAACTGGGACGTGATCCCATTATCCGACAAGAACTTCTTAAACTCGGTACTGAGGTACTCGCCACCATGATCAGATCGTAATGACTTCACACTTTTACCTAATCTCTTCTCCACTTCCGACTTGAACTCTTTGAGCTTGTCAAAGCACTCGGACTTGCATCGAAGTAGGTAAATGTAACCGTATCTTGAGTAATCATCAATGAAACTTGCGAAATACTCGTAACCTCCTTGAGTTTGAGTAGACATCGGTCCACACAAGTCAGAATGAATCAACTCTAATAACTCTGAAGCTCTATTTCCTTTAGCTTTGAAAGGTCTAGTCACCATCTTTCCTTCCAAACAAGATTCACACGTTGGTAATGTTTCCATTTAGAATCCTTCCTAAACACCATAGCTAACCAACTTGAATCCTCTTTTGGTTGATGTGACCCAATCGTAAATGCCAAAGATAAGTTTGATTCATTTGAGAAGAAATCTTTCTCTTTTAGGTGTTTGATGAAAAGTTAGCATTATAACAAAAAGAAGATGCATTTATTGGACAGTTTATAGTATAGAGAGAACCAGAGAGTATGGCAGAAATGATAATCTCATTGTTTTTCATGATAGAAACGCCACTACCAAAAACTACTGAGTAACCACCGTCAAAAAGTTTCAAAACAGAAATCAAGTTTCGCCGAAACGCCGGCACAAATAAAACATCTCTCAAAACTAAAATAAAATGTCCAAAACTAAAACGAAAATCTCCAATTGCGACAGCTGCAACTCTCGATGCATCGCCCATGGAGATGATAATCTCGCCATCACTCAGCTCCATTTTCTGCAGAAATCCCTGCAAGGTGTACCATACATGGTCAGTTGCTCCCATATCTACTACCTAAGTCTGGGTAGAACATGCTGCTAAACACATTTCAGTTACAAATGAGTGAGACTTACTTCCATTCTTCTTCTTTAGAGGGCAGTCAGCCTTCTAATGTCCTGTCTTGTTGCACTTGAAGCACCTTCCTTTCCATTTCCCTTTCTTGATACCGCCAGTGGCCTTGACATTACCTTTCGGCTTGATGTCATCACTGACTTTCATGATCTCAGCATCTCTTATGCTCCCAAGGCTCTCTGCTTTCTGTTGTTTCTGATCCTCTCTTCCACATCTTTCAATGTTAGAGTGAATCCTAACTGCTTTTCCACAACTTTAACCGCCGCAGAATCCAACTTAATGTTGGGCATCTTGTCATCATCAAAGGTATCCTTGAGAGTCTCGATCATACTAGATGCAATAACCAAATGGCCAACCATATACTGCATCCCATCAGATAGTGAAGACATGACAAGCTCCCTCGCTTTATCATTCACTTCATGCCACTTCTTGTGATCGTCTCGATCTTTCTCAGAAGACCTTTCAGTGAGTGTCGGAGGGGAAAAAAGTATGAGTACATCAGTGTACTCGCCAGCAACTAGGATAATTTTGAGATTCTTTCTCCACTCCAAATAATTGGAGCCATCGAAAGGACTTGAAGTGAGAACATTTATCAATGGGCCTAAAGTCATATCTGAAAATAACAAACACATAGACACTCGTAAGAAAAGTGTAAGCATAAATTCGTAACGTAAATATTGTAACCTTTTGATAAACCAATATTTAACTAAACCTTCAACAGCCCGAGTAACGTCGACCGCAAGCCACGTTCTTGTGGACGTTCACGTTCTCATTACTCGACCAGATACCCAATTTTTAATTTTATTCTCTAACCAACCTTATTTCTTTTTGGCAAATAAAATTAATAGTTGAACCTTACTAGACCATATTAATTAAGAAAGGGACTCCGTTGGGGAGTTTATTATAATTAATATCTAAGCTTATAACCACAATATTAGCTTAACTTGGAAAATACTCCATTTTCCTTAAGTTATCTTTGTTTCTAATCAACTCTAGAGAAATCCATAGTTACCATTTTAAGCAAGCCATGTTAATGTGGACGTTTACTTAAAATAGCTCCCACTACTTATTTTGATTAAAACATTTTTGTTAAGAAATCTTAAATCTAGTGAACTTATTTTGATAAAAATATACAAGACACGTTCGTGTGGACGTTTACACACTTTAACCAAAACTTCACATTAAGATCAATTGCGGAGGTCTCTTAACATTTTTAATTAAAATATTTTTATCCGCTTAGTATTTTTCTTTCAAAAGGTTGTCGACATGCTAGATCATGTTGCCACATAATCCTAAGCATAATTTTCTAAACGCAACAAATAAATCATGCTTGCAAGAAAATTAAATCATGCTTATATTGACAATCCTAAAACATGCCCGACTAAGCACAATTTATTCACCTCGACAGGCAAAACGTGCTAATTAAAATTAAATTGCATCCATAGCATGCTTTGATAAGAAAAATGAGATAAAAACAAAAATAAAACTTGCTTTTTGTGGTGTGACTACTCATGTCTAAACTATTCTATTACAAAATAAAATAAATTCCGGAACAGGCTCTGGTTTTCAAAGTCCATCGTCTTGATCTCCCATTCCACTAAAAAATAAATAAATTAATTAAAATCTATTTTCTAATTTTTCGTTGCACTTGGGCCCAAACCACGTGGCTCAAGACTCTCAACCGGGCCCACCATGAGTCATTTCTGCTGGGCCCACAACTATCAAGCCCAAACTGGGCCCAATCGTCGCGCCCGAGCTCAACCCAACACGTGTGGCAAATCAGCCCTTCACGCGCACGGTCCGTGCGTTGAGCTTGAAACTGAATCGCGAACCACGATTCTGTGATTGGCCTACTGAGGCTTCGCCGCTGATCGCCTCCGCCCGTTGCTGCTGATGTCGTCGTTGTTTTCTGCCACTCCCACTTGACTGGACAACCCTTGCCGCCTTCACCGTCATCTGCTGCAGCCGGGAGAAGAACCATGGCTGAAACCCCAAAAGGGTTTCGCCGCCTCCGTCCATTGCTGACGGTGCTACTATAGCCATGGCCGACTGTTGCTGCGTCGAACCCACAACTGGGTTCTGCAGTAGCTCCCTCTAGCCACCATGCAGCCCGGCGGTGGCTGCTACAGCGTCGAAACCTATTAGGGTTCTGCTGTAGCTCCCGCCATTTCTTCACGCAACCAGCCGCCTTGAGCTTCACCGTCCACCTCCTTCATCATCATCGACTTGAACCTTGGTTCAAAACCAGGGTTCCATCATGAAGAAGAAGACGAGCAGCTGCAGAATTGGCCAATTGCACGCGAGTACCACAGCACGTGTCGCACACGCGCCGCCGCGTACGACTATGTCCGATCGGTGTTCTTGCTTCGTTCT
Source organism: Mentha longifolia (assembly GCA_001642375.2). Lineage (NCBI taxonomy): Eukaryota > Viridiplantae > Streptophyta > Magnoliopsida > Lamiales > Lamiaceae > Mentha > Mentha longifolia. The sequence goes on from CM038112.1 coordinate 28,762,965, forward strand.
TCGTGTTCTTCATCTCTGTGCAGCAATTACAAATGAATAACAAAAATAATTCCCAATCTAAATCGCTTCTTATTATATCGCGATTAAAATTACAATTATTGCCAAACCGGCACTTGAAAAATGACTAACATCACGAAGAGCGACATACGATAACATATTAATTAACACATATTTTATGTGCATGTTGAGTGTGTTTTGAATGTGTTTGAAGCTCAATTTGTGTGTTTAAATGTTAGAACAACTAGTGTTTTTCAACTTATAGCTTAGTTTGTATTCTTCTTGTTTTCTTTCGGTTTTTGATCCATTCTTGTAGGAATTGAAGAACATTGAAGTATCTAAAGATCGAGGGCTGGAAACGAGGGAGAATCGAGCTTCAAGAGATGAAAGTAGAAGGTCAAAAGCCGGTTTGAAGAAAGGAAATTAAGAATCGAAGAAAGAACCGAAGAAAGAATCGAATGAGAGAAGAATCGACCGGGAGAAGGAAAGCCGGCGGCCTAGACGGCGCCCGGCTGGACCGCCGGCCAGGCCGCCGGCTGGGTGGCTGAGTGGCTGAAACTTCAGCGGGTGAGGCGGCGGTTGGCCAGGGCGCCGCCGTCCCTTCCCTCATTCATTACTTGACCGAGTTGGTTTGTCCAACTCGGTCCAACTCGACCCAAAACTCACTTTTTATGTAGTTAATTCCTAGATCTTACCCGATTAAGGATTTTTTTTTTTAGCTAGAAAACACTCTCAAGAACCCTAATTTCAATTTCCCTCTTTCTACTTTAGTATTTTCAAGATTTGTGGAGCTCTACTTTGTGGATTGAAGATCTAAGACCATATTCTTCTTCCCTATTGAATTGTCTATCTTTTGATTATGGTTTTATGCATTTCTTATGGTTTAATTTCCTTAATCATGTCTAGCTAGATATCTTTGTGATTCCAGTTATATGTAGATTAGGGATAAGTGATGATATTAGGCTTGATCTATGAATTTACCTTCTAATTTCATGTTCATGTATCTTGGGGCTATGTTTTATTATGTAATTGTGATTGATCACCATAGTTGCTTACCAAGTGTTTGATCTAAAGCTTAGGAGGCTTAGATTAGATGCTAGGATCAAGAGATTTGTATGCTAGATAATAGTAGGGCTAAAGAACTCCATAATCTATTGGGAGTTCATGAATTGCATAATATCTTAGTAGGAATTAGGCCTTTCATTAATCAACTTGTCTTCATTGCAATGAGAATTGAGTGAACCATACTTAGGAGGTTTCCCACATTGGATTAAAATGGCTACTTCTAGTTAGAGTGTTACATCCTTATCACTTAGACCTAATTGAAGTATAATTAGAGTCACTTTCATTTCCTTATTGAATTTTCATCATTTGCATACTTGTTGAGTGTTTAACTATTTCCTAAGTTTGTTACTTACTTTTCATAGTTTTAGTTAACTAAAAACACAAAAACATGCTTATTGGTAGCTTGGATAGTAGTTAGATAATCGAGTTACTACTTGAAACTTCTACATCATAGCATTCCCTGTGGATTCGACTTGAATATGCTATTCGATATCATTGTATCCTCTCACCCTCAAAAGTGAGAGCGATCACATACAATCGATTAAATCATGCATAATATAAATCGAATCAGCCATAGAGCTGAAAAATAAAAAACCTTAGCTCTGATACCAATTGAAGGAACCGATCAACGAAGAACAATTCATGTGCCCAAGGATTCATTTTCGGATATAGTTATTTCGATTTAATCATATCATGCTCCTATGAAATTAATTGCACATCATAGGGTGTTTAATCGATATACCTTATGGATTGATCTCGTGTGATGGAGCTCGCTTGAAAATCTTCCGATCTATTCCCTTGCTTGAATTCGATACTGGATGGATAGCACGCTACGAATTCAGCCACGAAGGAATCCAGTCACCGCCAAACTGCCGCCGTCATTCTCCCTTCTTCCTAAGGTCGGCCACCATCCTTTTCTCTCTCACACTCAACCCTAGCCTCTCTTATCTTGTGGTGAATTATGAGACAATTCGTTAATGATAATGAGCTAGGGTACATGTATTTATAAGAGAGAATATGGGCTTAAGCTGCAGGCTTAGCCTGCAGCCAACATTATGGACGCCTGGGCCTCATCATTGGCGCCCTCACTGGGCCCCTTGATGAACAACCCAGTTCTCCTTCTTACTCTGGCCTAATGAGCTTTTTGGGCCAGACCGGGGATCTACTAGCAGATAAAACTGGGCCTCCCAATGTCTAAATTCTCTATACTCATCCCAGAGTAAAATTTAGATCATAAGTATTAAAACATTCCACTAGAGTAATAATACTGAACTACCCATTGAGCTCAGGGCTAGTATTAGACTTAAATTACCCCCGTATTTAAGATGTCCCGTATCCGTTAATTAATCTAAAGCTTCTGACTGCTTTCGTTAATTAACTTCTTATTTAATTCATGAGTAGTACCATGCATTCCTTATTCATCATACTGGAACTTAATCCAGCTACAGGGTTTAGTATGATAATCCTGAATGAATTCCTCAGGGGATGTGATCAATTTGTTCTACCAGGATACAGTGCTCTATTGTAGATGCACTAAGGATCGTACTAGTTATTGTTATTGCCCAAGATACGGATCATATTGAGTTACAACACAGAACTCTCAGTCATGGTAAATAAATGCAATAGACTCTAACTATACACCCTTAGTCACTCAATTAGAGTTAAGGTGTGACGTTAAATAACATTTAAGTCCCCGAGGTCTTGATTCTTCTACTTAGGTCAGAATAGAAGAATTCATCTCACCGTGATCCTATCAATATGATCAACGTACTAGCATAACAAGTAACCAGACAAGCTACTTATCTATTTATGCTACAGTCTAAACTGATAGTTTTATCCGATACTATCTCAACTGTGATAACTATTTATATCTCAAGAGACACTGGCTACTACGGTCTTCCGTGATCTACAACACACCATATAGCCTGTAACTTTGAGATAATGGATAGATGTATAATGCTTAACAAACAATTTATACATAATCAGATAGGAAATTGTTAGTGAAATATGGAAACCACATGTATACAAGCTAAAAGGCCTACTTTCTAGTATACAAATCCATCAGCTATGGCATCGCCGACTAGCCTATCTGAATTTCCAAGCACTCAACAAGATTTCTAGGAATGGTCTTGTACGAGGCATTCCTAATGAAGTCTTTGATAGGGATCATCTATGTCCGGCCTGTCAAAGCGGCAAGCAAGCAAGAGCATCATTTCAAAGCGTTGAAGGAATTGCAACTTCGCGCATATTGGAGCTGCTGCACATGGATCTCTTTGGCTCCGTCTCACCCATAATTCTAAATGGAAGGAAATATACTCTAGTTGTATTTGATGATTATTCACGCTTCACTTGGGTAGTGTTTCTTTTCAAGAATAAGGATACGTTTCAACAACTTCCAAAGTTGTTAAAGCAGCTTGCAAATGAAAATTCGCTCAGATCGTGGAACAAAGTTCTTTAATTCTGTAATAGAAGCGTATTGCACAGAGCATGGCATCAAGCATCAGAATTCAACAGCCCGCACTCCACAACAAAATGGAGTAGCTGAACGAAGAAATCGCACTATTAAAGAAGTTGCTCGCTCAGTGCTTGCTGATGTAGAATTGCCAAAGTGATTTACACCGCTTGCTATGTTCAAAACCGTACCGCCATCAACACAAGGCACCAAAAGACTGCATATGAAATATGGACAGGGAGTATACCTGATATATCTTATTTTCACATTTTTGGTTGTAGATATTTCATTCACAATAATGGTAATGTACAAATAAGAGCGTTTGATAGCAAGGCTGACTCCGGAATATTTTTAGGATATTCTGCAGTAAGCAAAGCTTTTCATGTCTACAACAACCAAACCCCTTATGGTGGAAGAAGCACATCATGTTGTGTTTGATGAGATTTCCTTCAAGAAACTGCAGGACCAGTTAGAAGTGAATAATGGTGAAGTAATCACCAGCGGACCAGTGACTCGCTCGAGTATGAATGCTGAGTCACCAATTACTGCAGATCTTGAAGACGTTGAAGAGCGATTGGAACAAGATCTAAGCGAAACGCTTCAAGAAAAGTCAAATCCTAGTTCTTCAACTACTAATCTTTAAACTTCCTATAGTAAAAATGGAGAAGGAATTCCATCCTCTGAAGCAAATGGCGACTATGGTGGTGATGGAAACCAGTCAGAAGAGGAAAATGAAGAAGAGACGAATCGAAAGAAATTATGGTTGTGATATCATGATTCAACTCAAGTAATTGGAGATCTAAACTCGTGGTATGTTACACCACGGGGAAAGCTGTTTCTTCAGTTGCTTCCTATCAAACATCGAATCAACCACGGTGGAAGAAGCAATGGAGGATTCTGGATAAAAGCAATGCAAGAAATGCTCAATGAATTCAAGAGAAATAATGTTTGGTACATGGTGGATTGACCAACCCATCAAGAAGTAATTGGTACCAAATGGGTTTTCAAGAACAAGACTGATGAAAACCATAATATGGTTCGCAACAAGGCTTGCTTGGTCACTATAGGCTACTATCAAGCGGAAGGAATCTATTAGGAAAAGACCTTCGCTCCAATTGCTAGACTTGAAATGATACGCATGTTTGTCACTTATGCCGCATCCAAGAAATTCATTATGTATCAAATGGATATAAAGAGTGTCTTCCTCAATGGGTGGTTGAAGAAGGAACTGTACATTGAGCAACCCCTAGGATTCGTAAAAGGAGATAGAGCGTATCGCTTGAATAAAGTCGTCTATGGTGTTAAGCAAGCACCACGTGCATGGTACGATACATTCTCACAATTCCTCGTCGACAGCGGATTCAAAAAGGGAAGAGTAGATCAAACTCTCTTCACCATGAATGAAGGTGAAGATATGCTATGGGTTGAAATCTACATAGATGATATCATTTTTGGATCACCCAACGCCACACTTGGTGAAAGATTTGCTAATCTCATGAAGCGATAATATAAAATGTCGATGATGGGAAAGATGTTCTATTTTCTTGGATTACAAGTTAAGCAGAAAAATGATGGTATCTTCATCAATTACGCGAAGTATACACGAAAGATGTTGACTAAGCATGGTATTCAGAATGCTAAACCTACCAAGATTCCAATGAACACAAACTGGAAGATAGATCCAGACATAGAAGGCAAACCAGTTAATGCAATAGAGTATCGAGCGCTATTTGGATCACTTCTCTATCTCACAGCAAATTGTTCAGATATCACTTTTGTTGTAGGAGTCTGTGCTCGCTTCCAAAGTAATCCAAAGCTAAGTCACTTAGAAACGACAAAGCATATCTTACTATATCTTAAATGGACCATCAACTTAGGTCTCTGGTATCTGGCGGATGATGATCTTAAGCTTAGTGGCTATTAAGATGCAAACTTTGGTGGTTGTAGAGTTGATAGAAAGTCTACCACTGGGACTTGTCAATTCTTGGGCAACAAGCTTGTCTCTTGGTTTTCCAAGAAGCAAACAAGTGTAGCAACCTCTACAACTGAAGCTGAATACATGGCAGCTGGTAGCTGTTGCTCACAAATTCTATGGCTGAAATGTCAACTTTGAGACTACAAGGTTGACGCCACGGAGGTTCCTATCTGCTGTGACAACACAAGCACAATTGCTATCACTAAAAATCTTAAACTTCACTCGAGATGCAAGCATGTCAAAATTCGATACTATTTTATATGGGACCATGTAGAAAAGAAGGACACCAAGGTGATAAAGATACCTACTAATGATCAAAAAGCTGATATTCTCACTAAACCTCTTGCTCATGTGAGGTTTAATCAATTATGTATAGAATTGGGTTTATTAGACCCGGGAGAAGATAAAGTGGAGTAAGGTTGGAAGGTAAGGTAAGTCCTCAATGAAGAATGATTCTTTCTCATTATCTAGGCAGGAGATTGTGGGATATTTGATTAAGGGGGAATTGATCTTCATTCAAGGTCTAGGGCTTGCAAATGGGCACTAAGATAAGTCCTAGGTAGTAAGTTAAACTTGCCACTTACAAGTGAGTGTTTTCGTTTGTACACCGTTAGCATGTGTTTTTGTTATCTTCTATAAGTGGCTGTCTACACTTACCTCCATCAAGTTGGGTGCTATACGCTTGATTGCGGGAGCTCGGAGCTCAAAACCCGTGTAAAATCTATTGGCTTGGCAGAGTAACTGTTAGCTCCCTTGATCTTCCCCAACTTGTCCATCTGTGGAAGATCTCGTAAGTAAGACACTAGGTCTTTCAATTCTTTCGTTCGTGGTTAATTATGAGCTCTCCTACCTACAAATGGTTTAAATCAACTCACGAATGTGTCACTTCATGGATATATGAGACGGTTTGCCCTAGTAAGGGTTGAGGAAACTCAACGCCCCAACCGGATCCCTTGTGGATTTTGTAGTCTCATGAACATTTCATATTGTGAATATATGAGAAGACTCACCCTTGTATGGATAAAGGATCTCATAAGTAGCCATTTCACTATCTTTTCTCGTGGAGGATGCTCCAATCGTGGAGAAAGCAAAGTTAAAATGTCTTTAATAGGTCTATTTCTTTTAAAACGTTTTAACTTGAAGTGGAGAAGTTGTAAAAGACTCGAGCGGTAGGTTATCAACGCTTATGACATAATTCAAAGTGATTCGCTCGTCAGAAACGCTTTGAAGCTTGCCAGGAGTATCGCTCATCAATGTGGTATCAGTAAACTACAATGTTTAACTGACCAGTAAGTCTTTCTTTCATGTTTGCTTAAAGTAAATGAATTAAAGCGATGATTCTTACAAGGAACTTCATTTAATTCATTGAAAATATAAACCAAATTGGCATAAGTGCTTGATGAGTTTATTGTTCTCGATTACACTCTGAAGCATGAAAGCCAACCATATTTTATGTTGAAAGTAAATCGCTTTTCCCTGCATCAAGTAAAGGGGAACAAAAGCAATTCACTTTTCAAGACATTCGCTCTTGAAAATGTTTAATTGCTTTAAAATTTATCGCTCTCAACTTATTCTTGTCTTATTAAGAAGATACGCACTCAGTGCAAAATCTTTGGCATTTAATGCGGCTACAGTGTAGGGTACAGGAATTAATCCACTCGCGCAAGTCAGTTACACTCGCGTAGTTGAATAGCCAAAAACTGCCTCAATCCTAACCCTTCCCGCTTTTTCCTAAACCGTTGGATTGAATTCTCAACTAACCTACGATCTCAATTAAATCCCAACCATTGAATTTGAAAAGACTGTTCCAGATCCAGCCGCTCATATTTCTTCCCTCACTTTTTGAACTTCCATATATATAAACCTCTATCTCTCACTATTCACTCACATATTTCCATAATTGAGAAATTTCATTCCCAAATTCTCTGAAGTCCGGAAATTCCCAAATATCACAAGAACCCTAACTCTCAAAAATGGCAAAAACAAAGACGACTTACAGAGTGCTCAGAGAAGAAGGTAGTCCACCCTCACTTTAGGGTCAGGGTAGAGAGCAATAATAATCGATTGAGTAATCGAGTCGAACCACAAGGAATGCAAGGACGCTCAAGTCTCAAGTAGTAACCTAGCTACTAAACCTACTATTCAAACTACCGACAAGCATGTTTTTGTGTTTTTGATTAAATAATGACACCAAAAAGTAATTATCAACTTAAAACTTAATTAGACAAGCAACAAATAAGCAAAGGATATAAAATCAATAGAAAGTAAGCGTGATTCCAATTATACTTCGATTAGGCTCAAGTGATGGGTGATTAGAACTCTAACTAGAATTAACCAATTTAATCCAATTTCATGTGGGAAACCTCCTAACTATGGTTCACTCAATTCTCATTGCAATGAAGACAAGTAGATTAATGAAAGGCCTAATTCCGACTAAGACATCAAGCAATTCATTAACTTCCAATAGCTCATGGAGTTCCTTAACCCTACTATACTCTAGCATGCAAATCTCTTGATCCTAGCATCTAATCTAAACCTCCTAAGCATTAGATCAAACACTTGGTATGCAACTATGGTGATCAATCACAATTACATAATAAAACATAGCCCCAAGAGAAATGAACATGAAATTAGAAGGTAAATTCACAATTAAAACCTAAACCCAATCACTTAATCCTAATCTACATATAATTGAAATCACAAAGAGAACTAGCTAGACATAATTAAGGAAAATAAACCATAAAAAGTAATTGAAATCATGCTTAAAAGAAAGAGAATTCAATAAGGAAGAAGAAGATGGTCTCCAATTGCAAATCCAACCAATGTAGCTTCAACAATCTTCAAAATACTATAAAGGGAAGAGGGAAAATGTTCTAGGGTTCTTGGGAGAATAAAATATGTTCTAGATCCACACATGAGGAATATTTTGGAGTTAAATACATAATTGGTGAGTATTGGGTCGAGTTGGACCGAGTTGGACGAGCTAACTCGGTCAAAACACTAAGGGGAGGAGGGATGGCGGCGCCCTAGCCGGCCGCCGCCTGGGTCGCCGGAATCTCTGAAGGTTGGCCAGCCAGCCGGCGGTCCAGCCGGCCGCCGCCTGGGTCGCCGGCGCCCCTTGTCACGTGCGGTTTTTCCTCCGTTCAATTCCTTCTTCGGTTCTTTCTTCGATTCTTGATTTTCTTTCTTCCAACCGGCTTTTGACCTTCTAATTCCACCTCTTGAAGCTCGATTCATCCTCGTTTCCAGCCTTCATTCTTTAAACACTTCCATGCTCTTCGATTCCTACAAAAATAGATCAAAAACTGAAAGAAAACGAGAAGAATAGAAAATATGCTATAAGTTGGAAAACCCTAGCATTCTAACCTTTAAACACACAAATCAAGCTTCAAACACATCCATAATACACTCAACATGCACATAAAATACGTGTTAATGTGAGGATTTTTGACGGAGAAATTGGGTCTCCGTGATTCCGGCAAGAAGGTGGAAAAGGCCAAACACAGCCATAATCTCGCCGAGTTTAGGAAGTATTCCAATGAGTGAGAAGTCAAGTTCATCACCAAGATAACAAAGGATGGGAAGGAGAAGACAGAGACGACAAAGCTGACCAGTTTGCTCTATTTGCCGTACAAGGAGTTGTGCGATTTGGTGACAAAAATGATGATGAGCCACACCGAAAATGTATCGATGGTGACCTGGCCTAAACTGAGAGCTCTTGCTGCCCTCTCTGATGAGGTAGCAAAAACAGAGCAATACAACTGGTGTCAATTTATGTTGGACTAGTTTATTGAAACATCAAAAAGTATATCTCCAGCCTCCGACATCTTTTTCAAGGTGTCCATGAAGATAATTCATTTTGCTCGCCTCATATCCTACATCGCTGAGAGGAGTCACACTCACCTCAAGAAACAAAAAAAAAGATGTAAAGTGCACTTTGTTGTTTAGAAAATAAGTGGACAAGACTAAGTGTGAACTGACATGTGCACTGCTTTTGCCGGAGGAACAAGGAGTGCAGGCTCCATCAGTAGAAGTGACAGCTGACTTGAATCCACCAGTGGTGACCAAGAAAGCAAAAGAAAGAAAAGCGAAAGATGAGCGAAAACTCACAAAAATCGCTTCTGGAAAACAGGCAAAGCGACAACTATTCAATGTAGCTAAAAGCGGAAAGGAATATGGAGCTCAATCTGAGGGGGAAGTTCATAATGTAAACGGGAAATGCTGACAATGTGCAGATTGATGCTGCTACTGAGGAGGTGAAGGAGCCAACTCTCAGTGGAGGAGAAGAAGCAGCACCAATGAAGGAGACCTTGGATTCGAAAAAGCTAAATCAAGAGAAAAAGCATTGAAGGAATCAAAATCGTCTACTCCTGCTGAGAAAATTGAGATTGACACCACAAAACTTGATGAAGTGGTGGAGACAATCTCACATGATATTTTACCAGGAAGTACGATCACTTCTCAGCCCGACACTTCACAAGAGAAAGGGAAAAAAGTATTAGTCGAAGCGACTGCTCCCGCTTCTGACGCTGTGAATGCTGAGGACGATGAAGAGACTGAGAGCGACAATGATAAATCTCTACGCCAAGCACTATTTTTTGAGTAGGATGCAGAAACATGGTGAGTCATCTTCTACAACAATAGCCGAAGGAAATATCTTCAAGGACATGAGTCCTCTTGAAGAAAATTTTGATGAAGAAGAGGAAAACATGATCCTTGACTTTGCCAAGGAATAAGATGATGAATCCTTGGCGAAGAAAATCCTCCAAGCCTCCAGAAATGAACCAAATGATGCAGGTCAGAAACGCTATCAAGGAAAGAAGGTGAACGAGCGATTGATTGAAATATTTCATATTTTCTGGCCTATATGTATATTCGAGGGTCGGAATATCACAAGGTCTTCAAAGCAAGAACAATCTATGGAGAAGATTTTTCCTAAGGCATCTGAAGCCGACTACTTTCAACAATTCAAAATCCGATACTTCAGTGATCTGATCAACCTTGAAGAGGTATGGAGAAGAATTGATGAAGTGGTGTTACCCGCAAGAAAAGAAGCTGAGGAGAAAGTGAATGAAGATGATCCAGCCAACAAAGAGGTGGTGGAGAAAACAAGTGAAACAGAAGTGATGAAGGATGCTCCAGGAATCGCTTCAACAATTGAAGAAAGTGTTGAACCGCTCCAACCAAAATTGACTGAGTTTGAGTGGGCACAAAAAGTTTATGATGGAGTGGTGGAGGTCACTTCCAAGCTGGACACACCATTATACTTTGATGTACAATCAAGGGAAAGAACCTTATCATCCATCATCGAAGACTTGGTGCTTACCAAAGAAAAATTGGCTTAAGGTAGAGGTATCTGGCAAGAGTTTGGAGAAGATCCAACAACAGATGGCTAACATTCAGCAAGTTAACAAAGAAATAGATGCAAAACTCTTGGCTAAAATTACAGAGATTGAGGAGAAGGTGAAGAATTTGCAAGAATGGATTGCTAAAATCACTCAACTTCGAGAAAATCTAGCCGAAGCAAAGAGAAAGCTGGAAGCTGAAGTGAAAGCAAATGAAGATGCAATCAAGGCCAGTTGCCAACAAAAAAGTTACCATTTCCAACAAGGACATAGAGCTGCAGCATGTGCGCGAACTGCTCAAGGAAGAGCAAGCGAAAATGGAGGCTGTAGCAGGGTTGGAAGAATTGGAAAAGAAGCTAGGAGATGAAGTTGATGCCCTGAAAGCGAAGGTAGAGACTCTTGAAGGTGACATTATAGCAAGAAAGAAGTGACAAGATTTGCTTGACAAAAGAGTTGGAGGAGGTGATGAAGAGAAACACCTTTCTAGCAGCTGAACTCAACACAGCTAAGTACAAAAAGAAGGTGATAGAAGAGAACACCTCTGCCGAGAGAGGAGTTGAACTTGAGGACAGAAGTAAAGAGACTTCATACTAAGGCTACAACTGCTGAAGAAGCTCTTATCACAAGTCAAGATGCTTACAAGAATATAGCTTCAACCTTTGACAAACAAGAGGGAGAGTTTGAAGAGAATGTGAAGCAGGCTGTTGAGTTTAAACCGGTGATGCAGAAGCTACTGTAGGAAAGTGTAATGCTTACAACAGAAGCGCTAATCACCTTGCTTACTCCCTCACAAGCTGAAAGCGATCTCACTCCACTCGCTCAACTGAGGACACGAGTGTCTGCAGCTCCCCAATCCATTCTACCTCTTACTATTGTTGGTGAGACCAACAAGGGAGAAAGTGATGGGTTGAAGCGCAAGTCAAAAGAGTCAAGTGAAGCGGTAGACAAAGGAAGGAGGAAGAAGAGGAAGTTGAAGTCAGCTGTGGTCAAAGATGGTGCACCGAAAAGTGCTAAAACTACAAAATCTGCTGATTTTGTTACCCCGCTTCAATCGGGAAGTGTTGGTCCTCACCAACAAGGAGCTATAAGGAAGTTAACTGAGAGCAATAACAGAAGAAAAAATGACGGAGGAACAATTGAAGATATATGATGAAGTATACCCTGAATACTATGACAGATAGGGGGAAGAATACTTCATTCTCTACCAAAGATACGCTTCGAAAACTGATGAGGAAGCTAGATGGCTAAAGAAGAAGGCCTGCTTGAAGATCATAGGCATAATGATGAATGAGAATCGCCTATCTAACAGAGAAATGTTGAAGAAAGATGTAGTGGAAGCCACTCTGAGAGTATTTTGCGAAAATCTCTTCAAAATGCTTGAAGAAAAAGTTACAAACACATATGGAATTGATGGGGTGCTCAACTGAACTACAGAAGAAATAAGAGAGAACATAGAAGCCAACTCTCATGCCCAATATGTTGAGTACATTCTTGAAGAGGAGACAGTGGATCCACAGTGGGAGGTGGCCAAAGAAAATTTTATTAAGTGGCATTACTTCTGGAATGTCTGGAAAACTGAATTCGAGATGAAGGCATTCATCGGCTTCATGGAACAATTTCATCTCACTCTCTGGACAAGGATATGTCACGAGGCGAAAAAGAGAGCAATCTGATCAAGCCACCTTGCAAGACTTTTCTCCCAATTCCTACCAAGATGGCACCAACAACAAGGACTTTGATTTCCTTCTGAAAGAAATGATGAGGTGTTGCAAGGCCTTAAGGTATGGAGACAAACCAACAACTAAACAATTCAAGGAAGCAAGGAAAAGAGTATATGGTGCTTACAATGAGCCACCACCAAATTTCTAAGAGCCATGTCACTCTTAATGTTTGATGATGTTTATCTCTGTATTCACTGCAAATCATATATGAGATAATCATTATTCATCCCCAAACAATATCTCATTGATTATCTATCACTTTATGATTTCTCACTTACTTTCAAAAGCAGTTGGATAAAAGTGAAAACACCATTATTTTGTTCCTTTTCCAAAAAGGCTCTGATACCTAGTCAAACCGAGTCGATCACTTTGATCAAAGCAAGTCGATCGCTCTAATCAAAGTGGGTCAATCACTCTAATCAAAGAAAGTTGATCGCTCTGATACCTTGAGAGCTTGGTATCAATTAGAAAGCTTTGAAGGTAATACTAATACTATATAGAAAGGGGGCCCTCACAATCGTAGTAAATACAGTTGAAACGCAGATAGCGGGAAATAACTATAAAGTACACGTGGCAACACCTGATGGAACCGCTGCTTGAAAGTGCTCCATTTTCCCACCAGATATTCGAATTGGATGTGATAATTCTACATGCAATTACATCATACATTGAGTTTAGAGATTATACCTTTTGATCACAGAAGAAGTAATCTATAGGTCTTGATTACTAGGATGTGATCCCTTTCCTCGAAGTTCTCCGACTGTGTGGGCATCTTGGAACTTTGGAACTTAGAACTCCCTTCTGCTCTGTGCAATACCGGCGCCCCTTCTCAAGAATGAGATTCCAAGATTAGGGTTTTGAGAATCTCCTCCTTAATTATATAAGGAGGTAGTGCCTATATCTTCCTTGCCACTAAGATACGGCTTAATTAATTAAGTCCGGTTCAGTTAATAATTACTAGAACAAACTCTAATTAAATAAATAATTAGAATTAATCCTAATTATTAAAGGAAGTTAATTATCTAATTCCATAATTAAGAATAAATCTTAATTAAATAGATATTAACTTATTCCATATTACATATTTGACCAGAGTGCAATTATTGAGCCCAGATTGACATAGAAGCTAAACCAGGCTTCCCTACTGTAATGTAGGTGCCACATTATGGGCTCAAGCCTATAATACTTCTTTTTAGTCCAAAACTAATTTCACTCAATAATACATTGAATTCCTTTCCTGAAGAGCTCTTGGGCCATCCGAGGGATCTATGTACCAGACAGAGTTTAGCCTTACCTAATGAAATAATTCCATGATCAACCCAAAGCCTTTATTACATTATAGCTGTGACGCATTCCACTAAAGAGTCACAACTGAATCACCACTCTGTTCTAATTTGTAGATTGGGGCTGATACTTTATTTAGAGCTATCCCCATATTTGACTCTGATATCCATTAATTAATTAAAGCTCCTCTGACTACTCCTAATTAATTAACCTCTTGTGATCCTCAAGTAGTACCCGTTCACCCCTTATTATTATACCTAAACTTAATCAGAATGCATGACTTGGTATAATAACCTTGTGAACTCCTGAGGAGATATCTCTCAACCTAATGCGGACACGGTGTCTCGATACAACTAATTAGACATACTATGTGCCCTCATGTTACCAAAGAGACAAGTCATCAGGGATGTTGCGATAGACCCTTATCTTGCAAATCAAAGTAATAATGAACAACACATATATATCTAATAGTCTATCGAGATTAAGATGATATCTCTAAATGCCGAGATCTCTAGTTCTTCACCTATTTCTAGGGTCATTATAAGAAGAACATTATCTCACTCAATTCGGTCAATACGTTCCACCGTACCAACATAACTAGCGATTGAGACCTGCCATTACCATCATATTGTAGTCTAAACCGATAGCTTTCCCGAGCTATCTCAACTGTGACACTATTTATATCTCATAATTATTATCGAACGCTTGCGTGATCTCCCTGACACCCGAGCCGTCCACAGTGTTCTAAAACATGAGATATTGGGCTTTATTCTTATTAATATATTTAATCAGATAGGTGATTGTACAGTGGAATACATGTCGTATATACTATAACACGTTTTTGCTTTAGTTATACACAACCCAACAACACCCTATTGAACAACTGCAGCTGTCAAGTCTATTCTTGGAAACTCTCAGGCTATAATTCCTAAGTCAACTGCTATATTCATAGGGCATTTTCCAAGAATGGAGGAGTAAATCTCGGACAAGGGCGTGACAATCACGCATTATACCACTATAAAAGGGGCAGATCACGCCACAAGTATACAACCTCAATGTTTCCTTCTACAGATCCTAGAAAGAAACCTTTTTCCCACACCGTACTCAACATATTTCAAAAGTTCGAGAGTTTCGAGTAAAAATTAAGTATAGTTTTGGAGTAAAAAGGGTTATCTCTAGAAAATAGATCTTCAAGTATGTCTACTACAAAGTCTCTTCAGATTCCAAGTGAATTCCTATGTGAAGCGCATCTAAATTTGGTTCAAAGCAGCATATGGAAGAGTAGAAAGGAAATACTCTCTCACTCTGAGAACTCAAGGGCAATCGCTTCACATTTGCCATTCTCAGATTTCAAAAAAATAGAGTTTGGCCTGGATGAGCGACCGGGAGCTACTCAAATGCTCTACTCTCATGACGAACCCGAAAAATTCAAGGTGTGTGGTGAAAGCAAGTTCAAAACCTTGACAAGATCGGTGTCATTAGAGTGTCACTTTCAGAAAGTATTCCCTCGTCATGATTCCTACACTGAAGTCTCATCTTTGATGAGCTTCAGAAAATCTATCTCAAATCACTCCCAGCTGCGATCACTCCGTAGCACAACGACTGGCAATGACTTGCCTTTTGTTCGGTTCATGTAATTCTAACCACTCTAAGGTGAGTGGGCAGAAAGTGAAGATCTTCCGAAATGCTGGTAAAACCACTTGAAGATCTTCCATACATGAATATCTCCAAAGTGCTCTTTGACACTCACTTCGTCGTTTTTGAAATCGATGAAGATGTGTCACCTTGAACCTTGATGGCGAGTTTCAAAGTCATGTTATCTTTTATATCGCCAAAAAGGGAGAAGATAACTGAAAAGTTGTTATCTTCCTAGAAAAGGTAAAAGAGAAACGGAGGATAGACTCGTCGAAAAGCGACGATGATGAAGAAATCTTCTGACCATCCCGATAAGACACCTTCTCATCATTCCGGAGATGAAGGAATGGATGAGCATCGGGGTGAAGAAGATTAGAAAAGGAATACAAGAAGAAGACAAAGAAACTTGAAGATTAAAAGTCCAAGTGGAAAAGAAAATCCTTGGCATCGCTTTTAGATAGAATAGAATTTTTAATTTATCTTTTTTGGGTTTTGGCATCATCAAAAAGAGGGAAATTATTGGGATATTTGTATGAAGGGGGAAGCGGATTTTATGTTGTTAATAAAATCTTTATTTTTTTTTATTAAATTCCAAAACCCTCATTCAAGTTTCCCTTATTTTTTATTTTCCTTATTATTTTTGATGAAGTCAAATATTGCCTTACACACCTAGAAGAGGTCGTTTGTTAGAGAGCCACAACTTGTAAATGTAAGTGCAGTTTCAACCTAAGTATTATAAGTCAAGCGAAACATAAGCAAAAGTGAGATTCTCAACTTCTCAAGTCTGCTAGAAGTGAAAAGTATCAAGCGACCACTGTTCACAAAGTGGAAAGCGACTGCAGCAAAAGTAACTTGAAGAAGAGTACAGGTGCTAAGAAAAACTCCGAGAAAATGACATCAGTATAAGTGGACAGTCAACAAAAATTGAAACTGATGAAACACTCGTGAGAAAGCACAAATTCAGGCGGTGAAGTGACTAGAGTTTCGAACTTCAAAATTTGAAATTCTACAACAATAGTACACTTCTTAAATGCGGCGCATGAAGTCAGAGGACGCGTGGAAGACAGTTATAAGTCAACGGATATCGCCGGAACAGTGCACAGCTGATGTCTCCGCTACAATCCAAGACAAAAATCTGCAAATATCAAAGTTTTCCTCTTCCGGAAAAAAGACAAGCCGGAAAAGTACTATTCACCTACAAAAAGCTACATTGCCGCTGGACCGAAGGGAAGTAGAGAGCACGCACATTTTATCTCTCTAACGGATAGCTGGCGACCTCTCACTATAAATAGGGATGGATATTCAAAGTGAAGACAGATGAAACTATTCTCTCGCGCACAAGATTACTGCAAGAACTTCAAAGCTCTTATTCATACATCATGCAAGTTCTTAAGTTCTAGATTATAGTTGAGTCCTTAGAAACTTTCTTAAGTTTTTAATTCCACAGACCCTATATCCCTTCATCCTTAGATCTTCTAGGAAGAGAATCCTTAAACCTTTTACGTGATCTTCATTGTAAAAGGATTATCTCTTAAGTTAGAACTCTCATAAACCAAACCCTCAACCAAAACTCATTTGTGTTGTAAGTTTGTGTTTTGTTTGTTAAGCTTGTGTCTGCATACACAAGTGGAAGGTAGTATTTGGTTGTTTGTTGTTAGGTCTCTAGAGAACCCGTTTAGAATCTCTAGGTTTCAAGTTCAAGTCGAACTTGAAGCGCTTCACTGGGAAGGATAAAACTAGTACGTTTGTTCGTGTTTGTATTTGTTCGTTCAATTTTCCAAGTAAAGAAATTTCGCGTTGCTGAGTGAAGGCAACAAGTGGATGTAGGAGCGTAACCATTGAACCACTATAAATCGCTTGTGTCCATAGTGCTTTAATTATTGCTTTCTTAAGTATCTACAGCTTTCATTTCTTTATATTTACAAGTCTTGATTATAGCATAAGACACACACTCACTTAAAGCGACAAAAACAAGTTTTCTCTAAAAAGCAAGATTTTCTAAAAGCGAGTATAATCACTCACCATATTCCGCAAGCATTTTTCTCTGAAAGCAATTCGCTTCTGAAAAGTTCTCACTCTTCAAAAGTGAAATGCTCCTCTTTTCAGAACTCACTGTTTTCAAGAAAAATTTAGAGAAATCTAAACTTCTCTTACCCATGTATTCACCCCTCTCTCCCCCCCCCCCTCCTGCACGCGTACACTCGCTTCTGGGACCAACACTCACTTTCGTCTCCCCTTAAAAATTTATAATAGAAATATCATATCATGCATTATATGTGTGTTAGATAAAGTGTCCGTGCATCGCACGGGGCAACATACTAGTGAAAAAAACATGAAAATGTATAAAGTGTATTGATTTATATGAAATTAAACCCTTAATTAATTAAGTTTTTTTTTCTTTTTTTTTAGCAAATTGTCTCATGTCGGCTTGACTTGATAACATTTCTAATTTTATTATAAGATTCAAAATTTATGCACAAGCAAATATATATATATATATATATATATATATATATATAGTGGAGAGATCACGTACAAAAGATATGCTCCATAAGAAATGAGAAATGATCTGAACCATTGATCTTAGTGTGATCTACGGTCAAGATTAATGGGTGCATTATGATTACACTAAAAATGCATTATTATGACCGATGCATTATGATTGTATAGACAATGCATTATGATGCCGATACATTATAGTTGTACATATCATGCATTATACTTGTGCATAAGATGCATTATTTTTTATTTTTTACGGAAAATCTCTTTTGTACGGGATCTCATATATATATATATATATATATATATATATATAGAGAGAGAGAGAGAGAGGATGGATCACATGCAAATAAGTTCTGGTGTGAGAAATAGGAACATATCTGGACCATTGATCTTAGTTAGATCTATAGTTGATATTGATTTAAGCATGATTATAACGTACAATAAGCATAGTTATATTTAAGCATCAATTTGTATATTAAAAAGTACAATTATACACTAAGCATAATTATATGCAAATTTAAGCATGACTTTGTTATCTTTAAGCGTTATTCTCATTTTCTCAGACCAGGATTTTGTTGGCATCAACTGGTGGCATAAACAGAGGTGTTCACTGAGGGCAGCACTGTAGCCGCCTCTTTGAACAGAGGTGTTCACTGTGAGCAGCACTGTGAGTGCAACTACGAACACAAACGCAGCGAAAAAACTAGAAACAAACATAGGACAGGGTGAGCACGAAGGTACCCACAGAGGCTAGCTCTGTAAGTACCTCCTCAGAGACTGACACAACGGAAAAACAAAAATAGAACGGTGACAAAGAAGATGATTTTTCTACAAGATATATGAATAATATCTTGAAGATGCCTCAAGGCGAAACAAATACTATAATTCACGAAGAATTACAAATCAAGGTTGAGGAAACAAACAATTAAAAGCTACTAACATAAATAATCTAACTATCCACTAAGCTAGTTGTATTATGATAGTATTACTCAACCTAAAACAATTGGATAGCTCTCTAAGAACTCTCCAAAGGCAGTTTTTCTCTCCAATGAATCTTCTCCTTATATACAGCTTGATTTTTAGCCACCAAGTTAGGGTTTCGTTTGAGATAAGATCAAATATAATCAAATCTTATCCTCCCTCAACCCCTATCTCGTGGCTCCAAACCCTAGCTGAAAATATCCATCAGCTCACTATGATATTGGGCTTGGGCTTGATCACACAGCAGCTCTGCAACCCACTAGCTCTGCATTTGCCACATCATCAGCCACATCATCACTCCCCCTTAGTCTAGCATGACACATGAAATAAATCCATGTAAACATATGTAAAGAAAGACAAAAACAATAGTTGAAATCTAAGTCTAGATTCCAACAAACTCCCCCTTTTTGTCTTTCTTTACAAAACATCAGCAACTACCAACCAAACAGGAGAACATCATCTGCCTCATCTTCTACATCAGCACCTGCAACACTGCGGCCATCTCTCCCTTTTTGTGAAGAAAGAGAAAACATGAGAAAAAAAACTTGTGAAGCGGTTGGATTTGTTGAGGATGTACATGAGTGTATAAGGGTGAAGTTAGTGGAAAAAACAATGCTACATTTTGATGATGGACAGACTCTAGAAACAAGGTGAAAAAGAAGGATCACAATGGAGATACCAATAATCGATTTAAACAAACTCTAGGTTTAAAATTGACAAAATATGGAAAGAGAATAAAGATTTGAGATAAGTACTAATAGTAATATGATCACTATCGATATACATCTATTATACCCCAAAAAAATAGAAAGGATATCCAAAAAATTCTCAAGGGAAGTGTTCCATAACACACCCTAAAAATCCAAGCTCCCCCTTAATGAAAGAGCATATCCAGGACCGTCACTTAGTATATCAAGTGTCGGCTCTGATACCACTTGTTGGCATCAACCGGTGGCATAAACAGAGGTGTTCACTGTGAGTACAACTACGAACACAAATGCAGCGGAAAACTAGAAACAAACATAGGTAGGGGTGAGCACGAAGGTACCCACAGAGGCTAGCTCTGTGAGCACCTCCTCAGAGACTGGCGCAACGGAAAAACAAAAATAGAACGGAGACAAAGAAGACGGTTTTTCTACAAGATATATGAATAATATCTTGTAGATGCCTCTAGGAGAAACAAATACTATAATTCACGAAGATTACAAACCAAGGTTGAGGAAACAAACAATTAAAAGCTACTAACATAAACAATCTAACTATCCACTAAGCTAGTTGTATTCTGATAGTATTACTCAACCTAAAACAATTGGATAACTCTCTAAGAAGTCTCCAAAGGCGTTTTTCTCTCCATTGAATCTTCCTCCTTATATACAGCTTGATTCTTAGTCACCAAGTTAGGGTTTCGTTGAGATAAGATCAAATATAATCAAATCTTATCTTCCCTCAACTCGTATCTCGTTGCTCCAAACCCTAGCTGAAAATGTCCACCATTAGCCCACTATGATATTGGGCTTGGTTGGCTTGATCACATAGCAGCTCTGTAGCCCACTAGCTCTGCATTTGCCACATCATCGACCACATCATTACTCCCCCTTAGGAGCATGACACATGAAATAAATTCATGTAAACATATGTGAAGAAAGACAAAAATAATAGTTGAAATCTAAGTCTAGATTCCAACAGATTTATTTACACACAAACCATTCTATATATATATATATATATATATACCGGTCAAGGTATGTGAGAATTTACAAAATTCCGTAAGATACTAGTCTCTTCGTCTCATTCTATTTGATTTATGAATATTTGAAATAAGTGGTGTAAAATATACAAATATGTCAAATAGAATGGAATAATAAGAGGTAGTACATTCATTGATCTACAATTAATCTCACCGTTAAAGGTTAATATTTGTATATAATACTTGATCTTGATGGCACATATCACTACACGCGACTCCTGGTGGAGCTATCGTTGCTCTCCATTTCTCCTATGTATATACTATATACATACAGTAATTAAATAAATACATACATACATATGTGTGTACCTGGCGTGGATAAAAACAGCTTTAATGTTCTTCATCACTTTCATTATTTTACAATAAATTAAATCACAGCTTTAAAGTATTCTGGACAGTTTATGTGAAAGAGAGAGAGAGCACAGTTGTAAAAGTGAATAGAAAGGGGAGGTAATCTTTGCTAGACTTTCAAAGAAAAACTACTTATATAGACCGACCGTTACACTTTTTAATTTTTCATTATTAATTGCAAATCCGAGAGTATAGTATACTACTCTATAAATTCTGACATTATTTTTTATTTATTTTTTTAAAAATTATCTGACATTAATTAACTAATATTTGAAGAGAATCATTTGACATAATATAATTACGTTCTTAGCTGGTATCTGGATACTGTATCCAATTGGAATATCATGAATTCTTATACAACGATAAAAGTGTATGAAAACTCAAAAGGTACCAACTAAATTTATGAATTAATGAGGTAAAGAGCCTAGAGTGATGTTGTATACTCCCTCTGTTTTCTCTCATTTGACATGTTTATTATTTTATACGACTCATACATTAAATAAACAAGTCAAATGAAAAAAAAAACGGAGGGAGTAGTAGTTATACATAATGTGTATATTGCACTATCTTAAAATATTCATAACTGAATTCAAATCCATATTCAATGTTATATTTTGTACATATGTTTGAATTAATATGAGATGGATATCTAATAAATTATGGTTTAAAAAATAGCAATAATATATAATTTTTTTAATTGTAAAATTAGACATTATTACAATTCAATATTTTAGGGAATGTGATTATATCTATAAATATATTAAATTGTAAGTAGCTAAGGTTATATAAATAAACTTATCTTAGGTGGATAAATGTTAGGGACACGACAACAAAATGGTGGCAATTTAAATTACTAGAGAATGACAATTAAATTACTTCAGATCTGATATGAGGAAAACTTTATTTTTTATTACACCAACTGCAGAGTCGACAAGCATGAATGACCACCCAAATCCAAATAACAACAAATGAGGTGGTATTTTGTTTTCCACGTTATATATCTGGTTCTATAATTTAATATGCATAGAAAAGTTGATACTTGATACTTATACAGTACTACCCTTTATATTAGTACCAATTTCCACATATATTACCAAATTCATGATAAAATCATAGAATGTGATAATTAATAGTCTAATTTCATAAGTTTTATAATTTTGACCAAACTTCATAGTCTACAACAATTTTTTCTAACTTTCAACATAATATTCTCTCCGTCCACCATCTTTAGACATAAATGGTGGGACACAGGTTTTAATGTATTGTAATGATGTGAGTCACCTCAGGTGCGTGTATGTGTGGGTGTGTTTTATTTGTCTGATTAAAAAAATGAATTTTTGAGTCCCATTTTGTTGTACAAGATATGTGTTATAGTATAAATGAATAAGTGTGGGCTCATTTGTTATAAAGTAAATTTTTTATGTGGGCTCTATATCCTGAAATGGAAAATGTCTATTGATTGTGAATACCCGAATAAAGAAAGTATATCTAAAAATAGTAGACGAAGATAGTATCTATATATCTATTGAAATATATGTAGTCTAATTTAGTCCTAAATCCGTCATCCATATCACATATAGAATAGCCTAGCTAGTTGACATAAGTATCATTTAGTTCACACCTAAAGACTAATTAAACTTTAATTCGGCCAATAATTAGGGTGTTGCTTAACGCCTAGGTAGATTTAGCATTAGTCAGGCGGCAGGTACCGCCTAACGCCTAGGCGGGCCTAGGGGAATTTTTAGAACACTATCTACACCCAACTATACACGTAATCTAATATTATTTGAATTATAAGATTTTTAATTATTATAACTTGTTTGTTTGTTTTTTGGCTCTTACAATATTTATATCAAATCAAAAGTTTCGATGCGATCATCTATTTAAGATTTACTACCAAAATGTTTCATGGATATTTTGAAAAAATAAAAATAAAACATGTATTAGATTACTATTAAATATTAGAGTACATTTTAACATTAAAATCGAGTTTCATAATTTTTTGCCCAAATTTTTTGAAACCAATAGAAGAGGCGCAATAGAAGAGGACGGAAGGAGTATTATTCTATATATAAAAATAAATAAATTAATAATTACACGATTTCTAAATATATGTTCTATACTCCCACATTTTCTCACGTGTGTATAGATCGACTCGTCAAATGCCTATTCTTATAGCGCGTAAATTTACTTTCCTTACATCTAATTATTGCATAGAAACTGAAAATTAAAATTTTTATTTTCTTTAAGAGTTTAATTGACATAATTTTTTTATTTTTTATTTTTTAGATTTCTGTAATAAAATACTTATTCAGGAACATTAATTTTTCTTTTTGAACAATATTACAAGAAATGTAAAGATTGCACCACGAAAGATTCGAATCTAAAACCTATACAGCAGAAATCGCATACATTAATTCACTACCGTTAAGTTAATTCACGCCAAAAACAAGAATATTGACGGCTCATAACATTAATTAGCTAGGTGAGTGTAGACGTATAATGTTTACATCTAAATATATATTATTTTCATGGAATCAAATTATGCCACATGGAAATAAGTAACTAATATTCAATTATATTTTCTATTTATATTTTTAGGATTAAATTAAATATAATTCCAATATTAAATAGATATATATTTAATATTTATACATGTGGAATTTTCAGCCAATAAAAGTTGTCACGTGTCAAATTTGTGCAGTAAATGAATAAAACTGAAGGAGCCAATCAAATTGCGCCATCTCAGCCCTAGGCCCAATATGGAGCTCAAAAGTCCACCGAGCATGCTACTCCTACACCTATAAATAGGGGTCTTAGGAGAGCTCATAAATCACACCAGAATTATAATTATAAGCTCGAGAATTGAAGTTATAATTCGTTACGAATTTCTTTCTAAATATTCAAAGGCTTTCTTCGATTTCTGATTCATATTTAAGGCTTTCTTCATCGAATGCGATTGTATTCTTCACGGAAAGTCTCCAAATCCGTGTTTGATCCGGAAATAAGGCGATTGCCCTCCGAATAAACGATATATAAATCAAATATCAATTTCGTAGAGATCAAGGAGAGGCAAATTCTCCAAAAATCTCAGAAGCTGTTTGGAGATCATCCGAAATATATTTGAAAAGGAGAATCAGAGGAAGAATAGAGATCGCAACCCGCATTGAATCATTTTAATCTATAATATTTTGGATTTGTACACAGATTCGTATTTACTTATTAAATACATAAAATTTATGTTTACAGTGAGTGATTGAGTTTTTCATACGTTGAAAAGAGCCTTTTCCCTTTGAAAAGAAAAAAGAAAAAGTAATCACAAAATTAGTTTATCATATGCATACAAGAGTTGTCAAGATTCAAGAATGCCAGAGGTGATCGACTGGATTACACACAGTCTAATACTTAAATGAGGTGCTGTCACAAGGCCTACCATATCTTTAATACGGATATTCATTCATTTGGAAAAATTCAGATTAAAGTGTGCTCAAGATCCATAATGATCATATTTTATCATTTTTAAATTAAAATGGAAGTTTGCAATCTTTTGTCTGATAATATACTATTGCACCAGAATATTAACTATCAAGAATTGGATTCGGCTAATGATAACTATATTAGGATATTGAAGTGTGCCATGTTAGCTTGGAGTTTTATTTATTTTCTTTGAATTCTGAAATCCTAACTGAAACACTTATGGATTTCCTCTCACATGGCGTATGTTAAGTCAATAATTTGAATAGCAGTTTGGCAATTATATTTAAAGATAAGTCTAAAAATATATATATTAGTACTATATTTATAAGATACTCAATATATGCTTAACTACCATCTTCAAAACAAAAATGTAAACATTACCTTTTTAAATAAGATAATATAAAAACTACCCTTTGAATTATTTTAATGTATTGTGGGTCACATCTTTTATGTTTAAAAATTACTAATGTGACCCACTCTCAATTATTTTTGAGTGATGAGCTAGGGGAAGTGACGCCTTACTTGTTTTTTTTTTTTTGTTCTTTTATTTATAATTAATATTATGAATAGTATTAGTAATAAATTTTCTGCGTGTATGAATGTAAATTTTGACATATTGGTTCTGCAAAAAATTCAATTCAATTTTCGTCTGTTATATCACAAACGCAACAGTGAAAAAATTAATAATTTTGGTATCCTATGGCAACCACAAAACCCACGAAACTCAATATATACCATACTTAAATTGCGATAGAATTCAAAAGAAAAAAACCAACTCACCAAAATAATTTTTCTGAGAAGAAGTAAACACATTTGAGCTGAGGAAGAGGAAGACGAGCGATAATAAGGGTTTATCACAAAGGAGGATATCTACCCACATTGCTTTATTACGTTTTCGAATTATCCAACAATATAGGAAGTCGTTTAATATCAAATTTATATGTTTAGCAAGTACTTTATTTATTTATTTTGCGAATTAATTGAATTTTCATAACATGTCGTATTTATAAAAATGAATTTATATGTCTAGGAATCAGTATATAGATTTATTTTGAAAATTAATTGATTAGTATTTTGTTTAAATTGATTCTCTTAATTGATTTAATTCGAAATATTTACAAATTTGTAATGTTTGTAATGTTAAAATTTATATTTAGGTTTAGAAAAAAAAAATATTGGGCATAGGCGTCCGGTCATTCCGGCGCCGGAAAAGGGCCGTCCGGCCGCATATTCCGATCGCCGGAAAAATCACTTTTCCGGAGACCGGATGGGCCGTACGGCTATGCCCGAATTTTTCTATTTTTTCTTAGTATATATAATTATTCATATGTATTTTTTGTGTTTTGTAACTCGTTTATAGAATTATTTTTGAAATTAATTGATTATTTTTTAGTTTAAATTAATTCTCTTAATTGATTTAATTCGAAATATTTATAAATATGTAATGTTTGTAATGTTAAAATTTATATTTAGGTTTAGAAAAAAAAAATGTAGGCATAGGCGTCCGGTCAATCCGGCGCCGGAAAAGGGCCGGCCGGCTGCATATTTCGATCGCCGGAAAAATCACTTTTCTGGCGACCGGATGGGCTGGACGGCTATGCCCAAATTTTTTTTTTCAAAACCTAAATATAAATTTTAATATTACAAACATTACATAGTTATAAATATTTTGAATTAAATCAATTAAGAGAATTAATTTAAACTAATAAATAATCAATTAATTTTAAAATTAATTCTATAAACGAATTACAAAATACAAAAATTACATATGAATAATGATCCATACTAAGAAAAAAATAAAAATTCGGGCATAGCCGTCTGGCCCATCCAGTCGCCGGAAAAGTGATTTTTCCGGCGATCGAAATATGCGTTCGGCCGGCCCTTTTCCGGCGCCGGATTGACTGGAAGCCGATGCCGAATTTTTTTTTTCAAAACCTAAATATAAATTTTAAAATTAACAACATTATATATTTATAAATATTTAGAATTAACCAATTAAGAGAAATAATTTAAACTAAAAAATAATCAATTATTTTCAAAATTAATTCTATAAACGAATTACAAAACACAAAAGTTATATATGAATAATATCCATAGTAAGGAAAAAAAAAGGGAAAAAATCGGGCATAGCCGTCTGGCCCATCCGGTCGCTGGAAAAGTGAATTTCCGGCAATCGGAATATGTGGCCGGCCGGCCCTTTTCCGGCGCCGGAATGACCGGACGCCTATGCCCAAAATTTTCCTTTTTTTTTCTAAGTCTTAATATAAATTTAACATTACAAATATTACATATTTATAAATATTTTGAATTAAATCAATTAATAGAATTAATTTCAAAACTAATTCTATAAACGAATTACAAAACACAAAAATTACATACGAATAATGATTCATACTAAGAAAAAAAAAAGGAAAAAATCGGGCATAGCCAGTCCGGCCCATCCGGTCGCCGGAAAAATGATTATTCTGGTGATCGGAATATGCGGCCGGCCGGCCCTTTTCCGGCGCCAGAATGACTAGACCTATGCCCAAAATTTTCCTTTTTTTTTCTAAACCTAAATATAAATTTTAACATTACAAACATTAAAAATCATACTAAATTCGAATTAAATCTTAACAAATAATACAATTTAAATTTATAACCAAAACATAACAAAAAATTAATACTATAGTTTTGGCTTGAAAAAATATCAATATGCGTCGTGGTATTACTTCGACAGAGATCCCCGATTCATTTTCTGGCAAGACAAAGTGATCTTTGTGGTCGTGGTCGATTACGTATTGTGCCGACATCACTCCGGTGCAATTGAAAATTTGCAAAGCTTGAGAAAAGGAGGAAAGGAGGAGGAGGTGAGGGCCGCTGGAGATTTTGTAGATGCAAGTGTCTCAATATTTTGGGAGAGTAGGGAGATTGTGCTTGAGAAATAATGTAGTGTGGTGTGTGTGTATGTGTATGTGGGTTTTATAATAGATTAGCGTTGTGTGTTTATGGTTTATTTGTTTTATTTTTGTGGGTCGGGCGATTCGTTTTGCTTTTTTTTTTTCTTCTATGTTTCTATTATTATGGGAATATATTCTCCAATATTCATGCAGATCATGCAGGTAGGAGGATGAGGAGGATGTTGTTTTAGTTTATTGTTTTGTTTGTTTCATATGGTATTGTATATTCCCCATTATAGGGTGCTTCTTGTATTTTATTATTTGGTTTCCTCCCCTATTTTGTTTCTTGTCGGTAGGTGCCGAGCTGGAAGCAAAAAAGGAACAAAAAAATGGGCCCCATACCTTATTCCTATTTTATTTTAATAGGAGATGGTAGTTTTACAAATACCTCATTTAAAATGATTGTTTTTACATTATACACTTAAAGGGCAAAAAACCGAGCACCCTTTAAGATAACGAGCTAAGGGAAATAATTTCTATAAAAATAGAATACTCCCTTCTTGCTAGAGAAATAGTCTCAGTTACCTTATTTAACCGTCCCAAATATAGAGTTTTATATTTTAAGGGTGCGTTTACTTTTTATAAAGTGGCGGGACTCATATTTTTTATATGGTGTTTACTTTGAATGATAATATGTGTGTATAATTGTTTATATTACAAAACTATGTTTACTTTGACTGATAATGATATAAAAGGAAGTATAGGAAAGTATAAAAGTTATTACCACTTTATAATGCGTTTACTTTGATGTATAAAAAAATCCGGTTAGGCGTTATAAAAATCTGGGCAGTCCATTGTATTAATCCATGGGATAATATATACTTCATCCGTCCTCTATTTCCTGACACTAATACTATATCGAGACGTCTTCCATTTCTTGACCCTTTCTATTTTGGGACGTAGACCCCACAATTACTTTATCACTTTAACACTTTATCACTTTACTTTTTAACACTTTAACACTTTAATACATCTAAAAATATTAGTTGGACCCACAATTATTCCAATTTAACACTTTAACACTTAATTTATTAATATATCATCAAAATACATTAAACTCCGTGCCTAAAATTTTGGGTCAAGAATTAGAGGACGGAGGGAGTACTACCTAAGAAACAGATGTTATAATTTTATACTTCCTTTTACCACTTAAGAAAGGGGTGCAATAATAATAATAATAATAATAATAATAATAATCATGGTATAAAATTATATTATACAATCGTAAAGGATATCGATGGATATCGAGCTGACCGGGATTTTATACGACCTAACTGGATTTTTTATGAATCAAATAAACAAGGTATAAAGTGGTATGATATAAAAAAATTTATACTCTATTATACTTCCTTTTATGGTCTTATACCGAAAGTAAACGCACCATAAATGAAATAATAATACTTCACTGTACATAATAACGCACACCAAAACTAACATTTCGAAGACAAATAAAATGCAATTAATTTGTTGTTGTGACCCATCAAAACTAACTATTCTTTCTAAGATAAAATTTGTAACACTCGCAACTCAAACATATGTCTGATTCCATATTTTCTTGATGTTTCCATTGGAAAATTATTTAAATAATAAAGAAATATAATTTTCTAAATAAACTCAAAGTTCTGATACCATTCAGAAGCGTGGATCAGGACTTATAAAATGAAATTTTAATCAAATATTTTAATACTCCCTTCGTCCCATTTAAACTGACATATGTTTATTCAAATGGGTAGTATAAAATAATCAAACTGGCCAGTTTAAATGAGACGGAGGAAGTATTATGAATACATGACGGCTAAGATAATCCAGACCAAAAAGTATCAGTACAAATTAACATTCAATCTATGTACTCTTATGATATTAGAATTTTGATGTTATACTCATATTTTAAGAGTTTTTAGACAAAGAAATTATGCTAAAGAAATATTTGTACATCGTAATTTTTTGGACTGTTCATAGCTTTCGGCATCTTTTACATGGTTTTAAAAGTGTGGGCATTTTTACATGTAAGTTGTGAAAATGAGTTTTTTTGCATATACCATTTTTTAAACTTCTATTCCTATGTAAGTGAGACAAAGGGAGTATTAAATACTACTTCAATTTTTTTTGACATGTGTGTATGTGACAGCCCTATATGAATATTTATTATTTGAGATGGAGAAAGTATATTACTCCTTCCGTCCCCTATATATGTGTGAATTGATTTTTGCACATATTTTAATGTGTCGAAAAATGAATGTTAAAGATAAAATTTGAGTTTCACTTGATATAATATATATACACTATATTAAGTAGAATAATATGATATATCAAGTATGACTCAAATATTATCTTAACATTTATTTTCGACACATTGAAATACTTACAAAAAGTCAACTCATACATATATAGGGGACATAGGGAGTATTATATTTTCCAGATCATGAAAAATGTGAATATTTTGTCATTGTCAGCCTTCTATAAAAAAGTGAATATTTTCATTTTACTTTATTATTTTTTACTTTATATCAAATCTAAAACATACTTCATTATCCAATTATTACTAACATAAAACTTTATGCCGGTAAATTCCATTTATATTTTTCGTGAACGAATAGAGTATTTATTATTGATTTCTATGATTCAAGGGTTGACTTTCTTGCTCCACACATGGTAGTGCCGTATGAGTGGTGAACCACTGAACCCATTACTTCATATCTATCGTAATTCATGTGAACTGATTATCATCGATAACGATAATTTTAGGGGAAAAAAATGCTATTAAACATTAACGAAAACGTAATTAATAAATTAAAATTAAATTTTTTTAAAATACAATAATATATACCCCTCCGTTCCATTAAAGTGTGGATATTTTATTATTTTATACTTCATATATATTCAGGAAGCGTCTCCACTTCAATAGGACGGAGGTATAAAATAAAGCAGTCCGGTTTGTAGTGTTAGCTTAGTAGTATTCAATCAAGGGGCAACTAGTAAAACAATCCCTCTGAAATAGTAAAATAAAAATATAGCCACAAAAATAAAAAAGATAAAAAGTAGTCACTTTTAAAAGTAAATTATATTACTACCCTTAATTAAATTAACACATCTTCTTCTTCCCAAAATTCACCCACTCAAACACTCAAACTAACCCACTCAAACATTCAAACTCACGCACTCACCCACACATAAACACACACACAGCAAATTACAGCACACACTCACGCATGCAAACACACACACACACCCACACATAACACACACACACTCACGCACGCAACACACACACACACACAGCAAAACACACACGCGCACACAGAGCAATACACGCACACACACAACAATACACACATACAGCAAAACACACGCACACGCACAACAATACATACGCACACACACAACAAATCACCTCTTTTTTTTTTGATTTTTTTAGAATTTGTTCTTCAATATGAATTGGAGTTCGTCAATTGACGAATTCCCTTAAGTACAAAAAGAAAATCATAATTTGCTTCTTTTTCTTCACTAATTCACTAATTAAATTCGTGAATTTAGAGATTTAATGTGAGCAATTCACGAAATGAACCAAAAATTCGTGAATTCAGACAATTTTTACGAGCAATTTACAAATTGAACCAAAAATTCGTGAATTCAGATATTTTTTGTGAGTAACTCACAAGTTGAACCAAAAATTCGTGAATTCGGCAAAGAGGACGGGGGTATTGTGGCTATTTTTTTTTTTTATCCAAATGGCTATTATTTATTTTTATTATCTCAAAGTGACTATTTTTTGCCTATTTTCCCTTCAAAATTAATATGACTAAAGGTTTTATTTTTTTGGAATCCTTTGTAACGCCATATTTATATTTATATGTTCAATTGTTAAAATAAAATAAAATAAAAATACTTAAGACCAATTGGGCCTACAATTATAAGTACTACCTAAAACATCAATTGGGTCTATACACACCATATTCAGTCTCGGGCCTATTGAAACTCTATAAAATCCGAGTTCCATTTAAATTCAAATTAATTAACAATATATTAAAAAAAATTAACTCATTAAAAATTGAATTTTCAAATAAAGAAAGCATAAATATATGATGAAATCTTTATATTAGATACCAACACCACATGTTTTAAATGGTGTCGACTCACATGTTACATTCGATAAAAACACTCGGTATCAAAAAATTAAAGCATGTACAATTTGATGTGGAAATAATACTAACTCAACTGCAAATCAAATCTTCAATTCGTTTCCTCTTTGCACTCAAATTCATAGTGCAATTCATTTTCAAAACAATTTTCTTTTTAATGGCGCGCGTGATCTTCACCTTCCCATTAATTCTCGTGCGGCTTCTAAAACTCAACATACCAACTTCCAAATCACTCTTAAATCTTTCCACTTCCATAATTTTATCCACCACAAGTCCAACACTAAGGCCCGTCAAAAGCCTCTTTCGGGCCCGGGCCTCGCCCGGTGGGCCCGTCGCTTCACCGACTAGAGCGCCCTCGTAGTAAACGGATGTCGTCGTATTGCCAAACTTGAAGGACGCCACGTTCGGGTTCTTGATCGAGACGTCAAAATCGAAGGTCAGGTTACGGCCCGGCCCGACTAGCACGGTGCCGTTGAGCCCGTCGACGCCTTCCGCTCCGACCGAGTTGATCCTTAGAGAGGGATCTTTAACATGGAAGGCGGTGAACATAAGCACTAGTAGGACCGTCGTCGCGATGAGTAGAACCGCGACGGAGCAGCCGCAGATCTTGATGCAGTTCTGGCGGCGGCGGCAGAGGAGCGGCGGCGAGAAGGAGACGTCGGGGCTGTCTTCGATGTCGAGGCGGTGGGCCGCCGGGGCCAAGGGCTTCACCTGCTCTTTCTTCTCGGACATGTTTTGATGATCGGAATGTTTTGCTTGGTTTATTTAATTTACGTGTGAGAAAATAGTGAACTAAGGATAAGGTGTGAAATTTTATGCTTATGAGTTGGAGAATTTGGCAGCGTGTTTCGATGAAATGTTTACTGCGGACTTTGTTTTATTGATAGCCTTTCAACTTTGTCATGATTAATTAAGTATAAATTGAAAGTTTGAGACTTATTTTTTTTAGTACGAGACAGATTATAATTATAATTCCTAAAGTCAAGGAAGGTTCTAATTCCTCGACTCCGTAAAGTAAACGCATATCAAATGTATAATTTTCAAAATTGTGGCTATTAAAATAGAAATGAAATAAAATGAAGAAAACAACAATTAATCTCTACGAATCTTTGCAAGGACGGACGCATTCTAACAAACCAACTGCGAGTTGAGTTTAGGTATTAATTAGAAACTAAAGAATGAATGGTGTTTGTTGGTTTAATTATTTTTTCGTTATTAAGTGCATAAGGAAATCGTTGCATAAATCATTCTTTCCAAATAATTAATTGTTTGAGTAGTTTACGAAGAATTTTAAGTAGGACCGGCAAACGATGACTTCGAATGAGAACACTCAGTAAAGTACAATACTAAACGTTCCATCAAAATGAAACAATTTTTTTTATAAAAAATATATGAGGTCCATCTTTGGCAAATGTAAGTTGTTAGGATTCGAAAAAGAAAATCCGATCACGAACAAAAAAGATAGATTTCAGAAAACAGAAGGGCTATGTATTGTTTTTTTTTTTCAAGAAATATCTTCACGCAAAACAAACAGACTAGGTTTAAATTTTTCCAAGAACATATGCACTCACACATTCAAGAACACATATTGCAATCGAAATATGCAGATGAATATGAACAAACACGAATGCGAACTCCATATATTAACGTTGTGAGGTTGTAAATGTTGGAATTTTCCCAATAAATGCTCTAAATTAAATCCATAATTAAGTTATGGTAATTCCATTAATTAATAGAATTTGATAATGGATTTGAAATCTACATTTTATGTAGATGAATCTAGT
Source organism: Mentha longifolia (assembly GCA_001642375.2). NCBI lineage: Eukaryota > Viridiplantae > Streptophyta > Magnoliopsida > Lamiales > Lamiaceae > Mentha > Mentha longifolia. The sequence goes on from CM038112.1 coordinate 28,796,359, forward strand.
ATATTTATTTGTCTAATTCCATAAAGGAATGAATGAGAAATGAATGCACAAAGTAAAGCATTTGAATGTGGGAAATGTGGGGGAGAACATTTGTCCTACATTGGAAAAATAATGAAGAGTAGAGCCATTTATAAGGGATTTCCAAACACTAAGGAGCAATCAAGTGTGCTCCTCTATGGTGTACCATAGTCGACTTTTTAGTCACCATTGACCAAACTCCTACGAGGATGGTGTGAACAAGTCCGAGCACGTGCACGTCGCAATGGCGCTTTGTCGGCGCACTTTGCACTTGACGTGGCAGTTGAGGTGGCAGGTGACATGGACAAACGGCGCGTGTCAAACCCAGGCGAGGCGTCGGCTCGCGTGTGCCTATTCGGCAACTGCTGACGAGACGCTGCCACGTGGCAGCGCGCGAACCAATGCGCCTCTTGGCACGCGAACCGAGGCACCACTTCGGCCTCCTTCATGGCTGAACCAAGGTGTCTCCTTGGTTCGCACCATTTGGTGCGGTCGCGTCCCTTCAGTCGCACCACTTGGAAACTATAAATAGAGCCCCCCTCATTTGGATTCATTCATTCGATTTTCATAGCAAATCAACTCATACATAATAGTATATTTTTGAATACTCAAGTCCCGAGTATCAAGTAAGTTCGCCGGTATTACGACGTTCTAGTACAAGGACTCGTAATCGTTTCAACCGTTGTATCTTGGAGACAATTGCTATTGAACCGCGTGTACTGTGCGGAACAATTTTGTCTTGCGGACAGAGAATTAAATTCTCGCCTCGGTTTTTACTAAGTTGTTACTCTGCCGATTCGCATTCTACACACCCGAAATAACAGTAAAAGCCTACATCTGCCGGAAGATCAATCGGAGAGTGATTTCACTATCAAAATTGATAAGATTTGCAGTTACAACCTAAGAAGAATCACTTGATCTAGTTAAGTAAGAAAACCAAAAATCTTCTTTTCCCCAATAACCGCTATTCAATTTTTCTATCTCTAATCTGAATCTGATTATATTTGTGTTATGTATTCTGAATCCAGCTATGTTGGGAAAAAAACACTGCAGATTCATACTTAGGAATCTTGACATGCGTCCCAGTCCCACACAATAATACGTATTTTCATAAATAAATAAATAAAATGTTAAATTTGAATCTAAACATTTATGCTAAGGTGCGCTTATTCGCCTCAATAATTATTTTTAGAATAAATTATAATGTATTTGTATCAAGATGTAACTAGCTAGCATGCTTTTGATTTGAAGATTTTTTCTTTTAATAAATTAAGTCATACATTTATCTACGCAAAGTTACTATTTCCTAAATATAAACGCGTTAATTTATCTACAAGTGTCATAGATAAGCTTATTGATATTGTAAACTAAATTAAATAGATTCGTAAGTCATAAATAGGGAAGTGTATTGCGATAGTAGAAGCGAGAAATCGTTACGTGATAAACGGGGAAGAAATTAATAGTGCGTCGTGGAATTTGCTCATAAGTTACAAGTCAAACTGTGGCACGACCCTATAGTCTATCGTGACATAATAGCTCACGTCAAATTCAACAAATTTCTAGAAATTGTGTTGAATTTTTAAGTATCTAAATACAAAAGATTTTTAAACTAATTTTGTCTACAAAAGTCGACAACTTGATTATGTAAGATGATGAGTAAATTTCGATAGAAACGTTTTATATAGCATATTAAATTCGAAAGAAAAAAAAATGTGTAATAAAGAGCTTCATCCTTCAAAGGGACGCAGATTATTCTCTAGGGCAAAAGTTGGATGATCTGCAATTTATTGGTAGCAAGTGCACGTGTACGTCTTTGATGCTCAAGTTAGTAATTGTCGAATGAAATTTTAAATAAAAACAACATTGATTTTGATATCAAGTTAGTAATAGTGATTCATATGATGGGACTAGGGTTGTAAACGAACCGAACTGAATCGAATCGAATATTACACTATTCGAATCGAATTTGTTAAATTTTTCGCAAATTCGAATCGAATTCGAATATTATGCGAATTTGAAATCCGATTTGTATTCGAATTTTCCGAATAATTTAACGAATCCGAATCGAATACCGAATCACTTAGATTTTATATATTCGTTTAAAAAATGACTAATATTTGAAATTATTCGGTTGGATAATAGCTTAAATTAATAGGATGTACTTGGAGCTATGTAGTATACAAGCATTTAAGAACTAAACTCCTAAATAGACTTATAGAAATTACTAAGAAAAGTACTCCTTCCATCTCACTTCGTTAGTTACATAGATCAAAATTAAGAAAAGAAAATATGCTGGACTGATTCCCCGTTAATTTGTTAAGTTAATTGAATTTTCATGTATTGTCATTTTATTTTATTTCAGTTCATTTTAATATAATTAATAAAAAAAAATTAATGTCTAGACTTGAGCTATGGGCTTTTAAAGTACTTAAGAAATCAGTTTTAATTGGAGTTGATAAATTATCATATACTACTATAATATATATAATATATATATATATATATATATATATATATATATATATATATTTAAACGAATATTTACGAACATCGAATCGAATATCATAATTTGTTATTTGTATTTGATAAGTAATCAAATCATAAAAATTATTTGATTTTGAATTCGAATCGTAAAATATCGAATATGAATACGTCTAATCGAATACGAATCTCGAATCGAATCAAAATTATTTGATTTGTTTACAAGCCTAGATGGGACGGTTGTGGTGTAAAAACAAGAAATACGAAAATGTTGACAATTTTTTTTAAGTGGTTATTATTAAATTCAAAATATTGCAATTTGTAGAGTGAGAATTCACAAACACCTGGCATATTTGTTTGAGTTCTTTTTTAAATTAAAGAAATTTGAGATATTTTCTACCTCAATTTCCAAATTGATTCCTTTGTCAGTCTTTATTTTTGTAGGATAATGCACTAGCAAATTTGAATTATTCACGAGACAAATTCAAATTTCGAAGTTTACTTATATTGGTGGGCTTATCTCAATAGATATGGCAACCTTAATTAGAAGAGCAAATTAAAATAAATTAATAATGGTTGTCTCTAATCGAAGACGATGGAGATTAATATTATTCCACGTCGCCATTCGAATTAATTTGTCTTCTTTATTTTACACACGTTTTTGGCTTACCATCAAGAAGCTAGCTAGAAAAATAAGTTGAATGGTTTGGGGGGGGGGGGGGGGGTAAGTTGAGATATTTTGTGTGATCGATAGTTCAAAGATTGTGGTAGAAAAATGGTATGTTCCCTCGTCTTAATTAATCGGTACACAAATATAGATGTGCACTAGAAGAAATAATTGGTTCCATGAGGGGCTATTTAGATTACTCAAATTATAGTTTAGTTTAGGTTTCGAATATCTTGTCTAATTTAATATTTGTGGCCTTTCCTTGAACGCCATTTAATGACTAATATGAGGTTGGCTTTAGATCATTATTGCAAAGACTTATCAACTATTGTGTGCTAACTCCTTTCCATCTAAACAATTGACACGTTTGTCATGTTCTAGCATACTGCAAACTACTCAATCCCGTCTATGAAAAATTAAATGTGGATATTCTCTTTCGGTATGCATATTTATGTGTTGAAAAATTAATTATAAAATTAAGTAATTAAGTCTCATGTGATATAGTATACTATACATTACATAACTTATAATAATATATTATTTACCTCAAGTAAAACTTAAACATTGTAATATATTTTAAAATCAACTTTTTGATATATAAAAATACATGTCGAAAAATAATATCCACATTTTTCATAGATCGAGAGAGTATATTAAATCTTGTTATAATAATCATACATATGATGTCCAAATGACGTTGAGGGTATGTAGCACGTGAAACTAAAAATGCTAGTGGAACTTCATCATTTTCTTTAATCGGTACCCTTTTTCTTTTTCTTTTTCTTTTTCTTTTTTTTAACTATTAGATGATGTTCTCCATTTAGGACGTTTACTTTAAGTGATATAATTTAATTTCATAAGATGGGATAGAACATGAGATTACATAGTATTTTCTTCTTCCCATTAAAATATAGCTATTTTTATTCAAGTTGATCGAGTCTATTATAATAATAAAATATAACTCTATTTCAATAGGTTGGACTGTTGGAGGGAGTATTATTTTAATTTCATGTGATTGGGTGAGATTCATATCCATAATTACTAACAAACTAATGGATAAAGTGTGGGCAAATAGACAGTAATTTTCAATTTAACTATCATATTTAGCTAAAAAACAAAAATTAAATACTAATAAATTATAAATTGGTTAATTAGTCCTAGTTAAAGAATTATAAATTAAATTAGATTATAATATATTAAAACTGTAAATAATTTTCTTAGAAAAATTATTTTTTTCTTTTGATATTCTTACATGATTAGAACTAGGGCTGACTATCGGTCCGGTTCTGGTTAACCGGAACCGGAAATCCGGGTACCCGGAACCGGTTATTCACGTATTTTAGGAACTAGTATTGGAACCGGATAAGCTAGCCGGTTCCCGGTTCCGGTACCGGTTATACCGGATTATCGGTTAAGATACATGAAAATTATTATAAAAAATCAAAATGTATTTTTTCTATTTTTTTAAAGTCCAAAACAAATTAAACAATGATTAAATATAGAAAAATAATAATATATAATTAAGGATTTAGGATATTTAAAATTTTTAGTAATTGTTAATATTAATATAATATATAATTTATTTATAAAAATATATTAAAAAATTAAATATTAACCGGTACCCGGTTCGGTACCGGTTACCAGGGTACCGGAATTTTGCTTGAGGTTGGAACCGGTTACCGGACCGGAATCAAGTTATCCGGTACCGGGAATCCCGGAATACCAGATTCCCGTTTGACAGCCCTAATTAGAACACCTGAGACTAATAACGTAGTAAGACGCATGTATTGCTCACTTCCATACCATATTTTCCATCGGTAATCACCATTTCATACCATATTCCATTCCAACAAAATGAACCTTTTTTTTTTTTTGCTTCAATGTACCTACCCTACAAGCAGTTAAGATCCGACTCAAGAGCCGGAAATCCACGTGGAAAATCCTTACATCTTTTACTCAATACAGAACATGTTAAAATATTTTATGTCCACATAAAATATCTCAACATGCGGATAAATATGAAGGCAAATGTCTTGAAATACTCAAAACATCCAATTTTTCACAAACTGTGAAACTAGTTATTGTAATTACTTTCGACTACAAACTGCTATGAGACATTGTATTATATTGACTTTATTAAAAATTAAAATAAATTAATATACGGAACAATTAGGAATGCGGGGTAAGGGAAAGAATCGTAAGCATGCAATTGTTTAATTTATCAATGCCCTTTTTCTAGAAGAGTGAATTAAATCAATAATATATCAACAATTTGAACTAATATACAGTATTACGAAAACCCATCTTTTTCCTAGGTTGAAAATAAATGTGCATTCAGCAGCCATACATCACGAAACAAGAGTACCAATTTCAAGATTTCTCACATCATGCAAATGATCCCCTCGCACTTTCTTAAAAATACAAGTTTTTTTTTTTTTAATTTTAATTTTTAAACACACACATACACACACCAAGACAAATAAGTACTATCTCCGTCGCCCAATCTGTTAACACTATTACTATATTTGAACGTCCCCAATTTATTGAATCTTTTTATTTTTAGGCATAGGTCCCACAATAAAAATATTTTAACTCTTTAAAACAATCAAAATATTAGATGGACCAACACTTAAACACTTTAACATTTTAACGCATCATCACACTACATTAAACACCGTGCCAAAAAAAAAAAAAAAGTTCGACACATGAAGGACTGAGGTAGTAATACACAAAATGATCAAGCTCAAAAAAATCAGAACACAAAATTATTATCAACAACATGATAAAAGAAAAGGAAAAAAATAAAATAAAATAATCACAGCATTCATATGATACATAAAAATCGAAATATATATGTTCAAACACAACATAGCTCTCCATCAAGGTACAACTCTCCTATATATCATCATTTGCACCTCAAATTCTGCACAGAATTCGTCGCCAAAACAAGCGTCAAGGTACAATTCATATCAGCTGTCTTCTTCCTCTTAATCACCCTCATGAACTCCACCTTCCCCCTCAGCTTCGCCTCCACTGTCAACTCCAACGTGCCCGTAGCTGACGTCCCCAAGCTCGCCACGACGGCAATCTTCTTCGTGGAACGCGCCCGCGCACGCGCCTCCTGAATCGGAAACTGCACCACGTTGTTGTCGGCGGTCCTAATGGTAGCCAACGTACTCTCGAATTTGTAGCGTCCGAAGTTGGTGTTCTTCACCAAAACACGGGCGCCGAATCTGACGTCCCCGTTAGCGCCGCTAGTCACCGTGACGTTGTCCATCCTCACCTTCGGGGTTCTGACGCGCATGACGATGAGGGAGAAGATGAGGATGACGGCGACTTGGAACACGGCGAAAACGGCGACGTAAGTCAAGCATTTAATTCTCTTCTTCTTCTTCATTTGCTCGTCGGAGTGGCGGTTGTTGCCGTATTCTTCGTCGCTCCTTGGCACCACTGACGCCGGAGCTAGGGGGTAGCCCTGGACCTCCGGTTGGTATTTATCCGCCATTTTTTTCGCTTTCTTTTATTATAAATAAATAAATATTAGTATATTATTTATTTGTTTTGTGGGTTTCCGATTTGTTGAGTTTTGAATGAAAGAATTTGAGATGTTTGGGTGAGGAGGGAGCGTATTGTGTGTATTTATAGGTTTAAATTTTATGTGTGTGCAGTGTGAATATTGGTAGGATTGAGCTAGGTGGGGTCGTTTCCGGGAAATTATGTGTTTGAATTTTGAGGCGAAAACGAGTATTTTTGACTTTAAAAGCTAAGGACGTATTCTTGAGTGTGTGAGTACGGACATAAGGGTCCATTTTTACGTTTGTTTTGTAGTAATAAACAGAAGAAGCTTCTATCAGAAATTGTAGTTTTTAATTTGAAGTCTTTTTTAAGGGAAAGTCTTGATTACGTGGAATGATTATAACAGTTTCTACGAATGCGCAACATCTTAATTTTGGTATTCCAATTGTGTACCAAATTTTAATTTTTAATAGTTATATATATTTTTATTCAATAATTTAATTTATGATGATTTAGTTTAATTTTATAATTATTTTCTAGGGTTCACCCATCCAAATTAGGGTTTATAATAATTTTTTAGCATTTAATTTCAAGTTTATTAGGTAAAATAGGGTCGAGAAATCCAAAATTAGGGTATATTATTTTTTAAAATTATATTTTTTAGTTACAAATATTTATTATGATTTATTATAATATAACAATTTTTATTTTTATAATAATATATTATAAAACTAATAAATTTAAATATTTGGTACACAATTGGTACATTAAAATGGGACTAGAGGATACTACTCCCTTCTAGAGGTAGTAAGTAGCACGTCGAAACGACTTAACGTACAGGTCGCTGCTTCTCTTAAACTACGTTATTGTTGTGCGTTTTACATAAAATATAGGCAAAAATGCATATAAGTACATGAATTTTGGTGGGCGTTCCATTTTACGCACGAACTTTCAATTTCTTCTCTAAATACATGAACTTTCGGGTGCGTTCAATTTTTCCCCGAATCAGTTTTTCCCCCAAATTGAAGACGACGTGGATATTACGTGGCGGACGGAAACGTGACTTGTACAATCCCGGCCAGCAAGTCGAACGACGTCGTTTGGTAGGTACATAACGACATCGTTTGGTAGGTACAGAACGACGTCGTTTTATTTCTTAAATTCGATTTGCTTTAAATCTCCTCAAAAATGCATTTTTGCCAGAATTAGGGTTCTTCTTGTTCAATTCTTAGATACAGCTTCCATGGCTTCTTCGTTGCATACGCGGATGAGTGGTGGTTCGAGTGGGTCTTTCAGTAGCATTTTGAAGTTGAAGCTATCTTTTTTTTTTTTTTTTTTCCGATTTGTAGCATGAATGCGATTTCTTCAATTGAATCCCGCCTGCTATTCGTGCGGTTCAATTGCCTGCAGCAAAACCCCCTATTTCTGCTCGTCGATGAAATTAACCTAAGGGATGTAATTCTCTATTTGATATGAAATGAAACAAGGTCATTTTGCTTTAACCTCTAAGAAACTGACGTCGTTTCCTCAATACGACGATGTCCCATTTAGCTGACTCAGTAAATAATTTAAGTATACATGCCACATAAGTTGCCACGTAATATTATCATTTCGCCGGAAAATTGATTCGGGGAAAAATTGAACGCACCCGAAAGTTCATGTATTTAGAGAAAAAATTGAAAGTTCGTGCGCAAAATGGAACGCCCACCAAAGTTCATGTATTTATATGCATTTTTGCCTAAAATATATTATTCATGTTTTCAATTGTTTTACTCTTTTCATCGTATCCATCACAGTAAGTATACTTTGACGACATGGTGGCTAAATGATGCAGCGTGAATGCGTGACAGGAAGAAAAAAAACTCATAGAAAACGAGAGAGATAAATCTCAAATTCAATAATGATCAATACTGTGTTCAACAAGCGTCTAACAGTGATTAAATACTAACCCTAATCACTAAAAAGTAAGAAATAACAAAAAGGACCCCAAAAAAAATCCAAAATCACAAAATATCCCGAAAAACTATAAAATTACAAATTTGACCCTCTAAACAATGGAATTTGCCCGAAATCCATCGTACATCATGGCGAAGCTATTTGTTTTGCTCAGCACGTCGTTTCCACCCGAAGAACACTAGGATTTCGCCAAATTCTAAAACTTGCGTGAATGCTTCGGATGATCCATACGTTGCATAAATCATACCGCATCACTAAATTTATGAGTAAATACCCATAAGTAGCCATTCTCATAAGACAAAAGTCTTTTTTAGTCATCAATAAGCAAATGGTCTAATTTAAGTCATTTTTTGAATTCTATGACATTTATATCCTTATATATTTAATTAATTGTACGACAAGGGTTGCACAAATTCACGGTTACTCGTGTTCGTGTGCACGATCAATCCTCATTTTAATTGTGTTTGTGTGCACGAACACGAGCGTAAATGATCGTGAAGTCCGGTCGTGCACACGAACATGACGAAAATGAGCGTGTTCATATACAAAACGAGCGTGAAGACCGAACATGCACACAAACACGAAAAAAATAAGCGTGTTCGTGCACACGAACACGAGAAACCGTCAAATCCTGCAACCCTCGTATTTATGGTTTTGCTGAGGAGGCGACGACGACAAGCGTCATTGAGAGATTTTCGAGATGCAGTGATAGCGGCGGCAGCGCGAAGGGCGGTGGTGGCTGGTGCGAAGATAAGGAGAAAGGAAGGGAGGAAGGGAAATAGAGAGAGACAGAAAAAGATAAAGGTGTGGGTGTTGGAATTTTTTGTTAATGGGGAAGCGGGATCTATTTAAGTTTTAATAGAAAATGATTTTATTTTGATTAAATTCCAAAACCCTATAGAACTTTCTCTTTTTCATTTTTGATGAAGTTCATTTCGCTTTTAATATACTTTATATGTACTAGTTAATCTCACTTGTTAGGGAGGAGCTTCAACATTTTGTGTAAGAGTTTTTGACCAGTATGAAGTGAAGAGAAGCGAAGTGAAGAAAAGCGAAGCTTATCCACACTCAAGTAGACAAGAAGCTTAAAGTTATAAGTGATCGTTTTAGTTCAAGTAAAAAATGACTACAGTAAAAGCAACTTAAACTGAAGCAGTTCCGTGCAAAAGTAATTCCGATAAAAATGACATCAGTATAAGCATCAAGTGGAAAGCAATCTAGTACCGATGAAGTGCTCGTGATAATCCAGGAGAAGCGATAATCCATCGCAAGTTTGAAATTCAAACTTTGATACACAGGCGACATTTCGTACGTATCATTAATGCCGTGCAGAAGTCAAAGGACACGCGGAAGCACAGGAATGGCCAACGGAATTTACCGGAATAGTACACAGTGTTTGTCTGCACTAAACTCCAAGTCGGAGATTTGCAGATATCTAGGGTTTCCTTTTTCGGAAAGAATACAAACCGAAAAGCATTGTGCACCTGCAATAAAACGATTTTGTCGCTTGACCGAAGGGAAATGAAGAGCACGCGCCACCAACCTTTCTAACGGGAAGATGGCCATCTCCCACTAAAAATATGGCTGCTACCTCAACATTCAAGACTTACGAAACTACTCTCTCGCGCACTAGCATACAACAAGAACGTCCGAGTTTTCAAGCATTCAAATCTCTAAGTTCTTCGAGTTTTAGAGTTTATTAGAGTCCTTAGAAAATCCCAAAAAGATTTCTAAGTATAGCAGTTGTTGGGGTTGTTGTATATAGCTAAAGCAAAAATGTGTTTTAGTATATATGACATGTATTCCACTGGTAACAATCACCTATCTGAATAAATATATTAATAAGAATAAGCCCTATATCTCATGTTTTAGAACACGTGGACGGCTCGGGTGTCAGGGAGATCACGCAGCGTTCGACAATAATTATGAGATATAAACAGTGTCACAGTCGAGATAGCTTGGGAAAACTATCGGTTTAGACTGCAACATAACGGTAGTGGCGGGTCTCAGTCGCTAGTTATGTTGGTACGGTGGAACGTTTGACAGGATCGAGTGAGATAAGGTTCTTCTGATACTGACCCTAGCAATAGGTGAAGAACTAGAGATCTCGGGATTTAGAGATATGATCTTAATCTCGATATGCTATTAGAGATATATGTGTTGTTCACTGTTACTTTGACTTGTATAGCTAAGGGTCTATCGCAGCATCCATGATGACTTGCATCTTGGGTAACATGAGGGCACATAGTATGTCTAATTAGTTATATCGAGACACCGTGTCCGTATTAGGTTGAGAGATATCCCCTCAGGGAGTTCACAAGGTTTATTATACCAAGTCATGCATGCTGATTAAGTTCAGGTATAATAATAAGGGGTGAACGGGTACTACTTGAGGAGAATAAGATGTTAATTAATTATGAGCAGTCAGAGGAGCTCTAATTAATTAATGGATATCGGAGTCATTAAACACGGGGATAGCTCTAAATAAAGTATCAGCCCCAATCTACAAATTGGGACAGAGCGGTGATTCAGTTGTGATTCTTTAGTGGAATGCATCACAGCTCTAATGAAATTAATGTTCTGGGTTGATCATGGTTATTTCATTAGGTAAGGCTAAACTCTGTCTGGTACATAGATCCCTGGGGTGGCCCAAGAGCTCTTCAGGAAAGGAATTCAAGGTATTATTGAGGGATATCAGTTTTGGACTAAAAAGAGGCATTATGGGCTTGAGCCCATTAATGTGGCGCCTACTGTAGTGTAGGGGACGCCAGTTTCCTCTTCTAGTGTCCATCTGATCTCAATAATTGTACTCTGGTTAATTATATAATTATGGAATAAATTAATATCTAATTAATTAAGATTTATTCTTAATTAAGGAATTAGATAATTAATTTAATAATTATATATTATTTTCCTTATAATAATTAGGATTAATTCTAATTATATTTAATTAGAATTTGTTCCAGTAATTATTAACTAAACCGGCTTTAATTAATTAAAGCTCGTGACTTAGTGGACAAGGAATAGGGGCGGCACTTCTCCTTATAAATAAGGAGGAGGAGATTCTCAAAACCTAAGTTTTGAGTGAGGAGAATCGGCGCCTATCATCAGCAGAGGGAGAGTTCCTGGTTCCAAAGTTCCTAGATGCCCACACAGTCGAAGAACTTCGAGGAAAGGGATCACACCTCAGTAATCTAGACCTGTAGATTACTCCGTCGGCACAGATCTGAGGTATAATATTCTGAACTCGATTATATGATTTAGTTGCATTTAAATTATCACATCCAATTCGAAGATCCTGTGGGAAAAAGGAATGCTTTCAAGCAGCAGTTCCAATAGCAGCACCCTAATCCTTTCACCCTAGAATCCTGCTTTCAAATCTAGGAGGAGAATCCTTTAATTCATTTCGTGTTCTTCATTAAAAATGATTCTCTAAGTTAGAAAATCTCAAAAACTAAACCGCAACCCAAGTTCGAGTCTGTCCGTAGTTTGAGTTTTACATTTTTGTTTGTTGTTCGTGTTTGATCTGAGATTGTGAAGCTTGAGTTTGCATACTCAAGTGGATGGTCGAAGGTTGTGTTAGGTTGTTGTTCGGCCCCTCAGAGCCCATAGGAATCTCTGAGGATTTAAGTTCACGTTTGAACTTAGATCACTTTATTGGAAAATCTAAAACCAGAATGTGTTTGCTTGGATACTGAGTGAAGGTATTCATTGCTGAGTGAAAGCAACAAGTGGACGTAGGAGCGTAACCTCCGAACCGCTATAAATTCTTGTGTGCTTACTGCTTTATTTAGCTAGTATATATTTCTTTACTTTCATTCTATTTATTACTTGGTTATTGCGTAAGTCACATACGCACTTAAACAACGAAAAAAAATTATAAGCAAGATTTTTCATAAAGCGAGTATAAACTCTGCTTACCAAATTCCGCAAGCGTTATTAACTCTGAGAGCGATTTGCTCTTGAAAAGCTTTGCTATTTCAAAAGCGAAACGCCCCCTCCCGTTTTAAAGACTCACAGTTTTTAAAGAAAAAGTTTAAGAAGTTCATACTTCTCATTCACACGTATTCACCCCCCTCCCCTTACGTGTGAAACTCGCTTCTGCGACCAACAATGGAGATGTTGGTGACGGCGACGGAGGTTGGACAGAGGTGGAAGGCAAGAAGAGAGAAAGAGAAACGGCAGCGGCGGTGGTTGGTAAATGGTGGAACCTATAAGGCGAAGAGAGAGAGAGAGAGAGAGAGAGAGATATGGTAAAATCACAAGAACAGAGAGAGGGAATGAGAGAGACCACCGGAGTGGTGGCGTTTGGAAACGACGCCGGCCACCAGCAAGATGCAAGAGAAGAACAACAACGGCTGTTGGGCAGAAGAGAGACAATAGAGAGAGAGAGGGAAAGAGTGGCTGGAATAGATGTTAGTGCATCTTTGTGTGGTTTTTATAGTTTGGTGTGAGTTTGTTTTCGTGTGTTTTATTCATTTTTATGTGTTTGTTTCGTGTGTTTTAGTCAAAGTTGGGTTCGTGAGGAATTTTGGAAGAGAAGAGCGAAAAGGAGCAAAAGAATGAAGAAAAGAAGTGATGAAGTGAAGAAACGGTCGAGAAACGAGCAAAAGAAACGAGATTCAACAGGCCGCTGGGCCTGTGAAGATTGATTGAACCAGAATGCTGGGGCCAGCCGACTTTTGCTATTATGTAAACTCCTATGAACGAAAACACACTTTTCCTCCTTAGTTTTTCAGCCTTTAAACTTTAGTTTTAGCTTAGATTTAGCTTTAGATAATTTCTTTGAAGATTAGAGTTTTTGATTCAAGATTTAATTCAAATTTTTTTGTTTCTTTCGTCTTCATTTCGTAAGTTTATTTTATGCTCTAGATTAATTTTATTTACTTTGATTATTGCTTTGATTAGTTATTAGATTAGTTTTCCAGAAGATTTAATTGCTTTCTTGTTTATTTGCCTAGGCTTAGATTTAATTGCTTTCTTGTTATTTAGATTCATTTTAATTCCAAGCATTTAGTTAATTTAATTGTTTTCTCTAGATTAGTTTTATTTGCTTTCCTTTCAATTCATGCCTAGGTGTAGATTTATTGTTTTCTTTTAGTTTAATTTATTATCCCGTATGATAGACGAAAATTCTTTCTACTTGCTTTCTTTTCATTACGTCTAGGATTAATAATAAGAACCAAAATCCAAAATTATTTACTTGCTTTTTGTTAGATTGTTTAGGATTTATTTGCTTTATGTGTGCCACATAATTAAATACACTGCTAAGTCTTTCTTGAGATTCGACGTTGGATTAAACTTAATAATCTACGATAGGTCTTGTCATATTGCAAGCACTTTTAGGTGAAACAATAGAGATGAGGGTGGAGGCGGCTGATGGGGTACGTAGGGTGGAGGATTTTAGTTTTAATTTTTTTTATTAATTTTCATTAAGGGTATAAAAGTCTTTACACGTGAAAAATAACTAGAATTAGACTATTGTCTTATTGTTGGCTAAAAAAGACTTCTTTTATAAGAATGGCTATTCTAGGGTTTGTCTCTAAATTTTTATTTGAAATGCTTATAAGCACTAATAAATTATTATTATTATTATTATTATTATTATGGGTAAATAGCTTCTTCAAATACTTCAAGAAACAATTCTAGAAGTAGTATTGCAAGCTCTGCTAACGGAGGGTTATGTTGAAGTTGTATGTACTCAAAGAAGTCTTTCAGAAGTCGTTTGAAGAGCTTTATATCTCCTCCACTGTGAGTTCATGAACATTATGATTTTGAAGGGGTTGTGAATGATACACATTATTATATTTAGTTATTTCTATTTACTATATTAGGAGGTAATAAATTGTTATAAACGGGTATTGTGATATTTATCACCTGTAGTCGAGTTGAGCTTATTAGAGTGCGTTTGGAACTAAGTTCTTTATAAAAGTTGGAAAATAAAATAGACACATGCTCAAATTTGTGCGACGATATATACTATCGTAGAGCAGTGGGTCATCACAGTGACATTGAACAATTTCATTGGATCTTCACTTGTTAAGTACTTCTATCCCGTTTAAGACGACACACTTTTATTATTTTACACTCACATATATTCAAGAAGCGTGTCGTATTAAACGGGACGGAGGGAGTATGAGAGAAAACAAATTAAAATGAATTTTTATTGAATATTAATTATTTGGATGATTGGTGTGTACTCGTTCCTCATATCAAGAATGTACCCGCTGATCTTTTACAACAAAAATTATCTATTTTCAACAACAAAAAAAAAAAATGCCCGTGCAAAATTTCTATTATTATAATATATACGGGGTTAATTGTTTGATTATGAGTATTACTAGAAAACTACTACGAAGATGAGAATACAATGTTTTGCATTTCACTGCTTCAACTGTTTCCTTAATAACATTGAAAGAGAATAAGTCTATTACTGTATTTCATAATGTTATAGTCGAAGTTATATACCAAGTTTTGGTACTAATAGTCAGAAGCGCCTCTACCATGCATTCTCATACAAACGACTTTAAATTTAAATTTACTTCGATTAGTACAATTCATTTATTATAATATTATTGAAAACTTATGAAATTCTCAAATTTAATTTTTCCATTTGATACCTAGTTTGGGTATATATATCTTATGAGCGTACGTTTTATATTAACGGAGTATATTATTTTATGCGTTATGCAATAAGTTATCCAACTGCAGGGGAAATATATTTTTGTACATGGAAAATCAACGAAATACTATACAAAACTAAATAACAAAATGAAAAGGATTGCTAAATTTGAATATATACTCATAACACATAATGATATAGCACAATAAATCCAAATCCACTACAATGGAATCAATAGAAAAATAAACAATAATAAAAAAATCGATAGACAACATAGCCCAATAAAAATATCAAGTCCAAACATGATAATTCATAACTAATTGCACCTCAAACTCTGTATTTGCCTAGTACCCAAATTGAGAGTCCAATCACAATTCATTTGAGCAGATTTGTTCTTCTTCATCACCTTAATCAAATGCACCTTCCCATTCAACTTAGCTTGGCTACTCAGCTTCAGAATCCCAGAGTTTATATCATTTCTCAAGTTAACATTATCAGACACTCTCTCCGTACTAACATCCACACCCATGTTGAACCTCTGCGTTTTCCTCGCCTTGGTTCGCCCCTTCGGAATCACAGCTTCCCCGACTTGTACCCCATTGTACAACACGACAAGCGTGGCGTTGTCGTACTTGAAATGGCCGAAGTTGGTGTTCTTGATGGTGAGCTGAGTGAGAAGCCTTACGTTGATGGAAGTGGCGGTGGTGTTGTCCGAGCTGAAGGTATCGACGGCCATGGCGTCGAACCTCAGTTTAGGGTTTTTGATCTTCATGACTGTGAGGGCCAAGATTAGAATGATGGCTGCTTGGAACACCAAGAATGCTGCAACGTATGCTAAGCATTTCTTGCGGCTCCTTCCTTCTCCCTTTGACATATTTTTCGAAAAATATATATTTCGAGTTGTTGTTTTTTTTATTTTTCTTGATTTAGGGAATTTGATGAGTGTTTGTGTTTAGGAATGTGGAAATGAGAGTGTTTATATAGGAAAATGAATTAGTCAGTTGAAGTAGATGATGGTAGGCTGAAATTTTAAACTAATACGCGTTTTTCAAGGAACATGACTTTTTGCAACGTTATATGGAGCAAGTGAAGGAAGTTTCACACACACCTATTTTACTTCATTTTTTTATGAGAAGAAATCTAAAATTTTATAAAAGAAATTAATTGAGAAAATTTTAAAGCTGATGTAGAAAATAGAATCAAAGGAAGTTTCACACACACCTATTTTACAAAAAAAAAAAAAAAAGATTACTGAATGCTTAACTTTAATTTATGAAGGATAATAGTATAATAGTTGTGAGAAGCATAATAATTTTATTGTAAGTAATTTATTTTGCTTAATATTCTTGTTACCTTACCAAATTATTGTTAATTAGAGAAACGAAAGAAATAGTACTTAATTTCTTAGATATTTGAATTGTTCCGGTCACCGATGTTGACAATAGACCGGTTTGTGTACATGTGTCTAGGTAAAAAAAATATAAATAAATAAATACAAACACAGAGAGAGAGTTTGTATGAGATTAGAACGCGCGTCATGAGAAAAATAAAAAAAATAAGTAGAACATATTATACTCCTTCCCTTCTTTTTATAAGGGTTTCTTCATCACCACATTACAAATATTAAGGGACTATGTGAATTTACATTTTAATCTCGTTTATTATTCTCTTTTTATAAGTATTAATTTATATATATCATAATCATAGGGGTAAAATGAAAAAAAATTAGCTATTTTATCATCATGTTCTGAAATAGAACTTAAAAAGAAACAAGAACAAAGCCCAAATAGAACACTTAAAAAAATAGAGGGATTATATAATAAAATATTTGAACAAGAATAAATTTTTTGTTGCGAAAAAACGTGATTAATATGATTTCTAGATAATAAACCAAGTTAGGTGTGAGGGAAGGTTCCTAGCTGGAACATTAAGCTGTTATTATATACATAGCTCGCCATTTGACGAATTATCGATGGGCTGAATTGCTTGCCTCCATCTCCACTTTAAAACTTTATTTTTATTTTTATCTTTTTGTAATTAGAGCGTGTTTCTCCGACGTTCTTCTGCTCGAATATTTTGTAAAATAGCGGCATAATTAATATTTTATAAATTCAATGTTGGGACATTGATATATGCACAAGGGTACCTACTAATTTGCACGATTTAAGTCCATGGTTTTCTCATGTAATTCCGATTATCGAGAATTCCAAGTTTCAAAGTGTTGTTTATCAAATACGTTGTAATCCCTCCGCTTCTTTTTTTTTTTTTTTTTTTTTTCAATATCATACTATAAGATAATTATGTAATAAAGTAGTAATGAATTTATAATATTACTTCGTACTCTCTTCGTCCATGAAATGTTTGTCTCAGAAGGGCCGGCCAACGCGAGTTTTAAAATATTATTGTTTTATTGTGAGTGGAAAAAAAGTTTCTTGATACATATGGTTTTAAATTGTTTTTATTAGGATGATTGTATTGTGAGTGGAGTAAGGCCACACGGGTCGTACTTAAATGTTAAATTAAGTGGAGTCTACAATAGCAAAATATATAAATAAGAGAAGTATTATGAGATTGACTATTAATTGAGTTTTTACGGGGCATATGCCAAAAAAGGAATAGATAAACATTTTGTGGACAAACGAAAATAGTGAAATGGGCAAAAATTTCGTTGATAGAGAGAGTATATAGCAGCTAGCGTATGTATGGATTAAATGATATAGTATGCGACTTTGCAATAGATTTGCTACTGACTTTCCGTAGGCGATCCGTAGCTTTCTCCATCATACCGCGATCTACAATAGATGCATATTGCACGACAGAAATCACAGAATGGTATGGATCCCCTGCAGAAAAATATGTCAGCAAAACACATAAATTTTGTAGTGGGGTCAACCTAATTCATGCAACTTACCTTATAAAGCATGATTTATTTTGAGACGAGAAAAATGGTATTATGGTTTGCTATATTATGGTCATGGCGGGACACAACGACAAAAGGGCCATTGACGGAGAACAGCAACAACCACTTTGATTTGTTGCAATAATTAAAAAAAACTAATAAAAAAAATAGGTGAAATGAGATGTTGAGAACCCTTTGCAGTTTGATTTGGATGATGTTTATCGAAACCACACTTAGTTTTATTTTACTTTGTTTAAAGTTTAGGTTAGTTGGAACAACCTGCCCTGTCTCATACATGTCAGCTATACTATATGTCTGTAACAGGTTGATCACCCTGTAAAGGTAAGATTGTGTTCAACGATCTGACCTATAGAGATCGACCTAACCTGTTGTTTCATTAGTCAACCTATTGTAGAAGTCCAGCTGCACTGCCTTGAAGATCTCAAGATCGCTGGAGCCCTACAAACTGAAGGTCAAACAGATTCACCTACATGAATCAGGACGACCTGTTCTCTGGTACCTGTTGCCAGCTAGGACGAAATCTCCCTTCGGCTAGAAGTAAGTCAGCAGTACGGCCTCTCTGCCATCACTGACTTTTTCAACGGCTAGAATTCAAATTCAAAGCCTATAAATACTTCAAGCCTCTCTCCAGAACTCTCACGAGAAATTAAATATCAAAGTCAAAACTCTGCAGAATCTCTATCGCTCAAAGCTCTATCTTAGCACTCGAAACAAGATGATTTCCCAAGTGTTAAGTTATCAAGATTTCTGATTCTGGAAACCTCTGTTCTTGAGCATTTGTTGTTGCTTAAGAACACACTTATTTCTTCACTTAAAAGTCTGTAAAGTCTGAAAGTGTTAGAAAGTTTTAGATCTCTCAATTGTTAGGTTTGGATTAACTTAGCAATTTAGAAGTCTGATTTGGTAAAGGTTTGTAATCTCTGTTTAAGAGAAGTTTGTAAGGGTCACGACCCAAAACTTGTGTTTGGTTTTTGTCAAGATTAGACGGAGACTGAAGCTGATTCTCGATCATTATAAATAAGAAAGAAGTAAGGAATTTCAGTTATGATGGTAGCTGACGTGGACGTAGGGGGATTTCCCGAACCACGATAAAATTCGACTGTCTCGCTCTTACTCTCTACTTTACTTTCAGTCGATCTTACTTCTTGTTTACTAACTTGCATACATAACATTCAAACTCTTCATATAAACTTGTGATCTGTTTGAAAGAAAAGATTTTCTAAGAGTAGCCAATCTCACTCACCTACTTTCGTACTGCATATACGATATGTAGCTCAAGAATGAACCTGCCTTCACTCAACAGATCGTCCTTATCTGATACTAGTTGACCCGACGAGTCAATCTGGTCATAGATTTGTTTTGAAAAGTTAAAACTGTTGGCAATTGGTGTATTCCCCTCTCCCCATACACCAAATTACTCTTTCTGGGACCAACAACTGGTATCAGAGTGGTGGTTCTTTTGACCATCGCCTTTGTATACTAAATTTTTTTCAAAAGCTTTAGGTAAAATTGGACTAGATCTAAGAAAATCTTTTCATTCATCACTATCTGTCATCATGGAAGCATCTCTTCTTAGAGTCTGCGAAGACTTTTCCATTCAGGGTTATGAAGACTGGAGCTTTAGGATCCAGATGTGCCTTGAAGCTCATCATGTGCTAATGTGGGATGTCATCGAAAATGGACCCACACCAATCTACGTTCCTCATGACACTGATGTCACTAACAAATTAGAGTACATACACAAACTGAAGGATCCACGATCCTACACTGCTGAGGAAAGAAAGGAAGCCGGCCTTGCCAGTTTTGCAAAAGGTCTAATTGCTGGAACTGCTGCTTGAAAGCATTCCTTTTTCCCACAGGATCTTCGAATTGGATGTGATAATTTAAATGCAACTAAATCACATAATCGAGTTTAGAATGTTATACCTCAGATCTGTGCCGACGGAGTAATCTACAGGTCTAGATTACTGAGGTGTGATCCCTTTCCTCGAAGTTCTTCGACTGTGTGGGCGTCTAGGAACTTTGGAACCAGGAACTCTCCCTCTGCTGATGATAGGCGCCGATTCTTCTTTCAGAAACTTAGGTTTTTGAGAATCTCCTCCTCCTTATTTATAAGAGGAGGGGGCGCCACTTTCCTTGTCCACTAAGTCACGGGCTTTAATTAATTAAAGCCCGGTTTAGTTAATAATTACTGGAACAAATTCTAATTAAATATAATTAGAATTAATCCTAATTATTATAAGGAAAATAATATATAATTATTAAATTAATTATCTAATTCCTTAATTAAGAATAAATCTTAATTAATTAGATATTAATTTATTCCATAATTATATAATTAACCAGAGTACAATTATTGAGATCAGATGAACACTAAAAGAGGAAACTGGCGTCCCTTACACTATAGTAGGCGCCACATTAATGGGCTCAAACCCATAATGTCTCTTTTCAGTCCAAAACTGATATCCCTCAATAATACCTTGAATTCCTTTCCTGAAGAGCTCTTGGGCCACCCCAGGGATCT
This sequence comes from Mentha longifolia, assembly GCA_001642375.2. Classification (NCBI taxonomy): domain Eukaryota; kingdom Viridiplantae; phylum Streptophyta; class Magnoliopsida; order Lamiales; family Lamiaceae; genus Mentha; species Mentha longifolia. The sequence goes on from CM038112.1 coordinate 28,817,063, forward strand.
ATGTACCAGACAGAGTTTAGCCTTACCTAATGAAATAACCATGATCAACCCAGAACATTAATTTCATTAGAGCTGTGATGCATTCCACTAAAGAATCACAACTGAATCACCGCTCTGTCCCAATTTGTAGATTGGGGCTGATACTTTATTTAGAGCTATCCCCGTGTTTAATGACTCCGATATCCATTAATTAATTAGAGCTCCTCTGACTGCTCATAATTAATTAAGATCTTATTTTCCTCAAGTAGTACCCGTTCACCCCTTATTATTATACCTGAACTTAATCAGCATGCATGACTTGGTATAATAAACCTTGTGAACTCCCTGAGGGGATATCTCTCAACCTAATACGGACACGGTGTCTCGATATAACTAATTAGACATACTATGTGCCCTCATGTTACCCAAGATGCAAGTCATCAGGGATGCTGCGATAGACCCTTAGCTATACAAGTCAAAGTAACAGTGAACAACACATATATCTCTAATAGCATATCGAGATTAAGATCATATCTCTAAATCCCGAGATCTCTAGTTCTTCACCTATTGCTAGGGTCAGTATCAGAAGAACCTTATCTCACTCGATCCTGTCAATACGTTCCACCGTACCAACATAACTAGCGACTGAGACCCGCCACTACCGTTATGTTGCAGTCTAAACCGATAGTTTTCCCAAGCTATCTCGACTGTGACACTGTTTATATCTCATAATTATTGTCGAACGCTGCGTGATCTCCCTGACACCCGAGCCGTCCACGTGTTCTAAAACATGAGATATAGGGCTTATTCTTATTAATATATTTATTCAGATAGGTGATTGTTACCAGTGGAATACATGTCATATATACTAAAACATGTTTTTGCTTTAGCTATATACAACAACCCCAACACTAATCTCCAGCACGGTGAAAGGAGTTTACCTGACCAAGATTAGAAATCTCAAAACTGCTCATGAAATGTGGGATACCTTGAAAGTAATAAGTCAAGGATCGGAAGAAATGCTTGAAAACAAACTCTCCATGGCTTGCAGCATGCTTGATGATTTCAAAATGCAGCCAGAGATACAATCGAACAAATGAAAAATTGTTTCATTGAGATCACACTAGAGATTACAGCCATCAGACCTAACAAATACACTCAGCGTGAACTGAATCTAAAAGTGTTGCGTGCCTTACCTGCAAGCTGGCATGTGTACACTGCTTATCACCTAGACCGACCTAACTTCAACGATCTGCAAACTAATGATCTCTTTGATCTCCTCATTGGAAATGAATATGAGATGATTCGTCTTCACGGATCCAACCAACCTTCCATTAGCTCGAGCAAACCAACAGCTGAGAAGAAGGAGGTTGAAGTAGCCTTCAAAGCTAAGGTCACAACTTCCACTCAAACTGTCAAGTCAGATCAACCTACCGGTGTGGAAAAGCTGATTCAAGATTTTACACTTCTTGCTCGACGGAATGAGAGGATGGAGTCCAGGTTGAACAAATTTCAAAAATTCTAAATGAAGCTTCACCTCAAACTGACAAGAAAGGTCAAGATAATCCCAGCCCTTCTAAATTCAATTGTTCTGATACTCCAACTAGAGGTTGCTTTCAGTGTGGTGAACCAGGTCACTACAAGACAGACTGTCCAGACCTAACTTAAGAAGAACATGACGTACTGGGAGCTAAACGTGACCGCAAACTGAAAGAAAGAAGGGAAACTCTACTTGCTGAAAAGGCATCCAAGAAGGAACCTACTCTGTCTAACACTTCGTCAGAGGAAGATTATATCGCAGATGTAGACATTGATGATGAAGTCATCATTGTAGAGCATGCCTACCTTGCCAATGAGGTAGATAAAAACGATGATGATGAAGAGTGTTGCGTGAGCCTCGAGGATAAGATCGAGGAAACCAAGGTACACTCTCAATTTCCTTTTTTAATTATTTCTGACAACCAAATTGCAGGGGAAGATTCGCTCGAGATGGTATCTTGGGAAGAGTTCAATCAACAGATGAAGGATTACAAGAAGCTTGCAACCATCTTCAAAGAACTGGTATTGGTTGGAAATGAATTGGAGGAAGAAAATGAAAAATACAAACTGGCACTGAGAGAGCAGTTTGTGCCTTATGATGCTGACAATGAACAGGAAGTGAAATCCGTAAACTCACAACTTGTTCAAGCTTTCTCTGAGAGAAGAACATCTAAAGGAGATGCTCACTGAAAAGGATTGAGAAATCAACACTCTATTACAAAAATTGCAGATCTCCAACAAAAGGTTGACCGGATGATCAAGGGAAAAGATAAATTGGAAGAGATCCAATCAGTTCAAAGAAACCTTATCATCAAAACTGGATTAAGGTTCAGAGGTCAACAGAAGGATCAAAGTCAATCTGTTAAAGGGATGATTCATTTTGTCAAATTGAAAGACAAACAGGTTGACAAACCATCCCAACAGACACTACCAGACAAAAAAGGTCGAACTAAAGAATCTAGCCCGTCAACCTCAAGCTATTCTGATTAAAGAACACAAGGATTCAACCTCTAAATATCAGCTCAAGAAGCCAGTCTAGAGAAGTCCAGATCAGCCTGAACCTATTATAAGAAAGGCTGAGAAGAAAAAGAAGAATTAATAAATCTGCTCCAAAGATGAAAAGGAGACAACGTGTCTATCCAAGACAAAATGTCTATGAACAATGGCCAAGTCATCAACATGACTACTATGAACTGTGGAACCAGCCTCGCTGTTCACAATATCAGTTTTACCCTACAGAGCACTATTATCCGTACAGTCAACAAACCGTCTATCCAGATCAGTGGTACCAAGGAGGTTACAATGAGCAGCTCATGCACCAAAACCACTACTATCCAGCTCATCAACCATTCCATCAATACGGCTACTATGAAGATCTATTCTTCTATGCAGATCAGTATCAATCTGCACCTTAAACAGAAATGAAGCCAAAGAAGAAAAATTTCTCCAGACTTGCCAAGAAATCTCAACCTGCTAACAAAGCACCCAAGTTCGAATGGGTTGCTAAATCTAATTAATTGCAGGTAGGAAAACATGAAAGAAGGCGTCAAGCTGCTGGTGGACCTGTCTGGATCATCGACAGTGGATGCTTAAAGCACATGACATGCGACAAAAGTTTACTGGCTGACTTCATCGAATATGATGGACCGAAGGTTACTTTTGGAGGCAACGACAAAGGAAAAACTAGAGGCTACGGTAAAATTTGTGTTGGTAAAACAACAATTAATGATGTTACATTCATTGAAGGTCTAAATCACAACCTCTTTTCTGTTAGTCAACTGTGCTCTAGTGGTAAAAGAGTTGAATTCACTGCTAATAAATGTTGTGTGAGAAACAAGGAAGGAGAAGAAATTCTTCTTACTAGAGTATTTGGTCGCTCTACTTTTTAGGGTAGAGAGAGATCAATAATAATCGAATAGTATATTCGAGTCGAATCCACAAGGAATGTTAGGACGTATGAATTTCAACTAGTAATCTAGTTATCTAACCACTATTCAAGCTACCAACTAACATGTTTTTGTATTTTTGATTTACTAAAGATAAATGAAAAGTGGTTAACAAACTTAGGACTTAACTAAACAAGCAATAAGTATCAAATGATATAAATTCAATAGGAAATGAAAGTGACTCCAATTACACTTCAATTAGGCTTAAGTGATGGACGATTAGAACTCTAACTTGAATTAGCTATTTTAATCCAATTTCATGTGGGTGATTAACACGTATTTTATGTGCATGTCAAGTGTATTTTTCATGTGTTTGAGTCTCGATTTATGTGCTTAAATGCTAGGGTTTCTTAACTTGTAGCATACTTTTTACTTTTCTCGTTTTCTTTCAGTTTTCGATCTATTTTTGTGAGAATTTAAAAGAGCATTCAAGTAGCTAAGGATCGGAGGCCGGAAATGAGGGAGAATCGAGCTCAATTAGAGTGAAACTTGTGTTTTTAAATGTGGAATTTCAAGTTATATAGCTAGGGTATCACTAGTTTGATTTCATTTATGTTTTCCTTGTTCTCTCGAGCCTCTTTATGCTTTTTACAGGAATAATGGAGAACTCATTTGGCCAATTTTATCATTCCATGTCGAAGAGGGGTTCATTAGGAGTCCATAGCAAAAAGCGGATCGAGAATCGGAGTTCGGACGAGAGAGAATGAGTAAAAACGGCGAAGTTGCGCAAGGAGAAATGCTGACGGCGACCTGGCCGGCAACCTGCCAGGCCGCCGTGGAGGACAGAGAGGACGGCAGTGTGGGCCGGCAACTTGCCAGACTGCCGGCGACCTCCCAGACTGCCGGCTGGCCACCCCACTTCGCCCAAACTCGCCCCGGTTCGTCCCGGTTCACCCCGATTCGTCCCAACTCGACCCAAACTCAATTTTTTATGTATTTAACCCCTAAATTCAACCTCTTGGTAGGATCTTTTGCATACTTTAATATTTTAGAACCCTAGAAATATTTCCCTCTTTCCTTTTTAGTAAATTCAAGATTGTTGGAGCTTTACTTTGTGGATTCAAGATTCAAGACCATTTTCTTCTTCCTTATTAAATTCTCTATCTTTTAAGCATGATTTCATTTACTTTTTATGGTTTAATTCCTTCAATTATGTCTAGCTAAATTTCCTTTGGTTCCAATATATGAAGATATGATCTAGATCACTAAGTTTTTGGATTTTGTTGTTGGATTTACCTTCTAATTCATATGTCTTATGGTTTGTGACTTACTTTTATTGCATGAATTGATTGGCCATCATTGAGTGCATACAAGGTGTTTGGTTGAATGCTTAGTAGGCTTTAATTCATAGCACTTAGCATCAAATCACAACATATTAGTAATTCTTGCTAATAGGAGATTATAGATATTAATTGTGCATTAGGAGTTAATCCATGCATCTTGAGTCCTAGTCGGAGATAGATATCATAGGTTAATCTACTTACATTGATTGCTTTGAGAAAAAAATTAGTGTATACAATATATAGAACTCCTATATGAATTAGATTAAAATGGTTAATCCTAACAAATCCTAAAACCTAGGCCTCTAGTGATTATCGGATTATATTTGGAACCAAGCTTTCTACTATTGTTTGTTAACTTTTGTTATTAGTTGTTATCTAGTTTGTTACTTTTCCAATTGCATTACTTAATAGGATTAAGAAAATACAAAAACATGTCACTTGTAAGCTTGGATAGTAGTTTTAGTAGCTAGATTACTACTTGAAACTTTTACGCCATTGCATTCCCTGTGGATTCGACTCGATTATACACATCGATTATCATTGCATCTCCCTCACCCCTAAAGTGAGGGCAGATCAGTGGGAAACCTCCTATGTATGATTCACTCAACTCTCATTGTAATGAAATCAATTAGATTAATGAAAGGCTTAACTCTTACTAAGATATCAAGCAATTCATTAACTCCCAATAGCTTATGGAGTTCATTAGCCCTACTATTCTCTAGCATGCAAATCTCTTATTCCTAGCATCTAATCTAAGCCTCCTAAGCATTAGATCAAACACTTGATATGCAACTATGGTGATCAAGCATAACTACATAATAAAACATAGCCCTAAGAGAGATGGACATGAAATTAGAAGGTAAATTCATAATTAAAGCCTAAACCCATCACCTAATCCTAATCTACATATAATTGGAATCACAAAATGATCTAGCTAGACATGATCAAGGAAAATAAACCATAAGAAATGCATAAAAACATAATCAAAAGATAGAGAATTCAAAGTAGAACAAAATAGTGGAAGGATCTTCAAATCTTCAAAGTAATTCTCCAACAATTGATGAAAATACTAAAGTAGAAAGAGAGAAATGTTTCTAGGGTTCTAAGAATGTTAAAGTATGAAAAGATACCCAAATAGGGTGAATTTAGAGGTTAAATACATCAAAAACTGAGTTTGAGATGAGTTGGGCCGAGTTTGGTTCGACCAAACTCGGCCATAAGTGAGGAATGGCGGCTGACCGGCGACCCATTGGACCACCGGCTGGGTCGCTGAAATCTCTATCTCCAGCGGCGGGCTGAAGGAGGGGAACCGGCGGCCGGCTGGACCGCTGGCTAGGCCGCCGGTCTTCCTTTCCTTGACCGGTCCACTCTTTGTCTCTTGCGCAACTTCTCCGTTTTCGCTCGTTCTCTCTCGTACGAACTCTGATTCTCAATCCGCTTTTTGCTACGGCTTCCTAACGAGATCCTCTTCGACATAGAGTTATTAAATTGGCTAAATAAATTCTTCATTATTCCTGCAAAAAGCACAAAGAATCTCGAGAGAACGAGGAAAACATAAATGAAATCAAACTAGTGAAACCCTAGCTATATAACTTGAAATTCCACATTTTTGAACATAAGTTTCACTCTAATTTAACTCAACATGCACATAAAATACATGTTAATCACTCCCCTAAACTTAACCCATTGTTCGTCTCGAACAATGAAACAAGCAATCACAACACTTAACACGTATGGGATGTGCATTTTGAGTTCCTCGATGCCTCATATCACCTTGAAAACTATTTTAATTCAAGGAGATTCTCAAGTCAATCCAAGCATTCATAAGATCACTCACCATCCTAGCTTAGAACTCAATCACTCAAGCACATTCAACCCTATACCTCACAAAAGTGTGTATCACTCGATCACTCAATATAGGAGAAAGGGTAAGCACTCATCGAAATCGTGCAATACACAACTTTAACCATAAGCTTGCCTATCAACTCAAGTTTCCAATACTACAATGCATGCACAAATTAAGATAAAAAAAGGTATTTCTTAAGCTTGTAATGTAAGGACATTGGTTAAGGTAGGGAATTTTAGGCTAAGTTACTTAAATTTTCATCTAAGTTCCTTTACCACCTTTCTTCACCTTTCTAAGTATGAATTTCTTCATCTTCCACCTTATCCAACCCCTTTTTATCTAATGAAACCCCAAGCTTCTTCCAAATATCATCAAATCAAAAGAAACACTCATTTATGCTCTTATTCTTTCTTTTCTTTTCTTTTTCTTGTAAGAACTTTGTTCTTATTATTTCCTTTTCTAACATTTGAGCTTATAGGAATTTTCAACTTCCACCATCACCCACCATTCTTTCAACTCAAAACAAATCAACAAGACCATTCACCATCACCCACCATTCTTCATGAATTTTCAACTTCCACCAAGGTTCCCTTAACCATCCTTCACCCCCTATCATTCAGTTTATGGAGAAAAACCTCTATATAAGGCTCAAAGTGGGACAACAATGGTAATGAAAGATAGGTTAGTGTTTAGGGAAAATGGGCTATACAATGATGGCCTAAAATCATCTCCTAATTATGCACACATGTAGCACTTCTAAAATGAGTATCAAGGCAAGTTCTAGTAAAGAAAGTGTAATGCATGACCAAGCTCACATGAAAGGATTTTAACTATGTAAGATGTATAGATTTAGGCTCAAAATACTCACAGGCTTTTTGCCTAGAGTCTAAGTGCTTAAGATCAATCATTCAAGCTATTCAAATGAAATAATCCTAATCATGCTCGACTTAAACTTAAAAATTTTCAAAAATGTCACCAATTTTAGCATCAATCATTGGCATCTCACTCAAAAGCACTTGAGTAATTAAACAAATTCTTTCACATTCAAGCATGCAAGCATACATTCATTCTTCAATTCAAAATATTTCAACTTTCCAAGAATTTCGCATTCAAGCTCAACTCACCAACAAAGTCACTCAAACTAAAGATTCTCCATTATGAGCTTACATTCAACAATTCCACAAACCAAAGAAAAAATTTCTATCCATTAGGCTTATCAATCTCAAAATCATCACCAACACCATTCTCAAACAAATTTCACCATTTAACCCCTATTCAACCTCCACAAGGCAACAAAACAAAGTAACAAACTTTCAAACAAATCCACAAAACAACAAGACAAACTAACAATGACCAAAATATTCCAAAACAAATCCATTAACCAAAAGCCACCTCCTGATGCAAGCCGTGGTTCAAGATTTTAAGCTTGTGGGCCAAGATTTGAAGATTATATGCGCTCAAGTTTGAAGATAATATTTAGAAGATTTATTTCACTTAATTTTCATTTTGTTATAGTGTATATCTAGAAGATTTGTTTCCTTCTTTATTTTGGTACTAATTACCTTGTTTAGACTAGAGATTGATTTATTACCCCTTAGGACAAGATTTTAATTTGTTTCTATGTAAAAATTAGGTTTTTTGAAGCCTATAAATAAGGCCTATAGGGGGTGACGAAATGAACACCATTGTCTTTGATTATCAATAAAAATGTGAGATTTAATCTCCTTTGTTTATCATATGGATTTCTCGGTTCACCGAGATATTCTTTATCGACGAATCGACGAGTAAACCATCCCTCATTGTGTGTCATTCTTCATCCCTGTGTGACTCGGCGACCGTCTCTTTGGGTTATAGATTATTTTCAACATTCCTATAGTACTTAGGGGGTTTAGTCCGTAGTTGTATTGGGATTTCCGTCGTATCTTTTATTTTCAGTTTATTTGTTTTAGCTACATTCGATTTGATCAATGGAGTTGACTAGCGTTGTTGGGGCGACCGTCTCTTTGGGTTATAGGTTGTTTTCGACATTCCTATAGTACTTAGGGGGTTTGATCTCAAAGGTGTTAGTGGTCCATATTATCTTTCGATTTATGGTGTTTTTTTTGTTTTTACTTCTATGGCTTCCGATTCTGGGCTACGTATCTGCGTCGGCATATCTCTCGCTTGACAAGGATCGTATCATTTGGTATCAGAGCCTAGGATTTTTTTTTCTTTTTTATTTATCATGTAATTTTGTTTTAAAAAAAAGGTGAAAAAGAAAAGAAAAAAAAAGGCGAAAAAAAAAAAGAAAGAACAAAAAAAAAAAGTGTTTTGGTTTGACTTGAATAGGTTGCTCATTGAGAATGCATGGAAGGCTTGATTACTTGACGCCTACGATTTGAGGACAAATCGTCTTCAAGAGGAGGGGAATGATGCAAGCCGTGGTTTAAGATTTCAAGCTTGTGGGCCAAGATTTGAAGATTATATGCGCTCAAGTTTGAAGATAATATTTAGAAGATTTATTTCACTTAATTTTCATTTTGTTATAGTGTATATCTAGAAGATTTGTTTTCTTCTTTATTTTGGTACTAATTACCTTGTTTAGACTAGGGATTGATTTATTACCCCTTAGGACAAGATTTTAATTTATTTCTATGTAAAAATTAGGTTTTTGAAGCCTATAAATAAGGCCTATAGGGGGTGACGGAATGAACACCATTGTCTTTGATTATCAATAAAAATGAGAGATTTAATCTCCTTTATTTATCATATGGATTTCTCGGTTCACCGAGATATTCTTTATCGACGAATCGACGAGTAAACCATCCCTCATTGTGTATCATTCATCGTCCCCGTGTGACTCGGCGACCGTCTCTTTGGGTTATAGGTTGTTTTCGACATTCCTATAGTACTTAGGGGGTTTAGTCCGTAGTTGTATTGGGATTTCCATCGTATCTTTTATTTTCAGTTTATTTGTTTTAGATACATTCGATTTGATCAATGGAGTTGACTAGCGTTGTTGGGGCGACCGTATCTTTGGGTTATAGGTTGTTTTCGACATTCCTATTGTACTTAGGGGGTTTGATCTCAAAGGTGTTAGTGGTCCATATTATCTTTCGATTTGAGGTGTTTTTTTTGTTTTTACTTCTATGGCTTCCGATTCTGGGCTACGTATCTGCGTCGGCATATCTCTCGCTCGACAAGGATCGTATCACCTCCAAACCAAATTCTTCACCAAAAATCCACCATTCACTTAGTCAAAACCAACATATCCAAATCATCAAATCATCAAATGACAAGCAAGTCACAAAGATATCACCAAGTCACATTATATGTACCAAGAGAGACAGTAGACAAACAAAGAAGCAACGAGGCATCGGAAAACAAAGAAGCAAAGAAGCAAAATATAAGCATAATTAAAGAGAATTTAAAAGCATGAAATGTAAGTAATTTAAATTCATTATCCTATCCCCCTCCCCAAACTTATTTTAGAAAATAAATTCTAAAATGAGTTTGGAGGGAAAGATAGATAATGGATTTAAATAACCTTACAAACTCTCCGCGCTACTTCGGGGGCGGTCTTGGCCAAGTGGAGCCTTGGCCAATTTGATATTCCCTAAAGCTCTCAAGGAGTGTTTCCATTCTCTCGCTTCTTCCTGCTTCTTCTAGTTGAGTAATTCACATTGATGTCATCTCGTGCCTCATAACTGTGACTTGGGCATCCAAATTCATGAAACCACTTTCCATGTTCATCATTCGGCGCTCAAGAGCCTCAAATCTCTCATCACAAATTGGTTCACTTGAACCTTGCTCATCTCTCAAAGGGTCTTCATTCTTTTCCATGTCTTCATCTTTATCCATCCGGTTTCTTTCACCACCTCTCCCTCCAAGTGAATATTCATCTCCTTCACCTTGATTGAAAACCTTATCTCTCATGATCATCATGTGCTCGGGAGTGTCCATGTACTAATTTACCCTTTCATCAAAGTTGGTAACCAAGATGCTCGTAACATTGGGCAAATGGTATAATTCCTTCTTGGTTATTAAGAAGTAGTAAGGAGGGGAACTCGAATGTAGGAAACGTAAGCACCGGAGCTTAACAGTATCAAAAAGAAAATCACCACTTATGGGAGGATATCCACCAAGGTTTGATCGTATCTTCCTTGCAATTGGAGTAAGCATGCCTCCAATGTTGATTTTCCCTATTTCACTTTGAGCTTGCTTCTTCAATTGAGGAAGAAAGAAGTCACAAAAACTTATACTCCTTCCGATGAGCATGGCATGTAGAATAAAGAGATCATCATTCCTCACCGAGGTGTTTTCACTCCTTGCAATGATGGTGTGTGCCAATATCTTCAACACCATTCGCAGCACCGGATTCCTTACTTTGTTGGACTTTGAATAACCGGCCCTAAATCCCTCTTCCGAATTTGGAACAAGCTTTCTCCATATGCTCTTCACATCAAATGCTCTATCAACAAGTCGATCACCTGCATGTGGCACATCGAAGGCATTATCAATATCCATATAAGACATCACTTGCTTGCCTCCAAATAGTTGAACTTGATGGACCTATTGACATGCATATGTGTGGTATCCAATGTGCTCAACATCTCGAGGACAACCTTAGATTATGTCCTCCGGTCTTGAATGGTATCATCTAAAAAGCTTCCCCAACCAATGTTATCAAAAAGGGCCTTCACATTGTCATAAAGCCCAAGTGACACTAACACCTCTTTAGATGGAAATTTTGTCACTTCAATCCCTTTAGTGACAAGGGAAGCAAAGGCCCCCCTTTCTTTATTATTGCTCAAGTGGATCTCATAAGTTTCCGGAACCTTTGGATTCATTGTCCTCGAGGTGGTGTCCGATGGTTGAGATGAAGAGGCACCATCTTTTTACCTTTTATTGGACTGTCCCTAGTGGCGGGCTGGGGTCGCTTCTCGGCAGTCCGGTGGGTCACCGGCTGGGCCGCCATCTCCTTCCGGCTCAATTTTGGGCCATTTTTCGGCCCTTCCGACGGGAGGAGCCGACTCCCGACCCTCTATCGAGACCCCCTAAACATTTTTTTTATTTTTTTATTTTTCAATTTTTCATTTTTTTATGGTTTTTTTCGAAATGAAACAAAAAGTGAAACAAAAATCGAAAATAAAATAAAATTCAAGCTAACTAAAATTGAAAAATAAAAGGATATGTGTTGAGGTGCCTCTCAACGAGCGCTTTGTTTAACGTCGTTAGCTCGACATTACCTCCAACATCAAGCATCATGAAGAAGGATGGTCGACTACTCCTTAACTCTCTTCAAATTACAATAGGGCTTGAGTCGAAGTCCATTGACAACAAAAGTAGAACCATCATTCTTGAGAAGTTCAAATGTTTCATTCTTGAAACTCTTGCTCACAAGATAAGGACCGGTCCACCTTGATTGGAGTTTTCTGGGGAATAGACGAAGATGAGAATTAAAGAGAAGAACCTCGTCTCCCAGAATGATAACCTTTCCTCGAATCCCTGAGTCATGAAACTTCTTGGCCCTTTCCTTATAAATTCAAGAATTTTCATAGGCCTCGTTTTTCCATTCCTCCAACTCTACAAGATGGTTCTTCCTACTAAATCCGGCCTTCTTGAACTCAAAATTGATTCTCTTTATAGCCCAAAATGCCTTATGCTCAATTTCCAAAGGCAAGTGACAAGACTTTCTGAAAACAAGTTGATATGGGGACATACCAATGGGGGTTTTGTAGGCGGTTCTATAGGCCCACAATGCATCATCGAGTTTCTTTGCCCAATCCTTCCAATTAGTGATTGTTTTCTCCAAGATTTGTTTGATTTCCCAGTTTACGAGCTCGGCTTGACCGTCGACTTGAAGATGGTAAGGTGTAGTAACCTTGTGTTTCACTCCATATTTAGCAAGTAGGCTTCCCAACCATTTGTTATTGAAGTATGATCCTCCATCACTAAGTAAGGCTCTTGGAGTTCCAAACCGAGTCAAGATGTTCCTCTTGAGAAATTTAATCAGCACCTTAGAATCATTGGTTGCAGTAGGAATTGCTTCAACCCATCATGACATATACTCAATAGCAAAAAGGATATAGGAAAAACTACAAGAATTAGGAAATGTCCCATGAAATCTATCCCCTAAACATCAAATAACTCAACCTCAATCACGATGTTTTGAGGCATCTCATCCCTTCTAGTGATATTTCCCATCCTTTGACACCTATCACAATTCTTCACAAAGGTTTGGCAATCCCTAAAAATCGAAGGCCAATAGAATCCACTTTGAAATACCTTCCAAGCCATACGATTAGCCCCAAAGTGACCCCCATTAGGCCCCTCATGATAATCTCCAATTATCTTGAGCCATTCACTCTCCATAGCACATCTACGAATAAGGCCATCGGCACATCTCTTCCATAAATATAGATCTTGCCAATAATAGAACTTAACATCTCGAAGGAACTTTGCCTTTTGATAATCTGAAAGGCTTGGTGGTAATTCTTGGAGAACAATATAGTTTGCAAAATCGGCAAACCAAGAATCTTTGCACTTTAATACCATGATCTTCTCATCTGGAAAATAATCATTGATACTCAATCTCAAGTCTTCACCTTCAATAGGCTTTTCAAGCCTTGACATGTGATCGACTAACACATTATCACAACCTCTTCTAACACGAATGTCCATGTCGAATTCTTGGAGAAGGAGAATCCAACGAATCAAATAAGGCTTTGCATCCTTCTTTGCCATGAGATATCGGATAGCCGTGTGATCTGAATAGACAATGGTGTGATTCCTAACAAGGTAGGATCGAAATTTGTCAAAGGCAAAAACAATGGCCAAGAATTCCCTCTCCGTTGTTGTGTAGTTCCTTTGAGCTCCATCCAATGTTCTACTAGCATAATGAATCACCCGGAACACATTATCTCTCATTTGCCCCAACACCACTCCTAAAGCCCAATCACTTGCATCACACTTCAAAATAAAAGATTCACTCCAATTAGGCTTGATTAGAATAGGAGTAGAGATGAGAGATGAGGGCTTTCTTCAATGTCTCAAATGCTTCCATACACTTCTCATCAAAGACAAACTTCACATCTTTTTTGCAAGAGAAAACAAAGTGGCTTGGTAATCTTTGAGAAATCTTCAATGAATCTTCTATAGAACCCCACGTGACCAAGGAAGCTTCGGATTGATTTCACATTTGTTGGGGGTGGAAGCTTCTCAATGGCAATGATCTTGGCTCTATTAACTTCCAAACTATCTCTAGAAACCTTGTGCCCAAGCACTATTCCATCTTTAACCATGAAGTGACACTTCTCCCAATTTAGGACAAGAGAAGTGTCCTTGCACCTTTGCAAGACTTTTATGAGATTATCCAAACAAGAATCAAAGCTCTTCCCAAAAACTGAGAAGACATCCATGAATACCTCCATAATATTTTCAATCAAACCACCAAAGATAGACATCATACACCTTTGAAAAGTGGCCGGAGCATTGCACAAACCGAATGACATTCTTCTATAAGCAAATACTCCATACGGGCATGTGAAGGCCGTCTTGTGTTGGTCCTCCGGGGCAATGACAATTTGGTTGTATCCCGAATAACCATTAAGGAAGCAATAGTATTCATAGCTCGCCAAACGATCCAACATTTGATCTATAAAGGGTAGAGGGAAGTGATCCTTCCTTGTAGCCGAATTCAAGGCCCTATAATCGATGCAAACTCAATAACCGGTGGTAACTCTTGTAGCTATAACATCATCATTCTCATTCTTGACCATGGTCATCCCCCCTTTCTTCGGAACCACTTGGGTAGGACTCACCCATTCACTATCCGATATGGCATATATTATTCCCGCATCTAACAACTTCAAAACCTTTTTTCTCACAACCTCTTGCAAGACCGGATTCAACCTCCTTTGAGGTTGAACCGTAGGACGAGAATCATCTTCCAATAATTTATGATGCATGCAAATAGAGGGGCTAATACCCTTAATATCATCAATAGACCAACCAATCACATCTTTATACTCTCGAAGGACACGCAATAACTTGTCCAATTTGGACTCTGACAATTGTTGTGACACAATTATGGGAAAGGAGTCATTATCACCAAGAAAGGCATACCTTAGATGATCGGGGAGAGGTTTTAACTCTTGAGAGGTGCTCAAGGAAGATTCCACCTTGGTTGAGCTTCCACTTTCCCTCGGTTGGTTGATATCGAGGTAATTAACCTCATCCTTTGGTGATCCTTGATTTGCTTCCAAGAAAGCAATTGACTCCAATAGTTCATCACATGCTTCATCCAAGTCGGAATTGGAGTATAGAGAGTTGGAGATGATTTCCTCCGTAAGATTCTTTGCCATAGATGTAGGAAAAGTGGTGATTGATTTGTATTCCTCATAACTTGGTTCATCTCCTCTCTTCATTGCATCAAAGATTGAAAGAGTGAGGGTCTCTTCATTCACTCTAAAAGTGAGATTCTCATCTTGTACATCAATAATAGCCCTTCTGGTTGCTAGAAAAGGATGCCCAAGAATGAGTGGCATATCCTTGTCCTCTGACATATCCAAGATAACAAAGTCCACGGGAAATATAAATTCCTCAACTTTAACCAACACATCTTCAACAACTTCTTGAGCATAAGATATAGAACGATCGGCCATTTGGAGGCAAATAGAAGTAGATTTGATCTCTCCAATATCTAATCTCCTAATGATAAACAATGGCATCAAATTTATACTAGCCCCAAGATCACATAAGACTTTCCCAAATTTTTGCCCACCAATCACACATGCTATAGTAAAGCTCCCGGGATCCTTCTTCTTCGAAGGCATTTTCCTTTGAATCACCGCACTAACTTCCTCCATTAGGCGAATTGTTATAAATGATCCAAACTTTATCTTGTTAGCTATGGCATCCTTCAAGAACTTCACATAGCCGGGCATATCTCTAAGTGCATCAAACAAAGGGATATTGATTTGTACCTTGTTGAAAATGTCTAAGAACCTCTTCATCTTTTCATCTACCTTGGGCTTGGCTAGACAATGAGGGAATGGAGCCTTTGTTATCATATCCTTGGTGGAAAGAGGAGCTTCTACTAGCACTTCCTTTGGAGCCTCATTTTGAACTTCTTTCCTTGATTCATCATCATTAGTTGGAGGCTCTTCATAGGGTATATCTTCCACAAGAACTTTCTCCTCTTTAGTTCCGGATGTAGTTTGGTTTTCATAGGCTCTACCACTCCTCAATGTGATAGCATTGCACCATTTTGGATTCATCTCCGTATTGCTTGGAAACTTGCCCGGTGTGTGTTGAGTGGTAGCTTGGTTGGCTATTTGACTTATTTGGCCCTCCATCATCTTCACTTGCTTTGTCAAGGAGGTGAGTGAATTCTCCAAGGCATTGACCTTTTGGCCGGTTTGTATGATAAAAGAACTTTGTTGATTAGCCATTTGTTGCACAATTTACTCAAGAGAAGGAGATGTCTTCTTAGATTCTTCAATCACCCCTTGAGAAACGGAGAATCCGGGAGGTGGAAATTGGGCGTTGTTAGGATTTCCATAAGAGAGGTTGGGATGAGTCCGGTTGTTGGGATTGTAGGCTTGATAGCCTCCTTGATGACCATAAGAATTTCCTCCTTGTGGCTTCCCTTGGAACCCCCCTTGATAATTCCCTTGGAATCCTCCTTGAGGTCCTTGGAAACCTTGCTTGTTGAAGTTTTCATAGGGCCTTTGGTTCACATAGCTCACATCTTCATTCTCATTGTATTCCTTATTTTCTTGGGCTTGAACCACTTGAACCTCTTTCTTTGATCTCCTCTCTTCTTCAAATTCCCTCTTAAGAAGGGTGTATTGTGAAGCTAACTCATCAATTCTTGCATCTTCAAGTATAGAATTCACCTTCTTTGTAAGACCTCTCTCATATGGCCATTGATAACTACTGGCCGTCATCTCTTCTATAATCCTTAGAGCTTCATTTGCATTCCGGTTTACTAGGCAACCTCCGGATGTAGCATCAACTATGATCCTCGTGTGTGGAGAGAGTCCACTATAGAAGTTAACTATTTATTGTGCTTCACTAAAGCTATATTGAGGGCACTTGCATAGCAAGTCCCTATACCCACGCCTCAAATAGGGTCTCATCACCATGCTGTGAGAAATGTGAGATTTCCGAGATAAGCTTTTGAGCCTTTGAAGGAGGGAAGTATTTGGTGAGGAAAGCGTTGCACAATTTCTCCCATGTGGTGATCTCGCTCTTATCAAGGTTTTCGAATCACTCTTTGGCACGATTCCTCAAAGAGAAATTAAAGAGCTTCATTCTCATAGCATCCTCTGGCACTCCAGTATGTTTCACCGTATCACAAATCTCCAAAAATGTGCTCAAGTGTGCATTAGGATCCTCATTTGGCCTCCCACCGAATTGCTCTGATTGGACCATTTGGATAAGGCCCGTCCTTATCTCAAAGTTGTTCGCATTGAGACGAGGTCCCCATGCTCCTTCTTGGAATTGTTGGACCGGTGCCTCAAACATTTGATTTAGTGGAGGTAGAGGCTCCTCATTTGCTCTTCGTTCATGCTCATCAAGCCTTGCCCTCATATCCTCAAACTCCTTCATTAGAGCTTCCATATTCGGTATGTTAGCTCCCATTTCTTGTTCTTCAATATAATTCCTCCTTCTATGTCTTATTTCAAAGTTCAAGATCAAAGGTTGAACAAGTCTTCCCTCCTTGGATCTTGTGTGCATAAACCTACAAAACAAAAATTAAAAGAACAAATGCTTGAATTAGCAACTTAATAACCAAATCAACTATTAAAACTCAAACTAAACATTCCCCGACAACGGCGCCAAAAATTGGTTGCTCTACTTTTTAAGGTAGAGAGAGCAATAATAATCGAATAGTATATTCGAGTCGAATCCACAAGGAATGTTAGGACGTATGAATTTCAACTAGTAATCTAGTTATCTAACCACTATTCAAGCTACCAACTAATATGTTTTTGTGTTTTTGATTTACTAAAGAGAAATGAAAAATGATTAACAAGCTCCCAATAGCTTATGGAGTTCTTTAGCCTTACTATTCTCTAGCATGCAAATCTATTGATCCTAGCATCTAATCTAAGCCTCCTAAGCATTAGATCAAAAACTTGATATGCAACTATGGTGATCAAGCATAATTACATAATAAAACATAGCCCCAAGAGAGATGAACATGAAATTAGAAGGTAAATTCACAATCAAAGCCTAAACTCATCACCTAATCCTAATCTACATATAATTGGAATCACAAAAAGATCTAGCTAGACATGATCAAGGAAAATAAACCATAAGAAATGCATAAAAACATAATCAAAAGATAGAGAATTCAAAGTAGAACAAAATGGTGGAAGGATCTTCAAATCTTCAAAGTAATTCTCCAACAATTGATGAAAATACCAAAGTAGAAAGAGGGAAATGTTTCTAGGGTTCTAAATATGTTAAAGTATGAAAAGTTACCCAAATGGGGTGAATTTAGAGGTTAAATACATAAAAAACCAAGTTTGGGACGAGTTGGGCCGAGTTTGGTTCGACCAAACTCGGCCATAAGTGAGGAATGGCGGCTGACCGGCGACCCATAGGACCGTCGGCTGGGTCGCCGAAATCTCTATCTCCGGCGGTGGGCTAAAGGAGGGGAACTGGCGGCCGGCTGGACTGCCGGTCTTCATTTCCTTGACCGGTCCACTCTTCGTCTCTTGCACAACTTCTCTGTTTTCGCTCGTTCTCTCTCGTACGAACTCCGATTCTCGATCCGCTTTTTGGTATGGCTTCCTAATGAGCTCTTCTTTGACATAGAGTGATTAAATTGGCTAAATAAATTCTTCATTATTCCTGCAAAAAGCACAAAGAAACTCGAGAGAACGAGGAAAACATAAATGAAATCAAACTAGTGAAACCCTAGTTATATAACTTGAAATTCCACACTTTTTTAACATGAGTTTCACCCTAATTCAACTCAACATGCACATAAAATACGTGTTAATCAGTATTGCAGGACAATCTCTACATAGTTCAATGGACTAATGAACAAGAAACATGTCTTATTTCCAAATCGTCAAATGAACTGAGTTGGTTATGGCACAAAAGATTGAGCCATCTAAATTTCAAATCAATCACTAACTAGCTCATAGCAAACTGGCGTTAGGAATACCAGATCAAGTATTTCACAGAGATCATGTGTGTAAAGTCTGCCAAGCTGGAAAACAGTTCAGAGCGTCCTTTCCACCTGTAGCAACTCAGGCAACCACCCGGATACTTGAACTTCTCCATTTGGATCTGTTTTGACCAATTACTCCTTTAAGTATAAACGGTAAAAAATATACTCTCGTAGTCATAGATGATTTTTCTAGATTCACATAGGTTATTTTCATGTACAAAAAGAAGGAGACGTTGGAGAAGCTACATGCTCTCATCACCAGATTGTGCAATGAGAAGAATTCAAGTGTCATGGCCATTCGATCTGATCGAGGAACATAGTTCATCAATCAAGTTATGGAATCTTCTTGCACTGAAAAATGAATTCTTTTCGAACTTCAGTAGCTCGTACACCTCAACAGAACGGTGTTGTTGAGCGTCACAATAGATCGCTGAAGGAAGCAGCTCGTACAATGTTAAACGAGACCAAACTTCCCATGAAGTTTTGGGCAGAGGCAATCAACACTCCCTACTATACCCAGAATAGATCGGTGTAATATTTTGACACGGAAAGATGCCATACGAACTATGGAATAACAAACTACCCAAAATTAAGTATTTAATTCTTTCGGTTGTTTGTGTTACATCCACAATAATGGAAAATCTCAATTAAAGACCTTTGATAGCAAAGCTGACCCCGGACTATTCATAGGATACTCTGAGACCAGCAATGCATTTAGTGTCTTTAATAAGATTACCATGACAGTGGAGGTAACACCTCATGTTGTGTTTGATGAATCTATCTGTGTGTACATGGAAATTCCTTCTGCTAATCAGACCGTAGAACAGATCGCAGAACAAATCCCAGATCAGACCAGCACATAGGATCAGTATCTTGAAGAAATTCTGAGCTGGGGGCCAAACGATCCGGAAGATGAAAACTCAGACCTAGTTCAAATTGATCCTAACCAGGGCTCACAACAAGGGGGAACAGACTCACCAATCACAAACTGTCAACATACAGTAGAAGAAACTCAATATGTTCCACCCAGTTCAAATCCACAAACTTCACAAAACCAGTTACATGTTAAACAGACCACTGATCAATCTGTGACCGATCAACATATCACGGTTGATCAGTTAGCAGATCAGCTTGAACAGTTTCACCCCTTCACTCCTTGACCTCTTCCAGAGTTTGAAGATCCCACTGATGAGCCCGAACCTAAAATATCTGAAGAAGAGACCGCTCATCGAAGACGATGGGTTGATGCTCACCCAGAAGAGCTCATTGTTGGGAACCCGAAGGAAGGTGTGAAAACTAGACGACAAATTAGAGAAAAAGTTGTTTACTAAGCTGCTATCTCTCTTATGAAGAACCAACATGCATCAGTGAAGCTCTCGAAAATGCTGATTGGACAACGGCAATGCAATAAGAGCTCAATAAATTTGACAGAAATGAAGTCTGGTCTCTTGTAGATCAACCCAGTCATCAAGGCGTAATTGGAGTAAAATGGATTTTCAAGAACAAGAGAGATGAAACTGGAGAAGTAGTTCACAACAAGGCAAGACTAGTTGCAAAGGGATAGTGCCAACAAGAAGGGATAGACTATGAAGAAACTTTTGCCCCAGTTGCTAGACTAGAAGCGATCAAATTGTTCTTAGCCTATGCAGCTAATCACAGACTCACATTCTATCAAATGGATGTTAAGAGTGCATTCCTTAACGGCAAATTAAATGAAGAAGTCTACGTGGAACAGCCCCCAGGTTTTAAAAGGGGAGACCACTCCAAAGTCTACAGATTATATAAAGCAGTTTATGCAAGCTCCACGTGCTTGGTATGAAACCCTGGTAACATTCCAACTGGAATCTGGTTTCAAGCGATGAAGAGTCGACAAAATGCTTTTCACTTTCAAATGGAAAGACCATATCCTTTTAGTACGGATTTATGTTAATGATATAATATTTGGATCAAAATCCCAGTTTTTATGTGACAAGTTTGGACAACTCATGAAAATCTCATCTGGAAGCTGCCAATAAAATTCTTCGTTATGTAAAAGGAACCGCTAACTATGGATTGTGGTATCCTTGTGACGACAATCTGGAGCTAACAGGTTACGCTGATTCTGACTATAGAGGTTGCAAACTGGATCGAAAATCCACCTTAGGAACATGTCAATTTCTCGGCAGTAAGCTGATCTCATGGTTCTCAAAGAAGCAAACCTCCGTGGCCACCTCAACAACTGAAGCTGAATACATAGCAGTAGGGAGCTGCTTTGCATAGATCTTGTGGTTAAAGCAACAGCTTAAAGACTACGAAATCTCAGTCAGTGAAGTACCTATCTTCTGTGATAACACAAGTGCAATTGTAATCACCTTAAATCCAGTTCACTACACGAGATGCAAACACATCAATGTAAGGCATCACTTTATTCGTGACCATGTGGAGAAAAATGATGTGGTAATAGAGAAGATCCACACTGACATACAACGTGCTGACATTTTGACAAAACCCTTGCAAGAGGAAAGGTTCAAAATGTTATGTGGAAAATTAGGAATGCTCAATACGACTTAACAGATCGAGCATGACTTGATCAGAATTCAACAGATCGTGTTTATGCAAGCTTAACGTGTCAAAGGCTCTGTATTGGTCAATCTGTATTGGTCAATTTGTATTGGTCAATCTGTATTGGTCAATCTGTGTGGTCAATCTGTATTGGTCAATTTGTATTGGTCAATTTGTTTGGTCATTCTGTTTGGACAATCCGCCTTTGTCAATCTGTTCAGCCAATCTAAACAGATCATCAATTAAGGGTGAACTCAGAGAATTAGTATCACTCTCTGATTATATCTTCTCCTATACGCTTCAACAAACAATGATTAAAATTTATTGATCTATGTGTTTCTCTATTGAATAGCCTTGCTTCAAAAATGATTGGACTGCTCTAACACAAAAGAGAGACATTTATACGTTAGTCCATTGCCTGTCAAAAGTCTCTCGCCTTAATCGAGGAGCATTTAATTCTGAAACCAAAAGGGCGCTACTTCTCTTGTGGACAGGGAGAGTGCGTATTGTTCAAGCACGATCCCACTCACACTCCCAGTTCAGGGAAGTTATCCTGACCCTTAGATCTCGCTGATCTTAATCGTCCATTATTATATATATATATATATATATATATATATATACCTTTTTTCGCGAACATCTCTCTATTACTTCATCTTCTCAAACTCAAAATTCGCCATTCCTTTTCTCAGAAATCTCTCAAGCTTTTCAAAGATTTAAATTACTAAATTTCGAATCTCTTTCACTATGGCTGGAAACCCCTCGAGTTCTGGGCAGACACCTATGTTCTCTAAAGACCAAATCGCCATCATTCAGGCGAACGTGAAGGCGGGACCCTATGTGATTTTTGACAACTTTGGGTTCTCCGGCCTCGACAATATGATTGCCGCCGTGAAATCTTGTCCCAGTTTCTACAACATTATTTCGGCGAAACCAAGGGTTTTTCTTCCGAAGCATGTCGCAAATTTCTTTTACAACTAGAAAAAGGCCAAGCAACCGGAAAACATTACCGTTCATATCTCAACACCCTCCGGTGGCAGTCCAGTCAACGTACTTCAACTTATCATCCGAACATTTAACCTACAGGATACAGGTTCAGTAATGTTGGACAAAATTACCCTTGAACATAGGAGGAGAATCTTCAAGGAGATCACAATGACTGGATCTGTCTTCACCCCAAAGGCATTCCCTCGCCACTATCTGTAACCCGAATTCCGGATCCTCTGTGATTACGTACAGAAAGTGTTTCTCTCTCACAAGGGATCATTCAAAATAGTCACTCCATAGAAGTTTCAGATCATGGTTGCTGTAATTCTGAAGCTGGATGTGAATTGGCCTCACCTTCTTTTCTCCTGTCTCTCCCACGAAGCAGCCAAAATTTCAACTGAATCTGTTAATGGACAAGTCATCAACGTCACTGTCACCAAGGCCCTCAGGCCTATGCACCATGGTTTGCCTGATGCTGATCCAACACTTCTCGGATCGTAACTGGACTGGTGGTCCCCAATTCGACGACTCCATCACCTATCCAAAGAACAGGGCACAGATCGAGAAAGCCTTTGGAATCTCAAACAATTTTTATTGGGCTGGATGTGAGAATTACAGACCTTATTTCCTGAGGATTGGTCAGACTGATCCCTCTTGGTCTGAACCTCCAAGGAAGGAACAAGACGCCAAAGAAGCAGTTGGTGGAAATGAAAGAAAGTTGAACTAGCTGATAAAGGAAAACGAGTCAAGAAGCCTCATACTGAACCTGCTCCACCAAACCTATTCGACGTCAATTGAGAGATGAAATGGATGAGTCAGATCGTCCTCTCTCTCCAGATCATGACTCGTCTGCCTCTCCCGTTGTCTCTTCAGATCAATCGCCCTCACCTGTTCAATCACCTATAATTCAGTCATCTCCTGCCTCTCATGATTCACCGTCTCTCTCAAAAGCAGCAGAAAGACGGTATGCTACGTGCCTAGACCAAATCTCTTATCTCCTCTTTGAGATTCTCCGGAGATCTAAAAGTGCGGACCTCACTCCCAGGTATTGATCTTACGCCAGAAACAGAGCAGCTAACTTGCAGACTCCAGTTCTACCTGGATGTCAAGGATGGCTCTTACTACATCCTGGAATCTATTCTGGAATAGCACTCTCTTGAAGTGCTAAAACTTGAATAATACGTACTGGAGGAAGAGTTCGGATTTCACTCTGTCCCTGATGCTCGCTATAATTTTTGTTAGCTTGTACTTTGCAGGATGATAAAGGAGGCAAAGTCTCATCAAATTGACTTGAAGCCCATTTATACTGCTGATGTCGATCTGTATAATGCAGCCTGTGATCTAGGAGGCTTCAGCTCTCCAATATTCAGATCCACTCCTCATTCTGAACCTGAACCTACAACTGGTACTAGATCTGAGGAAGAACAAACCGATCCAGGACAATCTGTTCAATCTCCTCCACCTGCTGGTAATGAGGAAGGGCCATCTCAAGCAGAGCAGACCAGGACTGAAGAAGAGAAACCAGAGGAACCAGAGAAAGAACCTATCTGGACTCTAGGTTTCCATCTATGCGATCTGCGCCGTCGTTTCACTGAACCTGAGGAAGAGATCTACACTCAAGGAACCGTCCCGCGTGGCCATGTGTTCCAATCGGTCGACTTTCCATCCTCCTCCTCTGACGGCCCATCTCTTTCCAAGGGGGAAGTCAAATCTCTAGTCCACTCCCTTGTAAACAAACAACTTGAAGAATTCTCTGTGGACGCACTCAAATATGGATCTGAAGCACTGAAGCTCTTTCAAGAAGAGGTGACTCAACAGCTTCAGCAGCAGATCAATTTCCTCAAAGTATGAGTGCTACACAACCATGACGAATTCATCGAGTCCTTCGATCAGCTCACTACCCTCTGCACCAACATCTCCAGCTTTGCAAAATCCATTGGTGAGGTAGTAGAACTGTAGGAAACTGGAACTCTGACCAAGGCTGAAGACAAATTTAAAGCCCAACTCCAAACCTTCAAAGATGGTGAACTGAAGCAGATCATGAAAGAGTTTGTCGATGCTCAGCTGGCTGAATTCACCAAAACTCATCTCAGCTCTCACCTCTCCAATCTGCTTCCCAAATAGATCGAAGATCACAGCATTGCCACCCTGAGTGAAGTCAACAAGCTGCAGGACAGATGCACCAAGATTGAGGATGTCCATTCGTCCTTTGTGGCGAAAATCACCCAGAATGCATCTGCTTCACAATCTACTGTGGATGTGATTCAACAGGACATCAACACCCTTCTCAACTTCAAGGAAACCGCATTTGCAGATATAGAGAAACTGAGAAGTGAGAATGCATCTCTCACTCTGGTCATCAAGACCCTATTTGATGATGTCAAAAAGGGGGAAGGGAAGAAAGGGAAAGGCGCTCAGAAGTCTACCCAAGCTAAAAAATCAACAAAGCCACCTATCTCCAAACCTGAATCTGAATCTGCTCACCCTTCATCATCTGCTGCTCCTCGTAAACAGGTTGATGAGGAGGTGTCCAAAAAGGCTGAAGTTGTTCACTCCTTTATGATGTCATAGATGTTATCACAGGGTTACTCCATTGAAGATACATCTAATCCGGAGTTAGTGCGAAAATTTACCAAAGATCAAGCAGACAAGGCCAGAAGGCTGAAAGAGATCAAGGCTTGGAAAGAACGCACAAGGGCCTTCTGTCAAGGGAATCTTCAAGCCCAAACTGCTATCTCTTGGCTAAATGAAAAGGATGCCATTAGATGGAGAGATCTCAATAGTTGCTTCATTATGGAGCATTATTTCTTGGCATTCCAGAGCGATATGGTGATACCGAAGTTGTCTTCACCCAATATCTCAACGATCACCCCGATCGAGAATTCATTTTGTGAGTATACAATCGAGCTGATCTTGCAGGAGTTCAAATTCATGCCCCGGCTAAAGAATTCTTCTCTCCTCCCCTGCTGTCAGATGGGAAGCTTGCTGACCGGACCAAGATCAACAATTATGTGATTGCCACTGCCAACTATTTCAATGTGTCCATTGGAGACAGTGAAGCCTTTAAGCAGATTCGTGATGGTATTTATACGAGTGTGAATCCGGTCTCCAACGAAAAGAAGATAGAAGATGCAGCTACAAAGAGGAGGTTCAAGAGATGATCTGTATTTCATTCTGTTTTTTATGTATCGAGCTGTAATAACTGTACTTATCTTATGCTCTGATACCTTAATGAAAACAAGATCACCTTTTTGACCTGATGACAATACCTTTTTGTCCAGGTTAACGTCTTTACTATTTTTTCGTTTTTTTCTATCTGATTACTTTCTTATGTTCTTATAACTTCTATCCATTCATGGATATTTTTTTTTTCAGCTATAAGAACTCTTTGTAAAGTGTTTGGTTTCGACATCATCAAAAAGGGGAAAATTGTTGGGAACCCTTTGTAGTTTAATTTGGATGATGTTTATCGAAACCACACTTAGTTTTATTTTACTCTATTTAGAGTTTAATTTAGTTGGAACAACCTGCCCTATCTCATACAGGTCAGCTATACTATCTGTCTATAACAGGTTGATCACCCTGTAAATGTAAGATCGTGTTCAACGATCTAACCTATAGAGATCGACCTAACCTGTTGTTCCATTAGTCAACCTGTTGTAGAAGTCCAGCTGCACTGCCTTGAAGATCTCAAGATCGCTGGAGCCCTACAAACCGAAGGTCAAACAGATTCACCTACATGAATCAAGACGACCTGTTCTCTGGTACCTGTTGCCAGCTAGGACGAAATCTCCCAATGGCTAGAAGTAAGTCAGCAGTACGGGCTCTCTGCTATCACTGACTTTTCCAACGGCTAGAATTCAAATTCAAAGCCTATAAATACTTCAAGCCTCTCTCCAGAACTCTCACGGGAAATTGAATATCAAAGACAAAACTCTGTAGAAATCTCTATCGCTCAAGCTCTATCTTAGCACTCGAAACAAGATGATTTCCCAAGTAATAAGTTATCAAGATTTCTGATTCTGGAAACCTCTGTTCTTGAGCATTTGCTACTGCTTAAGAACACACTTATTTCTTCACTTAAAAGTCTGTAAAGTCAGAAAGTGTTAGAAAGTTTTAGATCTCTCAATTGTTAGGTTTGGATTAACTTAGCAATTTAGAAGTCTGATTTGGTAAAGGTTTGTAATCTCTATTTAAGAGAAGTTTGTAAGGGTCACGACCTAAAACTTGTGTTTGGTTTTTGTCAAGATTAGACGGAGACTGAAGCTGATTCTCGGTCAGTATAAATAGAGAGAAGTAACGAATTTCAGTTACGACGGTAGCTGACGTGGATGTAGGGGGATTTCCCGAATCACAATAAAAATTGACTGTCTCGCTCTTACTCTCTACTTTACTTTCAGTCGATCTTACTTTTTGTTTACTAACTTGCATACATAGCATTCAAACTCTTCATATAAACTTGTTATCTGTTTGAAAGAAAAGATTTTCTAAGAGTAGCCAAACCACTCACCAACTTCCGCACTGCATATATGATCTGTAGCTCAAGAGTGAACCTACCTTCACTCAACAGATCGCCCTCATCTGATACTAGTTGACCCGACGAGTCAATCTTGTCATAGATTTATTTTGAAAAGTCAAAACTGTTGGCAATTGGTGTATTCTCCCCCCCCCCCCCCCTCATACACCAAATTACTCTTTCTGGGACCAACATGAGATAGTACAAAAATTTGAGGCGAGATACAAAAGTTGGGTGACAACGACGGTGGCAGCGGCGGCCACATCAAATTCTTGATGGATTTTGGATTTTTGGTTGCCATAAATCGCATATTCAAAATAGGGGAAGGTGTAATTCAATTCGAGCATTTTGATACGGATAGCCAATGGATTAGTGGTCAAATTTACTTTTTAATGTTTAACCAGATAAACTGTAGAATGCAGACGGATTATAAAATGCACTACAATTTTGCAGCGGATAATTAGTCCATCGGCATTCAATTTTCCCATAATCTGTCGGCAATCTGCCGCAGATTGTCAAGCGTGTATTAGATTCACCACTTTGACTGCATTCTATAGCAGATCAATCGGTATTGTCCCCGTATTTTTCTCCATCAGTAATCTGTCAAGATTCAGGAATGAACACGATTCTTGTAGTGCCACACACACTAGTTCTTAAAATTTAATTGAACTTTTTAGTTATTCAAATTGCTATACGTTATAATATATGGTCTGAATTAATCCATGCATGTTAAAAGGATTGCAAATATTGTGAAATTTCAGTCCTTAAAAGTATGAACCGTCATGATATCAAGATAAAATTAAAGAAAAGTCGTTTAGACAACTATGGCACTACAAAAAAGATCAGTATTGTAACGAAATTTTTTGTCACAAAAGGCTAGATTTTTATCACAATAAGTTATATGTGAGGAAAAAAAATTCGTCGCATCTTCGTCATATTAGAGTCCTCGCATATAACATAATATGAGGAAATTACAATTTCCTCACATAAGATGTCTAGGACTATGCGAGGGAAAAAATCCTCACAATAAGTATAAGCTGAATCACTTTCTTGCAAGATAATTCTATGATCAATGCTAATTAAGAGAAACTAGTTAGTAAGATAAAGAATAAGCAGGAACCTTAGAATTCCTTCAGGTTCAAAAGTTGCTCAACACTAGGATGGAACATCACTTCTGAAAGGTCCCTTGTGAGGATAGCTAGTTGTGCAAATCTGCAAGACTTCAGAACATGAACTACAAAGAACTTCAAATTACCAATGAAGAATGTTAGGCAAAAAAAATGTAGCATTGCACATAAGCAAGACTACCCACTTTGGATCTCTTCCAAGCTGGATGCTGTTACATGTGATTGAGTCAGAGCACCTTTCTATCAATACAACCCACTGCATTACAAGGAGGATCACAATAAGCACTTATCTGTCTTATGTCAATTAGAGGAGACAGTTGAAGCTTAAAACACTAACAGCAGCTGGAAAAGCATACAGGAAAACATTGGATTAAAATTATCTTTTTCCCAAGCCTCACGAGCCTCAAAGCAACTTCAGCAGCCGTATTTGCGGCAGTAATAACATCAGCTGCCCTCAGTGACTGGCCCTTGTTGAAGTACATGGGTGTGTGCAACTACAACAATAAAGCCATCTATGTGACACCCCATATCATTGTAGATAAACCATATTACTACTCATATCCAAGATGAAGCAAATCACTAGTACCACATTTGACAAATATTTCCCCAAAAGCTAGAAAAGAGGCTTACATTTTCACAATATCCCCACCTTCCAATACAGTCTCATCACCGCCCAATGGTGAAAAATGGTAGACTGTAAGTTTCACCGAAATGCATGTTGGGAATGCAACACCCCCTTTCAATCTTCTTCTTCACCTTCTTGTACATGTTCCCCGTTTGCTTGATAGGCACACAATATGAGACAAAATTAGTACAAAACCGTAGCACTGTAACTATTACTACAAAATCATTCTCTACTAATCGAAGAATGATCAAATACACTTAAAATACTCACTCTCCAATAAACGAGTATGCTTTCTCACATAGGTCAACAATCTTAGCCTTTACAACCCCTCTGCATTTATTCAATCGGCATTGTTAGGGATAAAATAATAGCTCATCCTAGAGCTAAAAATCTATAAACTTCTTAAGAAGGGCCAAAAGCAAAATGTCCGTCAAAAGCATCTATGATGTCTCCTTATGGATCTATTCCTATACAGATCCGACATCAAATGCCTCATTAGCTTGAAGCTATGAAGTACTGACAAATGATAGGGACCAAATGAGAAAAAAAACCCTTTAAATACCCGAAGACTAAAGACTTTTTGATAATGAGTCCCTCATGAAAGGTGAACTTATGTCATGAAACCATAAGCAGAAGCATGGACTTATGGATTTTATGCATAAGCTGAATACGTATCACTGTCCTTGACAGTGAAATCCTATGCCTCTAGAAGCATTTGTCCTTTAGCTTCTGATTGCAAATCGCTTGTGTAAATGTAGCTTATGTCACCAACGCATAAGCTGAATCATATGCCAAGGCAAAAGGCTAAGTGATAAGAATATTCCCGTAACTAACATTTGGGACCACTCCACGTGGCACCTGTTCAGCCTAAAAGCATGATTGTTTTTTCTGCAAAAGTTGTGCTACTGCTGCAGACTGCTGCTTTCTCTATGAAAGTTGTACTATTGAAATTACAATATTCCCCCTATTATTACATGAAATTACGGTAATACCCCTGCTCTCTTTGAGACTATAAATAGAGGCATTGCCCTCATTTCCAAGGTACGCAATTTTTGAGACTTAGCTCTCTCCATTATCACACTCAGCTCTGCAAGCTTCTCTGAGGAATTGCAAGCTCACACACTCATTTATATTACATTTGTAGAGGTTTTCTTCTTCAAAGAAAACCTCGAATCTATTAAACGCCGAGTCTGACTTGAGCATCGGAGTCCCTTCCCCGGGATCCTCCCCCCGGGTCTTTTTTGCAGGGATTCAAGGTTGAAGCCAGCGAGAAAGAAGCTACCTTTCCTCCTTGAACGAAGCAGAACTGAAGCCGAAGGCTTGAAGGCGTTCTACCCCATCCACGCAATATCTTTTACATGTATTTAATTTTAGATCTTTAACCCGGATCTAACAACTGGCACCGTCTGTGGGAAAATCAAGCGTAAGGCGTTGAATTCTCACCTTAAAATTTTCTAATTTCTCTCTATTTTTCTGTCTGCAAAAGTAGATAAATCTTTAATTTTTTTCCATTCTAATTCGTGATATAAGCTTCAGTTATGTTCATAATTAAGAAGGAAATGCTTGATGATATTTTTTCTTGAGATTAATGCTTTCTGGGGAAAGCGCTGTAGAAGAAACCTTTTTTTAGGTAGAAACTCACTGATTTTTGCGAGATGTGTACGGTGTAAGCATGCACAATAACATACGCTTTTGAAAAGTATGCTATTGCTTATGCGATAGAAGCATAAGCAAGTTCTTGCTCAGATTCTTTGAGGTAAGCCCCTTCTAACCAATGCAATTTCATTCCTAAGAGAATACCGAATGAAATACATAAAAGCCCTAATAAACTCGGGCACTTAAAGAAACTGCGCTGAAGCAGTAGCAAAAGCATAAGCCCTTGTGAAACAAGGCACTTAATGAAAAGCCCTGGCAGCCCCAGGCAAATGTGTTGAAGAAAATCTCTTAAGGTGGGAGAGAAAAGGGGAAGACCAAAAAAGATATTGGGCTCCGCATCCCGTGAAAAACCTATGAGATAAACACATTAATAAAAACAAATGAGAAAACCCATAAAACATGGATTCTTGTGGATGTGAAATAAAATCACGTTGTCTTTTTATTCGCTCAAATTACTTATATTTGGTTATTATCTATCAATATTATCTTTTTTTGTGAAAAACTAACGTTTTTCTCTTCTATGGTTAAGAAGAAGGAAAAATACTTGATAGAAAGCACAAAATTCGAAAAGAAGTGATAATAAGTCATGGCAGACCCAGGCATCTTGAAATTAAGACCTGCTTAAGGGTAGAGAAAGAAGGATAAGTCCTATCGCAGAAGCTAAGCACCAAATCTCGAAAACCCGAGCCATATGCTTATGGCATAAAAGCATAAGCAAGTTACAAAAACTTGGGTATATGTGCAAAAGCAAAAAAGAGAATGTCGAATCTAAAATTGATAAGATGAGTAATGGAGAACGTGCCCTGAAGGCCGTACTATTTCACTTTATCGGGAACATATAAGTGTATTAAGGTTATATAATATCCTCTATATGTTGCTTATGTTACAGAAGCATAAGCATGATGACGCAATCAGGAGATGCCGTCATTCAAGAAATCTCGGGATCTTGCCAAGATGATTCGGCTCCTCACAACAATGAGGAAGCATCTATGCTTGCCCCTAGCAAAACAACACAAGCGGGCAGCAGCGCAAAAGCTAACCTGCCTAGCCTCCAAACTGCATTGGAACATATGTGAAAAGGTAATAGAAGCAATTTATGAAAACAGTAATTGTTTTTATGACATGACTGAAAATTAAAATATAAAATAGCCTTGGGATGGACCCAAGCACTCCTCGATTTATTTAAATCGAATTTTAATAAAAGAGCCTTGGGATGGACCCAAGCACTTTTCGATTTATTAAATCGAATTTTAATGAAAAAGCCTTGGGATAGACCCAAGCACTTCTCGATTTATTCAAATTGAATTTTAATGAAAAAGCCTTGGGATGGACCCAAGCACTTTTCGATTTATTCAAATCGAATTTTAATGGAAAAGCCTTGGGAGAGACCCAAGCATGTCGTGAGCAAATCAGATCTCACGGAAAAAGCCTTAGGAGAGACCCAAGCATGTCGTGAGCAAATCAGATATCACGGAAAAAACATTGGGAGAGACCCAAGCATGTCGTGAATAAATCTGATCTCACGGAAAAAGCCTTGGAGAGACCCAAGCATATTATGAGCAAATCACATCTCACGGAAAAAGCCTTGGGAAAGACCTAAGCATGTCTTGAGCAAATCAGATCTCACGGAAAAAGCCTTGGGAAAGACCCAAGCATGTCGTGAGCAAATCAGATCTCACGAAAAAGGCCTTGGAAAAGATCCGAGCATGTTGTGAACTAAATCAGATCTCACAGAAAAAAGCCTTGGGAGAGACCCAAGCACTTTAGATCGGCCAAAAGGCAGAAACACGCCAAAAGGCAGATGTGAGCCAGAAGGCAAAAGCGCGCCAGAGGCACTAGTGCACCAGAAAGCTAGAAAGCAAAAGCGCGCCAGAAAGCAAAATGAAGAGCCAGAGCAACATTTGGAACAAGAGCCAGGAGATAAATCTCCGGATATGAGTATCAAGAAGCA
Source organism: Mentha longifolia (assembly GCA_001642375.2). Taxonomy (NCBI): domain Eukaryota; kingdom Viridiplantae; phylum Streptophyta; class Magnoliopsida; order Lamiales; family Lamiaceae; genus Mentha; species Mentha longifolia. The sequence goes on from CM038112.1 coordinate 28,849,231, forward strand.
ACAGAAGCAGTTGCTTATGAAACAAGAGTAGCTAAGCAAGCATAACTTTGTGAAAAAGCCTTGGGAGAGACCCAAGCACTTCTTTGTAAAAAGCCTTGGGATGGACCTAAGCACTTCTAGATTTATTCAAATCGAATCTTATGAAAAAGCCTTGGGATGGATCCAAGCATTCCTCGATTTACTTAAATTGAATATTTATGAAAATCCTTGGGCTGGACCTTAGCACTTCTTTATAAAAAAGCCTTGGGATGGACCCAAGCATTTCTCAATTTATTCAAATCGAATCTTACAAAAAATTCTTAGGATGGACCCAAGCACTTTCCGATATATTCAAATTGGACTTCACGAAAAAGCCTTGGGATGGACCCAAGCACACGATACGCATAAGACGCGGAAGCTTATGCTTATGAACAATGAGCACAAGCAAATTGCAAAAACTTGCATATATGCATATTGGTATGGGAAGCAAAAGCGGGCGCAAAAGCCTCAGGCCCTATTTACCACGTTTAAACAAGCAGATGTCGCAAATGCTGAAACAAGCAGAAGCACAGAATCTCCCTAATGACAAAGGGAAAAGAGCGACATAATATCTATTTGTAGATGGTCAAGTCGTGGATTAGGATTCTGAGGGAGACATTACTCCTGAGGAAGAACTTGAAGTGGATGTACCTGAATATCCGGCGGAAGCCATTATCAGGAAGGATCAGAAGCAGTTGCATAAGCAACGGAAGCAGATACATAAGCATCAAAAAATAAACAGCAAATCTATCACCACAGTTGCAAGAACTGTGTAAAGTCTCAACCCCATGTTGAGGAAGAAAAAGATATCGAACATTCAAGGATACCACAAGTATCCCAAAAGCTGAAGGATACCTTCTGTGCATCGTGCATCTATTTGCAAGAGCCAAAAGGCTCCACATAAGCTCTTTGTACTTGATGACATTCAAGCAAGAGCCCACTGAATCATTGAAGGATTATTTAACACGGTCCAATGCTACGGCATTGGAAATACCAAGAGTTAATTCGCAAGTGAAAATTCACAATTTTGTTTAAAAAAAAAAAAAAAAACGCGGTCAATTCTTTGACTCGCTAACAAAGGAATCAGTATAAACCCTAGAGGAATTCCTCACAAGGGTGGAAAAATACATACACCTAGAAGATGCAAAAGCTTTCAGGAAAGTACAATCATTGCTTATGCAATGCATCAGAAGTGGAAAGCGTAAGCTTTGCTTATGCAATGCACCAGAATCGGTTTCAAGATTGCTTAACTTCCAAAAAGTTATGAAATTTTTTGAGAAAAAAGTTTTTTACATGGGGGATATTCCATGTTTATTAAGTGAAATTCTAATTCAATGGTTCTTACAAATTCACTTGAGGGGGGTGTAGGGGTATACCCCATATACCCAAATACCCATTTTGCACGTTTAAAAAATGCAAAAACTTGAAAATACAGTTAAACATTGCACACGGAAGCACGTAAATCGAAAGTAGTATGCAAAAGCATACAACCCGAAGTAATATGCAAAAACATATTATCCAGAAGTAGTATGCAAAAGTATACATCTCAGAGGTAGTATGCAAAAGCATACAACCCGAAGTAATATGCAAAAGCATATTATCCAGAAGTAGTATGCAAAAGCATACATCTCAGAGGTAGTATGCAAAAGCATACAACCTGAAGTAATATGCAAAAGCATATTATCCAGAAGTAGTATGAAAAAGTTTACATCTCAGAGGTAGTATAAAAAAGCATACAACCCGAAGTAATATGCACAAGCATATTATCCAGAAGAAGTATGCAAAAGCATACATCTCAAAGCTAGTATGCAAAAGCATACATCCCGAAGTAATATGCAAAAACATATTATCCAGAAGTAGTATGCAAAAGCATACATCTCAAATGTAGTATGCAAAAGCATACAACCCGAAGTAATATGCACAAGCATAGTATCCAGAAGAAGTATGCAAAAGCATACATCTCAAAGCTAGTATGCAAAAGCATACATCCCGAAGTAATATGCAAAAACATATTATCCAGAAGTAGTATGCAAAAGCATACATCTCAAATGTAGTATGCAAAAGCATACAACCCAAAGTAATATGCAAAAGCATATTATCCAGAAGTAGTGTGCAAAAGCATACAATCTAAAAGTAATTTGCAAAAGCATACAATACAAAAACAAAAAAGGCGAGTATGCGGAAAGCATGCAAAAAGCTATAGCCAAAAGGGCAATGACGATGCCTCTCAATGGGAGGCATACCGGTTTAATATGGAAAGTGTTGATGCACAGAAGCATCTCTTGAGAGCGGAGTCTCCTAACTCCCTAACTTATTTATTGTAATCATCTCTTGCTCCTAGCCAAGAGAAGAAGAATGCTAAAAAACATTCAATGATCTGAAGATGCACTTGGCAGACCTGCCATTGCTAACCATAACAATACCCAAAGAAGATTTATATCTTTTACTTTGTGGTAAGAGAAGAATACTTGAGCTCTGTGTTCTTGAGAGAAGATGGGTCGACACGAATGCTCATATATTATATGAGCAAAGTGTTGTAGAGGCCCAAAAGCAGATATGCTGATATCAAGAAGGCTACTTTGGCCATGATGGTCACTGCCGGAAGGCTAATGCCTTATTTTACATCCCTTCAGGTGATAGTTATAACTAACACCCTATTGAAACAAGTCCTAGGCAAACCTGATTTGTTAGGAAATATGACCAAATGGGCTGTTGAAATGAGTGAATATGACATGGACTTCAAACCACAAATGGCTATAAAAGCGCAAGCATTAGCTGAATTCATGCAAGAGACTACTAGGGCTATGCCCGATGATAGAAGATTATGTAAAGCTTATGCTGATGGATCTGTCACGAAAGACAGATCTGGAGCAAATGTCATAATTTTTTGTGACTCCCAATTGGTGCCGCAATAAGTGTTGTGCACTTATGTCAAGAAGGCAGAAATGATGGTAGCTTATGCTACTAACTTGAACATCAAGAGAAGAAATTCTCAAACTTTGAACTAGTTCAAAGTCTACGAAAAGGAAATACTGAAGTCGATAAACTAGCAAGAATGGCTAGTTTCCGTCGTGAGTACATGGCAAGAAAATATTGCATTCCTCAATGCAGAAGTGAAAGCTTTCACATTAGAGGTATCTTGTGTACAAGGATGTCCATATTGGCGCATCCCCCTTTTGAAAACGTTACAAGGAGAATCTCTCCTTGAAAATGCCGAAGTGCCTAAAAAGGGTACTTTGGCTAAATTTTTCCTATTTGGAGATTATCTCTATAAGAGATCACTCATGCATCCCCTTTTTGAGGTGCATGTCTAAACAAGAAGGGGAACACATTCTCCGAGAGATACATGAAGGTTGTGCATGAGCACACACCTTGTTCAAAGACTTATTGTCAAAAGTCTTGCGAGTTGGCCAACTATTGATAAAGATGCAAAACCATCGGCAAAAGCATATGGTCAGAAGCATGAGAGGTTTATACTTGCTCCTGCTTTGGTGTATTTCCCTTGTCCCTTGGACAAGTAGGGAATATATATTGTTGGGAAATTCCCAATTTCCCCTTAGTGGAAGGATACTTTTTAATCTACCGTTACTTACTTCGCCCAATGGGTAGAAGCGGAAACGGTTGTAAAGATAATTACAAAGGCAAATAAGTTCTTATGAAGAACATATGATGATGTTTCGACATCCTCCGAATATTTAAGTCCAACAATAGGACCCAATTCATGGGACCAATCATCCGTGAATAGTGCCAAGAGATAAAAATTGAATAGTGATTTGCATATGTACTAAGCTAACGAAGAATCAAATCCTACATCGAAGCAAAAGCAAAGGGATAAGACCCTATGTGAAAGTAGGGCTCCTAACTTTAAAAGCCATGGCAGACCCATGCACATGTGTTGGTAAAAATCGCACATGAGCGATAGGGGGCAAAAGCAGGTGCAGAAGCCTCAGACCCTATCTGCTTCCGCAATAATGGAGTTAGGTTTTAGCTACAATGCTAAATCCTTGGGGAAGTATTTGATACTTAATTAAAACTAGCCCCTAAAAGCACATAAGGTAAAAGCCGTGCGCAGAAGCACATAATACAAAAGCCGTGCGCAGATGCACATAATACAAAAGCTGTGCGCTAAAGCACATAAGGCAAAAGCTGTGCGTAGAAGCACATAATACAAAAGGTGTGAGCAGAACCATATAAGGCAAAAGCCGTGTGCAGAAGCGCATAAGGCAAAAGTCATGTGCCGAAGCACATAAGGCAAAGTTGTGTGCAGAAGCACATAATGCAAAAACCATGCGCAGAAGCATGTAAAGCATAATATGAAAAAACAATTAGCAGAAGCATACGAATATCAAATTGAAGAATGGAAAAACAAGTATGCAATGCAGAAGCATAAGCAACAAGCACGTGATTCGTACTATAAATGAGTGCAAGTAAGAAAGCTCAACTAAGGAGACTTGGTCTTCAAAAGAGCAGAAGTTCTTGAACCAAATGGTAAGCCCGATGCTAAATTGAAAGGCCCATATGTGATCAAAACAATTTTTAGAGAATGATTTTACTGGGCTCATAAAGGCAAAAGAAAGACATCTTCCTAGGCCTTGCCTTGGAACACACCCAATTTAAAAAAATATTATGGGAGAAAAATGTTATACGGAGAAACTACGAAAGTAGCTATTTTTCCTTATCTACCAGAAGCTCAAAGCAACGAAGCATTACTTATGTAATGCACTACAATCGGTCTTAGGACATTCAACTAAGCATTACTTATGTAATGCACCACCCCGTCCGCTACCCCCTCTGAGGGTTTGTTGATGGCATCCTCCTTGGAAGCTTCTTCCTCGCGAGTGCGTACTGCTGGATCTGCTTGTGTCTACAAGTAAAAAGCAGGAATGATTAGTTATTCCTTAATAAAGGAAGAGCACATAATTCAGGTACTAGCTGCAATGCTAATGCCTGGGGGAAGTATTTGATATTTTATCAAAACTAGCCCCTAAAATTGAATCAAGGCGGAATGGGCAATGACTGTAATGCCCTTGAAGAAGACCTTACATACGTGAGGGTCTAGCCTCTAAAATATATGCATGGGAAATAAAATGCATCAAGAAAATTATGCAAACTCCTTTCGCCTTCTTAGCAAAAGAAGACGATTAAAGGCTAAAGAGGTTATCTGTAATATTCTTTGCTTTTGCTTATAATGTAGAAGCAGAAGGAACAATTTCATCTAAAGATGCTCATATTCATGAGTTCTGAGAATCTCACAAAGAAGAATCATTCCCTCGTAACAACGAGGAAGCTTCTGCACTTGCTCATGCTGCATAAGCTGAAAGTAGTACAAAAGCTAACTTGCCTATTGCGTGGGCTGAAGGAAATTGAGAAGTTTCTTTTCTCGAGTGAAAGAAAAATATAAGTTTGAAAATGAAAACTTATCCAACAATTGGAAATATTCGTTCCAAGTAAATGAAGGATAACGATCCTTAAATAACGGCGAGAGAGTTTATAACTCTATCAATTACTTCAACGATGTAAATTTGGAGACTCTCCAAATGCCCTCTTGATATATGGAGTGACATAAGCATGTCTCAACATGCCTAAAAAGAAGAAGGCGTAAGGAGTTACTTATACTCATCCTCTATGGATTGCCTAAATCAGTGGACATAGGCCATGTTTTCAGGGGCAGCATGAATCGGATGGCAAGGGAAGCAAAGCAACGCTTCAAATCTCCTCATTACTTTTACAATCGATGTGGAATAAATGAAGGAAAAAAGGTTATACGTCTTTAATACCCCAAGAAGATAGAGACAAAACTCGAAATTTGACCCATGTCAAATTCATATCAGAGTTCGTTACTCTGAGGAAAGGACAAAAGCCGTTGCGCTCTTGTCAAAATATTGAACACAGTTCATAAATAATTGAGCTCATAGCTTATGGACCCGAACCATAACCAGAAGCAAGACACCATCATCAAAACTCCCTCTTGCAATATGCAGAAGCAAAAGCTGAGTTAAATTTACTGCTGCCTTCTGGCAGAGGTCACAAAGCTTTCAATGAAAAGCTTACCCTGCGAACTCATCTTATGTCATTCGAACATAAGATCTTTTGTATCTATCTCTTTCTATCCCCTCCGAAAAATACATTTTTCAGAGCTGGGGGAGGACTTGTTGTTAGTGATAAAATAACAGCTCATCCTAGAGCTAAAAATCTATAAACTTCTTGAGAAGGGCCAAAAGCAGAATGTCCGTCAAAAGCATCTATGATGTCTCCTTATGGATCTATTCCTATACAGATCCGACGTCAAATGCCTCATTAGCTTGAAGCTATGAAGTACTGACAAATGATAGGGACCAAATGAGAAAAAAGCTCCTTTAAATACCCGAAGACTAAAGAGTTTTTGATAATGAGTCACTCATGAAAGGTGAACTTATGTCATGAAACCAGAAGCAGAAGCGTGGACTTATGGATTTTATGCATAAGCTGAATATGTATCACTGTCCTTGACAGTGAAATCCTATGCCTCTAGAAGCATTTGTCCTTTAGCTTCTGATGGCAAGTCGCTTTTGTAAACGTAGCTTATGTCACCAGCGCATAAGCTGAATCATATGCCAAGGCAAAAGGCTAAGTGATAAGAATATTCCATAAGAATATTCCCGTAACTAACATTTGGGACCACTCCACGTGGCACCTATTCAGCCTAAAAGCATGATTGCTTTTTCTGCAAAAGTTGTGCTACTGCTGCAGACTGCTGCTTTCTCTGCGAAAGCTGTACTATTGACAGAATATTGTCCCCTGCCAAAGGACAATATTCCCCCTATTATTACATGAAATTACAGTAATACCCCTGCTCTCTTTGAGACTATAAATAGAGGCATTGCCCTCATTTCCAAGGTACGCAATTTTTGAGACTTAGCTCTCTCCATTATCACACTCAGCTCTGCAAGCTTCTCTGAGGAATTGCAAGCTCACACACTCATTTATATTACATTTGTAGAGGTTTTCTTCTTCAAAGAAAACCTCGAATCTATTAAACGCCGAGTCTGACTTGAGCATCGGAGTCTCTTCCCCGGGATCCTCCCCCCGGGTCTTTTTTGCAGGGATTCAAGGTTGAAGCCAGCGAGAAAGAAGCTACCTTTCCTCCTTGAACGAAGCAGAACTGAAGCCGAAGGCTTGAAGGCGTTCTACCCCGTCCACGCAATATCCTTTACATGTATTTAATTGTAGATCTTTAACCCGGATCTAACAGGCATTTTCATGCATTCATCAATAATAATAAATAAATTCTCTCTAAAACAATAAACATAACATAAGAAATCAATCACACTCGTTCGACCGCGCGAGCACGCACATAACAAATGAAACATTTACAAAATAACTAAGCACAAGAATCTAATTGTTAACAATTTCAGCAGCGGCTTTGATTGTGAATACTTCAGAATTTGTGAAAATAAAGTGAAAAGTTTTAGTGAAACCTCAGGCGCTAGATGCTAGCATTGGTCGTTAAAATCGACAAAAACATAATCCAAGCTCAAAATTGCAGCATCGAAATTGGAGTCGTCGAACTTCAACACTCTGACGTCCACCTGTGGAGAATCGCTATCGTTATCTCTCGCAGCTGATCCAGCCACGGCGGAGCCACCTCTGCCGCGCGCTCGGCGATGAAGACAACCTTCGTTTGGAAATCGTTGAGAAGAAACTTGCAAAGGATTGGGCTTCAGAAATTTGCTTAGGGCTAATCGAGATTCGGGCAACAATTTTGACATTAAAAAAAGAAAAGAAAAGAAACAACTTAAATCATAATTACTTTCTTATTTACAAAAATACCACCGAGGTTTATTTTTTTGCTAGGAAATTGCATTTCCTCACATATGATCTCCAAATGTAACAAAATTTATTTTTGTTGCAAAGTTTGTTACATATAATTTATTTATTTATTTATTTTTGTAGTGGCAGAGATAATATGGTGAGCTATAATATCCTTAAGTATTCTAAAAAGACAAAAACTTGTGTCAGCCGGAGGCACCGTGCGGCCGGGCCCAAAGTGTCAATCTTTATACAGAAAAGTGTCAATCTATATGAATAAAAGTGTCAATCTTTAACATAATTATTTTACGAATAAAATGACAATTTTTAAAAGTGTCAATCTTTATACAGAAAAGTGTCAATCTATATGAATAAAAGTGTCATTGTTTTAGTCTGGCCGCACGGTGCCTCCGGCTGACCCAAGTGTGTCCCTTCTAAAAATAATCGGTTCAGTAATTTTTAAATTTTGACTGACTAAATTACTTATGGACATAAAAAAGCCCTCATTTTTTCGAAAGAAATGACCGATTTATTAATTCTGAATTTTTATGACTGACTAACCTAGTCTTTATTAATATTACGACCACAATACATTTTTTTATAATAATCTGTTCATTAGTTCTGAAATTTTAAAGAGAAATATTATGCCTTTAGGGTGCGGTTATTTTTTAAAAGTCAATTTAAAGGGATATAGGAAGATAATATATCGTGATATAACTTTATAACAAGTAGCAGGACTCATTTTATACTTGTTTACTTTGAATGATAATAGATGTATATAATTGTTTCTGTTATACATGTATGTTGTTTACTTTGTAGGAAATAGATGGATAAAATATGAAATGTCTAAATTGTCCATATTTTTTTTATAGTATATATATGTGAGGATAGTAGAGTCTTTTTACATAAATGGTAAAATGTGGTATAAAATTGTCACTCTCCTTCCTTGAGTATAAAATTATACATACCATAGTATAAAGGGTTGCCCGTATTTTTATACAATCTATTAGATCTTTTATATATCGGAGTATCAGCGTGCATATATATATATATATGATCACGTTCTAAGAGCATCTCCAGCCCAACGGAACCGAGGGGCTCGCGCCTGCCTGCGAGCCCGGGCCGGGTCGCGAGCCCTCTCGGCGCTGGCATGCCCCAACAACGGCGAGCCAGGCTCGCATGCCCGAGTCGGGCGTGAGCTCCCCACCTGCATCATCCCTGACGTCAGCACAGTTTAATTTTTTATTTTTTTTATTTTTTTTTATTTTTGCAATTTCTGAAACAAAAAAAATTAAAAATTAAAAATGCAGAATTTGAACGTTGAGGCTCCAACGGCCATATCCAATTTTTCCATATAAATTCACATCTCCACCTACACAATTTCTACACACAAATCTATCTCAAACATCCACTAATTTCTACAATTGTAGTCCCAATTCTTCTTCATTATCAATATGTCAAGCTCTTCCGAAATCTCATCCGATTCATCCTCCTCCTCCGGAGAACTCGAAGTGATGTACCAACACATACAGAGCAGCGTCAAACTTTGGCGGAAACATAAAGAAGCAAAGAAGAAGAAGAAAAAAGTCAAGGAGGCGACAAAACGCCGAAGATATCAGTCTAGGCGAATGATCGATCAAGATCGAGTCACAGGAGCAACGCAATTGTTCAATGATTATTTCGTTGAAAGTCCAACTTATCCCAATGCTTTATTCCGACAACATTTTCGTATGTCAAAGCTTCTGCTTTTGCGTATCGTGCAAGTGTTGGAGAGTCGCGATGAGTATTTCCAACAATGATGCGATGCACTAGGCAGGCCGGGTTTCTCAACCCTCCAGAAGTGCACCGCCGCTCGTCAACTCGCCTACGGAGGCACCGGCAACCAATACGACGAGTACTTACGAATGTCGGAGACCACCACTATAAAATCGTTGAAGCGCTTTGCGAAGGCGATTCGAACCATCTTAGGTGGTCATTATTTGAGGAAGCCAGACGGAAATGATTGTGCATGAATTTTGGCAATGCACGAGACACGCTACAATTTTCTAGGGATGTTTGGTTCGATCGACTGCATGCACTGGGCTTGGAAGAACTGTCCGGAGAGGTGGAGGGCCAATACACACGTGGGGATAAGGGCCACCCTACAATGATCCTTGAGGCTATTGCATCTCACGATCTGTGGATATGGCACGCCTTTTTCGGGGTCTCCGGAGCGCTCAACGACATCAATATTCTCAATCAATTGTCGATGTTCAGCGACGTCGTCAAAGGAATAGCACCTCCAGTCCATTTCCTCGCCAACAGAAATCAATATAACATGGGCTACTACCTCGCGGACGGGATATATCCAAAGTGGCCCATTTTAGTGGCAGCCCCACCGCACGCCACTGATGAAAAAGTGGAGCGTTTTAAAGCTATGCAGGAGGCGGCGCGCAAAGATGTTGAACGAGCTTTTGGCGTTTTACAAATTCGTTAAGGAATGGTCAGCGGCCCATCACGACTTTGGTATCGTGATAGTATACAAGATATTATGTATGCTTGTATTATCTTGCATAACATGATAATCGAGGATGAAGGAGCAAACGTGACAAATTAGGCCCCTCCTGAAGAGGAGGCATCTACTTCTGCAAATGCACGAGTGAATCGAGGAGCCCCTGATTATTTCAGGCATACGTGGAGCGTAACGCGTCGTTATGCGATAGGACCAAACACGGCGATCTTTATAACGATTTGGTCGAAGAGATGTGGGCGCGTAGGGGCAACAATTAGCGCTTTTAATTATTATTGCGTATTTTAAATTATTTAAAATTAAATTGTATTTTGTTTGTTTGAATTATGTTTGTTTCAATTTAATAAAAAAAAATCCAAAAATTATGTTATTTTTTAATTGAAAATAGAATTAAATAAATAAATAAAATTGAAACGAAATCGAATTAAAAAAAACGAATCGAAAATCGAATAAAAAAAGAATTAAAAATAATATATTGAAATGGAAAGAGCCCTTAAGCTGAAGGCGTTTTTCGGAGATAACCCCTCTCCACCAGAAAGTGGCCGCAAGCTCCGAAAACAGACTCGCGGCTGGAGATGCTCTAATATTTTCTCAAGACTGAATTATACACCAATTTATAGCCCATGCTCGGCAAACTTATTATTTAATTTTTCATTTAGTTTGTTTGGCAAAGTCAATTATACCAATTTATGTGCTCAAAGCTCGAGAACGGTCATTTGTTTAACTAGCCTTATTTTGTATTAATAAACAAATTATTTGCAAAGTTAAATGAATAAATATATAAATCATTAATGTAATTATTCAAATTGAAACTAGTGTATTGTGAGCATAATTGAGAAAACATAAATCAAGATTTAGCTGGACCTTTTAAGGTTTGGTACCTCTTCAGCTTGATTAGTTTAAATTAAATGACTTCAATTTCATATGGTTTTCTATATATAGAAATATATGGGCTCTGCAATCTCTTTTGGAATAAATTACCACATCAAGAATCTTAAACTCACCCACAAAAAAAAAAACATGAAGAAAAAGAAAGAAAATGATACTCCCTCCAATCATAAGATCTCTGTTTGTGGAGGGCACGAGTTTTAAGATATTATTTGGTTGTAATGTGAGTGGAATATAAAGTCAAATACTAAAGTGTATTTTTAAATTGTTAAGTAGTTAAGAATTTAATGAGTTAATTGGTTGTCACATGGGGACGCCCTTATATGTTAAAGTAAATAAATAGATAAGTGAGGTTAAATGTTTAATAATTTTATGTAGTGTATATGCTAAAAAGAATAAAAAATAAATAAAAAAAAAGGAGAGAGAGAGAATAGGGCAAAGAAAATGTTAGGAGGACTAAAATAGAAAATATGCAAAGATTTGATGGAAGGGGAGTATTACTATGAGATATACATCAAAATACAAATGAATAAGATGAATTCTCAGTAGTTACAAAAGAAAAGAAAACTAACTATAAAATAAATAAAAAAAATAAAAATAAAAATAAAAAAAGCCATCCACATGCAAAGAAGATCATATACCAATAACAAATAAAAATAAAATCAATCGCACTTCAAATTCTCCACCTGCCTCGTGCCCAAATTAATATCCCAATCACACTTCATTTCACCAGATTTATTCTTCTTTATGACCTTCAACAAATGCACTTTCCCATTCAACTTTGCTGTGCTACTCAGCCTCAACTTCCCAGAATTTATATCACTTCTCAACTTACTATCAGAAACCCTACTCGTGCTTACGTCCACAGAGACCTCGATCTTCTGCGTTTTCTTCGCCTTGGCTCGTCCCCGGGGAATCGCAGCTTCACCGAGTGGTACCCCGTTGTACAACACAATAAGCGTGGCCTCGTCATACTTGAAATGGCCGAAGTTGGTGTTTTTTATGGCGAGTTGAGTGAGAAGCTTCATGGTGATGGAAGTGGAAGTGGTGTTGCTGGAGGTGAAGCTTTCGACTGCCATGGTGTTGAATCTCACCTTAGGGTTTCTGATTTTCATAACTGTGAGGGCAAAGAGTAATATAACTGCGGTTTGGAATACAATGAATGCTGTAACGTATGCTAAGCATTTCTTGCGGCTTCTTTTTCTTTCTCCCATTAAGATTTTTTGTTAGAAAATAATAAATGGGATGAATTTGTAGGTATTGATAATGGGAAAGAGTTTGATGAGATGATGGATCTTTAATTTTGTTTGCATATTTTATAGGTGCGATTTATTTGTTTGTTTATTTTTATTATTATTATTGAGAAGAGAGGAATATGATAGTTGGCTAGATGGGTAGTGGGTACGTTATGATAAGAATTAAATAATAATTATAGAAAATAGGAGTGCATTTTGGACACCTAAAAACGTGTTTTAATTAATTTAGATGACTTTTGAGTGTGAAATGAGGTGCCATGAAGATGAAGTTTCCTAATAATTAGAATATTGTATGCATACTTAATGTATATTATGGGCTCGTGAAGAGATACCTGCCTTTATCTCCGGTCTATAAACTAATTAGTAGTAGTAGTTGATTACAAATGAAACGTGTTTATTATTATTATTCTTTTTTTATGGACATTTTTTTGTCGGACGTTGTATGATTAAGCATAATTTGTTGTTATTTAGTACGTGTCGTGTGATGGAATCAAAATATGCGTTAAGGGCGCCTACTTCATTTGCACAAATAAAGTTCTATCAGTTCTCTGAATTATAATATAACAGTCTTAATCTGAATCTTCTACTAGTATTATTTTGAAAATCAAGTTTTTCTAATGTGTACTCCATCTGTCCCATTTTACTTTCGTGGGCACCATCGTGTGCTATTGAGCATATATGTGTTAATATATTTGATTGCATTCTGTAGGATATCGAGTACACATAACTTGTATATATATTCTTGTGATTGATATAGATAAATCAAACTTTCTTATAGATCTCTATTATAATACCTTAAAAATTATTAATATCATTATTACATTTAAAAATTACACGAAATCAAACCTCATGAAGACTAATGCAAGTGTTCTTGCATATGTTTATGGTGGCATGTCCGGAAAAGGATTCAGATACACGATCGAAGGCTCATACAGTCATCGATCGTGCAGGACAAATGGAGTTTCAATATTGTTTTCTCACAACTTATCATCTAAATCCAATCGAATAGACAACAAATTTAGATTACAAATGTGCAATTGATGAAATGCTAGTGACACAACCAAAACAAGTCACCAATTTGCGACATCAAGCACTCTTTATTGTGAAAATTCAATCCTGTTCCCAACAGTCAATATATATCATGCAAATTCACAAGCAATATTCAGTTAAGTTGTAGGGAACATACCGTCAATGGCAGAAAATGGGTGCATAATATTTGCGCCGTCTTGTAACGTTAGAAATGGTACAACATTGAATCTCAGCCCTTAAGAGCCAGTACCAAATATAACAACAGCACACCTCTTTACAACTATATACACATCTAACAATTATACATCATTTGGCACTAAAAATAAATCGATAAGTTACAAGGAAAGAAACGTGCCTCTATTTCAGCAGAAGATGATTCCAATTAGCCTTCCACGGCCCGATTTCACTGAGATGGTTTCCAGAACTTGGGTTTACTGCTGCTCGATCTGTCTATGCTCCTTGGTGTTTTCAGTACACTAGGCTTCTTTACAAGGTTGGTACCATAACTATCCGTATTCGCATTTGAGTCCCTAAATAGTTTCCTTGGGGGTGATCTGATTTCAGACTGGTAAGGCTTTCCTTGCCTTGCAACCTCAAAGTGACTGATGCAGGCATCTTTGGAGAGCTTCAGCTTCTTAGAAGGAAAACCGTCGCTAGCCTTTAAAGAATTCGTAGGCCTAATTCTTGAGTTGGGCAGATCAAAATCACATCTCTTGATTGCTTTAGACTTGGCAGCTTTCATGATGATCTGTGATGGTTTTTTAAGCAACTTAACAACCGCACAAGGATTTTCCTTGGAGTATGCACCCATGTCGATGAGCGTCCGAGCAGCAGCGTGTATCGAAGAGCACTCATCTGTTGATAACATTAGGGCAGATGAGATAGATACACATAACTCAGTGGAGCATCTTTTACACAGATCAGAGGTACAGGGCAATTAGAAATTTTATTATGACATTTGGAAAAAATGCAGGGAAGAGCGGAACCTTTAGATACTTAGGTGATGCTGACCGACATCATCTATTCACTTCTTGTATTCAAGTGGCAATATGTAATGCCTATGTTCTTCAAATTGTCTTTCTTGATTTCAAATAGATACATTGGAACGCACAAAACGTTCCAACTCGGGGTCAGAGGTTCTTCAAATATGTTATGAAATTATTCAAGATGTGAGTAAAACCCTAAGCAAGGCATGCCTTCTTTACTATTATTGGCTGGATATATGTATAAATCATGCTCCGGAATGGCTGCATCATTTGAAAGTCAAAAGTGTGTTATATGCTACAGGTGCTATGATTTGGAAATCTACCGCATTATATATTCTCATAAATGCATGTTCTATCATTATGCAGATAATAAACATATCTGTAACAAATTCTACGGTAAATGAAATGCACAGAAATAGATGCAGATTTATGAGGAATGCACTTATTTTCACAGAGGTCGTAATACCTATCAAAAAAATGTCCTTAGATGAGATTTTACCTGCCACAACCTTTGAAGTTGAGCATGCACCAGAGACAGACAAGGCACGTTCAGTTGGAGCAAATATATTTTCTTGTTTCCTGAGCATAAGATTATCTGAAGGAACTAAACTTTTGTTGAATACTACCGACTCAAAGTCCGCAAGTAAATTTACAGAACCTTTCTGAAGGGCAATAGGATTTTTAACTTTAACCCATCTTCCCTGGCAGGTTGTACGACTAGAAGATACTTTAACAGCATCAGAGCCCAACTTGGTATTCCCAGTGAAAGAATGAGACCATGGGAAAGGTGGTAGACCAGTTCGATTAGGAGCTGATTTGCCAATGCGAGGGTCGGCACAAATTTTTGATGTACTTTTGCTTGCATCAGAGAGTAATAAATCCAAATCCTTTGGCAGAGGGAGTGCAAGACGCTCGAAGATATCTTTTGGAGTATATATTGGCGAATCAGCAATGCTAGATTTTCTGATTTTCTCATCAGAATCTTGAACCTTCAAAAAGAAAATAAAATGGGTCAAGTCACAACTTTGAAATTTTAAACGGTAATAAGAAGCACAGTTTCACAAGCAAGCACAATAAGGTATCATCACAAAATGATAGAATCATGTCTGGTATACCAATTTGAGAGAAGGAACTTTAGAACAGAACCATTTGCAAGCATGAAGTTTATAACAGTTAAGAGAATTAATGATATGGAAATATGATTTACAGCATACAACAAGCAGCTAACTTATGTGTGTGGGAGAGAGAGAGAGCGAGCTAAAGTTCCAGACTAACCTCACCAGAGGACAGCAGATCAGTACAGTTATCTTCTACATCTGTCTGGCCTACGGCAGAATTTACAGAAATCAAGCTGGTTGAATCACTACGGTTGCAACTATTATCAATCTCTGTAGAGTTTTGGATCGGCAAGCCCCTTCGAGTTTGAAGAACAGAGCATGCCTTTCTGACTGACTGCATAAGATCATTGTTTGAGCTTGCAGACTTTTTCCCTTTGTCTTTGGAGATACATGGACTGGAATAGTTACCAGATAGTAGGTCATGTAGAGGCAGCTCACTAACAAACTTCGTAATATCGAAGGCATCAGGTTTTAAACCGTACATTCCTGAACAAGTTTTTCAGTAAGATCAATATTCTCACAATAGAATGTGTGGATGACATACGTATTTGATGAATGACATAAACCAATCAAAGCTATAAAAACCCATCACTTTTTGATATGCACCCAGGTCGCAAAATTTTGTGAATAGCTAAATAATTAGATCTTCAAATCAAATATCAGCTGCTTCCATTCAGATACCACCAGGTCATGGAACCAAATCAGAATCAGTTCTCAAAAATTTTAACAGTTCAGCGAACACCAATTGGAATAAAAGTAAAACACCAGTCCCTTTAATCTCAAACTAGGTTGTCTATAAAGCAAAAAAGCAAAACAAGGATAACCAAAGTATTACCATGCTACACAAACCATGTGATTAGAGCCAGCAGTCCATGGGTCTTACTGTTTTTTTCATATGCCGATCAAAAACTTTATTTCTTAAAAAGCATGTTTACATTAAGAACTCGTTGCTTTATTTTTGTATTAGTTTCACTTATTATATTTATAAATTAAGCATCAAATGATTCAAATCGATTAAAATGGTGTTCCATTCAAACTTATGTGATGCTTCTAGACTTTCTGAGTACGTATAAATCCTTTGCTATATTTATGTGGATTGCTGAAATTTCGTAGGTTTATGTTAAGTTTTAGTATAATAGTAGTCCTTATTTTCGTAAGTTTTAAAATGAACTCGAGTTTATTTTAGTATACCACAGTTATCAAATAATCTATCTTTAGACCAAATATAACGACAAGTAAAACGGCCTATTTATAATTAGCCAGAAAAGAAAGTAATTTTGAAATAGACTCAAGCGCGAGCTAAGAGTGTAATACTATAATAGGAGGCTGAACACCTGCATGAGATACTAGTTTATTTATATGAAAAACAACTCAGTTACTTATTGATGTGAAGAATTTCAATCTAAAAAAACTCTTCAGATGATTTGTTCACTAATTTTTCATAATTATACGAAATTACACCATTATCCTATAATTAAGTATACAGGGAGGGATATAATAGGAATAATATATTTTTGTAATATTACCCTCTTTCATAATAGTAATACTCCCTCCATTTCACTTAAAATGACACATTTCAATAGTGGCTTTTCTGGCACGCTTTTCCACGCTTCTTGATGATAGGTTTTAAGATGAATTTTTGAAGAATTCTTCCTTTTACGGGATACTACGACAGTTGTAGTGTAAAAGAAAGAATTCTTCAAAAATCCATGTTAAAACCCATCAACGAGAAGCATGAAAAAGCGTGCCAAAAAAGGCAAAAAAGAAAAGTGTCATTTTATATGAAATGGAGGGAGTAGTATATTTTATCTACATTCTCCAACATATCCCACATAATTTTCTCATCTATTAAGTTAAATACTCCCACTATATGTCAAGCTAGAGAAGAATGTTCTTCCCCCACATTATAGAAATAAAAACGTTTTAATTCTAGAAACAATTTTATTCTAGATTATGCTAGTTTTGGTAGGAATCATATTAATCCCTTCAATGTTTGATCTGTACATAAATGAGAACTTGGGGAAATAGACAATAAAATTCCAGAATTGACGAAATTATCAAAAAGCAACAAATATATGAAAAATGATAACTAGATTGTACAAGGAGCAAAGACCCTACCATCGTTTTTATTTTAAAGAGGATAACCAGACTAATAAGACTTAAATTATTATCACACCGATCGGGAAATATCATTGCATCAATCATTCCATCAATAAAAGAGTGTGTGTGGCCAAAGAAAGGCGCATAGAATGTTCTCAAATTGGGCGAAAAGGAAACTGATTCATACCAAGAAAGTTATTTCCTCCAGCAGTTGAATTAAATCCAACCAAGCCATTCTTCAGAGAGAAGGGATCACATCTACTCTTTTGTTTCGCTCTATTAGTTCTTTTATCTCCCCGTCTGCTGCCCGAACTGTTGCTTTGCTTCATTATTTGGTTTTTCTCTATAAAAAAAATATTGTAGCAGAGGAATAATAAATGCCACAATGTAGAAATTAACTGAAGGTTCAAAATATAGCAATAGCAAGAGGCTAAAAAAAACAAACTAAGTAAACATCACAGTTAAAGTTGAGTTCACAGTTAAGAAATGCTAAGCAAGAAAATTCAAACAACTGCCAACAAGTCAGGATATTTTTTATCCACATGAATAAACAGGGAAGCTATACAATCATTAAATACACCACTTCTATGCTTCTTGGACTTCCTAATAACATGATAGAGGTGCCATACACTTACATCATCACAAATATATGACAGGGAAATTTAATGTTGGAAGTTTCCTGTTACACTGTCCAGCCCTTCCAATAAGGTCAAAAAAAGGATCTTATATATTTATACTAAACACAGACAAGCCATTGATGCAATACCCCAAACATCATTGCATACCTAATGTTGAAAATTGAAAATTGGCTCAGTTTTTGGCAAAGCCTAATGTTGCATGACGTTGAACAATGGTAATTTTAATTTTTGAACAACATAAGTAACATTGCAGGAATAAAATGGATAACCAATAGCCATCTATGATCTTTTATAGATTACTTTATAGGGAAACAATGGAGGCACTTGAACCAAGTCCATTGCTTCTTAGCCTACGGTATCAAACATAAGTACATCTCATAATCCTAGGTTCGCATACGCATAACAGTGTTTTCTTAGGCATCGCTATTTGAAGGGACAAGGAAACGACATTCAAACCCTAAACGATGTCTTACTACTTAAGGCACCATGTTGCAGTTTTTGTGCTTTCTCAAGGTTACATCAGAGAACCCAACAGTGATTATCTTAACCTATATATTTTTGAAAAAAATCCTAGATGGTCAATAGTCTTTAAGAATCAAGAACCATAGTGGCAAACTTTATGTCTGATGTGCCTGATTTTTCATGACTTTATACAGTGATGAGAGACCAGGGCCAAATTATCTATTTCAGCTATCAATCCTGAGGATTAACATGCAACTGACAGTTTGAGTCCATAAAACCATCAGTTAGGGCCAGCTCCACAAGCTGCTTAAATTACATGATCTCATAAGGCTGGGTCTGTATAAATGCAAAAAACTGAGCGAGGAAAGTATTCTTCCTGACAATATACTCACAAGATGAAATCCAGCACAATTTCAAGTACAGCAGTTTGGGGAAATCTTATCAAAAGAGAAAGAATCAAACTGTCAGTTGCAGCTTTATAAAGGGATGGGACGCTAGAAATATTTCAGCGAATGCAGCCCATAGTGGACGTATACAATTTATTTTTTGAAACCATAAGACTATACACAAAAGTACAGTTCATACTCATATTAGCTAACCCACAATGAATAAACCAAGTTGATTTTTACAAAAGGTTCGTTTTAGACTGGCCCCTCTCGGAAAAACATCACATGTTCCGAATTTTCTAAAACAGACCATCAGTCTCCGATACATATGAAACAGAAAAAGAAAAGGACCATCATGTCCTTGTAAGACTGAAGTTATGAACAAAAGGTTTTAAGGCAGAAGAATAACATAGCATGCAAGCATCAGCATTCTGGCACCTTAATGGCAATTGTAGAACAAAATAACATACTATAAGAAAAAGTGATAATTTCCACTTTTCTAGGCAGAAGTATGTCTTTTGTGTGCAGAGGAAACAGAAAAAGGGAAAGGGAAAGAAAATCATAAAGGAAGATAGATAGATATTCTCTGATAAATGAAGAAGAATGATGCCACATGATGTACCTGAAGTATTGCAACTTGCAGAAGATGAAGCAACTAATTCAGGAGATACTCCATTGACACCGTATCCTAGTTTACTTTTAGAACTTTCCATCTGTGCCATCCCTGATTTTTTAATGTACCCACCATTCTTTCTTTCTATCTTTCCAGATTTCTGTGTTAGACATTTAACATCCACCTCTAATGTTGGGGGATCAGAAATCAAGTTCCCCAAATCACGACCATTATACACGTTATCACTGCGCAAACTGGAGGGCTGAGAGATCCCCAGACAATGTTCGGAATCGGGAACCTTATGCCAAAAGGATGGCACTGAGACATTAGCAGCAATTATGTCATCTGAAACAATTAATTTAACCAGTCAGCATTAGACGGTGAAGGCATATAGAGAAACTCAGGCAGCTAATAATTAACTACAACTGTTACATAGTTATTAAAAATAACAAAGAAATTCCAGTTCTCGCTTTCTCAACCAATCCACCAAATTAACAGATAATCTATACAACAGCCAGAAACAGACATTGGTTTCCACTAAGGCGTAAATATGGTAAAAGGAGCAAGAGGAGCTTGAGGATATTCCACTTAGATCATGTGAAAGCCTTGGATTGATAGGCACATGGCACCGGATCAAAAAGAAAAGAGCTAAGATTGATTCCAATACTAGTATAGTTCATTAATACAGTATGATTTAGTTGCATTCAAGCCCTCATCTGATGCCTACATAATCCCAACCGCATGCATCAGTTACAGCCAACAGCAAAACAAGAATAAAGATTATTACGTTCTCTATTGCACCCAATACAAACTTAAAAAGGCAAGATGATAGAAAGAAAAATTATAAACGAAGCCATTGTAAAATTCAGAAGCTCGCTTACACCAATTGCCTATACTCAAATGACCAAAAAAAAAAAAACTGTTCTATCACCCCCTTTCCCCTCCCACACATTCAATATTTTTGAACATGTCACAGGCATAACCAAATCCAAGATCAGCACTTGAAGTACCTCACAGGTGATGCTGACAATTGAACTAATATTTCTTTAAAAGGTAGCACTTCAGAAGACAAAAGCTAGTTGGTGGAAATTATTCCTACAAATACAACATAGACACTCGACCCCAGTACCAATCAATCAACTAAAATAATAGAAAGGACGTGATCATGTCGAGCTAACCTTTCCTACCAACTGAGCTGCACGCACCTTCACCACGCCACCGAACTTCCCCCACCACCACACCACCGCTGCTGCTGCCGAAACCCTCCTGTGAGCCCATTAGCCTCCCCACCGCAAACCGCCGACAGTGTAGCCACCTCAACTGCTGCTTCCATTCACCCCCAGAAGCACCAGGTCACCAATACCCCGAATAAATTCAAGAAAATTTCCATCTCAATCACCACTTTACCAATGAACTGCTAAAAATTTAAGCTGAGCTTAGACGAGTGAGGACAGCGCGGAGGCGGACGGCAGCGGAGATCGAGAGGGGTGGAAGGATTTAGAGGGGGAAACGGTTAATTGGTGCGGAGGTGGCATGTTGCGGCAGAGGAAATTGGCAGTCTAGGGCACGAAATTGAGGGGGCTTGACGGAGAAGAAGGTATATATAGTTTTCGGGAAAAGCAGGAAAATGGACGGGGCATATTCCAGTGCGGTAGGCGTTACCGTGATCCCGTTTCAGAGTTCCTTATTTTAAGCCCACGTGTTGTGGAAGCTTCTTTCTTTACTGGCGAACCTTATCTCCTTTTTCATTTTCTTTATCCACTTCATTTATTCGAATTTGGCACTAATTTGAACATTTTCAAAAAAAGAAAAGCCAGAGAGAGTCATTTGAACTAATTTTATCCTGCCGTCTACGGTCAACCTCTATTTTTTTTATGTCTTAATATAGGTAAAAGTAGTATATATATTTATGTTTTATAATTACAACTTTTTATATATACTCTTTATGTTTCAATCTTAATATAAAGGTAAAATGCAATTAAACATACGAATTTTTTCTGACATATCGTGTTGCAAATGAACTTTTGATTTTTTCTGTAAATACACAAATTTTGATCCGTATTTAATTTTTCATATTTCGAATTTCCCCCAAATCATATCTAATGTGACGCACACATGGCAACCGGGGAATAAGTTCCGACTGGCAAATAAAATGACTTTTTTTGTAAATACACAAACTTTAGCATGTGTTCAATTTTTTCATATTTCGATTTTTTCCCAAATCGTATCTGATGTGGCGCACACTGTTGGGTTGTTGTGTATAGCTAAAGCAAAAACGTGTTTTAGTATATACGACATGTATTTCACTGTTTACAATCACATATCTGATTAAATATATTAATAAGAATAAGCCCAATATCTCATGTTTTATAACACGTGGACGGCTCAGGTGTCAGGGAGATCACGTAGCGTTCGATAATAATTATGAGATATAAAAAGTGTCCCAACCAAGATAGCTCGGAAAGCTATCGGTTTAGACTGCAACATGACGGTAGTGGCGGGTCTCAGTCGCTAGTTATGTTGGTACGGTGGAACGTATTGACATGATCGCGTGAGATATTGTTCTTCTTATAATTACCCTAGAAATAGGTGAAGAACTAGAGATCTCGGCATTTAGAGATATGATCTTAATCTTGATAGGCTATTAGATGTATATGTGCATTGTTACTTTGATTTGCAAGATAATGGTCTATCGCAGCATCTCTGATGACTTGTCTCTTGGGTAACATAGGGGCACGTAATATGTCTAATTGGTTGTATCGAGACAAAGTGTCCGCATTAGGTTGAGAGAAATTCAGTAAGGAATAAACTACAATGTCAAAAACTACAGGACAAGATGTATGCCACAAGTACAACGTAACCGCAACCTAAGACGTATCAGAAGAGGCGAAGCAGTCAACCCGGGAAACCCACGGAAAAGCTACATCATCTGCTTCCTCCTCTGAGATGACTGGCACCTGTTACATCTTGTAGACTCAACGGTTACCAATGTATTGATTATCGGAGATGCATTCAAAGGTAACCGAGCTTTACGTGAGAGATAAGAGTGTAATTCATCCAACTATTACATTTGACTACCACATTATAAATACCGAAAGCCTCTTTCATCAAGAGAAGAGAGAACATACATGCCATTCGAAAAAGACTTCGTCGAAGTCTTGCGCTGACAAGTTACAATCGAGTCTCTCAGATATCCAGTTCTTCCAAAGCAAGCACACTCACCCCTTCTTCGAGTGTTTCTTATCTTCAGAGATCTAACCTTAAGTTTTCTCATAATTGAGCCTCAAACATATATCTCGAGCATCCCTATCATTTGTATTGTTCTTCAATGTAAAGAGATGTTTCATTAGTTGGAAAATCATTGCTTCCGATGTTAAGGAAGAAGAGGTGTTAGACTTTGTAGTTGACCGTAAAGCTACTCGTTTAGGTCCGGTGGGAATCCGTTGTAATTCCACCATAGGCTTTGTGCCGTGTCAAACTCGCAGTGTAGACTCATGAGAGCCCATTGGGGAATCCAAAATTAGTGAGGGACATCTGTGCCAAGTTAACCCACTAGAGGGCGTGGCGGAACCTTTGAGGTTGTAGACAAAGAATTAAATTCCAATTGGAGAGACATCCGCCAATATTGCTCTACTAGTGAGATGGGAAGATGACGATTGATCGATGTGGGGAATTGACGCTGGTGATGAAGATGTGTGCATTGCGATAATCCAGTGGCGGCAAGATGATTGAGGAGATTACATACGGTGGATGCTAAGGTCAGTGTATGCTTTGTTCAACTCAAAAGAAAATATTTTTTAAAAGTAAATTTACTAATTTCTTAAAACTTAAACTAAGAACATATTTGAAATCAAAATTGCAAAACGACCAAGTAGCTAAAGTAGGAGTAGAGTTAGTAGTGGATTTTGGATCGGTTCAAATTTGTAAGTTCAAGTCTATTTATTAAAATTTGGATATTCAAAATTCTAGACCGTAAGGATTCGGGTTGGGTAAGGGTTCGGACTTCATCTTGAAAATTTTCAGATATAGATCCACATCCGGTTGATGGATTAGGTATATATATATATACATATATATAGGGGGAGGTTCTCATGGGAACTAGTTAAATCGTGAGAGCTAGGAACCAATCCTAGCCTTCCATCCAAGACTAATTAATGGTTGAGATTTCATCTAGATATTTTAATAACCGACGCTTTTTTATATTTTTCATGCTTATAAGGGCATTTTTGGAAGCTGTAATTTAATGGATCCCACCAAATCCTATTTTTCGGGAGTTATTAATGCTATCTTCATGGACGTGATCTTCTCCCCATCTCCATGGACGTGATCATCAAAAAAGCCTATTCCTCGTAGCACATAAAGTTGACGAGCCCACACGAAGCACACAGTTTTTCGAGCTCCTTCTCCGATAACAAACCAAAATTCGACATTAACGATCTTCTCCCCAAAACTGCGACGTTAATGATTTTTTTTATTTTTTATTTTACAAAATCCTATATACAGTTATCAATGAATTTCGTTTTTTTTTGTTCATACTCCTAGAATAATTTGTTCTTCTATTCAATACGATGTCTTTTGATTTGTTTTTCTATTCATTAGAAACGTGATGTAAAAGTTTCAAAAAAGCATAAAGTCAATAGTAAAAGAGTATGAGATTAAAATTAAAAAAGCATGAAAACATTTGAAAGAAACATGAAATCAATGCTAAAAAAGCATGATATTAACAATAAGAAAGCATGAAAACATTTGAAATAAGCACAAGATTGAAAAAATATATGAAATTAACACTAAAAAATCATATTTTTTTATTTTTTTTATTTTAATAAAGCATGCAATTAACTATAAAAAAGCATGACATATAATAAAATAAGCATGAATGTAATGCTAAAAAGGCATGCCATTAACTACGAATCAAACACACAATATTGATTTTTTGCAAATCGTGTTTTGTGTAGATTAATTTTTATAATTTATCATAATTATTTAATGTATTTTACAAAAATTAAAAAGATATCAATTAAGATTCTAATTCCCATAATTATAGCCACTACCATCTACGTGAATGAAATTCAAATCTGCAGAAGATACATACGAAGCTTATCCTAATATTAAATATCGAAACCTATACTTTTCTGATGTTGCTTCAGTTTTGAATACGTTCTTCTCTTCAAATTTTGTATCACACTCCGGTATGTATACTTCAGAAGGCTCCTTTGGAATGTTTATACCATTGCTAGAACAATATGAATCCTCGATATCTAATCAATAAATAAAAAAAATTAAAAAAAATGAAAATTAGTAATTTGCAACAAAAATCTCAAACCTTTTAGTATCATGCTTTTTAATCTTTTTTCATGCTTTTTTAGAGTTAAGTTAATGCTTTCATTAATTTGTTCCATGTTTATTTTTTTTGTTCATTTCATGCTTTTTTATTAACAAATGCATGCTTCTTTTAAACATTTTATCAAACATACTATGAGCGATAATAATCTATTCCATAGATACTAGTATCATGCGATGTGAATATAAAAAAATTTAGTATCATGCTTTTTAGTCTTTATTTCATGCTTTTTTAGAGTTACGTAAATGCTTTCTTTAATCTGTTCCATGTTTTTTTTTTTTTTGGTTCATTTCAAGCTTTTTTATTAACGAATTCATGCTTCTTTCAAATATTTTATCGAACATACATAGAGTCACGAACTTCTTTATCTCATGTTTTTTTAGAGTTACTTTGATGCTTTTACTAATTTGTTTTCATGCTTTCTTTTTTTTTTTCATTTCATGCTTTTTTTTTATAACAAATTCATGCTTCTATCAAGCATTTTATCAAACATAATATGAGCAATAATAAGACGTCGCAGTACAGAATTTTCATGGCATCGACATATACGTCGGCATGATCAACAGACATAAAACACTACGAATCATGTAATTTCCGTGCTCAAAATAAAAAGCATACCAATAAAATGAAAAGGAAAAAAAAACGCATTAATATAACAACAAATGCAATTCTTACTTGTATTAATCTTCTTGGATCTGAAAATGGAGATCAACGTTTTAGAAGAAGAAGAAGAAAGAAATGAATCTGAGTTCTACAGTTACGGAATGAGATAACGCACGATTAAATCCATATATTTAGGAATCGGTTTTAGAGAAATTAAATAAGATTACACAAATACCCTTCTAGAGAATTTAAGCACCGAAAATAACTAATAAAATTACTAAATCTGATCCGTTGATCTATTAAAATTAATGGATGAGATCGGTTCCTAGTTCTCACGAAATAAATGGTTCCTATATGAACCACTCTCTCTCTCTCTCTCTCTCTCTATATATATATATATATATATATATATATATATATATATATTAATATTTATCTGACGTCTAATGCTCTATTCAAAATAAAAATAGTTTAATTTATAATCCTGCCACAATTTACTTTTAACTCTTGAAGAATGTGGCATACCTGCCATGTTATCACTTGAATGTTTGTACATTTTTTTAGCAAGCGAATGATTATAATTTATTTTATGTTCACATTGTTCTCTTTGATAGAGAGGGAAAAGAAAAAATTTATACCATTTTCACTCTTTTTCTCATATTCTTTTTGATGGATAATAATTCCCGGGCATGAGGAAATTTTTTTCCGGGCAACCCTTTTTCCTCCCTTTTCACTCCAAACCTAGAAAATATTATTCCACCCATTTGGAATGATAATATTTTCCAACCGTGTCTACCTTAGACAACATGCTACATGTGATAAACCATGTAGGGGACCACATTAGGGTTGTAAATGAATCGAATTGAAGCGAATAACACTCTATGCAATTCGAATTCGTTAAGGTATTCGAAGATTCGAATTCGAACTTTTTTCGAATACTAGATTTGATTCGTATTCGAAAGTATTCGATTCGATTCGAATATTCGATTCATTTTTTTTTTAGTATGGTTTACGGGTATGGTTTCGAGTAAGATGGGTACGGGTGCTAATCGCCTAACTATTTAAGCACCCACAAGTGTATGGGGCTATCGTAGATAGTGGTGAGCAAGGTCGTATCCACGGAGACTAGTTCGAAATACCTATGAGTACCACTACTATGTTGCTTTAATCTATTTAAACTCCGAATTATCAAGGAATTAACTAAAACTAAAGTACTTCAAATAAATAAAACAAAACAAAACAAATGGGCAAACAATGGAGAGAATGGATAGGAAGATATTTTAGGGTAGACTCAATGGGTTTGCAATTGGAACTCACTCTACTTAATCAACCTATGGTTTGAATTTAATTATCTAGGACGATCTCTTGTTCGCTTTAGCCCCCTCCCGGACGACTAAAACCGTTGATTACAAGCTAGGTTTGTTGTCCCCAACTAAAGTCTAACCTATAACTCCTAAAAGTCCTTAGGATCAATAGCCCTCACAAAAACTCTCAACCTCCCGGTTTATTGAGTCGTTGTGCCTCATGTTCCTATTCAAATGTTAATTCTCATCTCCCGAATCTTGAATTAACATAATAGACATGTATAAATGGTGATCAAGCATTTAAACATACATACAAACCAAGAACATAAGGAGATAAAGTAACCAAACCATAGAATTAAAATAAGTAGAGCTAATCCATTACAAATCCATATTGTCAAATCCCTAGAATATGAGATCTTAGCTACTCATGCCCATGGAAGCAAAAATCCCAACATAAAAGATAAACATGATCAAAGAAACAAGATAACAAGAATTCATAGACAAATCCTTGATCTTGAGCTCCAATCTTGAAATCCTTGATGTCTTCTTCTCCAATCCTCCCAAAACAAGCTTTATCCTCTTGGCCTAGGTGGGCGAAGGTGGAAGATGGAGGTGTAGAGATTTAGTGTGTGTAGTGTGTGTAGATGGAGGCCAAGTGAGAGATCTACCCTAAAAATGAATCATAAAATGCTATTTATATGTTGGTGTAGCATGAGGGTTGATTTGTAATTAGGAAAAGTGAAAAATGGGGGTCAAAACATAATAAAACGGAAGTTTGGAGCTCAAAATTGGATTTTCCGGAAGGAGTAACAGGCGGCGCGCCCGGGCCCATGGGTCGCGCGGTCAAGACCCTCGGAACAAGGGCTGCGCGCGCCCGGGGGTGCCCTCTGAAGCGCCCGCACGAGTGGTCGCGCTGGTCGCGCGCTGCAGCTTTGGAATCCTTCTTCGGCGCTCGCCCGCGCCGGGTGCCGGCTCCCGCTGCGCAACGATTTTGTTTCGGCCCGTTCTCCCTCGTCCGAACTCCGAATCGACTTTCGTTTTTTTCCTATATGCTTGTTTCGATCCGAACTTCGACATGGAATTGTCATATTTTCTGAAATTGGACTCTTTTTCCTGTAAAATAATCAAAATGGACCAAGGAGTAATGCGATCGACAACAATAGACAATTAATCGAAGGAGGCATAAAAGAGCAATAAAATCATATCAATTCCATCAACTTTATCCTAAAATGAAGCATGAAAACCCATGTTTATCAACCCCCCAACTTAAATCGTTGCTTGTCCTCAAGCAACAAAGAAAAGAGAAAGAAAGAATTACAAACAAGGTTGAATGATTCATTTGACATAAATATAGGCCTCAAGAATTTTAAAAGAAAAATTCAAGTTATGAACTAGCAAGCACTCAACATTTCACAAGGAAAAATAAATTTCAACACTTGGGCTTTTTGAAACTTGAATCCTCACAAATGGATTTTATCTATGGTGCACACAACTCTCAAGTGTATAAGCATAGGAAGTACTTCACTCAATTTGACACAATGCAAGTACTCTACCATATGCTCGCCATTCTTCTAACATCTCTTCTATTCAATGTGTTCCAAGAAAAAGATCAAAAAGGGCTTTATATTTGGTTGTAATGATGGCTCTTTGGTAAGGTAAGAGATTTTTGGCTAAGTGACTTGAATCTCACGAGATCTAGTTACACCAATAATCAACTACCAACACTAATCTTCAAACCCCCAAACTTATTCCACTTTGTGTGAAATAAGTTTGGACCTCTCTTAGTTCCTCCTTCAACAACCCAAATATAAACCTCTTCTCATTTGAAACTCTCAACTCATGATTCTCAATCATTTCTTTGTTTTATTCTCCAAAATGGTATACAAAACCATGCCTTTTTATGCTCACTTTTTTTTTAAAAAAAAACTTGCTTTTCTCTTTTCATTTTTTATTTTTTATTATCATATAAGGAGTTTATAAGGGCATTGACATCATTTCAAGGCTAACCAAAAGAAATATGAGAATTTCCCACAATTGTCATTCACTTAGATATCTCAAATCAACAAGTAAACCCAAGTTTTTACCCTTCTACCATTGGCTAGTCAAAGAAAAGGCTAAGACTCAAAAGGGGTTGACTAGGATTATAATGAAATTTGGATACAATTTTTTGGATAAAGTGGTTAACAAAGATGGCCTTTAATCATTTCTAAACTTGGAACACATCTACTCATAACTCAAGGAAGAATCATGGCAAGTTCTAGAGAGTAACAAACATGCTCAAATATTCACACACCAAAGAAGATATGATTGCATGAATGTGGCAACCAAAGGCTCAAATCCTCACAAGGTTAAATTGTTGATTCAAGTTCAAAGAAGCCAAGTATCTCAACTTATTAATCCAAGCTCCACAAATCATGCTAAACTAGAACATGAACTTTGAATTTAAGCAAAAAATTATTTTTCATGTCATCATTGGCCAAACATCAAATAACCATTTCAACACATGCTCATAGACCTTCCACTTCTCACTTCTTGCCACTCAAATACAAACAAAGCTTCAAGTTTAGCTCACCAACAATTCGACAATTCAACACCAAACATACCAAAAGTCACATGAAGAGACAAAAGACCAACATCCAAGGATTTCAATTATTTGAACAAAAGAAACATGAAAGCATAATAAAACCCAAACAAAACAAGAAAGCAAATAAGTAAATGAAAATCGAGCAAACTAAACAGCACTTCTCTCTCCCCCCAAACTTATTCGATACAAAGAGAGAATAAGTTTGAATGGAGGAGAAGTGGTTTAATGAGCTCGAACTCACAAAGAAGGTGGAGGCTTAGGCGGTGGCCATTTTTCATCAAATTTGAGTGTTCCGTCCGTTGCATTCCAATGATAAGGAGGTTTGGCCATCCTTGAAGCATCTTTAGAGTCATGGACATCCCTTGAATGGTCTAAAGTACTACCACACTCAAACAATTCTTCATTAGACAATCCAAAGTGAAAATCAAATGATGAAGATAAGTAAAAGTGAAATGAGCAAGGCTTTAGAAAGTTATGCATGGTGATAAAAGGATCGACCACATCAAGGATTGTGCAGTCCTTACTACTTTCAACATTTACTTCTTCATGGAATTGTAGGGATGGGTAGATTGAGACTTCTTTACTCTCTTCTTCAAGGTTTAAGGAAACTTGCTCCTCCTCTTTGATTTCATTTTCTTGCTCCATTTCAGCTATTTGAGGCTCTTCATGAACTTCATTGCCTCCTTCATAACTCTCTTGATTAGAGTTGGAGTTCCCAAGATGTCCCTTGCTCGTATCCACCAATAATGGTTGATTCTCCGACGATTTCATCCACAAATGATATAGACCGTCATAAGTGGAAGTCGGTTGTTGGAGCACATCAACTCTTGGTTCATGAGGATAATTTCTTCTTGCTTCTAGGATTTGCAATTTCGCTTTAAGCACCGCCATCTCTATTCGAAGCTCCAAAATTGCATCATCTTCATACATCATTCTAGCTTCACTCCTCCTCCTAGCAAAAAAAAATATATATAAAAAGAGAAAACAAAGCAACAAAAACAAATTTAAAAAATAAAAAAATAAAAGCAATGTCTAAATTAGGCTAAAACAACATTTCATAATATCACAAGTATAACTCTACTAGTCCCCGGCAACGGCGCCAAAAACTTGATCGCCTAACTATTTGAGCACCCACAAGTGTATGGGGCTATCGTAGATAGTGGTGAGCAAGGTCGTATCCACGGAGACTAGTTCAAAATACCTATGAGTACCACTACTATGTTGCTTTAATCTATTTAAACTCCGAATTATCAAGGAATTAACTAAAACTAAAGTACTTCAAATAAATAAAACAAAACAAAATAAACGGGCAAACAATGGAGAGAATGGATAGGAAGATATTCTAGGGTAGACTCAATGGGTTTGCAATTGGAACTCACTCTACTTAATCAACCTATGGTTTGAATTCAATTATCTAGGACGATCTCTTGTTCGCTTTAGCCCCCTCCCGGACGACTAAAACCGTTGATTACAAGCTAGGTTTGTTGTCCCCAACTAAAGTCTAACCTATAACTCCTAAAAGTCCTTAGGATCAATAGCCCTCACAAAAACTCTCAACCTCCCGGTTTATTGAGTCGTTGTGCCTCATGTTCCTATTCAAATGTTAATTCTCATCTCCCGAATCTTGAATTAACATAATAGACATGTATAAATGGTGATCAAGCATTTAAACATACATACAAACCAAGAACATAAGGAGATAAAGTAACCAAACCATAGAATTAAAATAAGTAGAGCTAATCCATTACAAATCCATATTGTCAAATCCCTAGAATATGAGATCTTAGCTACTCATGCCCATGGAAGCAAAAATCCCAACATAAAAGATAAACATGATCAAAGAAACAAGATAACAAGAATTCATAGACAAATCCTTGATCTTGAGCTCCAATCTTGAAATCCTTGATGTCTTCTTCTCCAATCCTCCCAAAACAAGTTTTATCCTCTTGGCCTAGGTGGGCGAAGGTGGAAGATGGAGGTGTAGAGATTTAGTGTGTGTAGTGTGTGTAGATGGAGGCCAAGTGAGAGATCTACCCTTAAAATGAATCATAAAATGTTATTTATATGTTGGTGTAGCATGAGGGTTGATTTGTAATTAGGAAAAGTGAAAAATGGGGGTCAAAACATAATAAAACGGAAGTTTGGAGCTCAAAATTGGATTTTCCGGAAGGAGTAACAGGCGGCGCGCCCGGGCCCATGGGTCGCGCAGTCAAGACCCTCAGAACAAGGGCTGCGCGCGCCCGGGGGTGCCCTCTGAAGCGCCCGCACGAGTGGTCGCGCGATGGGTCGCGCGCTGCAGCTTTGGAATCCTTTTTCGGCGCGCGCCCGCGCCGGATGCCGGCTCCCGCTGCGCAACGATTTTGTTTCGGCCCGTTCTCCCTCGTCCGAACTCCGAATTGACTTCCGTTTTTTTCCTATATGCTTGTTTCGATCCGAACTTCGACATGGCATTGTCATATTTTCTGAAATTAGACTTATTTTTCCTGTAAAATAATTAAAATGGACCAAGGAGTAATGCGATCGACAACAATAGACAATTAATCGAAGGAGGCATAAAAGAGCAATAAAATCATATCAATTCCATCAACTTTATCCTAAAATGAAGCATGAAAACCCATATTTGTCAGGTGCCAGTACGGTGTCGGCGAGTTTTATAATTATTTTTTTATATTAAAAATGCATTTGAAATTCGATTAATTATAGCTCAAATTATTTGCAATAGAAAAATATTATTTTATTACAAAGACTCCAACAACCTGAATCTAAACTAACCTCTAAATCCTAAATCAGTGGAGTTCAAGTTATTCGAAAATTTAATCTCCAAGGCCGAGTATCGTTAAAACCTATTTGGTGAAAATCTAATGGAAAAAAAAATATCAAAATAAAAAAAATAATAAAAAAGAGATAATATACCTTTTTATCAATTTGATTTTGTAAAATCAATTTTAGCTTTGGAATATCAATTTTTGCTCAGCCTGACCCGGCCCGCACTATCCCGGCCCGACCCGTCTGGTAAACAGTACTAAAAGAACATAAAAGTATTGCGTAATACAGTTACAATTTGATATTATCTATTTATCATTTACCACTTACCGGTAAAAAGTACTAAAAGAACATAAACGTACTGCGTAATGCAGTTACAAATTGACATTATTCGTTTACCACTTACCGGGTAAATAGTACTAAATGAATATAAACGTACTGCGTAATTGCACATTTTGAAAGACTAAAAAAAAAGGATTAAAATTTCCGGGCTGCTACTTTACCAATCCTATGAGAGAGGGAAGAGGGAGAGAGTGGCCATGTGCTCAAAAGTAAGAGCATTTTAGTCCCATATTCAAAAAAATGGGTAGTTTTTGTGTTTTTTATATTACACTAGTGTTGCACGGACAATTTATCGAGCAAAATTATAAGATAAAACATTTTTAATGTAATAATATAAAAATACATCTAATAACTAAGGGCAATCTACAACTGAATAAAGACCACATTGAATAATACAATACTTTATTAGTATAATTTAAATTTTTTGAACCACTTTACTTTATTATAATTTTAAAGATCTTGAAACACTTTTTTAAACACGACATTTTGAATAGAAGTACAATACAAATATTTGAGTATATTATTTTCACATTAATTTTCCCAACTTTGCTAAATACAAATATATTAGAAAACACATAAACTTACCATTTATATATTTATTCGGCTCAATCAAAGAATTTGGATGTGAAGATGTAGATGAAATATTTCCACGATCCGGATTTTTGTACGTGGCTCATCTATAAATTTTTAGACAAATTAACACATTTATACTATACACAAAAATAATTAAAAAGGATAATATAAAAATAACAATTCAGTGGAAAAATAACAAAAAAATACAAATAGAAACAACAAATATAAGCATTAATTAGTTAGACGAACAAACGTCGGTACATAACTACCCATATCACCATTCACCAAAAAAAAAAAAAAAAAAAAAAAAAAAAAAAAAAAACCCTACCCATATCACGAATTAAAAAAATGATACTCCATAATCTCAAACAAAAAAGCATAATTGTATAAGTAAAAAAATATGAAAGTATAACTAAAACAACGGGTTCTTATGGTTCTCACAAATAGAATGATTCTCATATGAACCAAACTCGCTCTCTCTATATATATTCATGGTTTATTTTTATGGATTATTTTTAAATTTTTAAATGATGTCTAATCCATTTTTTTTTTCCTTCCTTGAAAATGCAGTATGAAATAGGTGGTGAATATGGAAATAGCAATTTTCAAGCCACTTGGTACATTGCATGCACTTCAGATATGTAAAAGTATCTTTTACATCACCATACCTTTTCTTAGAAATAGATACTAAAGGGGCGGCGGTGCACAGAAGGATGAATCAATTTTTTTTTACTTTAATTAAAAAATTTAGCATGCTAATATTATTGTAATGTTTGTAATAGATTCAGAACTTTAAATATGTAATATGGACTATGGAGTAGATTTTAGGCATACCATAAAAATTAGCAAGAAAACACCCACAAAAAAAAAAACTCTGAAAGACGAAACTCAGAAAAAAAAAAAAAGACTAAAATAATAATAATATCAGTAGTAATAATATATTAGAAAAGGTGTTCAAGTCTAGCCTCACTTTTTTTTAGCCCAATTTTCGATGAATTATAATTACACAAGACAATTAACATTTTTTATCATCATTTATTTATGCATTGTATTGTACCATCAGTGTTCAAGTTATACTACACATTTAATATTTTTATTCAGCATTTATCTTTATCCATGCTTTGTATTATACCTTTGTGTAATAAGCATCTATCCAGCAGACTTTTGGATGTACAATTTGGCGGGAAAATGATAGAATAGTAATTCTATGCAACAATTCACTCTTTATATATTGTAATAGATATCTAAAATTGATTTTACAATGTCTAAAGGGAGAAATTTAAAAGTAGCCACTTCCACTAAAACTATAAGTTTTTTAGCCACAACTATAGTTTCATATGTTTTCTAGCCACTTTTAGGGTAAAAAGTCAAAAATACCTTTGCACATGGGTGTGAGTTTGACTTGTTCCTTTTATATGATTTTTCATTTTATTTTATTCTAAAAAAAGCTGCCATCAAACATTAAAACCTGTAAACAAAATAAATCTATGAAAAGAAAATTAAAATTTCATAAAATGGGACGAAAAAAAATTGCAAAAAAAATGCATTGATTGAAATGCATCTACCAAATCTGAAACTTATTTACTTCATCTTGAAATCAAACAAAATATACCAAAGCAAGAGATTTTGTTACTTTGTTACAACAATAGTTGAATTTTGTAGCGGAGCATTCTAAAATATTTGGGCGTAATTTTCGTAGGAGTTCAAATATTTTTTGCTGGTCGTATCTAGGTACGTTTATATTCAATTTCCGGCATAAAAAATACGCCAAAAAAATTCACGTTCTACGTTACACGGTTGCCAACATATGTACACGGTCAATTTTTATTTATTTATATGATGATTTATTCATGTTTATGATATAATTATTAGTTCAATAGGTTGTTTCAGAATATATGAACCGAATATGAACCGTGAAATAAAATATACGCAAAAAAAAATTGTGTTCTATGTTACACGGTTGTGAACATAAGTACACGATCGGTTTTTGTGAAATAAATATGATGATTTATTCTTGTTTATGATATAATTATTAGTTAAATTGGTTAATTAAGAACATGTGAACCGAATATGAACCGTATTTTTGGAATTAGAAAAGCTACACGGTTGAAATTCGTTCATACGGTTGAATTTTTATATAATTAGTACACGGTTGAATCATTTCACGGTTGCACATATAAGTACATGGTTGCACCCATGTTACACGGTTGATAAATTTTTATTTTTATTTTCAGGATGTCGTTTCAGAGAATTTTAATTCGTCATGGTGGTCATTGGGAGGGTTCCGATTACATAGGAGGCGATGGTGTTATTGTGCATTTCTCAGTGGGCGAACTTTCTCATGATCTTGTGATACGGGAGGTTCGTCAACAAACGGGATACTATTCCAATTATTTGTTGTACTATTTGACGAGCATAAACGATAGTCAGAAAATGAAAGTTGCTCTGAAGACAGACACATATTTATATAGAATGATTATTGAGCAGAAAGACGCAGCCACTATTTATGTTATTAGTAAAGACAAGAATACCGAGGGAGTTATTCCTACAACTCACCGATCTACGGTATATCCCGAAGTGAATAAAGGAGAGCCGAGCTCAACGGCATTACCTAGAGATGAGAGCGAAGACGACCTTGTTGAGTCTTCGGATGAGGAAGCACATGAGGTAAAGCGACGCTCAAATTTATTTGATTCGTTGACCACTGAGTTCGGTGCGTGGATCCGGGAACCCGGACAAATTGATAAGATCATTGGGGATCGCAGCTTACCTTCAGAACGACAAGAGACACAAGCTGAGAATTTTGGAACTGATGATCTCATCGTGCGCAATTGGTTGCTTCCTCGTGTTGATGAAAACAGTGTGCTTACATTGGGGTGGATAGAACCATCTGGGCCTAGCGACGGGCAATTGCGTAAGAATGCCATTTTTAAATCAAAGAGAGACTTGACTCTAGCTGTGGGAATGCATCACTTGGAGAATCGATTGGAGTATGCAGTCGAGCGTTCAAGCACGGAACGACTTAATTTTGTGTGCAAACATGAGGGTTGCACGTTCATGCTGCGAGCTCGACAGAAAGGCGGAATTTGGCAAGTTAAAAAAGATCAAGCCGACCATACGTGTATTTTCGTGTTAGATCGGAATGTTCCACGACAGCTGCCTGCTAAGGTACTTGGTAGTTATTTTGCTCGGAGATTGATCACACATGGTGCCGTTTTGAAGCCAAATGAGATGTTGGCAAAGGTGCATCGTGAGTACGGTATAGAAATTGATTATGGCTTTGCTTTGCGAGCAAGGAACATTGCCATCGAGATGACCTACGGAGATTTCGAAAAATCTTATCAAGATCTCCCATCATATTTATATTTATTAAGGGCTAAGAATCCGGAGAGCGTTTATGATATTGTGACTTCCCGTAGTACAGATCGCTTGCGTTATTTGTTCCTCGCCCTCGGACAGTCTCTACAAGTATTATAGCAGAATTTACTTAGGCCGGTCATTGTAGTCGACGGGACCCACTTGAAGGGGAAAAACAAAGGGACTTTATTTGTTGCAGTGACAAAGGACGGAAACGAGCAAATTTTTTCCCTTGCTATCGGTTTAGGATTGAGGATGACGATTCTTGGATTTAGTTTCTCTCGAAGGTGAGAGGATGTTTTGGAGCCCCGGATAACCTCTTGATAGTGTCTGATCAACACATCAGCATCCGGAACGCCATTGCAGCTGTTTATCCGAATGCTGTACATGGCCTCTGTTTCTACCACATAACGAAGAACTTGGCTACTTATAGGCAGCATGCACTGGCTATCTTTCAGGAGGCGGCTTATGCTTATCGAGATGTGCATTTTGATGATGCTTTTGATGCTTTGAAATTATTGAGAGGAAGCAGGTGCTTATAGGAGGCTAACCGAGATCGGCGTGTCTCGGTGGGCGAGATCCAAGTGCCCTGTGCCACGTACGAGTTTTATGACGTGAAATCCTGCTGAAACCATGAACTCTCGATTGTTGTGGGCAAGACGTTTGCCCGTATGCGCGATGCTGGAGGTGTATCGAACTATCGTGGAGAAATGGTTCAATGAACACCGGGCAAGCGCTATTTATAGACAGCACGAGCTAACAGAGAAAGCATTTCTGAAGTTATCTAAGGCTATAGAATGGGGTCGTCACTACACGACTCGCAGGACCACAGTTGAACACTTGCTCAAGGTTGAAGGGGATACAAATACTTCCTACATCGTTGACCTCCAACACTCTACATGTGAATGTCATGAGTTTGAGTTGGACATGATGCCTTGTCGACATGCGTGCGCTGCTATAAGGTGTGTATTGGTGTTCATTTATTGTTATACAGTTAATAGCAATACTTATTATTTGAAACTCAAATTATATGTATTTTTTGTCTTTCAAATTTAGATTTGTTAATGGGAATGTGTATGACTACGTGTCTCACTATTTCAAACAATCCACTTTAGTGGCCACATATTCGGCAGTTGTCGAGGCGGTACCACATCCAGGGTCGGGTAATTTGCCCTTGTGGATTGCAGAATCCGTTGTGAGGCCCCCTTTGATAGAGAAGGAAGCTGGGCGACCAAGATTGAGCAGGGCACGCTCAGCTCTAGAGGACGTGAAGCAAAGATGCACAAGATGCTTGCGCGATGGGCATAATAGACGGGTGTGTACGGCTTCAATACCCGTGGGAGGTGTGGATCTCAACATGCCTCCGGAGTCGGATAGCCAAAATGAGGGTGTAAATCGTAGACGAGCACCGAAGAAGTGTACTATCTGCAAGAGTGAAGGACACACAAGACCTAGATGTCCGTTGCGATCTAGTGAGTAGATTTGATATTGTTTTGTTTGCAGAAAACATGATGATTTAGATTTTAACTTGACATGATGATTTAGCTTTTAATTTTTTGCGTTGAAGTCATGATTTTGATTGACGTAGTAAAAAGTTCATAAAATGGACGTTTTTGAAAAATAAACTGTTAAGCTTCGGCATGTACACGGTTAAACTTTTGAAAACTGTATTCATACACGGCTGAAGTTCAACCATGTACGAGTCAAATGAACAAAAGTCAAGATTTTTTGGGGTTACACGGCTGCCAGAACCTAAACGTGTAATTTACACGGCTGCTAGACCCTAACCAGTGTACCTTAGCCATGTAAAGGTCAAACGTGGTCAAACATTCCAAAAATTTTGATTTTAGAGGATGATTATTAATTTTGATGTAACGAAATATGACATACGATCATTATAACACATTAGTAGTTGATAATTGAACAAAAAAATGATTAATTGTTCATAATATGCTCAATAGGAGATTGTTTTGTTTAACGACTGATACTTAGGGTTATACTATGATTCTAGTTCTATGGACTTATAGGTTACAATTGAGAATCAATTACATTACCGATTATATTTGTAGCGTTGATCCATTGGAATAATTTTATAAGTAATATTTTTAGTTTAATTTGCAAATAATGCATTATAAAATCAATTTATTAATTTTTTTTGATTTTTAGATTTTTTTTTTAATTTATGTTCTTCGTTACATGGTTGAACATATTTCTACACGGCTAAATGGTGCTCCACTGTTGAACCGAAACCGTGTACAGGCCGAGGTGCAACAACATTTATCTAAAAAAAATTCTAAAATTCTAAAACACCTAAAACTCCAAAATCATGAGAAAATGTCCAATTCTATATAACAATGGATTCAACATAACACAATGTAATCCGAAATATTCAAAAAACACAACATAATACAATTTAATCCAGAATATTCAGAAACATAACATAACACAATCTATCCAAAACTTCAAAAAAAAAAAACACACAATTTTATTCGCGAGTGGACAATCTAAAAATTCTACGCCCCTACCGGCTTCTATAATGTTGGACCTATTGCAATGTATCGCCCGGAATCAGTTTTTCCACCGAGCCGAGGATACGGTCGACGTACATGCATGCATAAGCTCCGCAATTGTCGGTATCGACTTGACAAAATTGGTTGGAAATTGGCATAAATTTCACATTCAAGAAATCGGTGCGCTTTGGGAAATGTGGATGCTGCTCCCAATAGTTTGTAGCAACTAGGATCCTCGGAAATAATCGAGTCACAGGAAGGAGTTGAATTTTTCGGAGCTCGCCAATATCGACTTCATTGTTGAAATATAGAGAATCATAGACCTCTACCCTCCATTTTTGTATGTCGATTTGAATTGTAATCCAGTGGTTACTCCCAACGTGACATACCATTATAAACTATAAATAAAAATAATTTAGTAGTAATAGAACAAATATTAAAATTCCAAATTCTTTGATAATCAAAACTTACATATTCTCCTTGAAGCCACGGCGCGTAAGATCCCGAACCATCAAACGACTTCAAAATGCGATCAGGAACTTCCCACCTCGTGTACTTACAATTCCTATTCAATCCTAGAGAGTTATCACCCGGATTCTCTGCCTCTAGGAGTCTAAGCAAGTCTTTCTGCAATTAGAGGTAAATTAAAAAAAAATTCAATATACAATCAAAGAAATTATTAAAAGAATAATAAAAAAAACTCACGTAGAAATCGGTCCCCGGGATAACATGTGTGACGTATCCTATGTCTAGGCGTAGTGATAAACGGTGGAGTAGGCGACTCCTCCAGTACATTAAGTACAAGTCAATCATCTGAAATTTAGCATCATAATAATACCAAACACTTAATTCAAAAATTTAATAATAATTGTATCCAAACTAATTCCAGTATTAGAAATTACCTCTGCCGAGAACTTCACCCCAACATCTTCGATCTCATCGAATAGAGACTGACTCAAGTAATACCCACCAGTCACTGTAGTCACACGTGCATCTGGCCCCGAAGCTCTAAATGTCCTATACATGTCATGCCCTCGTTGCCTGGTCTGATACGGAGTCTCTGGCCTCACAAAAGGACTCTGAAGCACGGCAGACGGCCTGATCTCTTTGCCTGTGGTCGTGAAGCGAGGCTGTTGTGGTACTCGTTCAGGCGCATCTGAAATAGGTGATTCGTACTTGGCATGTCCGGGCGAGGGTATCCGATCTAGTGACCTCACGTATGAAGAACCGGGGCCGCTGTTCCTATCATCTCGCCCTTGTATGTGCTCAAATCCAGGAGCAGCAGACGGCGTCATTGATTTTCCTCTAGATCTTGAGATCCTCGGAGGCTCGAGATCCTCCCGATGTGTTGAGCTTGCTCTAGATCTTCTCACAGGCTTGGCTACATGTTCTAGATCCTCTTGGCACGCTGAGCTCGCTCTAGATCTCCTCGGAGGCTCTGACATGTGCTCTGGATCCTCTCGGCGTGTTGAACTAGGCCTGGACCTCCTCGGATCCTCTTGAAAGCTCCTACGTGGCTCGTCTTCGTAGTTTTTCCCACTGTAATGCGATGAAACACTAGTATGTGATCGAGACCATTGCTGGGAAGACATCTTGGACTTGAGCATACCCTACATACCCCTCAGAGAAAAATACACAGCCTTAGCTATCCTGCCTACAAACCCGTTCTCAGAAGTATCCCGCATTAGGTGACAACCTACACTCTCTGCAACTTTGTCCACCCAATCATCTCGATCACCTCCACGATGACACGGATGTCCGTGCTCGCAACATACGAGCCCAGATGGCTGAACCGATGGCGGTCTGCGCCGCTTCATCGGCGCCATTGGAGTTTGATCCTCAACAATGGGAGGAGATGTAGGGTGGCCCGTGCTGTGATCGAGCACATTCCCAGCTTCTGCACAGTCACCTCGGGTCGATCGTCGACCCCGACACGAAGCCCTTGCTTTACCCTCGTACCCATTTCGACGGTTCAACTTCTTCATGACCTTCTCCATCTCCTTCGTTGCTCTAGAAGCTCTCTCTTCCGGAGGAATTTTCTTGAACGCATGTTGCTGCGGGGGTTCATGCCTCAAGATCAATGGATCCTTACAATTTAATAAAATATCCATATAAGGCTTAATTATCTCATCAAGCTCCGTTTCTAGCATCCTACTAGGGTTGAGCTGCAAAATAAAATAAATTTAATCAATTTTTAACTAAAAATGCTTAAAATAAATTAAATTTAAAATATTTTTAAGTAAAATATTACCCGTGG
Organism: Mentha longifolia; assembly: GCA_001642375.2. Classification (NCBI taxonomy): domain Eukaryota; kingdom Viridiplantae; phylum Streptophyta; class Magnoliopsida; order Lamiales; family Lamiaceae; genus Mentha; species Mentha longifolia. The sequence continues at coordinate 28,890,656 of CM038112.1, forward strand.
ATCGTCGAGGTAGCCCACAAAATCTAGAGGCGACGTTGTGGTGAACCATCGAAGTAGTCGAGGTGTCGAGTGATCATTCAGGCGCTTACCGCACGTCATTCCTAATTCCGGAATTGCCTCGTATGCCCATAAATTCAAAGCCCACACCGGACCGTAGAAGTGATAGCCCCTCTATCATTATTGATCTCCAAAGGGTCCCTCTTAATCACGCTCATCTGCTGGCATAGGATTTGAAAGGACCATGATCCCCATGGAAAGAAAACCCACCTATGATCATCCTCAACTAGCGCCCATGCCCACTCGTCAACTGGTGGATCATCTCGGGCGAGGAGCATGAAGTAGTACATCAATAAATTGGCAGCCTTTAGGTACTGCTCCGGCGTCCCAAGAATATTATGAGGGTCATTAAAATCTTTCTTCAATTTATTGGTCGACGTCTTCTGCCCGTTGTACCTTGTATAGAAAAGGCTCGTCTCAGGTATCTCATGGCGGTCATAGGGGTTAAAGTCGGACGGCCCAAATAACAGCCCCGTCACAAGCGCATACTCTTGCGCTCTAAATAAGATGTCATGCCCAGATACGTGGAACATTCGCTCAAAATAGAAAAATTATTATCCTCAAGCTCTCGGGCAAGTAGCTCATGTAGCGCATTGTTAGCGCTTTCATATCTCCTAATCTTTATCAGATATCCAAAGGGGCCATCTTTAAACCGTTGGAACAAAGCATCCCCGCCGACTCGTGTCAAAACCTCCGGTATCGTACGAAGCACGTCATCTCGAATATATAAATTTATTTGAGCCGCAAATCCTTGCATACGGGGTCTCATCCACTTATACCTAGGCTGCATAAAGTTCGTAAACCAATTCAATCAACTATGTTGAAAATCGCAATCAATAAAATAATTTCCATAGAAAAGGAACACATACAATACTAAAAAAAAAAAAAACAGATCATTTTCAACTAATTATGATATAAATAGATTTAACTAATATCAAAATCATATTGCATGTCTAATGCTACAGCTAATTATAAACATAGACTTACTTCTAAAAAAAATAAAAATAAATAAATTGCAAGTTGCAACATAAAGTCAAGCATCTCTGAACCCAACAGAAGGAGGAGAACAAAGTCCAATTATGTCAAGGACTTTCAATCCCAAACTAAAATTATGTTTCTCTACGTTGAATTCGAAGTTGAGTTGTGTAATAAACTGGCTAAGAAATTAAAGAGATAACATGGTCGAAAACCTCATGTAATTCATTATGAAAGTACTTGAAACAACATAATGACCTTATAGTTCTTTTTTCTTCTTTTTGAGGTTATACTTATAGTTCGACTTTGAGGAAATTGAAGCGAATACAGTAGCCTGCTACCTCTATATTTCAATAATTAAATTAATTTAACATTACAAAAAATGCCAACATCATGAAAAAAAATAAAAATAAAAATTATATACCGGCGGCGGCGGCATCGCCGGCAGGGGCTGGGGCTGCTTGGGCTTTCGAGGTCGCGGACGCCGACGGGGGGCCGCACGGCCACGCGGAGTCGGTCTCTCTCTGTCGGATTCAGTGCTGCTCATTTTTCGTGGGCCCACGGTTCGGATATTGTTCTTGCTTTCACGGTCGATCGAGCACATGTGGGAGTATTCACCGCTGTCAATTTTTGGTTAGATTTACAGTAGAAAATCGAGCTTCACACGGTGAAGAAGGTGAAAAGAAACGCAGAAAGGGAGAGATGGGATGAAAGAGACGGTAATTGATGGTGGGGTAGGTGGGTAGATTTAGTTTTATTTTTATTTAATTTATTTTTTTTTGCATTTTGTTTTATTATGTTTCTTCTTTTCTTTTTTATTTGAAAGACAAGTGGGCCACCACTTTTGGGGTAGATATGTCTTTTTACTCCAAAAGTGGCTAGAAAACATATGTTCTTATAATAGTGGCTATAAAACTTATACATTTAGTGTAATCGACTATTTTTACCTATTAAGACATGTCTAAATGAGTTTTTTTTTTGCCTAAAAAAAGTGCATGTCTAATTAAAATTTAAAAAATATATATATATTTAAAATGAAATACATATCAAAATGGCGATTTGACATACCCGTACTTGTACCACCCGCTTTCGCCAATACGTTTTAATCTCGAACAAGCGAATACAAATTCAAACACTCCGAATACGTATACAAACCATACATGTATGAAGGTTCACAAATTGTGAACTGCCCAACCCTACCATTATTTTTTTTTCTTAAATTTTTTGTTTGTTTTTATTTTTTGGACTTTAAAAATGACTGAAGTCTAACAAGCGGTATTATGTATACCAACTATGGTGTTCTAGTTGTATACCAAATATTAATGTTTATTAGTTTTATATGTAGTAATATTTTTTATAAAAATAAAATTTTTTATATAATAAATTATAATAAATATTTATTACTACAAAAAATATATATTTTTAATAATACTCCGTATACCCTAATTTTGAATTTATCAACCCTATTTTAGTTAATAAAATTAAATTAAATGCCAAAAAATAATTATAAACCTTAATCGGATGGGTAAACTCTAGAAAATAATTATAAAATTAAACTAAATCATTATAAATTAAGTCAACGAAGCGCAGCTCAAGTGATAAGATGTTTCCCCTCCAATCAAGAGGTCAGGAGTTCTAGACATCTCGCTTCCCCTCCAATCAAGATGTCAGGAGTTCGAGACATCTCGAGTGCGTGCGTGAGTGTGTGTTGTGTTTTACTGATATTTTTTTTATTATAAATTAAAATTATTAAATAAAAATATATAAAACCAGTATAAATTAAAAGGATTTGAACACAAAAATGGATATAGAGAATCGTGGAAGTCTAAAACAATAGAAAAATTGTCGGACTAAGGAAGAGCGCAGGGTAGTGAACTGGAGAATGGCCGGGATGGCGGTAACAGCGGCGCTGGCGACTGGGGTACACGCGAATGACGGCGTCACCGGCGTCCAGAACACCAGATTTACCCCGAAGCAATTGAATGACTGGAGAATCGCCGCCGTAAGCCATTGTTTATTCAAGCACTTATACAACAACAGTACAAACGACAAGGAGTTCGAGAATCTCTGTCTTGCGCTCTCCAGGTACTCTCCTCTTCGCTGTCTCGTTTGCTTTTGATTTTATTTTTGGACTATTTTTGGTGTGTAGAAGATGATATTACATTTGTTTTCAGCTGGGAATCATCTCGTAGTTATAGACCTATTGTAGGCAAACCCCATATACCTCTTAGTAGTTTTGCCTGATTATACAAAGATTATCATACTTTATTAAGATGTTAAAGAAGGCATTTCCTATGTAACCACGAGAGACAAAAATCAGACATGGTTGGGCATCACAGTTCGATTTCTGGCTATTTATGTCCAAAAAATCATGGGAGCGATTCAACTGCATTTCAAGAATTTTGCCTTGCAACTTTTCAGGTTGATAATTTCGTTCTAGGGGGTTTTGGGAGGGATGGGGATAGACCTATGGGTTTCTGATGTCAAATTGATATTGATTATACGCGTTGCAGTAGATTGTTTGCTTTTAGCATTGCCTGCATATCAGACATGGCATAAAATCCTTGTTCTAGATGTCAAAGAGTGCGGAATGGGAATGAACTTGAGTGCTTTATACCTGGTAGAGAATTTTCCCAACCATATGGGATTCACAATACTTGATTGTTTTGGTTCTGTTGTAATTGTCTTATAAATTGATGGCTGTAAAAATCTTTAGAGTCCTCCAATGGCTGAAACTGTACTCACAGACATCGCCTAAAAAACATCAAGGAATTTAATGTATTTTTCTAAGAGAGCTGATATATAGATCATAATTAAATGTCTTTGTTGTATCTAATGTTTACTTTGCTCTGTGTAGTTCTATATGAAGCTCATATACAGTACTTAGTGATTACTATTTAGACGTTTTAATCCGAAGTCACAATACTTGAGTGTATTTATTTATCTTATGTTCCGTCGCCTTCTTGGTAAACGCATTTACTTTTTTGTGGATATATATATATGTATGGACTATGGCGAATGGCTTCGGATGTTACTAATTAATGTGATCCTACACTAATTGTGCATGGTTGCATATTTGAAAGATAGATCACTTATTTGAACTGTTTTTTATTACAATATGATGATAAAAATATTTCTTTGTTTTGAAAGTTTATATGGTGATCAGTTAGGTAGCTTTGAATTTTTTTTTTGAGGGGCTCCGTAGCTTTGAGTTTGATGAAATTTTATACCATATTGGTATTCAGCACATTTCATGCAATCCGCATTTCTCTAAAGATGTTTGGCATGAATTTTTGCCTTTAAATGCTTATTATTTGGATTACGACTCATAAAGTACAGTGCCTTTTACTTCTAATAAGTGCTTTGGGCCTTTATATCTGGGTTGTTTTGACTTTTATCATTGGTGATCTATTTAATGTTTTTCTTTTTTTGGCAATGCAGAGGTATCGAATTGTCCATTGTAAACCATGATGTTCCAAACATATCACGCGAGTTACCTTCTCTAATAAAGAAGGTGATGATTTATACGCTGTTTGTCTGAATTTTTAGGGATATGTATCCTTAATTGGAAGTATGACTAGATTGGGTAATTGAGAAGAGATATAAAAGAATTTGCACAAATCTATTGAGAATTCTTGGTTTACTTTTGAGACAGAGCTACATACCATGGGAGTTGCCATTTTCACTATTTGCTCCTTAATAATGTACACATATGTGATATGTGCTTCTGTGCATGCACTTAAATTAAATGAATAACTCTAGTCACGGCTTAAGAAGTAGAGCTGGATTCAGGATATTTTAATTTTTTTTCTTCATATATTCCATTAAATGTTAATATCAAGTGTTCTTTGGACTTTGTCTTAAATGCAATGTTGTTAGGTATGCGAAATTAAAAATGATGCCACAATGCAAGCATCTTTTATGGTCCTGATGATCTCTGTAAAGGTAATTCTTTTAGCGGCCAATTTTCGGTCCATACTCATTTTTAGCTTCAGGTTATGCATTGTAAGATAGTATCACCTTCATTACATGCAGTTCCATTGCTTGTATCATATGCATCATTTCTTGTATGTACTCATGGGGTTGTGACATGTTGTAAACGTGACACTGGTTTTTGCAAAATATAACTTTGATGAGGGTAGTTCAACAGTTGTAAAATAGAAATAACTTTTTTCTGATACATGCTTAAAAGTCCCCAAGTAGCCAGATTATGCTTATTCTTTAAGAAATCAATTTTTATTTTTTTATTTTTTTATGAAGTCATTTCTGGCCAATGTATCTTATTCAGATCACTTCTTTGAAATATGTGAAGTGGAACCTTTTTATGACAGCCTTAATCTTTTAGGGAACCAGAATGAAAGGTTTGCACTTTCTAGTTTCTATCCATCAATCATCATGGCCCCTCCGCTCCATATGTTTCTAATTATCTTCAATATTTATGGAATCCATGGGCATTGCTTTTGCCTTTGCATGAAGCATTGTAGAATCAGGTGCTAATCTTTTTTTCACTTCTAACTATTCATCTCGAACGTGGATTGCATGGTAGATTGCTTGTCAGAATGGGTGGTTTCCTCATCAAGATTCTGAAGAGCTCAGCAATCTGGCCAAGAAGGTCAATTAATACTCCTCCGTCTCGCCGAATTCGCCTTGTTTCTTTTTTGCCTTTTTTGGCACGCTTTTCCACGCTTCTCGATGATGGGTTTTAAAATAGATTTTTAAAGAATTCTTTCTTTTACGGGATACTACAACTGTCGTAGTATCCCGTAAAAGAAAGAATTCTTTTAAAACCCATCATCGAGAAGCGTGGAAAAGCGTGCCAAAAAAGGCAAAAAAGAAACAAGGCAAATTCGGCGAGACGGAGGGAGTATTTTTTATTGTTTAATGTGATCTATATTTTTCATATATTCTGTATTTAATTTTGAAAAGTGACAATATCTACAGGTTGCAAGCAATTTTTGTAGTGCATCAGATTTCAATGCTGAGCCTAACCCTTCTCACTCAGTTATCTCAACAGTCATGTCAAGGTATTCTATGATTTTCCTTTCATCCCAATTTCGTGGTGTAAAACTAATTTTCAACTGAGAATGTCATGTGTCTAGGCTTGTAATTTTAGCATTCACATGATGGCCAATTGAAACTGGTTATGTAGCATCAGGCACCCGTGACTGATTAGCTTCTAAGTAGGCTTTTCACAAGAGAAAATAACTTCCTTGCTTTGATTCCTTGATAAAGTTTCCAAATCACTTTTTCTCTGTAAAACCCAACTAGTTTGTTACCCGTGCGATGCGCGGGAAGCACTCTGTGAACTATATATTGATATCATTTGGAAGAGAATATACACTCGGTCAAATTAAAAAAAAAAATGCTTTTCGTGAGATTACAAACAATTAAGCTTCAATCGAACTTTAGAACCAAATAATTATTGTTTGAGTTGCTAACATGCCATTTTGGACAGACAATTTGAGAACTTGTAGCGCCCCTTCACAAATTAGTACATTAAATCTGACAATTGAGAAAATAAATCAAACTCCTTTTTGCAGACCGCGATTTATCAAAAGTAATTGGTAATCTTACCAAATAAAATTTGTCTTTTGTCAGTGATCATCAGCTAATTAGATTTATCTTCAAACAAAATATACTTATAATCCAAAATATGGTTGCAATACAAAATACTAACAAGCCTCGAACATCATATTAGATCAAAAATCGTGTGCTCCAGCACTAATCGGCAAACTGAAATTGACGGCAGTCTTACAATAATCCGAAGGAGCAGCTGCCTGTTATATCTTGAAACACTTGTAAAAAATGATTAAAAACAAAAAAGAAAGAGAATAGCGTGAGAGACAACAATGTATATGACTAATAATTAAGGAACAAAAAAATAAGTAATATGTACACCAATAAGCAGAAAAAGGTTACTCTTGAAGTCCATACATTGGATGCAATAGAAGAACTCAATCTCAAACATAAACATCATAAACATATATCTCAATGAGTATTGCAAAAGTTGATGGTTTTGTACTGCAATCATCATAACTGATAAGCATGCCAAATAGCATTTAGCAATACACCACCAAGTCTTAGTGATAGATATTTTTCTCTAAGGATATGACAAAACTCAGAAGCCAACAATCTATAGCAAATATATAAGAGAAATTTTCACATTAGAGAAATTAGTTGAGTTGAACAAAAACCTCTTATCTCTCACAAGTAGGCCTCCATTTTTCATGCAATAACAATGGAAGAGACCATCAAAACACACAGTTCTTCAAAAAAACAGTCAATGGTCATGGAGTTCTTTTAAATAGCTGCACTGATGTTATTATAATCTCAAATTTGGAAGACACCCTTTCTTCTATCAGTTCTATGGCACAAAGTAGTCATATGTATGTGTAAACTATAAAGTATGTTAATTCATAATTATGCTTCCCCTGTAAGATCTTAATGGATATATAGGCTTAAGGCTTTTGACTATTTCAATCACCTAATGAGCAGCCACTTTTTCCCTTTTCTTCAGTTGAAAATGGCAATCAAAATCACGATATAATCCAACTGCTATGGCTATATATATAAGTAAAAGTAAAAGCTTCTATGGCTATATATAAATGAAAAGTAAAAGAAAATCATTAGCATGCCTGATTTCTTAGAGCAGTATAGGCATAGGCATAGTGACTTAGCGTGATAAAAGAAATGCTCTATTTGATTGAAGAAGAACAATGCTATGTGAAGCTCTGGCTGGGAAAAGTTCAGGAAATTTAATCTTCAAGAAGCAACTGGATTAAACTTCTAGTCTATGATTTCAAAGTTCGAATCCTAATTGCTTGTAGCATCATATATGCCTGTAGGTTATTAGCAAATAACCAAGATCGGTCCATTCAATCAACCACATGTTTGTACAACTGGATATACTACTATTGAAAATAATATAAAATCAGACTTACATCAAGCCTTCGCAAATGTATTGACTTTCAACAATCATCACTCCAAAAAATTAAAGAATCCCCTTTTTCCTTCTCTTTAAATTAAGAAATGGTTATACAAATAATGCAACTGCTGTGGCTCTACATTTAAATACTACGTATAAAATAGATAAAAATTAGCATCGCTTAATTGCATTAAGAAATATAGGGCTTACCATTAAAAAGACAACCCTTCAAAGATAATCGATTTCATGAAATCAGTGCAGTTGGCATCATAATCATATATCTTGGTGATTTGTTGGAAAAGCTCCTGATTTTGGCTGAGCAAGTCATCGTAAGCACGCCTAATAGCCTGTAGCAAGTCATTATAAACATATAAATTGGTAGTCTATAGCAAATAAGAGAAAATAGCATATTAGAGAGATATCACTCTCAAATGTTGAGGTTGAACAAAAACCTCTATGTCTCACAAGTAAGCCTCAATCTTTCATGCGATGTCAGTTAAAGAAACATTAAGAAGAGTAGACCACAATTAGATGTTCCTAGATGTACCTGATTTCAACTATTTCATCACTTAAAAAAAGCCACTTCTTTCCTTTTCTAGTTCACCTTGCCAAGATTAGATATCTCAAAACAGCTAAAGAAATGTGGGATACCTTGAAAGCAATCAGTCAAGGGTTCGAAGAAATGCTTGAAAACAAAGCTTGATGATTTTAAAATGTTCCCCAAAGAAACAATAGAACAAATGAAAACTCGATTTGTTGAAATCACGCAAGAGATTGCTGCTCTCAAACCCTCAAAAAAATTGAGATATAATCCAGCTGCTATGGCTATAAATTGATACAAAAAATTACACAAGTAGATCCATCTGTAGGTAAGACACTAAAAAATCCAAACATAAACTATCAGTTGGAGCAAGATAAAAAAAAAAGGCCATTAGCATGCCAAAATTTCTAATTGAAACGAAAGATATACACAATAATTATAAACAATAAAAATATGAATGATTATCAAAAAGTCACCATGAAATGGACCTCTTAGAAACCTCTAAGTTTTTTCTCAACTCAACAATATCAGCCTCTGAAGCAGCTACATTCTCCTCGTAACTTCAAACTGCAGCAGAGGACTTAAGGCCTTCATCTAGATGGTCATTCTTCTAACTGCAATAACATATCTGCATATGGCACAATACCTGTAGCAGAGATGCAGAAATAGAATCAAGTGGAATGTCCCTTCACAAACAAAAATCACATAAGAAAATCTCACAAACGGTATCTGTATCGGAGCCACAAATAGAATTAAATCTAGCCAGAACCTTACATCTTCATTAACTTTTCCTCCAATTTCACATCGAAAATCATAATCGAAATGAAAGTATCAGATTAAAAAAATGATCTTAAAATATGATCTAATACATGGTTCTGGAAGTAGAGAAACAACTGATTCAAAAAAATAGAAAAAAAAAAAAAAACCAACGTAACAAAGCATGTTTCAAACTTAGAAATGAATATTCAATCACATAAACAGTAAACACATACCTATCGTTCCTTAGATGCAACTGCGGGTCATCGTACTAATTTGAAGTTGTTTACGAAAACTCAGTCGAAGAGACCACCATCAAAGTTAGTAGTTACTGCATTGTTCTTCATGCTTTCCGAAATCGAAAACATGAAAAGGATAAACATTATCGTTTCAATAAAATCCCTTCAAATCTCCGAAACCCATCAATTTCTAAAATAGAGTTTTTCAAATGCCGAAGAATGGAGATGAAAAGAAATGAAATATGAATTGGAACAATGCGTGAAAAGAATAGGGCAAGACCTTTTGAGTGGTGCGTTGGGGAACTGAACGGACGGGCGGCCATCGTCAAGCGTAATTATTAAATAAGGAGTATAGAAAAGTGCAGAAAGCTGGGTATTTAAATTTAAATTTAAATAAAAAATAAAATATGGATAAGTGTGGTGCATTTGGGCGGGAAAATGAGTTGTGAAGTTGTATTCTGTTATTATATATATAATAGATGGGGATGGCAATTAAAAAAATTCAGTGAAGAAAAGGCACTTTGAGGCCGTTGTCCATACAGAACAGAAGAAATTGTTTTGCTTCATAGAATTTTCCATGTAAATGAATTGTTATGGCTTAAGGAATTTGCTATGACTTGACCAGATATTTCTGTGAAAAAGATGTTTCTGGGTTCAGTTGCTTAGTTGTTTTCTTATACTTGTTACTGTTATTCATTCTGAGGTATAGCAATTATGTTATGACATTTTTTGTGTAATGGTGTGCTATATCATCTGGTGTTGGTATTCTAGTAAATTGTTCATGTTTATACTGCGTGTTGAACTTTTTTCTTATATTGTTCCTTTATAGATTTGATAAGAACATGCAAATCAAGTGAATCTCACTCGGTTTGGATAGGAATTGAACTTTATCTGTACAATGTGCCAATACTCTGTTTTTTTTTTTTCCTTTCCTTGGTAGCACTGCTCTCTGGTTTGTTTCAAGTGATTATCCTTCCTTGCAACTGACAGAATTGGGTTGTGAGTATGTGTGCAGATTCTTTCCGAAACTGAGAATGGGAAACATCTTTGTTTTTCTTGACGTAAAGGTTGTTATTTCCCCTTGCTTTCTCCTATCTGGGCTCTTTCGAATATTTCTATGCTGACAGTACTGTTGCATTTTGTTCATTGTAGCCTGGATTTGATGCTTATGTCAGTGACTTCCATATCCCAAAGAATATGAAGTGTTCTCCAGGAGATAGTATAGTAAGCTTACAAACCACATCTCTTGTTTTCAAATTGCTCTTGTATGATAACTGTTGACCTTGTGAGCATGTGGTTTGCCGTCATAGCTGTCTTTTGAATTAGTTAGGACTTAGGATCTTTTACTCCAATCCATGAGAATGGGGACAACCACTGTAGCAACACTTGTAAATTTACGAGAACTTAAGCTGCGGTATAGATGGTTCGTAATCTGTTTAGCTTTTATTTCTGAGTTCTTTAGAGGAACACTACTTGTCTCACTCTTACTACTTGGGAATGAGGTATGATGCTCATTATTTGGGTATATGCTATTTGTTGAATGTGTATCTGGAAAAAGGTGATTGTCTTCAACCCTGTTAAACAACATCAGGGGCTTCTTTCACATCAATTGTTTTTTAAGGGAAGCGAATGGGTTCTCTCTACACTTGCACTAGTTAAGGGATAAAATTTTGTTAGGTGATATATAACTTTCAGAGCTTTTAATGCTACACTTGCCTCCTTGCTTCTTAATTAAATGATCTCCCAGTATGTTATTCTTGGTTTTGCATCAGTAACCTAGATGAGGAACAATTCAAAAATTTAATCTATAAACGGATCGTAATGATTTAAAATTTATATTTCAATAACAGAACAATGTTCTAAAAGTTGCTAGGCGATAGTTGGGCGGTGGAGGGTGCCTAGCGGCTAGGCATGGCCTAGGCGGATTAGAATCACAATGCTTATTTTTACTATTTTTACATCATATCATTAGGTACAAACTATATCAACATGTATTATTCATAATTTTATTACCAAATTCATGACAAAAACATAGAATATGATAATTAATAGTCCAATTTCATAAAATCAGTTTTAACCATCTTATAACTCAGTTTTATTTTGCCAGACTTGCTGTAGAATGGTATAAGGTGGATCATGTACTTGCTGTAGCCTGTGATTTTTATGATAAGGAAATGCAAACAAATAAATGGGCCCCTCTAATTTACTGACACACTAACTCCATCCATGAGTGGGTCAAGAAGCAAGTTCAATTGGCGGGTGTGGAACTATTTTATGACTATGATTATGCTCTTCATGATTGTTGTTCTGTAATTGTGGATGTATGCCTAGTAAGTGGCAGTTCTTTGTAATACTAGGTTTTCCTTGTTGATCATCTCCACTACCTATCCACATGTCTGGTAGCAGCTGGTAACTCGCATGAGGAAATTGATAATAGTTTCGATTTTCTATGATTTCAATTTACTTTGCATTCTCCTGAAATGATAGGTGTGGATAGGACATTTGTTGCTTGTATCTTGCTAATCTAATTATTCCTTTTACGTTTTTACCTGCAGAGGTTGTTTGTGGTCCAAACGGATAATATTGAAACATCTTCTTGCCTGGTTACTCCTCCTAAAGTAAAGTAAGCTATTTATTTGCAGAAACTGACTAATATGGGAATGTCATTTCTTTCTTTTAGACCAGTTCACACTTGTTTTTTGTTATTTGCAGCTTTCTCTTGAACGGAAAGGGGGTGGAAAGAAGGATGACTTTTCCTCTGGTTTGTTGCAAAATCAGTTATTCAAAATAGATGTCGTTTTGCATCTGTTAATGGTCTCAATCTTACTTTTAAATTTTATTGGTCTACTAGGTTACGGGTCCGCAAGTTCCTACAGTTCTGACATCTTCTGTCCTAAATTATGGATCAAATCTCCTTCAAGCTGTGGGTGAATTTAATGGTATCCTTGTCTCAAGCTTCCTTATTTTGATATTGACTATTTGAAAGCTCCTTGCTTACTCTCATTATTTGTGATTCTGAAGGAAATTATATGATCTTAGTTGCTTTCATGAGTGAAGTGTCAAATCCTGATAGTAAGACCCTCCAGAACTGCGAGAAGCATGCTCTTGCAACGGTGGATGCAGGTACCCTTTCAATAAATCTCCTGAATTAGATGGAGAATATTTATTATATTTCTCTATGCAGAACTAGTGTTTGATAAGGTAATCGTAAGTTCTTGTTGAGCCAATTTTTTGCTAAATCATTTCTGCTCTTTCCTTTTTGTTTTTGGTTTTATTTTGATCCATGCAGATTCTGAGGTAATTGAAGGGTCATCGCGGATATCACTGAATTGTCCTATTAGGTAATCCTTCGTATTATTTCCTCAACGAGGTTTTATGTTAATTGGTCATCTTTGTTTGGTGTATAGGAAACTTATACTAGTTACATATTCTTTTCATGCTGCATGATGATGCTTCAAATGCAAACATGGTTCATATGTCACTAGATTAAACAGATTTAATCCAAGACCATATTAATTGCATACTTATTATGACTCCCGGCCCTTCATGTCTGTTGCCTCTGGTGCTAGACCTGAGGTTATTTTACATTTTCCAACAAGTAATATGAATTTTGTTTTGTAATCATTTGTGAACATGAGGATTGGTTTTACAATATACCCTGCTGATTTGATTTATTATCATTTTTAATCCCCACAGCAAAAAACGTATTAGAACTCCAGTCAAAGGGCTTGCATGCAAGCATATTCAGGTAATTACATGATAGTTAAATAGAACTTCTACATGTTCAGTTGTGATTTGAAAACCCCACCTTTTCATTTATCATGTGATAGTAAATTAGTAATGTATAAATAACTTGTAATTTTTTTAGGGCGTATTATCATAAAAGTGTTCTGCCAAGATTTCTATTTTGACTGTCTATTTGTTTGAAGCCAATATTATTTTTTCTTGTAAACTAGCAGTCTGCTCTGTTATCAGGAAAAATGACATCTATCTGGGTGTCTCAAAGATGTGATAAATTGATAATCTCTTAAAACTGAAAGAATAATACCAATGTGTGATTTTTCGAGCTTGATGTGTCTGGCGAACTTTCTTAACTTGATTTCTGATTTTATTGCATTTTGAGCTACTGACGTGCTTCTCCTCCTTTTCCTTTAGCGTTTTGATTTTGACGACTACGTGGACATGAACTCACGCAATCCATCCTGGCGCTGCCCCCATTGTAATCAGCATGTTTGCTTTTCTGATATTCGCATTGACCAAAAAATGGTGAAGGCAAGTAGCTCCTCTTCGTTTATAGTGAATTTGCTACACGTGTTTTTTTATTATATAATTTGCAGCTTTTTTTAGCTAGTGTATTAGTAACACTACCAATTATACATTTCAGCTTCTAAAGAATTGTATATGCACATGATAGTATATATCCGGGGTTTCTGATGTGTGACTTCATTCTTGACTTGCCAGATCTTGAAAGAGGTGGGGCCCAATGTCTCCGACATAATTATCTCCTCAGATGGGTCATGGAATGCTGTGATCGGAAGTGAAGAAACAACAGAGAAGGCAAAGAATAAGACCTCAAATACAGCACGAGATGAGTCTCAACAACCTGGAGATATACTAGATCTGACGCAGACTGATGATCTAATGGATATTGTCGACATTTCTGAAATTGAAGATGGAAAATATCCTTCAATAGCTAATGCTCAGACTGATCAAAGCAGCACTTCCATTCCGAGTGACTTCTGGGAAGGGATTGATATGTCAACTTTAAGGTATGGTTCATCAGATGTGCAACTAAATGTACCTACTACTGGTCCCTCTGCATCACCCACTTCAGATTTGACTGGTCCTTCTGCATCATTCCCTTCAAATTTCACTGATCCCTTCACTTCTACAAATAGAGAAGCTGGGGCTTTCCATCAGAGTACAGTTACTACGACCTCTGCACCATGGACTAGATCTTCTTTGCCGAATACGTTACAATATCAACAGTTTGGGAATTCCCCTGTCATTAATGACTATGGTAACCTCTCAGCAGTTCCCAGGCATATAACTAGAACACCAAGTGCAGTTCAGGCTCTTCCTGCCCAGACCCCTGCTTCCAGACTGCAACGAAGCTCTTCGAGAAATGGTGCGAGTCCCTTCACACCAAATGGTCTTTCACCGGGTTCACAAGCCTCACCTGCTGCTCCAAACTTGAATATGAATTGTGTCAGTCCTCATCAGGGGCCATCGAAATCATCGTCATCTCCATTACTTCAGCACGCGACTACACAGGTAATGTTCTTACTAGTTCAGTAGTTTTTTATTCTTGAATGTAACGACTGTTACCAGCATTCCAGCATCATTATGACTCCTTGTATGTCTAGGTTTCATGTTTTCTTTTGGGATAACTGCGAAAATACATGAACTTTGGGCTGTTTTTGGTTTTGCACCTGAACTTAAAGACGCAATATCAATAACATAAACATTACACTATTCGCAATCTTCACACAGGTTTCATTCAAAAAACGGCCCAATATTTCGTATTTTACGGATATCATCCCTTATATTTTCCGATGTATTCTCTTTTCCCTAATAGTCTTAATCCAAAAACGGCCCAACATTTCTGTATATTACGGCAATCATCCCTTTTATTTTCAGATGTATTCTCAAAATCTTTTCTGTAACCTTTTGCAGCAAAATCATCTAGTCTCTCCTGCTCGACCAACTCAGCAGAATACTGTTTTTCTGGACCCAAATCAGGTAGCAAACATGTACAGAGTTTCAAACGAATACCAAAATTCAGATCAGCCCACAAATATTCGGAGCCCTCGAGCAATGAGCCAATCTGCTGGCATGATCCAGTCATTGACGCAATCTCCAACTAGCTTAGTGCATACCCATAGCCACGCACAAGACAGATCTCAAATGATTGCAAGTTCAAACAGAACTGCCCAGATGTCAGTCGATGCATCGAGAACAGTACCTTCGCATTCATGGAACCCCGATATGAACAATATGTCAATTCCAAACAGCAGAGCTACACCTCCATCACAGCCAGTGGCGAGGACTGATTCTGCAGATGCCAGCTGGCGTCCTGCTGGTCATATGCGTGGAGCATTATCGGGGCAGGCTTATGATGATGCCTATAACCGGTTTATCGCACAGCCCAGTCAGCAGCTGTCTCGACCGATCTCAATTGCTACCACGCCACTTCCGAACAATGTTCGACCAAATCTTCCGAGTTTTATGGCTGGTGTAAATATTCTAGTTCAGAACTCGGCTTCTGCAGCTCCTTCTGGAAACAATCTGCCCAATGCCTCATCTCATATGCAATGACTTTTGAGGAAGGTATAGTTCTGTGTTTTGAAACCTGGCCTCTTTAACTGTCTCATCTATCTATTTATATATTAAAACAAAATGAAATGGATGTTACTTTTGGCGCTAATTTTAATAGTTAATATTCAGTTATTTCAATCTGAAAGACATTAACTAAATGTGGGTAATCATGTGTTGCATTAACCTAAATATTTAATTCATATAAAAATTGCATGCGGTTGTTTTTAATAACTATCCTAAACCACGTTCTCCATCATCTTTCTACAACTATATTGTTGGTTTTGGTAAACCTCTCTGTTCATCATCTCAAAACTCCAAATGCCTCGGAAAATCCTAAACAATCATGACAAAATTTTGGACTGAAATCGAAAAATGGGGCACGGCTTCATTGGCTGGCTGCTTCTATTCGAGAAGGTGATGGAAGAGAGTTTTACAAGTTGATGTGTATAGTGACAAGTTCTAGCATCTCCTTGAGTCGACATCTCAATCGGATCCAGTTCCAATGCCTCAAGTAACAACATGAGACTCACACCTCGAAAGCCTCATGATTTCAGGTCTTAAGTTGTTCATTTCTTGTGGTTGCATTGATCGAGTTTTATGAGATTGGTGTTACTTCTGATTTTGTAGTTCATGAGAAATTCATAGAAGTAGTGAACATTCACAAGTGTTTATTTTCTCTTGATTTGGAATTCAGTAGATTTCGTTTAGTTTTCTTGATCGTTCACAAGTGCCAGTTAGTGCCGCACCTTATTGTGGCAATATACTAATCCACAGTTAATGCTTTTGCTGGGGTGGATCAATTGATAGCTTATTTACTTCAATATGTGATGTGCGATGGCCTCAAAGTAATGTAGCCGATACAATTTTGTTGCATATGTATTATTCCACATTAGTCTCATTCTTAGGTCCATTTCAAGTAAATTAATGTCAAAAAAAATTTCTTCCCATCAACCTTAGAAGAATGTGTTGTACTTGCAATTGTACATGTCCTTTATTTGGAAAGCTTCATTTATTGGAATGTTTTTCTCGCTGCAAACTTTTTAATTTATAAATAAACTTTTTTTGTGTAATGCTTTACCCTCATATATTCTCTTATCTAATAAGAAATTTTTGAGCTAGAACTGTTAAAAAAACTTATAGACTATTTTACGTACAGTAATGTCCAAATGATAAACTATCAATGTTATTGAAATAACTTGTTTGTTGGATCTTTGTCTAGAATATTCTCCATACGGTTGCTCATGATATATCAATTTGTCTAGATCTTCAATTTGTCATGATAAACTAAGTCAAAATTGTACTAAACCAATTATGATTATTTAAATTTATTGAGATTGGTAGATGCATGGCTTATTTAATTTTATTTGTTGTGTTAATTAGTAAATCATAACAACATTACAATGTTAATTAATTTGTATATAAAAAAAGACAACAATGTTAATTATTTATTTTTCTATTTATTCATGTCAATATAGTATTGTTTTTTGACATTAACCATTAGTTTGCAAAATATTTGTCTATGGTAATCCAAAATATATGTAATTTTAAGGTGGTGCCATTTTTGGTACTGTGAAAAGACTAATCTACTGTCTACCGAGGTAACCTATAAATGCCAAACGTATTCATTATGTTGTGTAAATAAAACGATCCAACTTATCAAAATTGGTCCACAATTTGATCTTTTAGAATTACTGAATGCTTGAGATTACATACAGTGACACCTTGAGCCTGTATTTCTTTTTCTGTGAGGTAATTTTGTTATGCACGAAAACTCTTTTTACTTAATTATGGTTTATTGTCATATTCTTATTAATTTAATCACATTCTTCCACATTAAAATGAGTTTAGCTGCCTTAAATATTAACCGCGCATCGCGCGGCGGGTGTTACACTAGTTAATATATAAAAACAAAATGAAATTAGCAGTTATTTTTTCCCAGTAATTTCAGTTTAGATTTGTAATTTTACAACTAAGCAATTATTTTTAACAAATAGTTATCAGCGTAATTTATTTAATTTTATTAAATTCAAAATATTGTTAACCACTTTCTCAACCCACGTTAATCACCACCGAATATACAGGTTTTGAAGAAGTTATTTCGTCAGTTTCAACTGCTTGAATAATGGGTTAACGGAGTGAGGTCGCTCCAGTGTAGATGCAATTTTCTAACTGTTGAACTGTTTGTGAGATAAGAGAGAATTTCTTCGATCATAGTTTACAATATAAAAATCTCCATCCTTCGGTCTTTCTTGCTCTAGAATCTCTCATGCGCTGCAGAAGAAAAGTACAAGAAAAATATACATTCATTCGCGGAAAAGCAAAGTTAAC
This sequence comes from Mentha longifolia, assembly GCA_001642375.2. Classification (NCBI taxonomy): domain Eukaryota; kingdom Viridiplantae; phylum Streptophyta; class Magnoliopsida; order Lamiales; family Lamiaceae; genus Mentha; species Mentha longifolia. The sequence goes on from CM038112.1 coordinate 28,908,795, forward strand.
GACAACTATTTTGTTGATTTTATAAGGAAGACGTGGGTGTTAGGGTTATTTTGTATAACGACAACTATTCGCAAGAGAAGTGGCTGCATACCAAAGAGAAGACTTATTCTGCATCATTAAGGTTTCTTTGTTCGGTAAAATTTGAATTTAAGTATGATTATATATTCTCTTCTTTCTTACTCATATCAGTTACTGTGTTCATCATCCCTATTTATAGTATTCTTTGAAGTCATCTCTGGAATGAACGTTGCTTCCATCATGTGCGCTGTTTTCAGTTGTTTTTTTTTTATATTACTCCATACAGCATACTAATTATAATGATTATATTAATTTGCAAAAACTCGATTATGCGGCGGAAGTGTAATCAATCTTTTCCTTCTTAAACTCTTTTGGAGTTGGTCGATTTTATAGTTGACAATGCCTAATGACAATTAAATTGTGCAGGAGAGGTTTGCTTGATTTTAGAAAAGCCAGTATCTCTTCAAGAACTCAACCTGTGATTTGTCGTCACAACAATTGCATTGCTCATGTCTCTCAACGGTTGGACTTTGGCAGTGCATTATTGAAGTATGTCCTGCCGAAGCATGTCCTTTATCAGAGGTTTGCTTTAATTTTAGTTCTTTTTTTTTCTTTTTTCTTTTTTTAAATTTTAGTCCTTTAGTTTCTGCTATATGTTACTCCGTACTACTTATTACTTTATATTATATTCTTTTTTCAATTGAAATATTTTTGGATCAATATAATGTTTTATTTCAATTTTTATTAGTAATGGTATGTGAATATACGTTATGATTTGTTTTCTTCCATGTGAGAGTTGGAAGTGGGAATGGCTAAAGCTATTAAGAAAAACAATTTAGTTTAAGCTTCTTCTCATATCAACTACATCTGCAAAATCAATTTCATCTTATTTTGTCATTTGTGATGGTTTATAGGTATGATGTTGGCAGGTTTCTCCCTCGCATATGTTTTAGTTCCGAGAAGGCTTGGGGAAATTGTATGCAATTGTAATTTTTGAAATACGTGTATTATTTCTTCAAAGCTGTAATTGTTACTGTATTTTCTTTGAGTTGGTTGTATTGTAAAGGAGATTTTACTTATGAAGATTGTATTGTTATCTTCAGAAATTCTTCTGACTAATTTTTCTCCAATTGAGTATCTCTAATTTAGTATCTCCGGATCCGTCAAAGATTGTATTGTTATCTTCAGAAATTAATTGGGCATTATTATTTATGCTATATTGAACTTGATTATTATATGGTTATCATAAACATAAAACAACATAATATAAAACTAACCGGTCAAAGTTATGCCGGGTGATTTAGAATAAAATCCAAATTTGATCGTATCTTTTTCCTCTTAATACTCTCTATGTTGATAAACAATTTCAATTTACATGCAAATTGTTAATCTATATAGATCAAATTAGTAAATAAATGCATTTATTTTACTAATTTGATCTATATATTTATTGTGTAACGTTTAAGTGATTATTAATCTAATTTATAATTTTTTTATGACATAATAATATTATTCTCTTTATCATAACTGGTAGCCGTGCATCGCACGGGGGCGTGTATTAGTCTGCTTTACATGTATAAATATTTAGGAGGTGAAGTTTGAAGGATTTTGTTATGAAGGATTTTGTGGGTGTAGTTTCAACTAATATGTTCATTTTAATGGAGAATGGTTTTGACAGAGATGCTTCATTTTCCTAGTCGTCTGCAGCAAAATTAATTTTACCTCGTCTTTGTTGTGATCGTTTGTTGTTGATGGATAAGATTTTATTCCGGTTCAAAATTAAATACTCCTTCCGTCTTATAAATAAAGTCTTGTTTTTCAAGTTAACTCATCAAAAAGTGTGGACATTATCATTTATTTTAGATTTTATACTTTCTCCTTAATTTTCGTGACCAAAAGAAACAAGACGTTATAATTTTATAGACATGTGATATTTGTTAATTGTAATGCAGCGAAGCGTTGAAGTTGATGAAGCTATAAATATAATTTAACTGAGAAACGTTAATTTCTGTAAGGCTATCTCACCCCAAAACTATTGTGATACTCGAATGAAACTTCATATTAAAAATTTACCCAAATTATCACTCCTTCTGTCCCTAATATTTGTGCGAATTTTTTCATGATGCCCCTCAAATATATGTTAATATTTCCTAAAGTGTATTCACGATTAATAGGTTGGTTTACCAAGTTGGCTCCTATCAAGCTACTCTGATTGTACTCAAGAGACAACGACATCGACACTTATATACTCCGTATTACTCACTATTACAGAGTTGATCGATGTGATATATATTAATTTCAGAGTCAGTGCGGAATGTGTAGACCTAACTTGTTTATATTTTTTTTAATTCTTTTTAAACTCAGAAAACATGGGATATGCTTGTGATCGCTCTCACTTTTGAGGGTGAGAGGATGCAATGATATCGAATAGTATATTCGAGTCGAATCCGCAGGGAATGCAATGGCGAATGAGATTCAAGTAGTAATCTAGTTACCTAACTACTATCCAAGCTACCGAATAACATGATTTTGGATTTTTCCTTTCAATGATCAAATAAACTAAATAACAATGAAAAGTAAGCAACTAGATAACAACAACTAATAACAAGCGATTAAAAATCAATAGGAAAGAGTTTGGTTCCAAATATAATCCGATAATCACTAGAAGCCTAGGTTTAAAGATTTGCATGGATTAGTCATTTTAATCTAATTCATATGGGAGTTCTATATATAGTAAACATCAATTCTTCTCTCGAAGCAATCAATATTAGTGGATTAACCTATGACATCTACTCCGCTAGGTCTCAAGATGCATAAATTAACTCCAAATAGCTCAATTAATTATCTAGAAGCTCCTACTAGCAAGAATTACTAATATGGTGTGATTTGATGCCAAGTGTTATGAATTAAAGTCTCCTAAACATTTAACCAAACACCTTGTATACACTCAATGACGGCCAATCAATCATGCAATGTAAACAAGTCCCAAACCACAAGACATATGAATTAGAAGGTAAATCCAACAACAAAATCCAAAAAACCTAGTTTTCTAGATCATATCTTCATATATTGGAACCAAAGGGAAATTTAGCTAGACATAATTGAAGAAATTAAACCATGAAAAATAGATGAAATCATAAGGAAAAGAAAGAGAATTGATTAAGGAAGAAGAATCTATGCTTGAATTTACATTCCAACAAGTGTAGCTCAAACAATCATGAAAATACTAAAGAGGAAAGTATAAAATCTAATTAGGTTCTTGGGGTGTTAACGTATGAAAAGATCTCTCAAAAAGGGAAGAATTTGGGCTTAAATACATTGAAATTCATAATTGGGTCGAATTTGGTCAAACCGGGACGAAACGGAGCGAACCGGGGTGAACCGGGAGGATTTCTCGCTCAACCGGCGGTCCAGGTGCGGGGCACCGGCGGTCCGGTCTGGACCACCGGTCTCTCTGTCGTAAACGGCGGCCTGGGTGCGGCGGACCGGCGGCCCAGTGGACCGCCGGTTTGGGTCGTCGGTTTGCCGCCCATCCGTCTTCTCTTGCGCAATGTTTTTGTTTTCACCCGTTCTCTCTCGTCCGAACTCCGATTTACGAACCGCTTTTTGCTACTGACTCCTAACGAACTCCTCTTCGACATGGAATAATCAAATTGGCCAAATGAGTTCTTCATTATTCCTGAAAAAAGTATAAAAAGACTCGAGAGAACGAGGAAAATATGAATGAAATCAAACTAGTGAAACCCTAACTTTATAACTTTGAAATTCCACATTTTTAAGCACATGTTTCACTCTAATTAAGCTCGATTCTTACTCGTTTCCAGCCCTCGATCCTTAGCTACATGAATGCTCTTTCCAATTCTTACAAAAATAGATCGAAAACCGAAAGAAAACGAGAAAAGTAAAAAGTATGCTACAAGTTAAGAAACCCTAGCATTTCTAACATTTAAGCACATAAATCGAGACTCAAACACATGCAAAATACACGTGACATGCACATAAAATACGTGTTAATCAGCTTGTGCGTCACATTATGCAGGATTCTTGATTTGGTGTTAGCTAACCAAATAGCAATATCCATATTCAGAATTTTAGTTAAACTAGAATGATAACAACTAAGTGGACTGAAAGTAAAACAAATCAATACACACATTTTTAGTGGTTCATTTAACTTACCTACGTCTACTCTATTTAGGTCATGGATGAATTCTTTCACTTAAAATTCCTTAATTTATTCTGTCATGAGACAATGACTTGCCTACTCACAGACTGAGAGCACAAAAATAGATGAATTCCTTCACTTGGAATTCCTTAATATAGTGATTCATTCAACTGACCTACGTCTACTCTATTTAGGTCAAGGATGAATTCATTCACTTGAAATTCCTTAATTTATTCTTCCATGGGACAATGACTTGCCTACTCAGAGACTGAGAGCACAAATCTTTAGTTTTCTAGGAAATGAAGAAGAGATAATACCCCAACTTACCTATTCTCATATAAGGAATCCAATATTTATGACCAATATAAGAAACTACAAATTTTACCCATTTTTTGTAAAGGTGGACAAAATTACCCCTTATCTCTCCTCTCTTTATTTTCTTCTTCCTGCCACAAATTTCTATCTCTCATCTCTCTAAATCATCCTCTTCCTCTCTTCTCTACTTCTTCCACTCCCACCATGAGAGGCAACTTGTTCAGAACACTACTGCCGGAGAGACGAGTTGTTTACCGGACTTCGGCTGCTGGCGGCGTGCCTTCTCCCTCTTTTTAAAATCAGCGCAGCATCCGAACGCCGAAACCCTCAACAATAGCACCTCGGACGCCGATGACACCTTTCGCGTCCAGCTCGTTTATCATGATTCTCCCTCCCTTCCTCAAGTTCTTTCGCGAGGGTTTTGATGTGTTCGATTGGGATTCAGTCGTACAGCCTCCGGTTGGGGATGATTATTCGCGATCTGCTCGTAATTGATGCCCACGCCATATCCATAGCCATAGCCATAGCTATAGGAGGTGAAATTGGAGGTCAACGCCAAACCTAAAGGAAGAAGAAAAGGAAAAGGGAAGCATTGCAGCAACAAGAAGAAGTTGGACTCCACAAGCGTTTTTTTTTTTTTTGAAGGAAAATGGTTAGCTTTTTAATGTTTTTAGGTTTTCGTTTTTATCAAATATGCTCCACATATTTGATAATTCATATTTTCCTTAATATTCTTGAGTGTACTAATGCTTTCATTTTCATTGTTGTTGCTGCAAATTTTAAACAATAAAATTGCCTAATTGTTTTACATTTTAGTCTTTTTTCTTTTTCTTTTTTGAATTTAGCATGGATAATTTTGTTTTGGTAGAAGGATATAGAAGTTGAATGGATTCAAGAAATTTTATCTTTTCCATTATTATATAATTTTGAGCTTCAAATTTGTCTCTTTTTTTCTAGTATTATAGCATTTATTTCGCTAAGAACTCATTAATCTAAGAAATCACCTCATTTATTGTCTTCTACGGGCAAGTAACTAACGATTTATTGTCATCAGTAGGTAAGAAATGGTGTAATTTATTGCCTCATCTTTTTCGCAGCTAATGGTAGTTACATTACCCCATTTCTTACCTTATGAAGGCAAGAAGTTAGCTATTTATTGCTATCAGTAAGTGACTATTCTAGTTTTTTGTTTAAATACATATGTGTATTTTTGGAATAGCAAATCCGATGCTCGACAATATTGCTTGCCATTCCTTTTTTGTTTCCTTTTTTATGAAGAATCAAGAAGCGTATAAGACTGAAAAAAGAAAAAAAAAAAGTTGAAATTTGGTAGCTTAAGTTGGCTGATTTTCTGGCGTTGGTTGTATTGTGTGACTTCAAAGTAGGTAATGTTAGTGTAAACATTGAATATCACATAATCTCATATGTTTGCGTTCTTTGTACATAATTTGGCAAGACATTATCGATATCTTGCCAACTATCTTAGCATAAATGGCAAGATTTCATCGATATCTTATCATCTAGCAACTAATTGAAAATCCTAAAATTCTTGCCAATAATTGACGGCAACTCAAATCTTACCACTATTTAGTAATATCTTCCATATTCACAAGCTAAAATAGTGAAATTAGCTCCATAAACAACATGAAATATTCGAATTACATCATTACATAATCTGTAAATTTGTACACATCCATTTACAAGAAAAACAACAAAAAAAGATAGGAAAAAACCTAAAAATCAATAAAACTCATGAAATCACCTCCATAAACCCTAAGAATAATTACAAATTCGATGGAGAAATCTTCTCCTTTATCTCGCGACTGCTCCGACTTGTCGCTCGTCTTGGCAATATTTCTCAACCACACCAAAGATTATCAACTTCTAGTAAGAAAATTTAAAGTCAATCAATAAATGTGAAACTAGCACATAAGACAAAGACCACGACAAATATTAAATGACAATTTTTCCAATATGTTAGCAAGTTTTGTCAATTATTGCCAATAAATTGTTAACTTATGCTAGATCTTATCAACTAATTGGCAATATTTCACAACCACACCAAATAATTACCAACTTCAGCATACGAACTAGTAATTTAAACAAAGAAAATGATTCTTAACACAGAGCATGTACATAGATTTGTACATGCAAAGGAAGTATTAAGCAATAAATTTCAGCAATTTACACCTAGTTGGCAAGTTTAGTCTGTGCTTGCCACCGGGTTGGCAAGTTTTTACAAATCTTGCAATTATTTTTAAAGTTATGTTCATTACAGCCAACTAGCTATTAAGATTTTCACAATCACACCAAATACTGCCATCTTTTGGTAAGCAATTCAATCAATAACTAAATGTGAATTACATATATTCTAAACATAAACGAGTCAATACTCACATATTGACAAATTATTGTTCTGAGCAAAAACATTATTTGATTGTTTATCAGTCAAACTACCACAACAAACCAACAAACTAATTAATACCAAATAATAAATGATAATTCTTGGCATGAGCCTGGTAAATTTCGACAGTTCTTGCCAACTAGTTAACAAGTTATGTTCATCATTGCGAACCAATTGGCAAGATTTCACGATGACAACAAATATTACATTTTTCTGGAAAGCAAAACAAAAAATAAATCACATATTTCTACAACCACAAACTGTTCGTGCTGCTGTTTGGGTTCTTCAACAGACTGGCCTGCATATATGGATTTCTCGATGGAGAAATTTTCTCCTTCATCCTGCGACTGCTCTGGCTTGTCGCTCATCTTGGCAAAATATTTCACAACCACACCAAAGATTATCAACTTCTGGTAAGAAAATTTAAAGCCAATTAATAAGTGTGAAACTAACACATATTAAATGACAATTTTACCAATGCGTTGGCAAATTTTGTCAATTATTGCCAATAAATTGTTAACTTATGCTAGATCTTATCAACTAATTGGCAATATTTCAAAACCACACCAAATATTACCAACTTCAGCATACGAACGAATAATTTAAACAAATGTTTGGCTTTGTTTCAGCAGCAGAGCTATAAACCATACCAAATATAAAAAATCAAATGACAACAAACAATAAAGGACAACTTATAAGTTTTATAAATTATTTTCAATTAATTACTGAAGTCATTACCAACTTATGTTCAGTCTTGCCAAGTCATTGGTAATTTTTCACAAGCACATCAAATATTACCATTACTTGGTAAGTAAAACAATCTCCAATCAACAAATATTTAACATTTTCTTGTCAACGAGTTGATAAGAATTGTCAATTCTTTTCACATGATACACTAGAATTATCAATTCTTATCAACTAACTGATAAGATTTGACAATCAAATCAGATCTTACCATTGTTTGTTAAGATCTTCAATTATTTTTCAGCAGTATAACACCAAACAAGCCCAAAAGTATCTTCATTTTAAAAAAAAAACTATCAATTCTAACCAAATAATTGTCAAGAACTGACATGCAACTCAAATCTTACAATTGTTTAGTAATATTTTACCTAATCCTTAGCTAAAAAAATTATTTTTCATCTGTGTATATGTAAGAATTCACTTAAAACTGAAATTGAATCAACAATTGCAAGATTTTTTGAAAACCCCAACTTCTTACCAAATACGGAGTTCACAGACACTCCAAATATTACCGTTTATCTGGTAATATATACAAGAACATGATTGTTAACACACAAGAACAAAGCAAACAATAAATAAGGAATAAAGTAAGCTCTTGTCATCTAGTTGTCAAATACTTGAGTTTATAATTCATATTTTACCAATTATTTCGCAAGATCTTCTCAAACAGCGAGCAAAAATAATCATCTTAACCCTTTAATGGACAATTCACCTTAAATTTTCAGAAAAGTAAATATAAATCCTATCATATGAGTTGACAAGTTTTGACAACTATTCTTAAAGATTACAAACTGCAGGTAATAACTTAAACACTAGGTGGCAATATTTCACAATCACACCAAAGTCTTACGAACTCATGGTAAGCAAACTAAACTAGGCAAATAAATGCGAAACTAACACATTTCCAAGAGGTTTGCAAGTTTTTGTCAATTACTGTCAGTATTTTAACAGCAATATCGAATATTACCATTATTTGTTAAGATAAACAATATCCAACCAACGACGAATTATCCCTTTAGCAAAACTTGCAGTTCCTATCTACTAGTTGGCAAGATCTTCATTAATCAATTGCAGAAATAATTATCCTAACCCATACGATAAACAACTAAATGCAATTAGTACAAAACATTCAGATCTTGCACAAAATCATCTTAACCCTAAATTGAACAATTAATATTATATTTCAGCCCACGGATCAACAAACCCTAAACAAGCTAAAAAATGTTGTTAATTTTCAAAAAACCCTAAAATCTTACCTCCATATCTGTAAATGGGTGGCCGGTTTTCTGTAGTTGCTTCGTTTCCTCCAACTCCGGTGATTCTGAATCTTCCAGGGGCTGCTCCGGTTGGACGGATGACTCGGCGTGGCCTCTTTGAATGTCGCGGCGCCATAACAACGACGATTGCAGTCGCGGTTGTTTGGAGATGTTTGGGGTTGCAGCGTCGGGTCTCGCTGTGTCGCTGGAGAAGAGAGACAAGAGAGAGAATAGAGAAAACACGGGTTTGTTTCTGAGAGAGAGAGAAACGGATTTATTTTTTTGAAGAGAGAGAGAGAGAGAGAGAGAGAGAGAAATAGGATAGTGGGGGTATTTTAGTCCCACCATGTAAAATATGAGTATATTTTGTACAATGTTAAATCTCTCTTAAAAGTTGTATTTATTATCCCCACATAGGTAGAATAATTCCCTTCTCAATTAAGAATGAATTTCAAGTATTTGGACATAATCAACTGAAATTTAAAGACCGTGCTACGGAGAACTCGAATTCGAGACCTTTGGTCTTGAAACTTAACCTCATACACACAGAGATTTCAAGTATTTGAATTTCTATAAATGAATTTAGCAATGGCATTCTCATTTAAGTGGCAGCCGATGGATAAAGAAAATCATTCAATTTTTAGCACAAAAATTATTACCGCTTTATAAAATTATGAAATAATTCAATATCATTGATTTTCCATTTATCGATTTATTTTTATGTTTGTTTGCTCGATTTTAGAGAAGTAGAAGCATGGATTTTTGGACACACTTGGGTCAGCCAGAGGCACCGTGCGGACGGCTAAAAACACTGATACTTTTATTCGTGTAGATTAACACTTTTTGTATAAAGATTGACACTTTTAAAAATTAGCATTTTATTCGTAAAATAATTATATTAAAGATTGACACTTTTATTCGTATAGATTAGCACTTTTCTGTATAAAGATTGACACTTTGACCCGGCCACACTATATGACCGACCTCACCCAAATTTTTGTCTGGATTTTTTTCCAAAAAAAAAAAGAATTAAAAGAATTATGTTTCCAAAGGTTTTTTTTATTATTTTTATTTATTTTTATAATTATGTTTCCAAAGGTTGCTCCTCTACATTTTATTTCACGATGTTATTTTATTTATCGTGTTATTTTATTTTATTCATGATGTTATTTTATTTATCGTGTTATTTTACTCAACTTGAAAAATACTATTTATAGTGTATATATCTAACTGGGAAAGATAATCATGAAATGAGATGACATAAAACAACAAAAATTCATTTTGGTTCAAAATATAACCCGTTCTACTTATATTAAGTAAATTTTAGTGGTATTAGGGTCAACTACCTAACCTCCCATAAAAAATACTAATTCTACCCACCTATTTAATTTACACACTTTTTACTTACTTTTTCAAATTAATACCAAATTACTCTCAATTCCCCCAAATTCAAATTTTAGAATCTATCAATTTCTTTTCCTCCTCCCTTTCTTCAAATCAAATTCAAATTTGACAATCTCGTCTCTCTCTCTCTCTCTCATCCTCCTCCCTTTCTTCTTCTTCACCCTCTCTCTCTCTCTCTCTCTCTCTTGGCTGAAACGGGCTTGAATTTGAAGGGAGTGACGAGGTTAGCGGCGAAGGAGGTTGAAGAAAGCTTGACGTGGTTGGCGTGAGGGAGTGTTGGGGTCTGTGAAAGGAGGTTCGAAGCCGTCATTGCTGAGTGAGGGTTGTGGTGCCGACGATTGACCCGTTTCAGCCTCGCTGAGAGTCCTTCCTCCGAGGGCAGTGCTCTCTGCTTCTTGTGAGAAAAAAGGTTGAGAAGAGATTTCTAGCCGGATCTGGTTGTGATGCAGCACCGGTGGTCGGCCTTGGTGAGGCGCATCGACTGCGAGAGCTTCTCGTATGCGGTGGCGAGTGAGACGTCGGACACCACCAATGAGCTGCCGCACCTCCCCAGCCGCCGCAGCAATGAGCTTTCCTCCAATTAATTCCAAAATTGTCAAGTGCTTTTCACTTGCCTTGTTGCTTGGGAAAGTATACTAATCCATTGCAATTCGTATTTTTTTTATTTGGTTAATTGCATAACAAAGTTTGACTGTTTGGTTTGCAGTTTACATATATATAAATAAAAGGAAAACACTTTGCTATCAAATTTTAATTCGTGTGGTTTTTTATTATAGATTTTGAAGTGTTAAATTCAGTTCCTTTTCTTCGTAAGATATTCAGTACGAATTGCAATTTTATGTGTGCAGTGGGGGATGTTAGTGTAACGCCCCGTATTTTACTTAAGTAATTTAGTTAATTAATCTCGATTGTTTAGTTATATTATTAACTTCTAGTAATTAAGTCCTTGAATAATTGATTCAGGAGTGATGACAGAATCAAGTAGCAACTTGATTTCTATATTATGTAGCTTTCAAATAAGCGATTAGTATTCGAGCAAAGGAACCCTTATTAGTCTCGATCACGCTAGCTTAATGATGATCAAATTAGAATAAGCTCGAGTAAGAAATAGTCATCGAATTCTCAATTTTAAATAATTGGGCCAAGGCCCAATTAACTAGCTAGATCGGGCAAAGCCCACTTAAAATAATTCAGGACGAGCCCTAGTAAAAATCTGCGATTACATCCTTGAGCAATTGTCTAGAGAACAATAATAGAATCAAGTAGCGACTCGACTTGTATAATTTTATTATTGCCAAATAATCGAGTAATCACCCGATTAATTAAGTAACTGATTAATAAGTTTCGACCATTCTTAGCTAAGTATTAATCTAGTAAAGATACTCCGATTACGAGTTAGATACTCGATTACTACCATTAGCAATTGGGCCGAGACCCAATTGGTTAGACGTTGGGCCAAGTCCGACAAAAACTCACTAGGACCAAGCTCTTGAGAATAAAAACTTATATATATATATATATAACTACGAATGTATTAACCCAAAAAAAAAAAGGTTTTACATTCTTGATCTAGTGTTGCAAGCCTGTTGAATAAACAAATAGAATCTCAAATCTCTACAAGCTCCAATTCAGCATTAACACAATGAATAAGACAAATGAACTACAACCAAGCAAAATAGCTAGTCTAATTATGGAAAAGAATCAGCCCCTAAAGGACTCTAAATTTCAGGCAGCAAGGATTTTCATCCTTTTAGCAATCTGTAAAATGAGACAAAGATCCATGTCTAAAATAAGAAAGAAAACCAGCCCTGAAGGGAGCCTAGTACAGCTACATAGGCAGCAGTTTCATCTTTTCTTGATACCTGCAAGAAGGAAGATAAATTAGCCAAGAGATTGACAGTATTGAAGCTTCAAAATCTGCAAGTGTGAACAAAATAAATTGCAGCTCAGCTAGAATAAAACAAAGGAAGGGAAATCAAATTCTGTAAGTCAACCTGCAACAAATCTTCCAAACAAAACAAGTATAGCACCAAAAAGGACCCTGGTTAGGAGTCACACTACTCCCAAGACTCATCAGCTCATCCCACTCCAATTTCAAGGACCACACTTCCATATTCAAATATACCACCCTCTCTTCAAAGCTCATACTCTCAAACTCGAAAATACTTAGACAAAGAGAGAGCAACCGAAAAGGTTAGAAAGAAAGAGAGAAGCTGTGCATCATCCAGAGGGAAAAGAGGAGCTCAGCTCCATTCCATTCTTGCAAGCTTCAAACCACACGCCATCTAAGTTTCAGGTAACTTTCCAAACGCCCAACTTCAGGAATAATAAGTAGGCTATTGCCGACTAATTTAAACTATCATGTTTCCAATTTTTGAAATTCCAAGCTAGAAACCACAAATCAAGCATGCTCTTGCCTAACCTCTAGCACCTTAATGAAACAAGTAAAAGCTGAAACCTTAACTCTGAAGACTAGAAAAGCAAGCCAACAAGAGAGACTAGAAATCTGAAACCGTAGGCTTAATTTCTCAAGGAATTAAAACTTCAATGCAAAACCTAAACTCTAAGAGAAGAGAGGCTTGTTGTTTATGCAATCCAAACTTAGAAATCAAGCTAGAAACGTAGCAGCACACAAATAGGATAAATTCTGAAAACACGAAACCTAAAAAGGAGATGGAAAGGGCCTCGACGGTAGAGAAACAGAGCAGCAGCAGCGGTCCGCGAGCTACGGTCGTCATCCTCGTCATCTAGCAGAATCCTATAGATAGAAACAGAGAGTGAGAATCAAAGATTCAAAACCCAAAATCTTGATAAATTAAAATAGCAGTAAAATCTTAAAAGGAGGGGGATAATCAGAGAAGAGAGGCAATGATTCAGAAGCCACCGGCAAGAGGGAGGACGGAGGCAACCAAACCCGCATCGGCGTGAAGCCCGGTGCCCTTCCCTCGTCGCTGCATGTGTTCGACGGCACCGAGGCTGGCGGCGACTAACAATCACGGCGGCGGAAACCACTTGGGCTGTGGAAACTCGCCGGAATTGAAAGAAGGGAGGAGCACCACCAAAACGGCGGCGCTCGGAGATAGTGGTGGCCGCCAGCGAGGTGGCCGGAGGTGAGGTGCGAGGAAGAGAGACACTGATAGAGAGAAATCAGAGGCGAGAGAGAGACGGAGGAGAGGAATCGCAAATCGCGATGTGTGTGTGAGTGTGAGGAAGAGAATTGGGGGTGGGTTTTGTTCACCCGGGTCGGGCATTGGGTTGGGTTTGATCCGAATTGTAGTGTGGGCTTTACAGAAGTGGGCCGGTTTCTAAGTGTTGGGCCCAGTCATTTAAAATCAGTGGGCTGAGATTAATTAATCTAGTAGACCTGATTAAATTATTTTTTTACCAATATCCCTAATTAAATAATTGTGATCTAGATATCACTAATTAAGTTATACTCAACCCACAATCAGACCTTAGTAATTTGTAAGGAATTATTTTTGCGATCTCAATAATTAACTTTAGATAAGTTAATTAACCAAGAATTAATAATTTAAATTAATTGATTCAGCTAATCAATTACACCATTTCAAGCAGAAATTATGCCAGTTCAACGATAAACCAAAGAATGATTTATTAAGAGATTAAGACTTGAAATTCTTAAGTGAGTTATTAACTTATGGTAATAAGTTAATTAATCAGGATTTAATTAATTAATCGTAATTGATTAAGCTAATCAAATACGTAGATAGAACTAATCGAGTTCAGCAATAAATCGAGTTGATTTATTAATAGAATTTTACATGAACCGTTCACATAACGGGATTCATAACTCAAGCTTAGATCACAGTAATCACGTTACTGAAATTAGAATAACCTCCGATCAGATTAAAAACTAGAATCTCAGATAAGATTTCATTCGTTGGAATACGAATCTTACCTCGATTTTAATCGAAGGTCACGCGAAGGAGGGACAGTAGCTGAGGCAGAGATCAGGACCTCGTAGCAATTGAGAAGAGCAACGAGGTGGGCGTTCTATAAAACAAAGCATGTTTTATTAGATCAGTAGCTCTTTTAAAAGTATTGTCATGCCATAAATATTTCAGTTTTTTTATGATGCTTATCTGTTAAATGGCCAAGGCCAATTCATAAATCGAGTTCGGGTCCTTGAATGATCAGTTATCATACTTGGACTAGTGTACACATCGATCGTGTCATTCCAGATAGTGACCGATCACGTGACTGAGTGAGCTGGCCACCTCCTCGGACACAACAGACTCAGATATGGTAGAATACTACAGAACTTAGACTGCAGTCGCTTTTAAGATAACTCAGTTTTTTTTGTGAACATAGGTCTTTCAAGAAAAACCCTATGCTTCACTATGAATGACTTGACAATAAAAAAATATTTTGGGCATGTGTCCACTGAGTACTTTGTACTCACGCCCTGTACATTATTTCCAATGTGCAAGTTGAGCATGATGAAGGAAGAGTGACCGGTGATGCTTTTGTCAAAGTTAGCAAGTAGTCTTAGTTGAAGATTTCTCTTGGTAATACATGTCTTCATACATGTATTCTTAAACACTTTTCCGCTTGTGTACACTCTGATACTTCTGAATATTTCGATAGGGTTGTAATTCAAGTCATAATCGTGACAAGTGTTGTCGTACTTACTCCATCTATTATGTCCATCGATCGGTGACTGTTCTATCATATGTTCGTATTAAATTCCCAAATTTCCATCTTTTATAAATTATTCGTTAATTTCCACCATAGTCACGAATCACCGAGCTTAGCTATCGATTAGCAAAGTGCGGTCGTGACAGTTAGGATTATTGGTAATAATTATAGGTAATCGTACCAATAATCATAGTAATCGGTACGAATTGAACAATATTCGTACCTATAGAAATATAGAAATTTCTTGTAGTTGAGATATGTGAAGGGTTTTGCTGCTATATGTATGTTTTTCAGTTGCTCTTGAACTACCTTTGTGTATTTTGAGCTTCTTGTTCTCTCTAGAGTGGATTTAATTTTCATCTCTGGTTTTGATTTGATTTGGTTCGTATTATGTAAGATCGTACCATTACAGTCTGCAGAGTACGCGTGTTATTATTTCGTACCTATGCAGTAGTTTCTGGTACGAACTGTTTTCAGTTTTTCTGATGTACATCTCTTTATTACATTTTTGAATGTATGTAGTGTTGGGAATTCAATTTGGATGTCTGATAAAGTGGATTTTTTTGGTGTTTGAGATTTCGATTGATGTATGCTAAAAGGAATGAATAAGTGGTTTTGCTCTTGTTTTCGTTATCTTGAGTTCTTCTTGCTCTTGAACTATATTGACCTTCTTGTTCTCTCTAGAGTGAATTTAATGTTATTGTTGTTCTGAATTCGTACTATATTTTTGATAATCAGTACGAATTGAACAATATTCGTACCGATAATCATAGGTAATCGGTACGATTTGAACAATATTCGTACCGATAGAAATATAAAAATTTCTTGTTGTTGATATATGTGGAGGATTTTGCTGCTATATGTTTGTTTTTCAGTTACTTTTGAACTACCATTTGTGTATTCGTACCGATATGTTTGTTCTCTCTAGAGTGGTTTTAATGTTATTGTTGTTCTTGAATTCGTACTGACATTATAGGTAATCGGTACGAATTGACCGATATTCGTATCGATAATCATAGGTAATGAATTGAATAACATTCGTACCGATATAAATATTGGAATTTCTTATTGTTGAGATATGTGAAGGGTTTTGCTGCTTAATGTTTGTAAACAACTGTTCTGGTACTGCTATGTATGGATATTCGTATTTTGTAATTGTTCGTACCACAATTAATCTTGTTTTGATACGAATTACACATGTCGTACCTGTTTCATTATTACGAATTTATCATTTCGTACCTCGTACCACTTTCCTGTTCATACAAAAAAAATTAAAAAATAATAATTAAAAAAGACTGAAAAAAACACAAAAATAAAAAAGAAATTAAAAGAAAAAAATGGCTTACAAAAGTCTAAAAAAAACAAAAAAAGAAATAAAAAAGAAAAAGAAAGAAAAAAGGCTTAAAACGAAAATTTAAAAAATATATAAAAAATGAAAAAAAAAAAGAGACTGAAATACAAAAATAAAGAAAAATAAAAAAACGAAAATGAAAAAAAAAGAAAACTGAAAAAACAAATGAAAACCCAAAAAGAAAAAAAACAAAGAAAAATGAAGAAAAAAGAAAAAGAACATAAAAGAAAGGGAGGAGGGAACATGTGCATTAAGGACAAACTTGTCAAATTTTAAAAATTTGGGTAGATGAAATATAAATTAAAAGGGGTGAATAACTTTTGATTTTTTTATATGAGGTCGGGTAGTTTGAGGTTTGCTCCTAAATTTTACTTCCTTTCAAAAATAATAAAATAAATAAATTTACTAAAACTTATTTTGTACAGATATGTGTCTCGGTCTCCCCATGGGTAGTAATTGTATGCTAGTTGTCGGACTAAGGAAGAGCGCAGGGTAGTTAACTGGAGAATGGCCGGAACGGCGGTAACAATGGCGCCGGCGACTGGGGTACACGCGAATAACGGCGTCACCGGCGTCCAGAACACCAGGTTTACCCCGAAGCAATTGAATGACTTCAGAATCGCCGCTGTAATCGATCGTTTATTTATTCACTTACACAGCAAGAGTACGAACGACAAGGAGTTTGAGAATCTCTGTCTTTCGCTCTCCAGGTACTCTCCTCTTCGATGTCTCGTTTCCTTCTGATCTTATTTTTGGATTATTTTTGGTGTGTAGATTATGATATTAGTACATGATTTTGTTTTCAGTTGGGAATCATCTCGTAGTTATAGACGCAAACCCCATATGACCTCTTAGTAGTTTTTGCCTGATTATACAAAGGTTATCATACTTTATTAAGATGTTAAAGAAGGCATTTCCTATGTAACCACGAGAGACAAAAATCAGACATGGTTGGGCATCACAGTTCGATTTCAGGCGATTTATCTCCAAAAATCATGGGAGCGATTCTACTGCATTTCAAGAATTTTGCCTTGCAACTTTTCAGGTTGATAATTTCGTTCTAGGGGTTTTGGGAGGGATGGGGATAGACCTATGGGTTTCTGAGGTTAAATTGATATTGATTATACGCGTCGCAGTATATTGTTTGCTTTAGCATTGCCTGCATATCAGACATGGCATAAAATCCTTGTTCTAGATGTCAAAGAGTGCGGAATGGGAATGAACTTGAGTGCTTTATACCTGGTAGAGAATTTTCCCAACCATATGGGATTCACAATACTTGATTCTTTTGGTTCTGTTGTAATTGTCTTATAAATTGATGGCTGTAAAAATCTCTGAGTACTCCAATGGCTGAAACTGTACTCACAGACATCGCCTAAAAAACATCAAGGAATTTAATGTATTTTTCTAAGAGAGCGGATATATAGATCAAAGGGTCTGAGGTTGACCTCTTCCTTTTTCTTTTTTTTTTTCTATTCTAATCATTTATCAAATATTTTTTGCTTGGGTTTGTTGTAGGTATCCTAAAACAATATTTTCCTTTGAAATAATCAGTTTAAGAAAAGACTGATTGATGATGACTTTGAAGCTTGCCTTGTATGTCTTTGATTTATTTTCACTTTAAAATACAGGAAGATAAGATCTGTACAATTCATGTGCTTCCCTAGTTTCCTTAAGTTTGTTTTAGTGTTAGTTGGTGACTTGTCTATTTTATCAATGGCAAGATTGAGTAATCTCCTAAATACTATACAGATGGAAAGCAAGGAACTTAGGTCTTGTTGTATCCTAATGTTTACTTTGCTCTGTGTAGTTCTATATGATGCTCATGTACTTAGTGCTTACTATGAGACGTTTTAATTCGAAGTCATAACACTTGAGTCATTGTGTGAATTTATTTATCTTATGTTCTGTCACCTTATTGGGAAACACATTTATTTTTTTGTGAAAATATGTATGGCCTATGGCGAGTGGCTTTGGAGTTACTAATTAATGTGATCCGACACTGATTGTGCATGGATGCATATTTGAAAGATAGATCACTTATTTGAACTCTTTTTTATTGCAATATGATGATCAAAATATATCTATTTGTTGAAAGTTTATATGGTGATCAGTTAGGTAGCTTTGAGTTTTTTTGAGGGGGTTCCATAGCTTTGAGTTTGATGAAATTTTACACCATAGCACATTTCATGCAATCCGCATTTCTCTAAAGAGGTTTGAAATGAATTTTTGCCTTTAAATGCTTATTATTTGGATTATGACTCATAAAGTACAGTGCCTTTTACTTCTAATAAGTGCTTTGGGCGTTTATAGCCGGGTTGTTTTGGCTTTTATCATTGGTGATCTATTCAATGTGTTTTTTGGAAATGCAGAGGTATCGATTTTTCCATTGCAAACCATGAGGTTCCAAACAGATCAGGCGAGTTACCTTCTCTAATAAAGAAGGTGATGATTTTATACGCTGTTTATTTGAAATTTTAGGGATATGTATCCTTATTTGGAAGTGTGACTAGATTGGGTAATTGAGAAGAGACATAAAAGAATATTTACATATTCTATTGAGAATTCTTGGTTTGCTTTTGAGACATAGCTACATACCATGGGAGTTGCGATTTTCACTATTTACACCTTAATTATGTACACATATGTGATATGTGCTTCGGTGCATGCACTTAAATTAAATGAATAACTCTAGTCACAGTTTAAGAAGTAGAGCTGGATTCAGTTTTTTTTTTTTTTCCGGTCATATATTCCATTAAATGTTGATATCAAGTGTTCTTTGGACTTTGTCTAAAATGTTATTCTTTGGACTTTGTCTAAAATGTTATGTTGCTAGGTATGCGAAATCAAAAATGATGCCACAATGCAAGCATCTATTATGGTCCTGATGATTTCTGTAAAGGTAATTCTTTTAGAGGCCAATTTCCGGTCCATACTCATTTTTAGCTTCAAGTTATGCACTGTAAGATAGTATCACCTTCATTACATGCAGTTCCATTGCTTGTATCATATACATCATTTCTTTTATGGACTCATGGGGTTGAGACTTGAGATATGTTGAAAATGTTACAGTGGTGTTTGCAAAATTTAACTTTGATGAGGGTAGTACTATAGTTGTAAGAAATAACTTTTTTCTGATACATGCTTAAAGGTCCCTAAGTAGCCAGCTTATTCTTATACTTTAATAAATCAAAATATTTTTATGTAGTCATTTCTGGCCAGTGTAACTTATTCAGATCTCTTCTTTGAAGTATTTGAATTGGAACTTTTTTATGATAGCTTTAATCTTTTAGGGAACCAGAATGCAAGGTTTGCACTTTCTAGTTTCTGTCCATCGTGGCGCCTCTGCTTCAATATGTTTCTAGTTATCTTCAGTATTTATGAAATCTATGAACATTGGTGTTGCATGTGCATGAAGCGTTGTAGAATCTGTTACTAATCTTTCTTTACTTCTCTAACTATTCATCTCGAACATGGATTGCGTGGTAGATTGCTTGTCAGAATGGGTGGTTTCCTGATCAAGATTCTGAAGAGCTCAGCAATCTGGCAAAGAAGGTCGATTAATACTTTTTATTGTTAAATGTGATATATATTTTATATATATTTTGTATTTAATTTTGAAAAGTGATGATATCTACAGGTTGCAAGCAATTTTTGTAGTGCATCAGATTTCATTGTTGAGCCAAACCCTTCTCACCCAGTTATCTCAACAGTCATGTCAAGGTATTCTATGATTTTCCTTTCATCCCAATTTAGTGGTGTTCAACTAATTTTCAACTGAGAGTGTCATGTGTCTAGGCTTGTAATTTTAGCATTCACATGATGGCCTATCAATTGAAACTGGTTATGCAGCCACCAAGGGAACCCGTGACTGATTCCTTGATAAAGTTTCCAAATTATTTTTTCTCTGTAAAACCCAATGGCAATGGCAATGAAAAAAAAAATCAGTGAAGAAAAGGCACTTTAAGGCGTTGTCCATACATGAACGGAATAAATTGTTTTGCTTCATAGAAATTTCCATGTTAATGAATTTGTCATGCAATGTCTCCCAGCCTTCCCCATCGAAGTTGTAACAGGTTAAGGCTGTAGGATCACAGCTTTAGGGACTTGCTATGACTTGGCCAGATATTTCTGTGAAAAAGATGTTTCTGGGTTCAGTTGCTTAGTTGTTTCTTATACTCGTTACTTTTATTCATTCTGAGCTAAGCACGGGGACGTCTGGGAGGGTCACGTCCCCATATTAAAACGTATTAAATACAGATACGAAGAATTACGCTGAAAATACATATTTAAAACGTATTTTATTTATTTATTATTATTTATTATTTTATTAAAAAATATGTATTAAATACGCATATTCAGTAAAAAGTAGCCCCCCCCCCGCGCCCCCTCCGCCGTCGCAAGGTATGGGCTACACTGCTACTGCCAAGTTCCAACCTTATGCCGGTTGCTGCGCTGTTTTATTTGCTCTTCGGATTCAGTAAACATTAGTAGGTTTTGGGTATTCTGAAATATTAGGTTTTAGGTTTGGGTATCGTGCCGAAAATGTTGGGCATTGGGGCATATTGAAACTTGTTTTATGATTTTTCTTACTTTGATATCTCTCTCTCTCTCTCTCTATATATATATATATATATTATGATTTCCATAATAATATTATTAATAAATATTACTAGAAAAATATAAACATATTTTTGAACGTATTTGTATCTACATTTTTGGAAAATTAGCGTATTTTCGTATCGTATCGTATTCGTATTTCGTTCCCGTCCCCGTCCCGGTGCTTCTTAGATTCTGAGGTATAGCAACTATGTTATGACATTTTTTGTGTTGGTGTGCCATATCATCTGGTGTTGGTATTCTAGTGATTTGTTCATGTTTATCTGTGCGTTGAACATTTTTCTTATATTGTTCCTTTATAGATTTGATAAGAACATGCAAATCAAATGAATTCTCACTCGGTTTGGATGGGAATTGAACTTTATCTGTACAATGTTCCAATACACTGTTCTTTTTTCTTTTTTTTTTTTTTTTTTTTTTTTTCCTTTCCTTGGTAGCACTGCTCTCTGGTTTGTTTCAAGTCATTATCCTTCCTTGCAACTGACATAATTGGGTTGTGAGTATGTGTGCAGATTCTTTCCGAAACTGAGAATGGGAAACATCTTTGTTTTTCTTGAAGTAAAGGTTGTTATTTCCCCTTGCTTTCTCCTATCTGGGCTCTTCTCTAATATTTCTATGCTGACAGTTCTGTTGCATTTGTGCATTGTAGCCTGGATTTGATGCTTATGTCAGTGACTTCCATATCCCAAAGAATATGAAGTGTTCTCCAGGAGATAGGATAGTAAGCTTACAAACCACATCTCTTATTTTCAAATTTGAGCAAGTGCTCTTGTAGTGAGCATGTGGTTTGCCGTCATAGCCGTCTTATAATATTTTGAATTAGTTAGGACTTAGGATCTTTTTCTCCAATCCATGAGAACGGGGATAACCAGTGTCGCAACACTTGTAAATTTACGAGAACATAAGCTGCGGTATAGATGATTCATAATTTGTTTAGCTTTTATTTCTGAGTTCTTTAGAGGAACACTACTTGTCTCACTCTTACTGCTTGGGAATGGGGTATCATGCTCATTATTTGGGTATATGCTATTTGTTGCATTTGGTGCTGTTCAAAATAGGTATCTGGAAAAAGGTGATCGTCTTCAAACCTGTTAAATAACATCAGGGGCTTCATTCACATCGATTATTTTTTTAAGGGAAGCGAATGGGTTCTTCTCTACACTTGCACTAGTTAAAGGATAAAAATTTATTAGGTGATATATATCTTTCAAGGCTTTTAATGCTACAATTGCCTCCTTGCTTCTTAATTAAATGATCTCCCAGTATGTTATTCTTGGTTTTGCATAAGTAACCTTGATGAGTAACAATTCAAAATTAATCTATAAACGGATCATAATGATATGGAATTTATGCTTCAATAACAGATCATGGATGTTGTGATCTTTTTAGCCATTGGTACTTTAGCAAGAGAAGATGAATGCATATAGTTGCCCAAAATCATGTCTTTATTCCTGGGTACACAAGAAGCAACACATCTTATGATTGCACTCATGAATCTAATTTTGGATATGGAGACTTTTAGCTAACTTAAAATTACACGGTAACTTTAGGGAAATAATAAAAATCTCTCAGAGAGGTAACACCTCTGAGTAGTGAGTATTTAGTGAGGTAATACCTTTAATTATCTACACAAAAGGGTCACGTGACCTAAAAATGACTTCCTTATTTTTTCGTCTCTTGTTAGATCCACGAGCCACCTAAGTAAATCAAGCCCCACCTTGTTTCTACACCCTGTAATGATACACATTTGATGTATAAGATTCTCTTCTTTGTCAATGTTAGAACTTGAATTAAGAAAGAGTGTTGGTGCCCGCATGTGTTGAAAGTTGTATAATTAGTTCGTCTTATTGCTACTTTTTACGCAGCATAAAGTATATTGGTAAAAACATTTCAAATAGCTTGTTTCTTATAGATTTTAAGGGATCAGATACATGAAGAACAGAAACGTATAAATGAGGTATCTACGTAGCCTGGAAATAGGGCTGAGTCTGGGTTATTGAGTGGATGTAACCATCTTATAGCTCAATTTTATTTTGCCAGACTTACTGTAGAATGGTGTAAGGTGGATCATGTACTTGTTAGGGTATTACCTGCTTTAGCCTGTGATTTTTATGATAAGGAAATACAAAGCAATAAATGGGCCCCTCTTAACTCCATCTATGAGTGGGTCAAGAAGCATGTTTAATTGGCGGGTGTGAAACTATTTTTATGGCTATGATTATGCCCTTCATGATTGTTGTTCTGTAATTGTGGATGTATGTCTAGTAATTGGCAGTTCTTTGAAATACTAGGTTTTCCTTGTTGATCATCTCCACTACCTATCCACATGTCTGGTAGCAGCTGGTAACCCGCATGAGGAAATTGATAATAGTTTCGATTTTCTATGATTTCAATTTACTTTGCATTCTCCTGAAATGATAGGTGTGGATAGGACATTTGTTGCTTTTATCTTGCTAATCTAATCATTCCTTTTACCTGCAGAGGTTGTTTGTGGTCCAAACGGATAATATTGAAACATCTTCTTGCTTGGTTACTCCTCCTAAAGTAAAGTAAGTTATTTATTTGCAGAAACTGACTAATATGGGAATGTCATTTCTTTCTTTTAGACCAGTTCACACTTATTTTTTGTTATCTGCAGCTTTCTCTTGAACGGAAAGGGGGTGGAAAGGAGGATGACTTTTCCTCCGGTTTGTTGCAAAATCAGTTATTCAAAATGCATGTCATTTTGCTTCTGCTAATGGTCTTATCTTACTTTTAAATTTTATTGGTCTACTAGGATACAGGTCCGCAAGTTCCTACAGTTGTGACATCTGTCCTAAAATATGGATCAAATCTCCTTCAAGCTTTGGGCGAATTTAATGGTGTATCCTTGTCTCAAGCTTCCTTATTCGATACTTCTGGTTTGATATTGGCTATTCGAAAGCTGATTGCTTACTCTCATTTTTTGTGATTCTGAAGGAAATTATATGATCATAGTTGCTTTCATGAGTCAAGTGTCTTACCCTGATAGTAATACCCTCCAGAACTGTGAGCAGCATGCTCTTGCAACGGTGGATGCAGGTACCCTTTCAATAAATCTCCTGAATTAGATGGAGAATATTTATTATATTCCTCTATGCAGAACTAGTGTTCGATAAGATAATCTTAAGTTCTTATTGAGCCAATTTTTTGCTAAATCATTTCTGCTCTTTCCTTTTTTGTTTTTGGTTTTATTTTGATCCATGCAGATTCTGAGGTAATTGAAGGGTCATCGCGGATATCACTGAATTGTCCTATTAGGTAATCCTTCGTATTATTTCCTCAACGAGGTTTTATGTTAATTGGTCATCTCTCTTTGGTGTATAGGAAACTTATACTAGTTACATATTCTTTTCATGCTGCATGATAATGCTTCAAATGCAAACAATGGTTCATCTGTCACTAGCTTAAACAGATTTAATCCAAGACCATATTAATTGCATACTTATTATGACTCCCTTTCCTTCATGTCTGTTGCCTCTGTTGCTAGAACTGATGTTATTTTACATTTTCCAACAAGTAATATAAATTGTTTTTAATAAGCCGAGGAGGTCTAGCTCAAGTGGCTAGGAGGAGGCACCACAAGTCTCTCCTTAGTGGGAGGTCTTGGGTTCAAATCCCACTAGGTGTAGGTTAGTGTAGTTCCATTTATATGGATTTGTTTAGATTTGTTATATCTTGGTTGATATTGTTAGTATTCTTTGTAATTTGTTGAAATTATGATATGATTGTTGAGTTGAGTTGTAATATCTTCGATATGATTATATACGATGTACTCCTCAAAAAATATATATATATATATATATATATATGAATTTTGTTTTGTAATCATTTGTGGATACGAGGATTGGTTATACAATATTCCCTGCTGATTTGATTTATCATCATTTTTAATCCCAACAGCAAAAAGCGTATTAGAACTCCAGTCAAAGGGCTTCCATGCAAGCATATTCAGGTAATTACAAGATAGTTCAATGGAACTTCTACATGTTGAGTTGTGATTTGAAAACCCCACCTTTTCATTTATCATGTGATAGTAATGTATAAATAACTTGTAATTTTCTAGGGCCTGAAGGATTATTCATTTGAATATTTTGCTTTATCCCTGATTAAGTTCTGCAAAGATCTCTGTTTTGACTGTCTATTTGTTTGAAGCCAGTATTATTCTTTCTTGTAAACTTGTAGTGTGCTCTGTTATCAGGAAAAATGACATCTATCTGGTGCCTCAAAGATGTGATAAATTGATAATCTATCTTCAGCATTTCATAAGGCAAACCTCTTAAAACTGTGGTAGTGTAACCTATCAAGACTGAAAGAATAATTACCAGTGGGTGATTTTTGAGCTTGATGTGTCTGGCGAACTTTCTTAACTCGATTTCTAATTTTATTGCATTTTGAGCTACTGACAGGCTTCTCCTTTTCCTTCAGTGTTTTGATTTTGACGACTATGTGGACATGAACTCACGCAACCCATACTGGCGCTGCCCCCATTGTAATCAGCATGTTTGCTTTTCTGATATTCGCATTGACCAAAAAATGGTTAAGGCAAGTAGCTCTCTTCGTTTATAGTGGATTTGCTACACATTTGAATATGCAAAATATATATTTTTTATTATATACTGTAATTTGCAGCCTTCTAGTGTATTAATAACACTATCAATTATACATTTCACCTTCTAAAGAATTGTATATGCACATGATAGTATATATCCAGGGTTTCTGATGTGTGACTTCATTCTTGACTTGCCAGATCTTGAAAGAGGTGGGGCCCAATGTCTCCGACATAATTATCTCCTCAGATGGGTCATGGAATGCTGTGGTGGGAAGTAAAGAAACAACAGAGAAGGCAGAGGATAAGACTTCAAATATAGCAGTAGATGAGTCTCAACAACCTGGAGATATACTAGATCTGACGCAGACTGATGATCTAATGGATATTGTCGACATTTCTGAAATTGAAGACAGAAAATATCCTTCAATAGCTAATGCTCAGACTAATCAAAGCAGCACTTCCAATCCGAGTGACTTCTGGGAAGGGATTTATATGTCAACTTTAATGTCTGGTTCATCAAATGTGCGACCAAATGTACCGACTACTGGTCCCTCTGCATCACCCAGTTCAGATTTGACTGATCCCTTCACTTCTACAAATAGAGAAGCTGGGGCTTTCCATCAGAATACAGTTACTACAACCTCTGCACCATGGACTAGATCTTCTTTGCCGAATACGTTACAATATCCACAGTTTGGGAATTCCCCTATCATTAGTGACTATGGTAGCCTCTCAGCAGTTCCCAGACATATAACTAGAACAGCTAGTGCAGTTCAGGCTCTTCCTGCCCAGACCCCTGCTTCTAGACTGCAACGAAGCTCTTTGACAAATGGTGCGAGTTCCTTCACACCAAATGGTCTTTCATCAGGTTCACAAGCCTTACCTGCAGCTCCAAACTTGAGTACAAATCGTGTCAGTCCTCATCAGGGGCCATCAAATTCATCGTCATCTCCATTACTTCAGCACACGACTACACAGGTAATGTTCTTTCTAGTTCAGTAGTTTTTTATTCTTGAATATAACGAATGTTACCAGCATTCCAGCATCATTATGACTCCTTGTAGGTATAGGTTTCATGTTTTCTTTTGGGATAACTGCAAACATACATGAACTTTGGGCCGTTTTTGGTTTTGCACCTGAACTTAAAGACGCAATATCAATAACATACACATTACACTATTCGCAATTTTCATACGGTTTTCATTTTTGGCCAAATTGATGCTGATATGGCACTAAGGTAGCTGCAGATAAGTACCAACGTAAAGGTGATGTCACATTTTTAAGTTCACGTTCAGACACCAAAAACGGCCCAAATTTTCTGTATGTTACGGTGATTATCCCTTTTATTTTCAGATGTATTCTCAAAATCTTCTCTATAACCTTTTGCAGCAAAATCGTCCATTCTCTCCTGCTCGATCAACTCAGCAGAATGCTGTTTTCCTGGACCCAAATCAGGTGCCAAACATGTACAGAGTTTCAAACGAATACCAAAATTCAAATCAACCCACAAATATTCGGAGCCCTCGAGCAATGAGCCAATCTCCTGGCATGATCCAGCCATCGACGCAATCTCCAACTAGCTTAGCGCATCCCCATAGCCACGCACAAGACAGATCTCAAATGATTGCAAGTGCGAACAGAACTGCCCAGATGTCAGTTGGTGCATCGAGAACAGTACCTTCGTATTCATGGAACCCCGATACGAGCAATGTGTCAATTCCAAACAGCATAGCTACACCTCCATCACAGCCAGTGACGAGGACTGATTCTGCAGATGCCAGCTGGCGACCTGCTGGTCGTATGCGTGGAGCATTATCGGGGCAGGCTTATGATGATGCCTATAACCGGTTTATCGCACAGCCCAGTCAGCAGCTGTCTCGACCGATCTCAAATGCTACTACGCCACTTCCGAACAATGTTCGACCAAATTTACCGAGTTTTATGGCTGGTGTAAATATTCCAATTCAGAACTCGGCTTCTGCGGCTCCTCCTGGAAACAATGTGCCCAATGCCTCATCTTAGATGCAATGACTTTTGAGGAAAGGGTATAGCTCTTGTGTTTTGAAACCTGGCCTCTTATTTAATTGTCTCATCTGCTTACATGTATAAATATTTAGGATGTGAAGTTTGAAGGATGTAGTTATGGAGGATTTTGTGGGTGTAGTTATAGCTAATATGTTCAACTTTTATGGACAATGGTTAGACAGAGATGCTTTCTTTTTCCTAATCATCTGCATATGATTTAATATTTCTTCTCCTTTTTATTTTTTCTTTTTTTTTTTTTTTTTTTCGCTAAAATCTTTCTATTTTATACCTATAATTAATGCTATATATCAGTTGGTGTTTAGAAAAAAAAAAAAAAGTTAAAATATAAATTTACATATTTTTTTAATATTTGTAATTTGATGATGAGCGACACATAAAAAACGGAGTGAGTATAATGTAATTCATTATCCGTCTCCCATCGAATTAAGAGAATTAATAATTTTGATCGTTTACATATGGAATTTGTTCGTTTATTTAAAAATTAAATTATAAAAAAAAAAAAAAAAAAGAGCCAGAGAAGAAAGATTAAGAATGAAAGTGAAAAATAAATTGCACGTCACATTATTTGAATGTTCCTAAACGGACATTCCTTTAACTCACTAGTTCTCTATTAACCCCCCTCCTTTACAATGCTAATAATTTTGATATTTTATTATTAAATGGGGATTAGAGTAATTTTGCATGATAATACTATCTTTGGTGATATTTGAGATCGGAGGCGATCCTTAAAATAACCATTTTTTATAAGTAAAAGTTAATTTTAAGTCCCTCATAAGTAAAAAATTTAATTTTAGTTTATTCATAAGGTACTTCATCCGTTCACGATCTGTTGACAAATTTTTCTTTTCGGGATGTCCATTTGTTGCCACATTCTATTTTGGGATCACTTTAACACTTTAACACTCTATTTTTTAACACTTTAACACTTTAATACTATTAAAAATATTATATGGGCCCACAATTCTTCCATTTTAACACTTTAGTTTAATAACATATCATCAAAACAAATTAAACTCTGTGTCCAAATTTTTTTGCCAACAAATCGTGGACGGAGGGAGTACAATTTTAACCAGATTACACGACCACGCACAACCATAATGCATGGTCGTGTGTCACAACCACGACCATACGAGGCCGTGACAGTTTCCAGGATCAATACACGACCACACACAACATCGCACGACCACACACAACACACATGACCACAACCACATACAACCATACACAACTACACACAACAACACACGACCACAACCACATACAACCATACACATGATGGAACCGCTACTTGAAAGCGTTCCTCTCCCCATTAGATTTTTGAATCGGATGTGATAATTCTACATGCAATTACATCATACATTGAGTTTAGAGATTATACCTTCCGATTGCAGATGAAGTAATCTACCGGTCTTGATTACTGAGATGTTATCCATTTTCCTCGAAGTTCTCTGACTTTGTGGCCGTCTCGTAACTTTGGAACTTATAACCCCTTTTTGCTCTTTGCAACTGACACCTCTCTCAGTGAATGAGAATTAGGTTTTGAGAATCTCCTTCTCCTTATTTATAAGAGAAGGGACGCCACTTTTTCTTTCTCATTAACGTACGCGCTTTAATTAATTAAGGCCCGGTTCAGTTAATGAATATAATTACTAGAACAAATTCTAATTTAATAATTAGAATTAATCCTAATTATATTTAGGAAAATATTATATGTAAATATTAAATTAATCATCTATTCCATAATTAAGAGTAAATCTTAATTAATTAGATATTAATTTATTCCATATTACATATTAATCCAGAGTGCAATTATTGAGCCCAGTTGGACACAGGAAGCTGAACCAGGCATCCCCTACAACACAGTAGGCGCCACATTATGGGCCCGAGCCCATAACACTTCGTTTCAGTCCAAAACTGATATTGCTCAATAATACTTTGTGTTCCTTTCCCGAAGAACTCTTGGGCCATCCCAGGGATCTATATACCAGACAAAGTTTAGCCTTACCTAATGAAATAATCCCATGATCATCCCAGAACATTTATTTTATTAGAGCTGTGATGCATTCCACTAAAGAGTCACAATTGAATCACCGCTTTGTCTCAATTTGTAGATTGGGGCAGATACTTTATTTAGAGCTATCCCCGTGTTTAAGAATCCCGATATCCATTAATTAATTAGAGCTCCATTGACTGCTCCTAATTAATTAACCTCTTCTTATCCTCAAGTAGTACCCGTACCCCTTATTATTGTACTTGAACTTAATCAACATGCATGACTTGGTACAATAAACCTTGTGAACTCCCTGAGGGGATATCTCAACCTATAGCGGACACGGTGTCTCGATACAACCAATTAAATATAATATGTGCCCTCATGTTACCCGAGAGACAAGTAATCAGGGATGCTGCGATAGACCCTTATCTTGCAAATCAAAGTAACAATGAACAACACATATACATTTAATAGCCTATCGAGATTAAGATCATATCTCTAAATCCCAAGATCTCTAGTTATTCACCTATTTCTAGGGTCAGTATAAGAAGAACATTATCACGTGATCATGTCAATACGTTCCACCGTACCAACATAATTAGCGACTGAAACCCATCACTACCGTTATGTTGCAGTCTATAACTATAGCTTTCCCGAGATATCTCGAATGTGACACTGTTTATATCTCATAATTATTATCGAACGCTGCGTGATCTCCCTGACACCTGAGCCGTCCACGTGTTCTAAAACATGAGATAAGTGGCTTATTCTTATTAATATATTTTCTCAGATAAGTGATTGTAAACAGTGAAATACATGCCGTATATACTAAAACAATATTTTTCTTTAGCTATACACAACAACCCTAACAACATAACCACGCACACAATGACACATGATCGTGACAAGTTGTGTATCATGGTCATGGTAGGTTGTGTATCACAACCACAACTATACATGACCATACACGACCACAATATATGATTGTGACTGGTTGTGACAGTGGCTAAAATTAGACCTTTTACTTATGAGGGATTAAAATTAACTTTTACTTATTGAAAAAGACTATTTATTTAAGTATTAAAACTTTGAGATTATCTATATCTAACCTGAAATCACATGTCTATTTTACTTATTCTCAAACAATATATATTTTTGTGAGAAGGAAAATGTTGGGATATTAGGTTAAGGGGGAATCAACGCTTCAGTAAGTGTTTTGATTAGATTCCAAAACTCTGCCTTCAAAAATTTCCCTTATTATTTTTTATGTTTTTATACTCAGTTATACGCATGTATTAGAAACGCTTTGTATGTTAGGAAGCGTACTTCTTTTATTTTGCAATAGTTCAAGTATAGCGCAGAAGTCTTCGAGCGTACTCAAAGTGCATAGCGTGTTTCAAGTTGGAAGCGTCTCAGCACTTGCCGCTCTAAGCTTCCGAAGAGTCACAAGCTTAAAGCGTAGCGCAATCTTTAAAGTCTGAAAGAAGCGTAGCATTAAAGACACTTCATTGCGCAAGGCAACCCGCATTCAAAGCGATAAGTTGACTCATGCTTCAAATTCAAATTGATAAGCAGTATGCACACTCCGTACCTATCATTAAATGTGCCGCACTGTCAAAGTATAAGGTGTCAACACGGTATCGCTCAACGGAAAATAAATGCAGTATGAATCATAGAATGGAGCTAAAATCCAAACCCGCGTAGCAAGTAACAACTAGGGTTTGCACCGAAAAAGAAGAAGAAGACATTCTGTCGTACGAGATTGACTGCACAGAGATCTGCGTTTTCGCAGATACTCAGGGAGGTTGAAGAGCATGCGCCACTTTCTTTCTAACGGGAAGTTGTCCCTCTCCGACTATAAATAGGAGTGCTTCGACTCATTTGAACACTACTGATACTACTCACAAGCTCACAAGCAAACAACAAGAATACTCAAAGCTCTCAGTGTTCAAAAAATTATTTAAGTGTTCTTCAGCTTTAGTAGTAGTCGAGCCCTTAGAAACCCTAAAAAGTCTAATTTTGCAACAACCTATTGTTTGTTCCTAGATTTGAAAACCCGTTTTTCATCCAAAAATCTAGAGAAAGAATCTTTACCTTCTACTTGATCTTTATTGTAAAAGGATTCTTTAGTTATGATTTTCGAAAACCAAAACCCCAACCTAAGTTCGTGTCTACTTGTGTTAGATCGAGTTGTAAGTTGTGTTTTGTGTTTGTTGTAGATCGAGATTGTGAAGCTTAAGTTTATATACTTAAGTGGAAGGTCAAGATCTAGATTGTGTTGCTGTTATCTTAGGTCGCTCGAGAACCCACTGGAATCTCAGAGGATTTAAAGTCAAGTTTAGCTTTAAATCACTTTGCTTGGAAGTATAAAACAAGTTGTAGTTAATTGTCCGAGCGTGGACGAGTGGACGTACGAGTGTTGTTGCTCCGAACCACGATAACTGTTTATGTGTTTTACCTTTCGCTTTAATTTGGTTATCTGCTTTGTTTGGCATACTCACACACTCATGCTCTAAAATAATTTCATGCTTTCTGCAAGATTAACTAAGAGAGTATAAAAAGGGCTCACACTTCCGCACTGTACACTCACTCACAAAGCACGAAACTTTAAAGCGTAAAACACCTTTAAGCACTCCACTTCGTAAGAAGGCCGAAAATCGAAAAAATACTCGTTTACACTTATTCATCCCCCTACACGTGTGACTCGCTTCGGGACCATTAGAAAAGAATAGCAATACTATTTTTAGAATGTAGCTTTATGTATTGAATCTACCATTGTTATTGTACTTAAAAATGAGTACACCCTCTCAAGACATGAAGAGAAATACTTATTTCGTTCCATTGATATAGAGATAGTTGACTGTCTTTTTGTCATTCGAAGAAGACTTAATTCAATTACTCCATCTTCCATCCGCAAGAAGGAATTTATATCGTCTAATGGTGTGACATATTTCTAATTTACCTTAAACAATTGCCAAATGCTATAATATTTTTCAAAATCAGCAATAATTAAAAAAAATCAAAATTAAGAATGAGTGGTTTTGAAAATATTATAGACGTGTGACAATCATCTTAGGTTGCAATAGAGGATGTCATTGATCGCTCTCACTTTTAAGGGTGAGAGAATGCAATAATAATCGATAAATATCGAGTCGAATCCACAGGGAATGTTAAAGGTGTAAGAATCTCAACTAGTAACTCGATTACCTAATCACTATCCAAGCTCATGATAACATGTTTTTGTGTTTTTTACTTTACTAAGGAATGAAAATGACTAGTTACTTCAAACTAAAACAAATGAATTAACAAGTAAACAAAGGATATAAACTCAATAAGAAACAAGCGTGATTCCAATTATACTTCGATTGGGCTTAAGTGATGGGCAATTAGAACTCTAACTTGAACTAACCAATTTAATCTAACTTTATGTGGGAAACCTCCTATGTATGTTTCACTCAATTCTCATTGCAATGAAGACAAGTTGATTAATGAAAGGCTTAATTCCTACTAAGATATCAAGCAATCCATTAACTCCCAATAGCTTATGGAGTTCCTTAACCCTACTATTCTCTAGCATGCAAATCTCTTGATCCTAGCATCTAATCTAAGCCTCCTAAGCATTAGATCAAACACTTGATATGCAACTATGGTGATCAATCACAATTACACAATAAAACATAGCACCAAGACAAATGAACATGAAATTAGAAGGTAAATTCAAAATTAAAGCCTAAGCCCAATCACCTAATCCTAATCTACATATAATTGAAATCACAAAGAGAACTAGCTAGACATGATCAAGGAAAATAAACCATGGAAAATGCATAAAACCATAATCAAAAGATAGAGAATTCAATAAGGAAGAAGAATATGGTCTTGAATTTCAAATCCACCAAATAATACTCCACAAATCTTCAAAAATATAAAAGTAGAAAGAGGGAAATGTAATTAGGGTTCTTAGAATGTTCAAGTATTCTAGCTAAAGATATCTAATTGGGGAAGGTTTGGGGGTTAGACAAGTTGGACCGAGTTTGGTCGAGCCAAACTCGGTCAATAAGTAGAGGGGGCGGCCAACCGGCGGTCTGGCCGGCGGTCTGTCAGACCGCCAGTTCATGTCGCCAAAGATGCTGTGGGTGACGGCGGTCTGTCAGGTTGGCCGGCGGTCTGACAGTTCGCCGGCCAGGTCGCCGTCATCATTTCTCCTTATGCAACTTCACCGTTTTCGCTCGTTCTCTCTCGTCCGAACTCCAATTCTCGATCCGCTTTTTGCTATGGCTTTCTAACGAACTCCTCTTCGACATGGAGGAGTTTAATTGGCCAAATAAGTTCTTCATTATTCCTGAAAAAAGCATAAAAAGACTCGAGAGAATGAGAAAAACATAAATGAAATCAAACTAGTGAAACCCTAGCTATATAACTTGAAATTCCACATTTTAAAACATAAGTTTCACTCTAATTCAACTCAACATGCACATAAAATACGTGTTAATCAGTCATGCTATTAGACAATAGAAGATCTAAATCCCACCAAGAGTGCAATATGCACTTGATGGCACATAGTTTTTTTTAAAAAATAAATAAATAAATAAATATCTATACCTATATAAAAAAGAGCCTTGTGGCAAAATGTACATCTCCTAATAGCCCATAATACATTTTAAATTAAGGGTAAGAATGTAATCTAATATATTATAAGTTTAGTCTAATAGTATATTATAAGTTTAGTTTATTTTAAGAGGAAATGTAGGGTTTTATCCCCTTAGAGATAAGAAAATAAAATTTTGCCCACCACATAAGGAAACACAAATTTTGCCCAAATTTCATGTGTTATTCCAAAAATACCCTCTTCTCTCTCATCTCTCTTCTTTTTCTTTTTCTCTCACGTATTTTGCTGAGACATATTCTCTCTCTCTATCTCTCAAAGGTCCAGCCCTCCTCCTCCTTTCTCTCTCTCTCTCTAAAACCCTAACAGCACCTCGATTGGAATCTCAATTGCAAGCTCCGAGAGAGGTTAACGGTGAGAGCGGCGCCGCTGCTCAGAGGGCGACGGATATGGTGGATTTTGCAAATCGTCGGGTCTGTCGATTTGGAGGAAGCTAGAGTCATGGCATGGTGAATGAATGTACAGGTTCATGTGGAAAGTTGTTTGTTGATTTGTATCTTGTTGTTCTTTTCTGTTTCTTAGATTTATTTTTGAAGAAAATTTTATCCCTAATTGCCACTCATCATCATTCAATTTCTCCCCCTTTTTTTTGGGAGCGTTAGAATTTATTGGTGGAGTATTTTTTTATTATTATTTTTAAATTTCTTGATCTTAATGGAGGTGTCGGTCCTTTCTTCTTCACCCAATTGCAGTTGATTTATTATTTAGCAAAATACTGAATAGTTTGAATTTTGTTTCATTTGTTCATTTTTGTTGTTCAATGTATTTTCCAAATCTAGGGTCTTTTTATGTTTCTTTCTTCTTCTTCTTCTTCTTCTTCTTCTAGTGTGATTTTACAGTAATAAATTCTAGAAATTTTAGGTTTTAATGCTTGAATTCTAGACTTTACAGTAATAAATTCTACTTTTTCGTGTGTTGCTATTTCTCGAGGATGGTGTTGCTCTGAAACTGATGATTAATTGTTCGAATTTGTAAGAATTTTGCAGAATCTTATGTAAGAATTGGTGTATTTAGATTGACGGCTTCTTATTTTATAAGAATTTGAAGATTCTTACAATAATTTCTGCATTTTTTTTATAAGAATTCGAAGATTCTTACTATAATTTTGGAATGACTCCATTGATGCATCGAGCGAATGACTCCATTGAATTTTCTTATCATGTATAGTTAATTTATTATGATTTTATTTCTAATAATCTGTCTCATATTTTAACATTGTTTTGTTTGCTTTGTGTTGTAAGAATACTCGTGCATGTATTCGTTTATAAGACTTTATTATTTTCTAACTATTTTTTGGAACATGATAGGAATCAAGCAAATTAATTTGACTAGTAGGAATATTTGATGCATGTGGTTAGAATTTGTATTTTTCTCATCATATGGAGTTATTTTTCTTATCACATGTAGTAATTTTCTAACTACATCTTTTTTTTTTTTGAACATGGTAAGAATTTAGTGTTTTCTAACTATATGGTAACTTAGTCTTATTAGTTCTTTTTGCAGCACATTGCATCCTGTCATTGCGCCGTAATGGATGTTGCAAATTACCACTGCGGGTCTAGTCAGTGGAGTATACTTGGCGCATCTATTCCAGATTTTGCTGATGAGGATGATATCTCCATGCTATCAGAACCTACGGTTACGGGGCAGCTTGTTCGGGGTTCATCATTTAGGTCCAAGGATAGCATGCTTTCAGCAATTCATGCATATCACTTGAATAATTTTCTGGAGTTCCGCACTAAGAAGTCTGACTTTAGAAGATACCACCTCATTTGCAAGTTTGGCGCAGAATGTGCGTTTCTACTGCGATGCACATCACTTGGCAACTCATGGAGAATTAAAAAGATGGTCGAACACACATGTGCCAGAGATATCCGTTCGTGTGCCGAATTCAGATTACTACATTTTTTATTGTAAGAAATTGTGTTGAATTTGATAAGAATATTTTAAATTTTAATGACAGAACATAAGAATTAATGTTCTCCATGATAAGAATTTTACAATTCTAACAACAACACATGATAATTCAGATTTATGCAATTTAGATGGTAAGAAAATTTGTTCAATATGATAAGAATATTTAAAATTCTAACGATCGTACATAAGAATTCATATTAATTAGATTACTACCATTGAGATGATAAGAAATAATATTCAATATGATAAGAATTTTTCAATTTCTAACAAAATCAATTAAGAATCCTGAAGATAGTAAGAATTCATATTATTACAATTGTGATAGTAAGAAAATATGTTCAATTTGATAAGAATAATTTAAATTCTAACGACAGAATATACGAATTAATATTGCCTAAATTACTATTGTTCAAATGATATGAAATAATGATCACTATGATAAGAATTTTTCAATTTCTTATCAATTTCATTATGATAAGAACTAAGTCATAGTTAGAAATGACTTATTTCTTATCATCTCAATTAGATATCAATTTCAATATCTTATCAATTTCATTATGCTTTTTTTTTTTTTATTATTAGATATCAAATGTAAGATTTCATAAGAAAAACAGTCCCCAACACAGTCAGAAATTATCAATTTCTAACCATACTAGCCCAACATTCACATGGCCCCAAATTTCCGAGCTAGTTCACAGTTAGAAAGAACCAACAAAAAACCAACTATGTTAGAAATTATATTTTTCTAACCATGTTCCAATAACTTCTATAATATTTTCTAACCAACTTCCCAGTTCTTTTAGTGCTTCAGCTACTTGGTCAACTTGTGCAGCGGTTAGAGTGGCGGTAACAACATTGTCTTGATCCATGCCTTCATTTCCTCCTACCTCGATGCCTGCTATGTTTTTCCTCTTCCTGCTGCTGCGGGACTTGTATTCGAATGCGAAAGGCTGCGGGAGCGGGTCATCCTTTAGAGATTTCTAGTATGGTGTCTCCCTTTCGCTCGTGTAGGGCTTGAGCCTCCACACAAGAACCTGGAAGATTGTTAGAATTCAGATTACTACATTGTTGATTGTAAGAAATTATGTTGAATTTGATAAGAATATTTTAAATTCTAACGACAGAACATAAGAATTAATGTTCTCCATGATAAAAATTTCATAATTTCTAACAACAGCACATGATAATTCAGATTTATACAATTTAGATGATAAGAAAGTTTGTTCAATATGATAAGAATATTTAAAATTCTAACGATCGTACATAAGAATTCATATTAATTAGATTACCAGTGAGATGATAAGAAATAATATTCAATATGATAAGAATTTTTCAATTTCTAACAAAATCAATTAAGAATCCTGAAGATAGTAAGAATTCATATTACTACAATTGAGATAGTAAGAAAATGTGCTCAATTTGATAGGAATAATTTAAATTCTAACGATAGAATATAAGAATTAATATTGCCTAAATTACTGTTGTTCAGATGATAAGAAATAATGATCACTATGATAAAAAAAATTCAATTTCTTATCAATTTCATTATGATAAGAACTAAGGCATAGTTAGAAATGACTTATTTTTTATCATCTCAATTAGATATCAATTTCAATTTCTTATCAAAGAACATGCAAAGAACCCTAAAAATTTCTTACCTCTTGATTGCGAAACTTGTATTCGAATGTGAAAGGCTGCGGGAGTGGGTCATCCTTCAGAGATTTCCAGAATGGTGTCTCCTTTTCGCTCGTGTAGGGCTTAAGCCTCCACACAAGAACCTGGAAGATAGTAAGAATTTAGTTTACTACAATTTTGATGGTAAGAAACTGTATTCAATATGATAAGAATAATTTAAATTCTAACGATGTAACGTAAGAATCAATATTGCTTAGAATACTACTGTTGAGATGATAAGAAATAATGTTCACTATGATTAGAATTTTACAATTTCTAACAATAGCACATAAGAACCTGGAAGGCAAGAAAATGCGTTCAATATGATAAAAATATTTTAAATTCTAACAACAGAACGTAAGAATTAATATTGCTTAGATTACTATTGTTGAGAAGATAAGAAATAACGTACACTCTGATAAGAATTATACAATTTCTAACAATACCACATAAGAACACAGAAGATAGTAAGAATTCAGATTACTACATTTGAGATGGTTAGAAAATGTATTAAATATGATAAGAATATTATAAATTCTAACGAAAGAACATAAGAATTAATATTGCTTAAATTCTAACGAAAATCACCCTTCTGGTTGCCGATGTGTCGCAGCATGGCATTCACGTCACCTGATAGGGTTTCGCACCCCCTAGGTATGACTTTATGTGGTTTGCTTGCAAGGTGTCCCTTTTCACACACCCATTCAACCTTGCAGGTATCATTAGAAATAGAGTGGACAACGTAAGAAATCATACACAAACTTTCCATGCTTTTGTTAGAAATAAACAGTTTCAAGTAAGTTAGAAATTATCATTTTCTAACCATCTTAGCATAACATTTTCATAGTTATCAAATTTCTTATCTAGTTCATCATTTCACTTTTCTAAGAAACCATAGAAAAACTTATCCCGGTAAGTTATAAGTTATCTTTTTCTAACTATCCTAGCATAAATTTCTAGCCTTTTCCTAGAAATTAACATTTTTTTCTAACCATGTTACCATAAATTTCACATAGTTGATCAGTTCAGTTTAGATGACAGGCCTTTTTTAAAAGTTCATTGTTCAAAATTTCTTACAATTGAACCATACAATTTCTCAGCTTCTTACAATATTGAATCTTACGATTGAAAATCACATTGTTTTCCTAAGAAACCAACCCTAATCCCATAAATTTAAAGAATAACGACATCTGTTCTAAGCCTCATTGAAGCATTCAAACATCAAACATTCAAAAGCACTCAATATCACCCAATATGCACAAAATACCCTACATATACATACCAAATCACAAACCCTAATACTCGCACGTAAATCTCCAGAAATTGCACTAAAATGCAACATGAAAAAACCCTAGAATTCCTTACCTCTTAATCCGTGAAAGGGTAGCCGCTGAGTTTGGTGTTCTCCGGTTCGGTCGTCGGATTTTCGGCGCGGGGCAGGTCGGGAGTCTCTGTTTCCGATCGCTTTCTTTTCGTTCTCCTCGTCGCCATGGCTTTTGAAACTATCTCGGACGGCTAAATGGGCGGTCTCCCTCGTCGAACACTGCGGCGACCGGCGGTACCTGGGGAGAACGGTGGCTGGAGATTTGCCTAGATTTCTAGGGTTACGGGTGAAGGAGGGGAAGAGAATGAAAATGGGGGAAGTTTTTGGGTTTCAGTTTTTGAATGGGATTAGGAGAGTGGAAGTCGAGGGGTTGAGGGAGAGAGTTTGGGGGGAATTGGTTTTTGTTTTTTCTGTAGGGGCATTTTTGTCCCACTTTTGAAAAGGGGACAAAATTTGTGTAGATGTTATATTTTGGATAGATTTTTGTTTTTTATCCTCTAAGAGGATACTTTAGTTGTTGCCTCTTATTTTAATATGGTAAATATCACATAACTTCCTATTATCCTTTTACATCCTTCTATCTATGTATGGAAACATAGGAAGAGAGTTTGGTTTATATGTTAATAAATCCTGGTGTGTTAAATAGGAATGAATCTGGACTATTGATCTTAATCAAATCTATGGTTGTCATTGATTTAAGCATGATTTCAAGGTATAATAAACATGATTTCATTTAAGCATGAATTGGTACATTTAAAAGCACAATAATATAATAAGCATAATTTTATGCATATTTAAGCATAGTCTTGTATACCTTTAAGCATTTCTAACATTTTAACATGCCAGGATTTATTAGTACACGAACCGTTCCCCATAGGAAGATGAAGATTTTATACCACCCCCTCTTTTTCTTTTTCCACGTAAAGTTAAAATACTTGACTTTAAATTTTTGAAGAATAGGCGGAAGCAATCTAAGCTTATTACGGCTTATATTTTCTTAAAAATGAAATGTGTCTATATTAGTGAGACGGCTCAATAAGAAAAATATGTTTATATCAGTGAGACGGAGGAAGTATAAGTTTAACTATTTTACCTAATTATAACATATATCTCAAATTAATTAAAATTAAATTCTCTACTCATCGAATCAAAAATATAAGCGATCTAATCTATTTTATTTGACTTTAATACCGTGATTTCAAGTTGTTCGAGACGCTATTGATAGCACACAAGAAAACCTGCTACTTGACGATAGGCTTAGGGATTTGACTTCAGAAAACCTACTATTTGACAATAAGTTTAGGGATTTGGTATGATCATACCTCATGCCGATTGATTGGATGTCGGTTAAGGATAGTCTAAAATAGTTTGGTTAATTGTTAAAGGCAATATATTAGTGGATGTTAATTTCTAAACATGACAAATTTTAACTAAAGAAAATTTAATCATAATTAAATTTATTTCAATATTATATTTTACCACAGTGCAAGAAAGATCAAAGCCTTGAGTATGTATCATATACTTCATGGGAACTATTCAATTCATTTATTAGTTGTGAATATATTTAACTTTAAATCTTTTACTCTTTACGATTGAGAAGAAGAAATCATTATGTATAATATTTCATCTTAGTCATTAATATTTTATCTCATTTTTATACACTGTGGATTCTAATTATTTGTTGATGATATTTTTTTTTAACTATTATAAGAAAATCTCATCTTACATTATATAATTATATGAATTAATTTATTTTTATTGGAGTATGATATTGCTTCAATAATCATTAAAATAAATAGGGACATTAGCACAATTTAGCAAATCTGGTTAGGTCATTAACCATTCTATATTTAAAAAAAAAACAATAAAATTAGTAATTTTTCAATGCTATCGTTCTATATTTTTTTCAAGGGGTTCAACCACTTGACTCTTTAATGTCTTAGTTGGTAAGTTATTTGGTCGATATCATTAATTTTATTTTGCTCTTTAAAGACTCTTTATTATCATTACTGATAGATTGAGTTATTTTCCATCAACAAATTAAGAGAAATATTACAGAAATACATATGAGGGAACATTTATTTAAAATGAAAACTATGGCTTCTTTTTCGTCTTCGTGATGCTACCTCGAAGCAACCTCTATGAATTCCGAATCTGCACCGTAATCCTGCAAAACAACACCGGAGGAGCGGGGAGGGTTCCTCCAGGAAGGCACTCCGACGCTCAAGTCAGTATGTGCTCAAAGGAGATAGAAATCCGCTTCAGCAAAGCTTGCAGCGGAGGTAAAGTATCAGTAAGAATGCGTACCTTTTCTTGGTGAAGAAGATCAAGTATTTATAGTAGGATAAAGAGTAAGGGTAAAAGGGTAATTACCTCTATGTTACGAGGTTAAGTTAGTCTTTTCGGAGGAGACAAGTCAGTTAGAAAGAATATTTTAGTTATGATTAGTGGTCCCCACAGTCACGTTTTTTATACACTTCGTGTAGGGATCTGGGGTTAAAGGGATGGTAATGACGGGGAAGTGATCTGGGCCTATGATACCCAGATCACGAACAAAGGGGGATCTGAGCCCGCTATGCTTTATTCACCGATAGATCAGATCTGCAGGATCTGGCGGAATTTGGACGTCTGTTTGTTTATCATTTCTGCACTTCAGATGCATGTTGAGAGCTGACAGATTACTCCCTATCAACTACTCCCCCCCTAGGTCCTTGGATCAACCTATGGAAGTTCCAAGTCATGGTTGGCTTCTTTAATACGCTAGAAAGGGAAGATGTCTTGTCTACTGACATCGGCCTTACCTTACTCGAGGTGTAATGATGGCTTCGCCTTGGGGAGCCGAAACGCCTCCAATTTTTAGACCTTTGATTTCATTAGGCTCCATCTAAACCGTCTATTTTTCCTGCTATCTCCTTCGTTATAAATACAGAAGATTCCCCTCATTATCCGGTCATCTTCTACGACGAGAAAGGAGGTTAAGTTTTGCAGCCGAAGATATTCCTCTCTGGTAATCAGTAGAGTAATGTCATCCTTTTGAGCAGCCCTATTTTTTTTTAAGAGGTATTTCGATGATAGAAATACTATGCTTTAATCAGAGGCTGTGTTCCGTTCTTTGAGTGAGCCTGTGATGATCCTTTCTTGTCAATATTCATTCTTCTTGAATGAACAATTGAAATGTCTGAGGCCTCTATTTCTTTCTTTTCTTCCTTCCCTCTTTTTTTTTTTTTTTTTTTTTTTTGAAATATCAGAGTGACATCTGATACATTTTATGTTATCTATATTTCCAGAAGCACTTATTGGAGTGACATCCTATTTTTGCTTCTGTCAAGAAATTCTTACGATTTTATGTCTTGAATATCTGGGTAGCATTTGCCATTTCCTGCTTCCGTAGAAGTATGGCGAGAGTGACATCTCGTACTTGCTCTTGTGAACGAATTTTTCAATCGATTTTTTGATGATGATGATGATTTTTTTTTTTTTACACCATCATGTATATGAGCCTTACTCGTATACTGTAGACATGCATGCACATATGCATCTATTTACTTAACTTTGTACATGTTGAAGTGATATATATCTATATATACATGTATCACTTATTTTTCGGATATTTGCCTCGGCATAATTGCCTTGCAAATCCCTATTGGTAGGACGAGAGTTATCTTACCATTTTCAGTAAAGGGATCTGCGATCCCTAATCCTCTCGCCATCAGGTCCGCGTTACACATATCTCTTTCCTGAAGGATGTACCGATTTTAAGTTCTGTATCTCCAGATCTCATGCTATGCAGATCCTCTTTTGAGGATTTGTAATTTACGAATCACCCAGGTACCAGATTTAATATTTCTCATATCTTTTTATGTCAGATCTATTATTGGCAAGGTTCGAGTTTCCGAATATTATTTTACACAGATCCTCTTGTGAGGGTTCTGTGATTTTCCGGACCCGTGCTTCCAGATCCTACTTCGAACAAGTCCTTTCGTGAAGGTTCTGTGAGTTACGAGGCCCGTGTTTCCAGGTCCCCATAACCACAGATCCTTTCTTACGAGATCCGCACCCTTACTAAAGCGTATTTCATACGCTTCACAGCTTCCTAGGGTCGCTTCCCCTTTTCCTTTATTGGGACCCGAAACCGCCGCCACTTCTCATCATCATAACTTCTCCTGCCCTCGTCTCATTTATCGGCTGGACGTGTTCTTTAACTGCCAATAGTGGGTAGTTATTTTTCCCTTTCTCTTTCTTAACTTCCTCCATTTAAAAGAGAGCTAGAGAGAGAAATCAGT
Source organism: Mentha longifolia (assembly GCA_001642375.2). Taxonomy (NCBI): domain Eukaryota; kingdom Viridiplantae; phylum Streptophyta; class Magnoliopsida; order Lamiales; family Lamiaceae; genus Mentha; species Mentha longifolia. Next base: position 28,952,198 of record CM038112.1, read on the forward strand.
GCTTAGAAATTTTCCGCCATTTTCTTTTCTTCTTGAAAAGCTTTCACTGTACCCTCTCTAGGAATTGCTTCCTGCCCCTTTTCTTTTCTTCCTTCTTTCACCGCAACCAATCTCTCTCTTCAGCAAACAGGTACCTTTCCTCTTCTTTATCTCTCCTTTTCTTTATTCGCATTAGTTTATTTCTTAGTTTTCTGTTATATTTAAGCGACAAGGAAAGATGGTTTCTTCCTCTAGGCAGGGTGCCCAGGGTAAGGGTAAGAAGAAATTAGTAGAGGGCGAAGAGGAAAAAGAGGGTAGGGCTGCCGCGAAGCCACCTCTCCCTTTTGACGAATACGAACCTTCCACTGTAACTCCATACGAATTAGGCTTAATTTTGAGTAGATTAGAAGACACTAGGGATTTCACTATAGATATTCCGGGACCTAGTGAGCGCCCTTTACTTCCTCAAGCCAATCATAAAATTTTTTGGCTTCGTCAATTGGAGGCAGGTTTGCGATTCCCTGTTCCCCCCTTTTTGTCTAGTTTAGCAGCGAAATATGATATCCCTTTGAACCAATTGAACCCTGCTTCTTTTCGTATGGCTATTTTCTTCTACATAGCAACCACATTATATGGTGTGGAAGATCCGGTGTCCTTGTTTTTTAGGACTCACGAATTAAAACATCGCGGGTATCATTAATATTTTTCTCCCATAGGCTGGTTTCATAAATTCTATGGCCAGTATGAGTCTATAGACAGAAAATGGCACCCTCAATATCTAACAGTAGGTGCTCCCTCCCCCAATTCCTGGAATATTCCCGATATACCTCTGTATACCGAGCCTAGGAAAAATAAACCTTCTTTTGAGAAGGTCACCCTGTTTGCATGGGAAAAGGATATTCTTCATGACCTGCTTAGAGAGTATCCAGCAGGTCATGGGATGTTGAAGCCACTTCTTCTCAGTGAAGAGGTGTTGTCTTTTTTTGGTTTGAGGCCTGGGACTCCTTGGAATCCCTCTATGGGTAAATACTTCCTATTTTGAATTCGAGTGTTTTTATGCATGTGTCTTGGATTCAATCGTGTTTTTAATTTATGGTTATCTTGCTTTTTCAGATATGTCGGCCAGATCTGTTCTCCGGGAGAAGGCCAGAAAACAATTTGAGGAGCGATGGCTGCTATGGCTGCAGCCTCTGAACAGGCTCCTCCAACCTCTGCAGCGGCAACAGCTCCCTCTTCAACTCCCGTTTTGGCTTCTGCACCAATAACGGGAATCACGACAGATCTGAGGGCTTCTGTGCCACCTCCTCCTCCTGCCTCACAGATCCCATCTTCTGTAGTGCCTACAGGTCCCTTAAAGGGATCAGGGGGTGCTACCCTGCCTAAGGGATCTGCTTCTCGAGCTAGGGGAAAATCTACCTTGCCCGGGGTGACCATAAGGGAAGCGCCAACTCCTCGAGCCGTTATGTCTCCCTCCACGCGCCCCCCTCACCCCTTGGCTGCTGGGGTGGACCGTAGCCTTTCTACCTGGTCCGAGGGGGCGGTTCTTCCTTCCGATGAAGACTTGGACTTTCAGTCTTCGGAAGGGTTTTTGTCAGACTTGTTCGCTACTGCTGAGGTACCAGCTCCAACAGAGCCTAGCAGACCTTCCGTCCCACAGAAGAGACCTTCGGATTCCTCATCCTCCATCGGATCCTAAAAGAAAAAAGATTTCTGCCGGTAGTGCTGACCGGAGAGTGGGCATGCCAATTTCTAACATTTTATCCCCCACACCCATCTCTGCAGAACCGTCTGTCTTGGGACATCCGAAGTACTCCAGCACCTTGGCCAGGTATGCCACTGCCAACCCTTATCTGGTGGTTAACCCTCCAGAGCCAGCCGTAGTGGAAAGTCATGCTTCTGAAGCCACGCTGGCTATGCTCCATGCCTTGCGCATGAAGGGTTTGGATGTCCCTACTGCTTCCTATAACGTTCCCGGGGTTAGCGTAAGCTTCCCTGGCACCGTTCGGGGCATCGATGGAGGCACTGCCTCTAATGTTTTGGACAGCATCCCTCGTGCTGAAGATTGGAGGCATCTGAACAGATTGGCTTCTGTAGAGCTTATCCGTCAAGCCTCTGTTCACGAGATTAAGGTATTAAAAGAGAGTTTTTGACTTCAGAAATGTTCTTTCGCCACCTTCGTAAATCACGTATTTATTTAATATTTTTATTATGTTTAGGCCATGGCCTTCAGATCCATGCTCTCGCTTCGAGCATTGGCATATGATCCCATGAAGGGAGATATATCCAATATGCATTCCTCTACCGAGCATCTGCAAGCAGAGGTGATGCGATTGCGGACGGCTCGCAATGAGGAACGTGCGGCCGAGGTCAAGGCTTTACAAGACCGAGCGGTACATCTGGAGCGAGAGCTGGTAGATCTGAAGCAGCGGGAAGCGGAAAGGGAGAAGCTTGCCCAGGAACGGGAGCTTTATTTTTAGCAGCTGGAAAGGGATCTGGCTGATCAGAGGACTCGTGCTGAAGATCTTCAACGATCTTGCGACAAGGCAAAAGAGGATCTGGCCCAGGCATCTGAGAGGCATAATGATGCCATTGAGCGAGCTTGTGACAACACCCTCAAGAAGGGTACTGAAGCGGGCCTACAGAAGGGGCTCGTTACTGGGTCTGCCGTGGGGGCACACCGTTGCAGGTCTTACCTGCTGATGACGCCCTACGGCCAGGCTTTCCTTCAAGCTTTAGTGCGGGATCTCCCAGAAGCTTTCGTTCATTCAGAAGAATTCTGGGAGAGGATGAGTGTCCCCTTGGCTTTCTGGGTTGGGGCGATCACAGAAGAGGCTCTCACTCAACTGGGCCTAAAAGACAGGATGAAAGATCTGAATATTGATAAGATCCTGGACATCCTGGAGAAGGAGACCCCAACTCTGGAATTGGATCCTCATTTCAACCCTCGCAACCCCTGGTATATGCGGGGTTTGAGATCTGCGGCCGAGATACTGTATAAGCCTGAGGAGCACGAAGGTGTCCTGCCTGCTTGGGAAGAGATTCCCTTTATCTTCTCCCTCCTCAGGCTGGGATGTATGGGCTCCTGGAGGAGGCCTTCAAAATGGTAAGTATTTATAAGAATATTATGATAAAGCATTATTTCATTATTTGTGCAAGCCTTCATTTACTTTGTCCTTCTCATGGACTTCTTTTTATTACAGGCGATGGGTAAGGAATCTCCTCTTCCCTGTTTCACCTTCTCAGGTGACTTAAAAAATTCTAACTTATACCTCCGTCTTTTGCAGACGGGAGATTCCTTGCAAGAGATCAAGGCTATACAGGCGTCGGAGGAAGCGTCTTTTCTTCGATCCCCGCGCGGGATCACATTGAATGGGCTCTTGAACAGCAGAGGAACCTTAGAGCTCGGTGGGCCCTCTGGGGAATCGGACCCAGCTCTTCAGCTCCACTCCCCAGCTCAAACTCCCCTCACGGATCAGATGACGACCCAGACGCCCAGTCCAATGATGGCCCAGGAGGTGCCCCAGGTGTCAAGCTAGATGACGGACCAGGTGCCGGACCAACAGAGTTCATCCCCCTCTCCGTCACAGATGCCTCAGCCTCTCCCCCTCCTATCAGATCCCACGGATCACCTCTCTTCAGACCCGGCAGTCGAGGCTCCTGCTCGGGAAGATTTTTCAGAGATAGAGGAAGGAGTCAACCTTCTCAAGGAAGTTATGGCGGGCACTTTCGCGAGAACAACAGGGGCAACCACTTCTTCAATCGAGGTTCTTCATCAGGCCGTCGACTCCCCAGATACTTTGACACCTGGCGCCGACCCGGATCTGCACGAGCAGACCCCAGATGGCGGGGATAAGTTGCAAGAGTAGGCCCTCTTTCCAAGACGTAGATGTGCCATGTCAGTGGGATTGGCTCCACTAGTACTCTCTCTTTTTTTTATCATGTATTACTTATATGGATTTCGTATGCCATTCGGTTGAATGTATATTTTTATTTCATTTCTCCATGCTTTATTTTCCTTTGCAAATATGTTTTTTGAAAATTTTGAATCAATTTTCGTAAATAGATACTTGCTCTAGGAGTAGACGGATAGTAGGGGGTATACCCCTACTCCCCCCCCAAGTGAATTGTAAGAAAGCGAATGAATTACAATTCATTTCTTAAAGACAATAAAAAGAAAAATATTCTATTTTATGAACTTCCATCATAACAGATAATGGGTTGGTTTTTGCATACCTTCCCTTTCTTTAAATTTATCACGCTACTAGAATGCCTTAAACATAATACTTTTTCAAATTGTTGATGTTCCAGGGTCTGGGCAGATCCCTTCCTTCTGCATCTCTGAGCTCTTATGCTCCTCCTTTGAGTACTTTAGTAACGACATAAGGTCCTTCCCAATTAGGGTCCAATTTTCCCGTGGGCTTGAGAGCATCCGCTCTTTTCAGCACCAGGTCTCCTTTTTCGAATCGTCGTATCTAGACTCTCTTGTTATAAGCATTCCGCACCTGTTGTTTATATCGCTCAGCTCTATTCTGAGCTTCTGTTCTGTGCTCGTCAATCAGGTCCAAATTCTCCCTGAGTAACCCCAGGTTCTGATTTTCATCATATTTTAAGATTCGATGCGATCTTGCTTCTGCTTCTGCTGGTAACACAGCGTCGACCCATATACCAAATTGAAAGGAGACTCCCCTGTGGTTGTTCTGGGGCTAGTGCGGTAAGCCCAGAGTACTGAGTCTAGCTCGTCCGCCTAGTTCCCTCTTGCTTTTCCTAATCTGGCCTTAATTCCAGATACAATAGTTCTGTTCGTAACTTCAACTTGCCCATTGGCTTGCGGGTGGGCTACTGCCACAAAGCGTTGTTGAATTCCCATTTCTTGGCACCATGCCTGCACAGATGAACCTGTGAACTGGGTTCCATTATCAGAGATGAGAGTTCTGGGAACACCAAAGCGGCAACATGTGTTTTTCCAGATGAATTTTTTCATGGCCTGCTCTGTGATTTTGACTACAGCTTCAGCCTCTACCCATTTAGAGAATAGTCAATAGCGACAATCAAGAAAACCCGTCCACCGGGAGCTGTAGGGAATTTTCCCACGATATCAATTCCCCACTTATCAAAGGGATAAGGGGAAGACATGATTCCCATCTCCTCTGCAGGTCTATGAATCAATCTGCCATTTTTTTGGCAAGGCTCACATTTTTTTACCAATTTCTTGGCATCTTTTTCAATACTGGGCCAAAAGAATCCTGCTCTTAAGACCTTTCTAGTCAGATCCTTGAATCCCGTATGAGCACCAGCAGCTCCTTCATGTATTTCTCTCAATAGGTATTCCCCTTCCGGCTCAGATAAGCATCTGAGATAGGGATGCGTGAAAGATCTTCGGTACAAGAACCCTTCAAGTAGGAAGAATTTTGCCATAATCATCTTCTTACGTCTATCGACGTTGGCTTCATCTTGTCCCTCAACTCTCAGGACCTGGATGATAGGTGCTCTCCAGTCTTTGATTTCTTGTATTGTGCTAATCTCCGTTAGGCCAGATCTGGTATCTGCTTGTAGTACGGTCAGATCCCCGTCCCAGGTGCCTTCAATGGCACTTGCGATCCTGGCAAGCTTATCTGCTTCTTCATTTTTTTCCCTGGGGATCTGAATGATATCTGCTTTCGAGAATTTGGCCAGCAAGGCTTCGGCCACAGAGGCATAGGTTATCATCCTTTCCTCTTTTCTCTCATATATTCTTAGTAATTGATGCGTTACCAGTTGGGAATCAGAATAGATTTCGACCCTCTTGGCATCCATGCTCAATAGGATATGTAGGGATCTGATGAGAGCTTCATATTCAGCTTCATTATTTGATGCCACAAAATTGAATTTGATGGCGAACCGATGTTCCTTGTTGTCGGGATCAAGGATGTATATTCTAGCTCCAGATCCCTCTTTAGTAACCGACCCATCCACATAGGTTCTCCACACCTTTTCTTCTCTTTCATCACCTCAGGTGGTTTCTTGCACAAAGTCAGCTAAGGCCTGTGCCTTTATAGCTGTTCTAGGTTCGAACTCTACATCGTACTCACTGAGTTTTATGGCCTATTTCACCATTCGCCTAGATAGGTCTGGCTTCCCCAACACCTGCTTGAGCGGGATATTAGTTCTTACCATGACCTTATGGCATAAAAAATAAGGTCGTAACCTTCGAGCAGTGACCATTACCGCCAGTGCGGCCTTTTTTATGTCGGCATATCTTGCTTCCGGCCCTTGAATCATTTTACTTACGTAGTAGATTGGAATCTGGGCAGATCCATCTTCCTTGATAAGCACTGAGCTCAAAGATTCTTCCCCTACCGCAAAGTAGAGATATAGGATCTCATTTGGTGCTGGCTTTGTGAGCAACGGGAGAGAGACCAGATGCTTTTTGAGCTCCTCAAAAGCGTCTTGACATTGCTGAGTCCATTCAAACTGGTTACCCTTCCTTAACACCTTAAAGAAAGGCAAACTTTTATCAGCGGATCTGGAAATGAACCGGCTTAAGGCTGTGATTCTGCCATTAAGTTTTTGTATTTCCTTGATGTTCCTGGGAGGAACCATCTCCAACACAGCTTGTACCTTGGCTTGATTCACCTCGATTCCTCTAGGAGTTACTACGTACCCCAAGAATTTTCCCGACTGCACCCCAAAGGCACATTTGGCAGGGTTTAGTTTTAAATGATAAAATCGAGCCACAGCAAAAGCTTCCTCCAGGTCACTGATATGATCTGCAACTTTCACACTTTTTACTAGTATGTCATCGACATAAATCTCCATATTTCTTCCAATTTGTTTTTTGAATATCTTGTCCATCATACGCTGGTATGTGGCCCCAGTGTTTTTAAGCCGAAAGGCATGCTTTGGAAACCGAAAGTTCCAACACAGACCCCAAAAGCCACCTTATTGACGTCATCTGGGTTCATCTTCACCTGATGGTATCCTTGATATGCGTCCATCATTGACAGTAGCTCGCATCCAGATGTGGAATCCACCATCTGATCAATTCTGGGCAAGGGATAGTGATCTTTAGGACACGCCTTGTTCAGATCCCTGAAGTCTATGCACATTCTCCACGTGCCAGTATTGCCTTTAGGCACCATAACAGCGTTGGATAGCCATTATGGGAATTGTATTTCCCGTATATGTTTAGCATCCAGCAGCTTCTGTATCTCTTCTTTAATGACCTGGTCTTTTTCTACCCCGAATTGCCGAAGCTTCTGCTTCACCGGCTTGACCTGGGGGTCCACGTTAAGGCTATGTAAGGCGACCTTTGGGTCTATCCCCACTAGATTAGATGACGAGAATGCGAAAACATCCACATTCTTCCGTAAGCATGCTATTAATGCTTTGGCTATCGCATCTGGCATCTGTGTCCCGATGCGTGTGGTAAATCCATTTTATTGGGCATCAATTCCACCATCAACAGCTCCTCAGCCGGTTGAATTTGAGAATTGTTTTCTGCTGCAGGTTCTGCAGTCCTCATCCGTTTATCTTCAGGTCCCGCTACCCACTGGGGATCTCTCAATTCTTCCCCAGATCTTTTCTTAGCCTCACCGGCCTTCACAGATTGTATATAACATTTTCGTGATAGGACCTGGTCCCCTGAGACAGATCCCACCCGGTTGCCCACCGGAAATTTCATTATTAAACGGTAGGTTGACACCACCGCTTGAAAATTACTGAGAGCTGTTCTTCCCAATATTACATTATAAGCTGATTTTTGCCTTACTACCAGGAAGGTAGTTGGCCTAGAGATCTGCAAATCTCCATCTCCCAAGGTTAACATCAGCTCTATTGAGCCTAATGACATAACCAAACCTCCTGCAAAACCATGTAATGTTGTGGCCACCCCATCTAGTGGTTTATGCAAATCCATTTGCAGAAAGCAGTCTTCGAAGATTACGTTCACCCCAGCTCCCGTATCTACGAATACTCTTTTCACCTCATATCGTTCGATCCCTGCTGTAATAACCAGGGCATCTTCATGAGGATGAATTAGGGATCTGTCATCCTCGATCTCGAAAGATATTTCAGGGTGAGGTACTCCCCCTTCAATCTTCATCATGTCATGTTTTTCCAGCATCTAGATTTCTCTGTGATGCGCTTTGCGGCTTCTGTTGGAATCACCTCCCGTAGGTCCCCCATAGATCATAGAGATTACGCCTTTATTGGCTGAAATTTCTGTTGATGTCTCTTTTTGTGGGAGTTTTCCGTCCCTTTCATCTTTACGCCTCTTGGGTTGGCCAGATTATTTTTTGGCATATTCTAATAGCTGACCCTCTTGTATGAGTTTTTCAATGGCTATCTTCAGATTATGGCACTCATTGGTAGTATGCCCATAATCATTGTGGAATTTGCAGAACTTATCGGAAGGGGGTCGCCTTGGAGGCTGGTCCCTACCTGGGGGGATCTGTACTCCTGGTTTCTTAATCACTACTTCCAACAGATCAACTGGGGATCTAGTAAGTGGTGTGAGAGACCGTTGGAATCTTTCATTTTTCTCAGGTTTCCTTCCTTCAGGAGCCCCTCTTTTTCTATCATCAGGCTTCTTATCTTTCTTGAAGGCTACATCAGCCCGCTTAGCATTCATAGCCTCTTCCATGTTTATATACTTCTGTACCCGGGATAAAAGTTCATCAAAGGTTTCAGCGGGTTTCTTCATTAATGAAGCAAAGAAGTGCCCAGGCCTCAATCCTTCTACAAAGGAATGTATTTTCAATGTGGCTCCCACACCTGGAATTTCCAGTATCGCCTCGTTAAACCTGGTCATATAATCTCTCAGGCTTTCAGTGGCCCCTTGTTTGATGGTTATTAGATACAACGAATTCTTAGTGGATCTCTTAGAGCTCACAAATTGGTGTAGGAAGATTTCTCTTAAATCTTTGAATGAGTGGATCGAGTCCCTAGGCAATTGCTGAAACCACTGCTGTGCAGGGCCAGAAAGAGTGGTTAAAAATACCCTACATTTGACTCCTTCAGAGTACTGATGCAATAAGCACAAGCTCTCAAACTTCATGAGATGTTCTTCAGGATCTCCTTGCCCTTTATATTCATAAGAAACTAATTTGAAGTTCTTGGGAATAGGGTCAGTTTGAATATCTGCTGAGAAAGGGTTGTTCTCATTAACATAGTCAGGACCATATTCAGATCTGCTTTCCTTCCCCGTGCGGGCTACAGATGTGCCCATTGTCTCTTCTGTTGGAAGGACAGATTCCTCCGCGTTTCTTTTTTAGATGCCTGGTATGCCTTACGGAGCTCTTCCAGCTCTTTGGCCATGACCTTCATTTGGTCTTGTTGATCTTGAATCTGTTTTTGAAGCATATCGGTAAGAGTCATCTGTTGACCGGTGTCTGTTTCCCGCACCTCATCGTCAGAAGACCCATAGTCTGTGAATTGCCCATCCTCTTGGATCTGGGGTAGTTTGGTGATAACGTCCTTAAGGACTTTAGGATCTTGTGATCTGGATGCATATTTGCCTTTCGCCTTTTCCTGATTTCCCTTATTCTCGGGGAATGAGGATAGATTGATAGGATCTGCAAGAGTACTAGCCCCGACGGCAGCTAGGGCTCCTTCCAGGGCCCCGTCTATCATTGCTTTCATCTGTTGCAACATCAATGGGGAGAAACCAGATTCCCCTACATTAGTTCCCTGAGGTACTGACATGGCACCGGGATTGGCACCAGAACCAGGAGTGGGATGAGGTGTGTTTGCCTGTCCTTCAGCAGATGATCCCATCATTTGGGCTATGCTGGAATGTTGGTCCATTTTTAAGGAAAATCTGCAAAGATATATGCAGCATTTATTTAATTAGTGCCTAATATGAGATTAGAGCTTCTCCTTTCATAGGAGGATAGGAGGAGCTTCGGGCTCCCTTGTTGGGACTTTCCCGACCATTTCCCTTAAACAATCTTGAGGATTTTTTTGTTTAAGCTTGAAGATAGCCTTTCTGTGCCTGGATCTTTTGTCAGGGCTTACCATTAGCTTATCTTGCCTTTATCAAAAAATCTCTCAAGTTGTACGATATATGTATAGGTGATGTATTTATACTCACCAAGTATATGATTTGCGGGTTCTTCTCCTTTTCTCGAGATTCTCTGAGATATGGAGGACCTTCTATTATAATTCTTTAATACTCTGTTTTTCATAGGAAAAAGAAAGATCAACATACACGGTATATGTAACTTTTTCCTTAAGAGATTTTTTATTTTTATTTTATATATATATAGATATTCATTGAATATGCCTAGACCGATACCTCGTAGGAGTACGGCGGATATTCAACGAATAAGATGAAAGAATTTAAGAGAATGATCTTTACTGTGATCAATTTCCTTTTGCTGGAGTTAGGATTTGCTTAAATCCCCTTTCCTTGCTTTTTACCACAAATCCTACATAAGGCGAAAAAGCAATTGAGACACCCATTACTCATATTTCAAGCAAATTTCTCATCATAATCAACAAATGAAATACAACAGGGATTAGTACTATATCAATTAGGCGAATATTTAGATTGTTCTTTTCCGTTTTTTCGCAGAGAAATCGACTCAAAATTCAGAGTGTTTTTTAAGGAGAAATCTACACCTTAGCCAGAATTTCCCACAAACGGCGCCAGTTGATAGATTGGGTTATTTTCCATCAACAACTTAAGAGAAATATTACAGAAATACATATGAGGGAACATTTATTTAAAATGAAAACTAAGGCTTCTTTTTCGTCTTCGTGATGCTACCTCGAAGCAGCCTCTATGAATTCCGAATCTGCACTCGTAATCCTGCAAAACAACACCGGAGGAGCGGGGAGGGTTCCTCCGGGAAGGCACTCCGACGCTCAAGTCAGTATGTGCTCAAAGGAGATAGAAATCCGCTTCAGCAAAGCTTGCAGCGGAGGTAAAGTATCAGTAAGAATGCGTACCTTTTCTTGGTGAAGAAGATCAAGTATTTATAGTAGGATAAAGAGTAAGGGTAAAAGGGTAATTACCTCTATGTTACGAGGTTAAGTTAGTCTTTTCAGAGGAGACAAGTTAGTTAGAAAGAATATTTTAGTTATGATTAGTGGTCCCCACAGTCACGTTTTTTATACACTTCGTGTAGGGATCTGGGGTTAAAGGGATGGTAATGACGGGGAAGTGATCTGGGCCTATGATACCCAGATCACGAACAAAGGGGGATCTGAGCCCGCTATGCTTTATTCACCGATAGATCAGATCTGCAGGATCTGGCGGAATTTGGACGTCTGTTTGTTTATCATTTCTACACTTCAGATGCATGTTGAGAGCTGACAGATTACTCCCTATCAATTACAAAGTTTGTAATAAATGTATTTAAGTACCATTATAATTTAATTAGTTAAAGAAGTAATACAAGGAAAATACCTACATTTCATAACATAAAGAAATAACACCATACTCTTCGTAATGGAGGTAATACAACTTTTTTGTTCACCAACTATATATCTCATAGTATGTACACTTGTATTAGAACTATCAATATTTTATGTCTTATCAAGAAAAAAATAATTTCAAAGAGTTGCATTAACTTATTTTATTTTATAATAATCTAATACTACTTCTATGATGCCACAAAAACAGTTGATTAAAATGTAACTTCAAGCAACTAAATTTGAGTGCAATTTTTCTATACTTATTGAAAATTCTAAAAGACCAATAACCCTACACGAACTGTTAAAAATTTTACTATTTCATTTTATTAATAATCATATACATATAAATAAGTTCAAAAAAGTTCCATTCAAATATTATTAAAATAAAATTAGATATTTTATACGGAGTACTTGTCAAAATATAGATTTAAATCATTCTGCAAAATTCGTATTCATAATTCTCTAGGAACTGATCAGTTGGATAGGATTAAGCCAATTTATTTTATTTTTTTTCCAAAATTCTTGGTAAGGACTGAGGAGTAGTTACTTGTTCTCTCTCTCTCTCTCTCTCTCTCTCTTTTCACTACTATGGTTCTCGATGTGATATTATGATGATTTATAATATAAATGTCTTCAGGCAAACTTTAAACAACCCATTATAGTATTATGAAGTAATTAGTTGTTAATATCATCCAATGATTTTCTGTCTATTGTAACTTGTATTTAGGATGAGACAATCATATCTTTGATCTAATTTGACATGCTCAAAATTTACGATTTAAAAATTAATTAATTTTGCTTAAGTTTTACCAACAATCATGATTGGTAGCAGTTTTGGGTTGATTTGAGCTGCTGTATTTAGGTTATTTTCACATTTGCCTTTTCTTCAATTTTAATTTTTGAATTTAGTGTAGAGAACTAATTCTATCATATTCTTCCAATTTTTGATTTTGTAATTTATCAATAATTCTAAAAATTATGAGAAATCAAATCTTGTATTGGCTTGTGGTAATTACTTTGGTCGTTTAGTTTTGCTTGTGTTCTTGTTAATTCACTTGATAATTACGACTGTCAGTGGCGATTAAGATTAAGGTTTAATGTAGTTTAGCATGCAGAATATGATTCGGTATTATGCTTATGAAAGTTTGGTTCTAACTTCTAAACATTTCTACATATCTATAATGATTAGCTAAATGGCTAAGAAAATTCAATTTTCTACTTCATCATTAATCTAAAATAAATAAATTCAAATTGTAGAATTTCACATAATTTTTCTTTTTCAGGGAGAAAACAACTCTATTTACTATAGAGGTTTGAGCGCACAGACATCGACCATGATACATTTTATTATTGCAAGCAGATTTGTGATAATTGATGGTCAAGGGAATGTAAATATTACAGCCACAAGATTCTAAATGATGGACATGGTAGATGCAATAAATGAATCGGTAACTGAATCAGTTGAAGACTCAAATCAAAATTTGAAGAAACAGGAAGAAAAACCAATTGTAAAGTCTACGTTGGAAGAAAGAGAAAAACAACTATAAGAGTTGTTGGGTGCTGCTTCAGTTCATGGTTCAAAGAAAGAAGATAAAAAACTTATTGAAAAGCCAAAACTAACAAGAATGAAAAAGATAACTACAGAGCTCCAGTCTGCTAAAGCTGAAGTGCAAGACAAGAAAAAAAAAGAAATCACATGGAAGAAGAATGGGGACTACATTCAAATTCCAAGTGATGATAACGATGATGAGCCGTTGGCGAAGTTTACCTCTTCAAGAAAAACAAAGATGAAACGTACTTCAGAGAAGAAGATCAAATAAGAAAATTAATGTGTAGTTACATCTGCATAGTTCGCATATTATATTTTAATTTTAGCATACATTTAGAACAAAATTGATTCTCTATTATTATTGATCATTATGTCATTTTTTTATTAAAAAATATGATTTATTATATATTATTGTTGAATTTTTGCATTTTATATTGCAACTCATACAATACATGAAAATAAATACGGTTTAATTTCAATAATTTTCTGTGAGCCAAATATTACTTTTAAATTTTTAAAAAAGTAATAATTAGAATATATTTTAGATTTAACGTGCAACGCACATTACACCTGCTAGTATATGTAAAGTTTGGTATAGTTTTTTAAGTGGAGATCATGATCATTAGAGAAAAACTCAATTGTAAAGTGTTAGATTTTATTTATTTATTTATTATTGTTATTATTATTAATGGAGTGATGGACTAAGGGCACCTCCAATGCCGAGCCCATTTTGTGGGCTCTCTCCCACTTTTCCGGTGGAGAGGGCTCACTCCTAAAATCGGCCCCAATGCACGGGCTCTCTCCGATTTTTTTTTATTTTTTATTCAATTTTTTTAATAATTTATATTTCGATTTTTATTTCGATATTTAATAAAATTAAATAGATTTCATTTATTGAATTTAAATATGCAACATTATATAAAATCAAATATGAGATATACGTGCTTACATATTAAATTAAAAAACACAAATTAAAATTCCTAATCTTGACCACTACGACTCCACAATTCAGCGATGGGGTTTCCGCGACGGGTCGAGTCGCGTATGTTGGATGTCCGTTCAGCGAAGTCACGAAAGGAAGTCGTGACTCCTCGCTCCACTAGAGGCCAGGTACTCCTAGATGTCTCATCTTCAAGAGAAGTCCATTGTATTGCCATTGGCTTCGTTCTCGATTATCATATTGTGCAAGATGATGCAAGCATACATAACATCTTGCTTATCGTGGAAGTAGAGTCTCGACAGGCCTTGGATGATTCCCCACCGCATTCTCAGTACTCCGAAAGCTCTTTCAACATCTTTTCGAGCCGACTCCTGCTTTGCTTTGAAAAGTTCAACTTTCGGGTCAGGTCGGCAGTTGGGCTTGAGACAAAAACCGGCCACTTTCATTTTTTGCCGAAAATAAATTTTTTTAATAAAAAAAATGCCCGCTGACATCAAACATCTTGGACTCGCAACAGGTACACTGCTCCACACCCGGGGGCACCGAGCCTGGGCTCCCCAACGCGGCGCCGGGCTCGTTGGCAGGCTCGCTAGCGCCGGAGGAGGGACCGAGCCCGGCACGTTGGGGCTGCCCTAAATACGTAGAAAGAAGAAAAACAATGCTAATAATCTAACTTCTATTGCAATAATTATATATTATATAAGAATTACTCATTTAATCAAGATTGTCAGAGTGGTAGAGGTATTTTCAAGAAACCCCTTTGAAAATGGAGGACAAAAGTTGGCAACAAGAAATTAAATAGGATTTGCCAAAACTAATAGTAGCAGTAAAAACTGAAAGCTTTTCCTTCATAAATTGGTGTGCTTTTGCCCATAACACCTGCCATCAACTCTCTCTCTCTCTCAATACTGATATAGTAACTACCTCATATACATATATACATACATGTATGCATAACCTTCGTGGTTGGGTTTCTCAAATATTCGTCATTTTTTTTTTGTCTGATGATTCAATGCTCGGGAGTTGGCCTTCTGTCGACCCTCATAACTTTAGCCAGTTCAAGCCCAATGATCCTACCAACCCATCGGTATGCACTCTATTTCTTTATCGTAATTGCAGATTTTGTTGTGTTTCTGCACCGCCCAATTTTCCATTGGAAGAATTCTTTCGAGATTTTGCTGTTTTAAGTTTGGCTGATGACTTTGTTAAGTTGAAGGGTTTTGGAATTTTGGTTGGAAATTTTTGGTGTGATTTGGAATTAGGGCTTAAGGTTGCTAAACTGCTAGATATGATTGCAGCAGAAATGATGAATTTGTGCTTTCTGGAAATGGGATCTGTGGATTTTGTGGTATACTGAAAGTTATCAAATTTTTCAACTTAGAATTAGTAAATGGTATTCAGCTATGGTTGATCCTTACATTTCCTCTCACTTATCGATGTGCTACCACATTTTATTTCAGGCGGATGTTCGAATTCCAGTCTGCGATATTTTCTGTTTAGTACAAGTGGTTGGTTGTGTTTTAGGTTTCACTTATTGAACTCCATTCGGCAAATCACAGATTCTCCTTTCATAATAGATAAAGAGGTTATTTTGTTATGTAACTTGTATTGGAATTATCATTAGCTTACTTATGATGTGATGACATTTGTATAATGCATACGTTCGAGTTTTATATGTATCGATCTTTCAACCTTTTAACTAAGAAGTTTGTGATGTCAAGGAAATTCCTGCCAAGTAATTCATTTGAGAGTTGCAAACAATACAGTTAGTGAGTTTGTGTTTCTTGAAGGCCGTATGCGATAATGATTCATATGCTTCCACTATTTGTCCCAAACTTGAAAATAATAGTTGGCTTGCAAGGCATCATGATGATGATTCTGTCTGTGATGCTCAAAAAAAAAAAAAAAAAAATGATTCTTTCATTTATACAATGTCGGAGGCGGCTATTTGTCATATTAAGAGAGTAAATGCAAACACACTGTGTATAGTTTCTTTCATATATAAGAGTTGTGTACTTGTTGTGTCATGTTTTACATTAAGAGCTTTAGAATTCGAAGGATCACCTATTATGAGTAGGATAACACACCAGTCAAGATGCATGAAAGATTTAAACGTAAGCAGTTGGCACCAATGGAAGATGGGGAAAATATCAAGAGTGCTTACATTGACAAAAGGAGAAGCCTTGTACTGCCTAAGCATTTTTTTTGTTGGCTATGTAAACGTTACTTATCTATGTGGAGTGAGAAAAGATTGCTTTTAGATATTATAGCTGAAGACTATTGAACACCAATTGCTAAAGTAGGAGGCTGGATAATTATCCTAAATCTTTTCTATATTCCCCCTCTCCAGAATTTTGATGGACATGAACATAAGCTTCTTTTCTGGATGTGTAGCAGGCTGTTCATATTCTACTTGAACTTTCTAATTATGAATCTATTCTCTGCTAAATCCGTCTAAGTTGATTTAGAGCTTACTTTCTTCAGCTTCATGAAAATTCAAATCTTGATAGAATTTTTAGCCTCTGAAGATTGAGAATTTAAAGATCTTACCTGCAGTCTAATTATTCCATCAAATTACAAGATCATTAAGTTTGTTTCTCACAGATGTTTTCTTAGTTCAAGATCTGTATGGATACATCATTTGTCTGTGGCAAAATTGCAATTATTCATTTCAAATGTTAAATCGTATACTTCATCTTCTTCAGTTCTCCCTTACAATGTTCATCAGAAACTAAATGTTCCACTGTTTGATCTCCTGACTCTATATTGTCTTTTATCTTCAGAAAATGACGCTTATTACATATCATCCTACTCATGAACGCACCCTCCCTCCGCCTGATCAAGGTTAAGTAAATAACTATTTCTTCGTTTAATTTGTTCTCCATCAACTCTTCCCTGTTCCTGATTATCGGTTTACATGCTCATAGTGTTCTAGTTAGATAACCTTTCTTCACTTAGAAACATATTTTCTAGCATTCGTAATGAATAGCATTTGCTTCTGGGAGAACTTAATTTGTTCTTTAATAAAGATAAATTATGCCTCATCAAATCTGTAGTCATCTTATTTTGTGATGTGCAAAAATATTGTATGAGATGGATTGTTACAAGAAAATCTTGCTTGATGGTGCTGATTTCATTTTTCGTTTCGCAGTTATAGCTCCTGAAGAGAAAAACATTCTTATGAGGCATTTATATCAACATTCTGAAGAGAAGGTCAGCATTTATCAGAATGTTATTTTATTTCATACCTACTGGAAATAATCGATTATATTTAACTGTTCAAAATTTCAAGTTGCAGCTGAGCATAAAACGAACTTCATCGAACAATCCGACTCCGGAGCGAGCGTCGAAGCTTCCTAGAACTTCTGATTCTGATAATGTGTAATGAGTCTCACAAAAAATGTGCATATATGTATCCATGTATATTAGTATCTGCTGAAAGTTCATGAGCAAGTTTGCTTGTATAATTGCATAAGCTTGAAGGGGTGTATGTTTTGCCCATGTCTAAAATCTTACTTTTATCACCAACTCACAAAAAAGTTGGAACTGGCTTTGATGGTTAATTGAGGATTACCATCTTCATACAATCACTCATAGAGCCAAAGGTATCCATATTAGTAAAAGCAAGAGATTAGTGCACAAAATATACAGAAGGGTTAAATGCATGAACTATGTCAATTTTGTGGGGAATTTTATTTTTTCTATGACTTTAATATTATTCATGTAAAATTATGAACTTTGGTACGTGACTAACTTTTTCACAATTCTAATTTTCCCCTCCATTGAAGTTTGACTTGGTACATATGTGGCTGCCAGTAGGGATGCCAATTTTACCCGCGGGTTCACCCACCCCTAATAGGGCGGGGATGGGGGAGATAAAAGGAGGCGGGATGGGTATAAAAATATGTACTTGAGTCGGGATCGGGGTGGGGGCAAGTTTACAGATCCTCGCCACGTATCCGCCCCGATAATTACATTTAATATATATATTTGTTAATTATATTTAAAAATACAATAAATTTAGTATTTAATTATTATTGTTTGATTTTTAAATAATTTACAATTCTTTTATTTTTTTAAATAATGATTATAGTTTTAATTAATTTTTTTAACAAAAAATATTTTTTATTATAAAAAATTAGTTTTTTATAAATAAAAAAAAAATAGGTACCCGTCGAGTACCCTTTCCCCGGCGCCCCCGCTTTAATTTAAATGGGTATGAGGCCGGGTACGGGAGAGATTTTCTGAGGCAGGTATGGGGATGGGGAAGCAATACCCAACTCCGCCTCGACCCGTTTACATCCCTAGCTGCCGGAAATATACAATAAAAATGGCGATCGTAATTCTAACATATTGATTATGAAATATATTATATTTAAGAAAGAAAAAAGAAAAAAAAAAAAAGAAAAAGAAACCACTATTGAACATTTATTAGGTGAATGTATGTTAAATAAGGAGATCGAATCGAATAGTTTCTAATGCAAAGCATTTTCGAACCGAATATTAAAAGTATGATTTAGAATATAATTTAATAAAACTAATTGAATTAAATAATTTCGAATCAAATATGATTGAAGCTTAGTATTTATATAACAACCAAATACAAATTACCAAATAATTTCATGAATACGAATCGAATATAGAACTATACACTTTTTTTTTTTTTGAGAAGCTATATACACTTTGATTGCTCTACAATTTTGGAAATCGCTTCCTAATAATTACTAAATCCATCCACGAAATATTTGTCTATTTTTTTCCATTTTGGTCCGTTCACGAAATCTTTGCTTATTATTATTATTATTATTATTATTATTATTATTATTTTTTTATTTTTTTTTATTTTTTTTTGGACATCTATTTCATACAAACTCACTTATAATTAACCTTACAATACCATCTCATTTATGTATTTTGCAATTGTGATCCCACCTAATTTCACTTTAAATGAGACCTTTATTTTACTCACAATCAACCAACTAAATTAAATAATTTAAAACTGCACTTTTATATGAGAATCATATTCTACTCCCGCTGTAGCCGACTAATACTCAAGCCCATGTCAGCTCTTTTGAGACAAAAAATTTTATGGATGGAAGGAGTATATATTTGATCTAAGCTAAAAATAAGTTAGTAATAAATACACATATATTCGTCTCACTTATCTTGATATATTTAATTGAAATATATTCCTAAATTGTTTAATAAATTTACTTGTCAATCAAATTCAATCGGGCTCAATTCTGACGGCTACGAAGACTGAAATTCTAGAGACGATTATTATTTTCTAGTCTAAATTCAGCTTCAACTAAATACAACTCAAAATTCTCAAATTAGGACATTATTTAATACAAAGACGGCTACGAGTACATTAGGACCAAACAAGCTTAAAGAATAATTGACTATAATTAAATAATGCCGGATTCTAATTTTCAAAAACAATGACAAATTATTTGCAGAAAAAAATCAATTTTTATTTTTTTTATGTTTTATCAGGCAAATACAACACCCACGCCCACACACGCATTCGAGGTGACTCAAACTTCTGACTTCTTGATTGGAGGGAAAACGTCTTACCAACTGAGCTAAAAAAATTTACCCGCGGGGTCGGGTACCCGCCCCTAATGGGGCGGAGTCGGGGGGAGTTATTTCGGGTCGGGGTCGGGTATGGAATTGAGTACCCGAGTCGGGTTCGGGGCGGGGGCGGGTTTCTGGGTACCCCCATACCGCCCCGATATTAAAATTTAATATTTATATTTTTAAATTATATTTAAATTGTTAATTATTTTAATTATAAGTTATTATTATTTAATTATTTATCTATTAATAAATTCACCATTTTTTTAAATTTTTTATATAATTTTTACATTTAATTATTGTTATTTTTTTAAGAAAATACTTTTTTAATTAAAAAAAATACTAGCGGGTACTGACGGGTACCCTTCCCCCGCTGGGTATTACCCGCCCCGCCCCCGCTTGAATTTAAATGGGTTTGGGGGCGGGTTCGGGGGGGATTTTCTGGGCCGGGTATGGGGGCAGGGAAGCAAAACCCAACCCGCCCCGCCCCGTTGCCATCCCTACCTGTCTTCGACATTCATGTGTATCGGTTTGACTAACACGAGCTTTAAGAAGAAATTAGAAATTGTAATTTATTGTGTTGTTTATTATAATATGAGATCAAACAATAACAATTAATGCATTTTAAAGAGAGATAGTGATGGATCATGAGCGGTAGAATAAATAAATTAATAGCGTTTTTTAAAGAGTATTATAGACATTATTATTATTTATATTTTAAATAGAATATGCACATATTTAGTGAAGAAATTAAGTAGCGCCACGTGGCGCGGAGGACTACTCAGCATCATAATATCGAACGAACGAGCGCCTTAAGATTCCCATTTCAACGGTTTATTCTTCTTCAGACCATCAGCCAGAACCACACGCGCCGCCGCACGCGCCTTGAAATTCTTCAATATGGCTATGGCGACGTCCCTATGCTACGCCGGCCCGCTTCCCATCAACTCATCCTCAAAGCAGCCAACCGTACTAACTCCCGGAGTGGGACCGTGCGCAGCGCGAAACGTGCAGCTTCCCTCATTGAAATTCGCGGCGAGACCGTCTTCCTCGCCTGCGCCGTCGGTGGTGGCTGCAGCCGTGAGTACGGTTGGGGTAGAGCCTCAGTCCGGAGCTGCGACTCCGGCGAAAGTTCTGCCTTTCCGCGTTGGCCACGGATTTGACCTTCATCGGCTTGAGCCTGGGTATCCCCTTATTATCGGCGGGATCAATATTCCTCATGATCGGGGCTGCGAAGCTCACTCCGACGGTGATTTCCCCCTCCTCTCTCTCTCTCTCTCTCTCTCCAGAATATAGGGATTATACTTATTTTGTGATTGCAGCCCTAATTGAGATGTAGAATTGCTTCAGATAGTTAGTACAGTCATCTTTATGTAGAATCAGGCATATATTTTTTTTTTCAACTTTCAGCCGTTTTTCATTTTAATTTTCTTCAGTAAGTGTAACCTGTATAATGCTAATGTCATACTTCTTACATGGCATGATCTGGTTGAATGAAATACGAAATAGAATCATGATTGTTGATGCAGATTGGGCTTATTATGTGAATTTTTTCCGATTGATAAAGTTTGAATGTTTCTAAATTTTAGGGGATGTATTGCTTCATTGTGTGGTTGATGCAATATTGGGGGCTCTAGGGCTCCCAGATATAGGGCAGATATTTCCGGACACGGATCCTAAGTGGAAAGGCGCAGCATCTTGTGTTTTTGTGGAGGAGGCTGTGAGTTCCCTATTTCTTCTTCTTCTTCTCAATATGATTATCTTTGGATGCCTCAGCTTGTAGACTTAATCTCTCTTCGTTATCGTGCTCTAATCTCGTGAGTTATACTATAAAACACATATACGAGGTTGAAACACGAGAGCAGGCTGCTTCACTGTATTTCGAATCTTTGACTTGTAATGTCACCTAGTTTGCCATATTACCTTATTAAGTTATGATAAATCATGGCTTGTTTCTATCACAATCACATATTTCACATACATGGATGTGGAAGATCTCTTTGAAAATTATTTGAAAGGATTTTTAGATACAAATAGCATGACAAGAATTATTAAGTTTGAGGAACATTGTTTTTCTTCCACTTCCACTGGTCTTCATTTACATATTCATCTTCACATACACCTTTTTTGTTCTTGCTAAATTCATCAAAATTGGTGAGGTACATGTTTGGTAAATGAATTAACTATGTTATATTTTGAGATTTGTCCCTAATAAGCATACAAATCCTCATTCTAGAATGGAAGAATGAAAGAAAGAAATCTGAATCTATTTTTCACTGCACTAGATCATACGAGTAACATATCCACATACTTGATGGAATATGTGCTATTGCTTTGG
This sequence comes from Mentha longifolia, assembly GCA_001642375.2. Classification (NCBI taxonomy): domain Eukaryota; kingdom Viridiplantae; phylum Streptophyta; class Magnoliopsida; order Lamiales; family Lamiaceae; genus Mentha; species Mentha longifolia. The sequence goes on from CM038112.1 coordinate 28,973,978, forward strand.
CTCTTTGTTGGGTGAAATCTTGGGACACCATTTTGACATTAGCAATCAGAGAGAAGGCATTAAGATAGTCGTAGCTCATTGCATTTATCACTTATAGGAGTATTATATATTATATTGATGCTGGTACATGTAATTAGGTTCGGCTTATGCATGAGGCAGGCTACGAACTTGGAAATCTAGATGCCACATTGATTCTCCAAAGACCGAAACTGAGTCCTCACAAGGAGGCCATAAGGGCTAATTTATGCAAGCTTCTTGGAGCAGACCCTTCGGCTGTGAATCTCAAGGCCAAGACCCATGAGAAGGTCGATAGTCTTGGGGAGAATCGGAGTATAGCTGCACATACAGTTGTTCTCCTTTTTAGGAAGTGATAATACATGCTTTGGCTTATATTGCAATGAGAACATAAAAATGTATTGATTGTATTTACATCAATAGCTTCTTGAAATAAACTCTTCTTGTATTTTCTACTACTGATGAGCAGAGGGAATCTATAGTCTTGAAGTATGAAGAAAAGACTTATTTCCAATATGCAAACATGAGTTTGCAATACCTAGTACTGTTGTTTCATCTGCGGTTTCATGGCTACTGTTTTTTATGCTTAACCTTATATTTCATTTCTTGGATTCAGTGGTTCATGATACTCGAATGGAATTAGGCTGTGGATTTAATAAATAAATTACTGGGTGGAAGAGAATCAAAGATGAGCTTTTGTACGAGCTACGTTTATTTTGACATTTATAAAATTACATGTTATTGCATTTCATTGCAGGGACGCAGCACAAGCGTACAAGAACAATGAGATTATCAAAAGTCCGATTCCCTAATTTCAATAATCAACCGATCGCATGTCTTGATTGCTATGTACGAGCAATCCTCGTCCCCCAGACTATAGGCCGATTGCGTGTTGCAATGTTACCTACAAAATTATTGCCAGGGATTGTCACTCGACAGTCTTGGATAGTCTCATTCATGGCGTTCAATCTGCTTTCGTAAAGGGAAGATGCATCACTGACATCATCTTCCTTGCCCAAGAGTTGATCCGGCACTTTTCTTACCGTCATAACTCTCTAGATGCCTTCTTAATTTTGGAATATTTTGTTGAGGGGGAAGCGAAATCTATTTTGAGTTTTAATAGAATATGTTTTTGTTTTTATTAGATTCTAAAACCCAAACTTTCCCTTGTTATTTTTGATAAAGTCCAATTTCGCTTTTATGTACTTCTATATGTATATTAGATAAGTTCACTCTATATTTTTGTCTTAGCGTTTTGGACCAGTCTGAAGCGAAGAGAAGCGAAGCAAAGAAGTTTTTCAACTTTCAAGTTTGCAAGAAGCATACAGTCCCAAGATAGCTTTGGTAGAAGTGAAAAGCGACTACAGTAAAAGCAACTTAAGTGAAGCAGTTTTGTGCAGAGCAATTCCGTTGAAAGCGACATTAGTACAAAGCGACAAGTCAAAGTAATCTAGTAATGATGAAGCTCTTGTGATAACACACGAGAAGTGTCAAGCTAACTCAAGTTTGAATTTCAAATTCTAATACAATGCGATAGTTTGTACGTATCATAAATGCGGCGCAGAAGTCAAAGGCCACGTAGAAGCACAGGAATGGCCAACGGAGTTCACCGGAACAGTACACAGTGTTTGTGTGCACTAAACTCCAAGTCGGAAATCTGCAGATATTTAGGGTTTTCTCTTTCGGAAAGAAGACAAGCCGTAAAAGCAATGTGCACCTGCAATAAAGTAAGTCTGTCGCTTGACCGAAGGGAAGTGAAGAGCATGCGCCACCAACCTCTCTAACGGGAAGACCGCCGTCTCCCACTATAAATAGGGATGCTACATCAACGTTTCAAAGTGAACGAAACTACTCTCTCGCGCACTAGCATACAATAAGAACTTCTAAGTTTTCAACCATTCAAATCTTCAAAGTTCTTCGAGTTCTAGAGTTTAATTGAGTCCTAGAAAACCCTAGAAAGTTTTCCAAGTATAGCAGCACCCTAATCCCTTTACCCTACACTAGAAACTAGTTTCAAATCTAGGAGGAGAATTCTTTACTTTCCTTTTCGTGTTCTTCAATGAAAAGGTTTCTCTAAGATAGAAAATTTCAAAAACCAAACCCCAACCCAAGTTCGAGTCTGTTTGTAGTTTGAGTTGTAAGTTTATGTTTGTTTTTGTTCGTTTGATTTGAGATTGTGAAGCTTGAGTTTGCATACTCAAGTGGAAGGTCGAAGGTTGTGTTAGAGTGTTTATTTTTGGCCACTCGAGAGCCTGTAGTAATCTCTGAGGATTTGAGTTCATGTGGAACTTGAATCACTTCATCGGGAAGTCTAAAACCGAGACGTGTTCGTGGCTTCCGAGTGAAGGAATTTAGTTGTTGAGTGAAGGCAACAAAGTGGACGTAGGAGTGTAACCTCCGAACCACTATAAATCTCTTGTGTGCTTACTGCTTTATTTCAGCTAAGTGTTTATCGCTTTACTGTCATTTTATTTAGCTTGATTATCGCATAAGTCACACAAGCAATTAAACAATGAAAAAGTTTTATAAGCAAGATTTTCATAAAGCGAGTATAACCAAATCCCGCAAGCGTTTTTAACTCTGAGAGCGATTCGTTCTTGAAAAGCTTTGCTCTTTCAAAAGCGAAACGCTTCCACCGTTTTAAAGACTTACAGTTTTGAAAGAAAATTCGAGAAGTCTAACTTCTCATTTACACGTATTCACCCCCCTCTATGTGTGAAACTAGCTTTTGGGACCAACAAGTGGTATCAGAGCAGGTGTTCAAAAGATCTTTGTTTCTCAATACTGATGTCATGAAAGGGACACAGTATCCGTTTTTAAAATTCTTGCATTAAAATCTCACTCACAAGCATACCTACATACTACTGATTATTTTGCAAGTATGTCTTTTACACAACTTCCACGGTTCTCCATCGAAAGCTACAACACATGGAGCTTTCGAGTCTAATCACTTCTCGCATCACTTCACGGTATCCTCCTATTTTAATTTTGAAACAATTTAAATATAAAACAATAGCTAGACAACAATATATATTGCTGACAACAATAATTTGAATAAAAAAAAAAAAAAACCAAGATTCGACTGAACTCCACAACAATACTCCCTCCGTCCCAAATCACTTGGCCTGTATACTATATAGGGCCGTCCCATACCAATTGGCCTGTTTCCTAATATGGAAAGAATTAGTCATCAAAATGAACCACTAATAATCTCATCATCTACTCACCTCTCAGCACGTATCCCAATATAATTTATATCCTAAAAGTTTAAATTATCATAACTTGCTTGTTTGTTCTCCGATTTTTATAATTTTTATATCAAATTAAAGATCTTATTACGATCTTTCATTAAGATCATACATCAATATGTTTTTATACATCTATGATGGTCTAGTTTTAAAACAATGAAATTTGTATTGAAATATTAATCATTACACTTTATCTCTATATACACTCTCCTAAAATCCCGTGCCAAAAAGAAAAATGCCAAGTGGTTTGGGACGGAGGGAGTATATGATTACGGTTTAAAAGTTCATGGAAATTGTATAAAGATAGCTAGACAACAATATACAATTTGAATATTTAGTATGATCCTTTATTTCAATTTTGGTATTTAAACTGTATCCCAAAATTAAGGAAGACCACCAAACCAATTCAAGTAAAAGAAAAGAAAAAAAAAAAGTCAAATATAAAGTTGACACGTCATGAAGCACAAGGAAAGGGATAACGAAGAATAATGAAAAAAAAAGTTCGAAGATTGCATTGCTATTTACAGTGATGATGATGATGAGGATGAGACGTTGAACAAATTTATCCCTATATGCAAAAGGAAGAAATGTTCAAACTAGTAAAGATTTAATATGAATATATATTCTCATTTCAAAACAATTAAATTTATCAACATCAGTATAGTTTTATCCTTTTTTTTAAGCAAAACGACAAAACACTATAGTTCTTACTTGGTTTCATTTAATGTTATCCTAGCTTAGTATCTATTTACAATTTTATTTTTTACTTTAGCAAATTAATAATTCATTGCATATATAAATATATGAAAGTTACATTACTTTTATTCTATTTTTATAAAATATGTATAAAAAAATTAACATATCTACGTGCAATGCACGTGTCATCTACTAGTATGTATAAATAACAAAATAACAATAATAATTGACAAAGACTCATGTATGGCTGTGTGACTGAGCTGCACATATTCATTCAGCCCAGAATAGTAGATGGTTTTAGATTTATCCAGATTTGTGTCCCTCCTTAGACATTGAATTCATAGACGAAAGGAGTACGTGTTTATGAGTATAATTGGCCCATTTATGATCATGCCCTAAATTTATATTACATCTTTTGATAAATAAATAAAAAATCCGAACTCAATCGATTTGAATTTGAATTTATACTTAAAATATTAATTATTTTATTTTCAATGTAATTAATAAAATTTTAACAGTTTTACTAAGTTTTATTACTTTCTCACGAGAGATAAAAGGGTAATAAGGTCTCGAGTAATATTAATCATGTTACTTATAGTAAGGCTCGAGTAAGTACGCAACACCAAATGCAAGGAAATGGAATTAAAAATAGGGACACACTTGGGTCAGCCAGAGGCACCGTGCGGACGGCTAAAACATTGGCACTTTTATTCGTGTAGATTAGCACTTTTCTGTAAAAAGATTGACACTTTAAAAATTGGCATTTTATTCGTAAAATAATTATGTTAAAGATTGACACTTTTATTCGTATAGATTAACACTTTTCTGTATAAAGATTGACACTTTGACCCTGGCCGCACTATATGGCCGACCTCACCCAAGTTTTTGTCTTAAAAATATCCACAAGAAAGAAAAAGAAAATATTTAATGCAAAAAAATCTAAATTCCAAAAAAGAAAAAAAAGAAATATCCTTCTTCTTATCTTCAATCTACGCTCAGAACTCCACAGCAGCCATAAATACTCCACGGCGGCCAGTGGCGACTCCAGGAATTATAATTCGGGGGTACGAAAAATAATTACTCCTTATATCCCACCGAAATAACATTGTTTTCTTATTATACTCCTTACATATGTTCAAGAAGGAAGACCATTTCAGCAGGACAAAGTGAGTATATAACATTAATAGTACCATTTTACAGAATATATACATAATACTAGTAAATTTTTTTTTTTTTTTTTGGGGGTACAGCTGTACCCCCAATGCTCCATGCTGGAGTCGCCAGTGCCACGGCCGCGCCGGTTTCCATCGCCACCCGAAAATGCAGATTCCGTTGCCGGTCGGAGCTCCGACGCTGCTGTCGCGGCGGAGGCTCTTCGAGCAGAAGCTGTCGGACCTCCACAGATGCACCGAGCTCAAACAGCTCCACGCGCTCATATACAAGTCCAATCTTCACAGAGACCTTCTCATCACCGCGCTGTCACTGTGCCGCCAGATGGGAGGTTGAACATGGCGCGGATATGTTTCAACGAGATGGAACGGAAAGATTTAGTTTCTTGGAACACGATGATCCACGGTCTAGCCATACGCGGCCATGGGAAGAAAGCTCTCCATCTCTTCGAAAGTATGAGACTAGAAAGGGTCACACCGGATCCTGTAACATTCGTTGGCGTTCTCTCTGCATGCAATCATGCCGGTCTACTTGAGGATGGGATCCGATACTTCTACACCATGGAGAGTAATTACAACATCACCCCTCAGATCGAGCACTATGGTTGCATGATCGACCTTTTGGGGCGTGGGGGGCGAGTCAATGAAGCTTTTAGGCTTCTAAACCGCATGCCCTTTGAACCAAGTGTCGTGAACTTGTGCTCCCTTTTAGGGGCTTGTCGAATGCATAACGCTGTGGAATTAGCCGAGGAAGTTCATCAACAGTTGGTGAAATTAGATCCAATCAACGCAGGAAAATACACTACGTTGCCAAATGTATACGCTGCTGCTGGAGATTGGGAAAATGCCGGAATGCAAGATGAAGATGTGGAAAACAGCGAGCAAAACAAGCTCCGGAGTTAGCTCTGTAGAATTAGATGGGGAGTATCATGAATTTTCATAGTTATGGATACTAATCATCCTAAATCACATACTCCCTCCGTTCTTTTCAAGTTGAGTCACATTCCTCTTTGGGTCGTCCCTTTCAAGTTGTTACGTTTCCGTTTTTGATAAGAAATTAAGACAATAAACATCCAATTACTAGAAAATTAGGGCCCACTAATTGGGCCTTTTTTTTTTCTTTTTAATTAACACACTAATCAACCCATTTATACAAGAAAATTAGAGCCCACTAAAGAGAGGACTAATTTCCAGCACATGAGTATAACAAACTTGCCTCTCGTAAGATTGGTCCTTTTGAAATTCTGGCAAAGCTCAACCCGAATGCGTATCGCTTGAAGCTGCCAAGCCATAATCGCACCTACGTCAAACATCTTGTACCGTATGTTGGTGATAACTCTACGAAGATGAAGCTCAATTCGATTCGAGGTCGAATCGTTTTGACCCGGGTGAGATGAATGATGAAGATAAAACTGATTGCACTTTCATCCAGAAATATGATCCTCTGAAGCTGGCGTTGAAGAAGTGATTTTTTTATATTGGGCCGAGAAGAGTAAACGTTTTGAATAGAATCATTGGAGTATATGGATCATATGTTTGACTACATAAATTAAAAGATAAAATGTTTAAAATTATGAATTTTAACAAATATTAAATATTACTCACTCCGTCACATTCTATTTGATACAGTTATATCAATTTATATTTACAAGAACGTGTTAAGTTGAACGAGACAGAGGATATATTTAATAGTAATTTAAAAAACGAACAATATATCATGAGATACCTAAAAATATACAGTCATAGATAAGGATTCCAACATCCAAGAGAGCAATCCGCTTTGTCGCTTACTGACTGCCAGAGATAAATAAAAACCAAGTAGCTGGACCGCATATTTTTCCTTTTCAAAATTAAGATTTTCAATGCTTAGAATAATACTCTTTCCGTTATTGTCAAGTTGAGTCGTTTCTTTTCAGCATTTATGATAAGCGTTTTCAAACTTGATGATGAATTTTAAAATAACTTTTTAAAGAGTTTTTTCTTTTACGGGATACTATGTGATACTACCTTCGTCCCGCTCGAGACGTTACACTTTTTTCACTAATTTTTTCAAGCGTTTTCGAGTGTCTTGATAATAAGTTTTAAAATAATTTTTTAAAGAATTTTTTCTTTTACTGGATACTACAAGTAAAGTGTAACGCTTGAAAAAATTAGTGAAAAAGTGTAACGTTTCGAGCGAGACGGAGGTAGTACTATATTATGACCAAAATGTAATTAACTAGTCGTGTTTCGTATCATTCTAACCTAACTCATTAATTTATCGTAAATAAATGGTTACGCATGCATGCTCCTATTTACGCAAGAGTGACGAAGCATTTTTTGTTTTAGTATAAACCTCATGTCTATCATTAGACTTTCTTACTTTGAAGGATCCACGTAGACGTTATTATTCACGCCTGTGGGGTTATTCTGCTAGTAGCAATAGCAATATATATATATATAGTGGTGAGATCTCATACAAATGAGATTTTTTGTAAAAAAATAAAAAATAATGCATTATATGTACAATTATAATGCACGATATGTACAACTTTAATGCAAGCACATAATGCATTGCCAATACTATTATAATGCATCAGTCCTCATAATGCATTTTCAGTACAATCATAATGCACCAGTTAATCTAGTCCGTAGATCATAATAAAATCAATGATTCAGATTACTTCTCATTTTTTACAGAATACATCATTTGTACGTGATCTCTCCACTATATATATATATATATAGGTGGGAGATCATGTGCAAATGTGTAGTTCTGTAAGAAATAAGAAGGAAATCCCACCGTCCATATTTGTAGATCAATGGCTAAAGTAATTCTTCAATTTATCACTATAATAATATTATAATATTGATAAAGGGTTATTATTGTACTTTTAGTATTGATGGTTGTAACTGAAAAACTAAAATCACGGCACTTCCAAATATAGAGTATCTTTACTACTATTATTCTCAATGGTTTTCTCGAAATCATTTTCTTCAACTCGTAAATTTTTTGGTTGTCTTCTTTTGTGTGTTTGTCTCAATTCCGATGAATTCTACAGGTTAGTTATTATATTTATTTCGTTAATTTTCGCTGGAACGAGTCTAATCTTCATTGTGCCTGTGTTTAGTTTGTAACTCTTTTCCGTTCATCGCTATGGGAAAGTTCAAACTTATGGTTTTCGTAATGTCTGCGTTAAATGGAGATGACAGTATTATAGCATTTTTATTTTTATTTTCAGTAATCTATTCGTTCAATATTTAATTCCGAAGTTAGTTGAAATATATTTTCTTTGTGAAGCATGCCAATAATTTTACTCGCATTATTCAGATGATTTTTCGGATGGTATGTTTTATCTAGTTTCATATAGATTTGAGGAAGATTGTTCTTTAATCGTTTTAGTTGTATTAATCCACGCATAGTATGTTATATTCCAGAATTATTGTTTGTGTGCCGTGCATTATTTTATAAGTTAAAATGCATTATGATAGTGGTAATATTGCATTATAATTTCTGTAAAGTATATTGTTTACAGCTTTGTTAATCAGTCATTGATCAACCAATTTCAGATGAGATTCAGTCAGATAAGGACAACTCACATGCAAATATTGTTCCAGAATGCTGTAATGAGCTCAAGCCATATATAGGTCAAAAATTTAACATCCTAGAAGATGAAATTCAATTCTATCGTAAATATGCTGCCTCATGTGGATTCGAAACCCGACTAGGCACTATTTCAACGTCTCATGATGGAATTATTTTATCTCGATACGTGTTATGCAATAGGGAGGGGGTGAAAAACATTTCGTCAGTTGGTTCACAGCAAGTTAGAAGGCGACGATTGTCAACGAGAACAGAATGCATGGCCAGAGTGATTTTTCAATATAGTCCCGGTGAAGGATATTTCGTGAAAACTTTTCACGAGTATCATAATCACAATCTTGTATCTGATGGATATAGACACTTCATGTTGTCTAATAGAAAAGTAGATAAGGCGCATCAGAGTTTTATCTTGAATTTTGCCAAAGCGAATATTGGACCAATGAGGTCGTTTCGTATATTTAAGGAATTGGTTGGTGGGTATGATAATATTGGATGCACAGTTGTTGATTTTAAGAATTTCACACGTGACTTGCGGGCGTATGCTAGTGGTGTTGATGCTCAAATGATATTGGATAATATTGATAAGTGTAAACAGTGAGCTATGCCTGGTTTCATGTTTGATTTCTGTGTGGATGATTATGAAAGATTAACACGCTTATTTTGGGCTGATGCTTCTGCGATAAAAAAGTATGAGGTATTTGGTGATGTTGTTTCATTCGATGCCACCTACTCAACCAACAAGTAAGTTTTCATCATCCATAATCCTTTTAACAAGTTTTAGTCGACAAATGCATATTCCATGAGTGATTATGCATTATGAAATTATCTTGTTTTGCATTATGTGATGTTAGTTATTTCATTTCAGGTACAATATGATATTTGCACCTTTTACGGGAAAAGATAATCACGGCAAATGTGTTACGTTTGCAGCTGGATTGCTTTCACGTGAGGATGTGGAATCATACTCATGGATTTTACAAAAATTCGAAGACTGTGTTGGTAAAGCTCCTAGATTTTTGGTTACAGATCAAGATCCAGCATTAAAAATTGCAGTGGAAAATATTTTTCCACATACTCGCCATCGATTGTGTATGTGGCATATAATGCTTAAAGTTGCTGATAAAATCCCAAAAACTCTACGAGAGAATGAAGATTTCGCCAAGAAGTTTAATGGGATAGTATGGTCCGACCATATTGAACCAAACGAGTTTGATGAAAAATGGCATGATGTCATGGAAGAGTTTGGGTTATCAGCACACAAGTGGTTCATAAAGATGTTCGAATTACGTAGCTTCTGGATACCAGCATACTTTAGAAATGTTCATCTGGGCAGCCTGTTCAGGACGACATCCATGTCAGAAAGTGAAAATAGTTTCTTCAGAAAGTATTTGAACAAAGGTGCAAACTTGGTTGAGTTTTTCATGCATTTCGGAACAGCAATGGATGCACAGCGTAATGCACATGATGTGTTGAGCAGTAAGGATGAAGCTTGTTTTACAGATTTGAAAACAAAGTTTCAGGTGGAGAAACACGCAGCTTCAGTTTACTCACATGCTATTTTCGACGATGCTCAAAGACAAATAATTGAAGCTGTCAACGTATGTGGTGTATCGAGTATGAGGTCTACGGCTGATTGTACGACTTATGAGGTTGATGATGTTGTGAATGGCAAATTCATTGTTGTGCATGATTTGTTGGGTGATTCAATAAATTGTGAATGTAAACGTTTCACCCGGCGAGGATTGTTGTGTCGCCATGTATTTTTCGTAATGAAAAATTTGAATTTTAAGACCATTCCAGAGAAATACATTCTTCCTCGTTGGACCAACCCAAGGTTGTCGAACATTTTTCTGGCCTAGAGGACGACAAAGCATCAGGTATGAATGATGTATTATCAGATTTTTATACTTCATTTGGTATGGTAAAAGGTACAGAGCACATGAATGAATTTAGCCGTGATATGCGAGAGTTGAAAGAAAAATACCACAAAATTCTCCATCCACCGGCATCAGGAAACGGCAAACAAAATTCATTCCAGCAGTACTATGGTTCTACCATTCCAGAGATTGTTTCGGTTTTACCTCCTGATGTAGTCAAGACCAAGGGGAGTGGCAGGAGAATAAAATCGACAAAGGAACAGGCAGTAGTACTACTTCAGAACAGGGTTCCAAGGTTTTGCAGCAAATGTAAAAAGAAGGCGTACCATGATGCTAGAAACTGTGGGAAGATTTCTTCCAAAAATTATAAAGTCTAGAATTCTGTCAGTATTTAGTTTATAGACAATTTGATGTCCTGGTGTTTATGTTTTTCGGATATATGTTTTTTCTATTTGCAATTTGTTTGATGTTTAGTAACATTTTTTTTTCTTTTGGACTTGAAATAGATGTTTTGCTTTCTCGTTGCTTTCTCGTTGCTCTTTTTTTAATATTATTTTTCATGATGCTTGCATTGTTAGATTATAATGCATGACATTAATAAATGTAATGCATGATTTCCATTTACTAATGCAATGATTAAATGTATTGTTTTTTTGGATTGTATCTTCACTTAAATTTAAGTTCCACTGACTATGAATGATTTTCTCAATCTTATTCTAAAAAGAATTTTATATCCTAACGTAGAATCTATGCATTATTTGGAAAATATAAACTAGTAAAATTATTCACATAAGAAAAGTCAGGGATGATGAAATTAAATGGCGTAACAAAAAAAAACATATATATACAACTAAGAGTAATGCTCTCCTACCCACCGTGGGCATGCTTACGGCTGGGGTGACAACATTATTAATATGGCCACGACTGAGGTGACATTATTATATTTAAGGAAAAAAATAATAAGTATACCTTATAAAAATAAATTCCACAAAAAATAACTAAATCATAACAAAAATAACTAATCCTAAAGGAAAAATTATTGACGTGACAGTGATACGTCTGCTGTGGGAACAGTAAGTGTGCCCACGGTGAATAGGGAATCATTTCTAATACTACTAAATAGTGTGTGTATTTTTATTTCTGCAAATAAAACATGAGTTGGAACCTCTATTCCCAAAATGATATCCTAATGGTGTTCCATAATTTATTTTCAATTAGTTTTGTTCATTTTTTTAATAAATTTATCTTATAATGATTTTAGTTAAATTTTTATGATTATTTTCAAAGATTCACACATCCTCATTAGAGTTTATTATAATTTTTTATGTTTAATTTCACTTTTATTAGTATATTCCAGTTGATAAATTCAAAATAATAGTATAATATTTTAAAAAATGCATTATGATACTAGTAATATTGCATTATTGTAATTTGCTTAAAAAAAAGTAATGCATTATCTGAATATAATGCATTACAATATATAACGTAATGCATAATATTAAATTATTAGTTCATAATGAAACTGTAACTTCGTTATGGGAACATAATGCATAACTATACGTAATATAACCAAAAAAACAAAAAAAAATTAATCAAAGTATTCAATACTTCATCATATATAGCCAAAAGTCAATTACCAATTCAGCAATAAAAGATTTTTTAAAGATAGCAGAAACCAAAAATAAATCAACATGTCTATTGGTTTGCATGCTATTCCACAGATTCAAAATACTTCACATATTCGTAACTACTGTTTCTCCTCATGCTTCAATCAAGTAGTAAGCTATCGATATCACCAAACTCTGGGATTTTGCACATTCTTTGATAGAACACGTCAGCTTTCTTCAAGTTGCTGTGACATATTTCATTCTTCTCCCAACCGAGAATATATGCACAATATCTGACCCTCATCACCCTCATCTGTTTCTTTGACCTTCGCGATAAACCACAACTCCATTTACCTGATGGATTTGACATGAAAGTCTCCATATGCCTCATGGCATAAATACCGCAATCATCGTTAGGCTTTGTGTCCACCCAATTCAACTCTTCGATGATTACGGTTGCCTTCACCAATTTAGTAGTCAGCCTTCTATATCCCTTTTCAATCATGAAATCAACTAACATATCCCTCTGAAATAATGATTTCAAAACGAGTAATATGTTAAAATAGTTATCTAAATTATAATTGATCTGATTACCGTAATAAACATTCGTTACTTACCAGTCTCAGGGGCATGTTACCATATTTGTCTCTTTGTCTTCCGATGGTGCATAATTCGTATTGTCTATCACAAATATCTTTCCTTTCCTCACATCTATGCAAATCAAAAAGTAATGGATGTCGCGGTATATCGGAAAGAATAACTGCATTACAGTTGGAAATAAACATAATCAACACAACATAGTGAATTTTACGTAAATAAATATTGTTAATTAATAAAAATTATAAATATGTACCAGATCCAGTTTATCTATTGTCTCAGAACTGAACTTTGTGATTTCGACTTCTAACTTCTCATGAAAAGATGTAAAACATCTTTTTGCCGTCCAGTCAGCAGGTGTACAAACTAATGCTTGCAACTAATCATAATTTCATAATTTTCAATTACTCAGTAGCACAGACATTGTAGGATTGCTAGCATAAGTGCAATATATAGTATTTGAATGTTTATTGTGGATTTGTGCACTTACACAAGGGTCAGTCGTGGCAAAGAAACGTGACGGAGATTTTTCTAATCGGCTCCTTTCCTTGTCATTTAGTATAATGCTCCATACATCTATGACCGCAATGCTAAGTGTTCCGCCAACCTCCATGGTCATCAACTCATTTCTTCTCAATGCAACATCCCCAAATTTGAATAGCTCCTAATTTCTGTAATTAAATAAATACGAGAAATGATTTGGAAAATCATAAGATTCACTTAAGTATATACTCCGTAACATTTTAGGGAAACATACTCTTTGGATTCCACGTTATGCAAGGCGAACAATCCTAAAGACTTCTCAATTTTACTTAGCTTTATGGTGGTGTCGACTTTCCTACTAACAAAGGGTGAAAAGTATTTCTCCGTCTTTTTAATCGTTGTCCGGTCACGACAAATTCTTTTTTCGAAATTATTCGATTCGCTGACTACCTGAAATTTAAGAAGATTCAGCTATTTATATTAAATAGAATTTGTTCAAAATAAATTGAAAATAAGAAAGCTTAAACAAATCAGACGACATAATACCTCTTGCACCCCGGCAGGAATAATTTGCATTTCTTTATCATGTGATTGGCCTGCATTATCCTATATAATGCGTATAACTATCATCACAATCATCCAATTCATGCTGAAAATTATATAAAAAAATTGTAATAATCTTGTTCTCATAAAAAAGACCCTCTATTGTTCATGCACTATATTATAATAATATTTATAATCTTTAATGCATATATATGTTATTCATAATGCATCTGTTTAGGTAACTTAATGCAAACCTCCATGGTTGGAGGTGAGACTATGCACTATAATGTTCACATTCAATTATGATGATTATATTTATCATAAATATAATGCATTTTATTATTATCTTACAAAACAACATTTTAAATAAATTAGTCCATACCTCCATTTTTTGGGGAGAGATTTTTTCTGTACCAGCAACAATAACTTCTCCCATGCCCTTTCAATAAAGCACAAAATTAGAAAGATAATTATTAGAATAAAGCACAAAATCATAATGTACCTTTCAAATCACTTAGATTTAACTAAAATTACAAAAATATGCATATAGTAATGCATTGTGGATCTACATTAATTATAATACATACCTTCAGTTGTGGTGAGACGGTTTCAGTATGAACAACAGCAACCATATCCCTCTCCTAAATTAAAGCAAGCATGAATATTACAATTTTGTCAATTTAATATAGACAGAATATAATCACTTAATAATAATAATAATATTTAATGCAGTATAAGTTAGACTGAAATTACCTCTGTAATAACTGTATCCCCTAATGTATCACCTTTGTCTTGGGGTGGTGGATAATTAGCCATGTCATTAAACTCTTGGGTGAAACCAAGGCTGAAAGATGGTCCAGGTTCTTCCAATTTCTTCAGATATTCTTCCCGCTCTAGTGCTGCAGTCTCTGAGTCTATGAGTGTTTGAATTACTTCAGGTTGTGCCCAAAATGCTTCCAACTCAGCCTGCGACAATGTTTGTGAACCCAAGGTAGGTGGTTCCTCTCTTGCTATGTCCTTCCAACCTATTAATCTATGCGCAGCTTCAACTGATCTCTTGTAGGACATATCGTCAATAATTTCATTTGGAGCATCCTTGATCAATCTAACGTGTTGTCAGCTACTTTTTTCAATTGGGATACAATCTTTTCTACATATCCAGAGATGTTCTTACCCTCAAATGATGTATTAGTATGACTTGATGCTTGATTAGGGCAATCATTACTTACATTCTTACGCTGAGGGACCTCACTAGATGGCACGTTTTCAACAAGACTCTTCACTTCGGTTGGTTCACTATTCAATTCTATTGGTCCCAGGGGATATCCTTTTCCGAAACCCTTGCCTCTTAACTCAGATTCTTGTCGTGCTTTCTGCTTCTCGTAGTCCCAATTTTCCACAAGTGGGAAATTCCTTTGCACAGTATTGTTCATTATCTTCACTCTGTCGACATAAAACACCTACACATAAAATGTAAAATCAATACTGTATGAATCATTATAACTTGTAGTGAGAATACATTATAATGACGATGCATTATATGATATATATTTGTATAATGCGTTAAAAGGAACTGTGCATTATAATTATATCTAAGATGCAATATAGTTGTGAATAATGCTCATCATTAACAATATACTGTGCATTACAATTATATCTAAGATGCATTATATTTGTGCTTACTGTGAATTACAAGTACAACTAATATGCATTATATTACTGCAAAATCTCACCCCACTATTCATATTACTATAAAGAATTACAAACCCATTAAATGATCACTCAATTAAAATCCAATATAACATACATACCATCAGAAATAGAGCAGACCAGTAAATGGTTGAGACGTGTCATCTTCCCATGAGATCTTGCTTGCGATAAGACATCTCAACAAATACTCATTCCAATTATATTCACTCACCTTTCCGACATCATCTAAACAACTTATCGAATGAGGAAATATGTATCCAGTTTTGCTATTCTCTATGATGCACGCTGTAAGTAAAATCATGCAAAAACGCTTGAACCAGATGTCTCCACCTGCACATTCCAACATGCGTGCTGCAACATCTTTTGGTGAAACCTTCTTATGTTTACCCTTGTCGAACATTTGTTTCCATTCCCTTAGTAATATACAATCGTCTTTATTTTCAATTTTCTCAATCAAGCGCTTCCCCTTTGGGAATCCAAATACTCGATACACATCTTCCTCATCAATTCGGATCCTTTTTTCATTTGAAATAGCCAACTCACAACTCCATGGATCAAAATGCTTCACGACCCAATGTCCTAGTTTTGTGGGTATCTCCATAATTTTCATTTCCAATATGTGAGAAAATCCCATTTCTCTAATAGCATTCTTATGGGACTCATCCATCTTTTCACTAGCAAGCGTTTTAAGCAGACAATATGGACTAGTCCTACAAGAGAGTTTTGGGAGATCATCATCATCTTTCTTACTCTTACTCGGTTGTCTTCTCTTAACCACTTTTTTGGAGAAGTTCTCCTGTGCGTCTGGTCTAACTTTTGCACTGCAATCCACAAAATCATCACCATCTGAACTTGCCTGAACAAGTTCCAATGATTTCTCCTTCGAAAATATCTGTTTGTCATGCTTATGTTTGGTCTGTTCTGCATAATCATTAAAAAAATTCAAATAGAAGGAAAACATTGATCAACCAAATAGGAATATCGGTGGTAATGAATACATTACAAGAAAAGAAAAAATAAAAATTATTCAAGTATTGTACACAAAGTTCAGATCTGTATTTATACTATATTGCATTATATATTATTACTATATGCATTACACCATTTAAATATATACAGTTCAAACAATATGACAGATATGCATTATAGAATACCATGAGTATGCATTATAAATCAACACCATAAGAAGACAAAATACAAACTTTACATATATAAATAGCATCTTACACATTCATGGGACCACATCAGAAAACAATAAACAATTCTCTACCGAAAAACTTCAAATATGTATAAAAAATGAGGATCTTCTTACATAGCATTCCTGTTTGTTCCTTTTCAACAAATTACACTTCAAATAATTCACTCATAATATAGAATTTGGACTTACACCATACAAGTTACACGTAAACGTTTAATTGTGCATTAATAAACTCATACTGTTCATTATAAAAACTAATTTCATACCTTCTTCTCTCTGTCGTTTTTTAGATAACAATGACAGAGTCATAATTTAACGGTTTGTATTCACCCAGTCCCAGCAGCAACAACTGAAATATATATTCCACAAACAAAGCGACAAAGTCGAATAAGTGTAATGCACAAAATCTGAAAAAAAAAAAATCGCCAAAAAACTTCCATAGTTGCATTACAAGAATCATAAACATGCATTACTTGTATTACCGTTCTCGTGTTTTCTCTGCCGGAATCCTCACTTCTTCAATCGATTTTTAGTCTGGGATGCAGCTTCACAATTCCCTGAACACAACCTTTCTCCTTATCTTCAATCTAATGAATATCCCTAATAGTATAATTGTAGATGGATTCGTATCTCTGATTCTCAGAGCGTAAAGGGATGAAATCCCGTAAACTGTGCATCTTCCGAAATTACAGAAACCTAATTTTACCTTTTCACCCTTTCTTCTAATTAAATGGCGTGTATTTGCTTAATTTCAATTAAATGCATTATTCATTATGTTTAATCTAAACCGTTAGATTGCCATTAATTTAAGGATGACATTATTTCTTATTTCTCACTTTAAGGTCTCTTTTCACCAGACCCTCACCCTATATATGTATAGAGAGAGAGGTATACAAAATTAGATAGTAGAGTTGCTCAACTAATATTATTAAAATATTAGTACATATTTTAATAGAATGTCGTTGTCTGGATTTTTTTTGACAATAGTAAGGGATACATCATATGTGTGTTTAATAAATAAAGGGATATAATATGTGATAGGATACGGCCTAGCTCCTAGGCCCAAGCATCAGGCCCAATATAATTGGGTCCCGACAGTTAAGCTCAGCCCACGCAGCTCGGCCCAACTAAAGAAACTTCTTCACCAAGGCAACTCCTACATCGACTACAATTCAAGCTCCAAGAGAGATATAGAAGCTCGGTGTTTATCCACAAAGGAGAAGATCAAGCCAAAGGAGTCCTAATAGGAAAAGACTTGTAATCCTAGTCGGATTCCATATGTAAATACCTATATTAAGGGTTTAGAATAGATTGAAGGGGGGAGAACAATCTTGTAATCACTACTCATACATGCAATAAAGATCTATACTCTTTCCGCCCGTGGATGTAGATCTATTCCAATAGATCGAACCACGTAAATCCCTTTGTGTTCCGTTTACTTTCGTGTTCGTTAATTCCTTGTCTACATGCATTAATTACCTTACGAAAATAAGTTCGATCACTGGCCGTCTGTGGGAAACAAAAATTTGTGATTTTCGATCAAAAGTTTTTTAGGTAAATCTACAGCCATGACAGGAAGACCAATACGATCAAACGCCGCCGCTGCTGCCGCCGCCAATAAGGAAAAGAAGATTCAGCAAACCGGACAAGACCGGC
Organism: Mentha longifolia; assembly: GCA_001642375.2. Lineage (NCBI taxonomy): Eukaryota > Viridiplantae > Streptophyta > Magnoliopsida > Lamiales > Lamiaceae > Mentha > Mentha longifolia. Next base: position 28,992,360 of record CM038112.1, read on the forward strand.
AGCAAATCCCCGAAGGCGAGGCAAGCCAAGCACAAGATCTGAACCCGGCAACACGCCGACGACCCGGGAAGTAACACACGACAAAGGCCAAACTCTGGATGGACATGTTGAGCACATGCCGTTGGATGAGTAAGGCAATCCCGTTTATCCGGAAAGAGAAGGCCACAATGACAGCCAGGAAGAGGGCGATCTCAAATTCAACCGAACAAATTTGACGGAGTACCTTGCGCATAATAGGCAAGATTTCCTCCAATTCGCAAAACAGCAAAAAGCTCAGAGCCGAGCTGGGGAAAAAGATCAACCCCGCGCAACAAGGGAAAACACGAAGCTACATTTAGATCACAGTAGTGGCAAAAGTCCCAAAGCAGTCCAAATCGTCGACGCACGGGACGCAACACCACGTCTAAGGAGGTTCGATGATGAACGCCGGGAAGATTTCAATCGACTCTCACCCCGGTGTAACACCACCCCACCTCGTCGTGACGCCGTGCCACCTCGGCGCAACACCATCTCACCTCGGCGCGACACCGTCTTACCTCGGCACGTTGAGGACAATTACCTCACACTTTGGAGCCATGATGGATCATAGCAGATTGGTTCGCAAGAGCCGACGAAGCTGACAGGCACAAGCGCGAAGCCGACAAGGCTGAACCTTCAGATCGGAAGAAGGATCGGAATGACCGAGGCCAAAGTCGGCGAAGTGCCTTTGACAGGCTCCAGCATACACCCCTGGAATCCAGGCTCGGACCTCGGCGAAACCAGGAACGAAGCCAACTCACTCCATTGACGAGGCCGAAGCCAACTCACACCAATATGTTCGAGAAGCCTCGGCCCATGTCAAGTGGAAGGGAGAAGCGCTGATCAAGGAGTACTGTCACTTCCATGAGAATTACGGGTGCGATATCGAGGAATGCAGAAAGCTTGCTGCAGTCATAGAGCAATTGGTGCGCGACAGCACCCTCAAGAGGTACCAAAGTCGCGGCCGACGTTCTAACCAGCATGAAGCCCACACTCGAGGCAAAGCGCAGTAAAGACGATGAATTCCTCTCAAAGCCGACGCGACGAAGTCCTCTTAAGGCCTAGGCGACGTCTTCTCAAGGCCGAGGCCGACCGAAGTCCCTCGAAGTCAAACTCCTAAGTACTGATGAAGCCGAGGAGACAGGTCCAATCTCAAAGCTGAGGCCCGAAGTCCTCAAATGGACAAGCCCTCATATATACGAAGTCCACTCTCAAAGCTGAGGCCCGAAATCCTAAAACGGACGAGCCCTCACATAAGAGCCCCAAAAAGGATGTAGCCATCACCTTTTACGACAAGGTGAGCACGCTATCAAAGGCCAAGACCTAGCATACTTCCTAGTAGAATCCAAATTCACGGAAACACCAAAGCCATTTGAGCCCCCCTCGAAAAGCACCGAAGCCGAACCCGCAAAAGAACCACCTAAAGATTGTTGAAAAGTTTACGTGGACACGGCTTCGAGGA